>CM053594.1:21584017-21599713 GCA_028646575.1 Pseudocheirus occidentalis
GAGGAGGAGAAAGAGAAAAAGAAGAAGAAGCTAACATTTATATAGAACCTGCTATGGACCAGGCATTGCTCTAAGTGCTTAACAAAAATGATCTCATTTGGTTCTCACAGCAGCCCTAGGAGGCAGGTGTTGTTATTATCCTCATTTTACAGTTGAAGAAGCTGAGCCAAACAGAACTTAAACGTCTTGCCCAAGGTCACATAGCTAGTCTGTGTCTGAGGCCAGATTTGAACTCAGATCTTCCTGCCTCCAGGAAATCTCTGTGTCACCCAATTGCCTCTGTAGCTATGTGACTTTTCCTCAGGGGACTCAGTTTCCTTTTGTGTAATATGAGGAGGTTGAACTGGATATCTTCTTCTAGCTCAAAGATCTGTGATTCTATGAGCCCACATCTTCAGGGAGTGCCCTGAGTTCTAGGAGCATCAGAGTCCCAGAATAAGAGAGAAAAGCAGATTCAGGGACACAGAGCTACATATCCAAGATGACATTTCTTGGGCTGCCTTGCGTGATGTGACCTGCCTCGCCTCCTCCAGCCTCCCACCAGAGAGGGGCACTCTTCCCCTCTCAGTTTCCCCATCTGTAAAATGGAAACTAATCATTGCAAGACCAGCCTCAAAGGACAGTTGTAAGGAAAGTACTTGATAAGCCACAGTGTGCTCTAAAAATGTGAGGGGTTAATAACATCGAAACAAACAGTTTATTGTGACAGTTGTAGTAACAATGATCGTTTTTGTTAATAAGAAGAAAGAAAAGAAGCTAGAACTCTATGGGGACCGGATGAAGTACAGAGTCGTCCACATCCTGCTCCTTCGCTTGGCCAAGGGTACTTTCAGGGACCCCACAGAGGGGGAGCCTATAACCCAATACTTTTATTCAGCTGCAAAAAGTGGTATTTTGTCTTCCTAGGAAATAGTCTATAGAACATTAAACATTAAAGAATAATAGGAGAGTGACTTGTCCACAGACATGTTATATTTGTACTTCAACGATAGTAACAGCAACAAATAAGAATATAATTAATAAATAAGAATATAAAATAGTTGATAATATAATAATAAATAATAAAATAATAATAATAATTGTATTTATGTAGCCCTTACTAAGTGGCAGGCATTATGCTAAGTGCATTGTAAATATTATTTCATTTGATTTCACAATGACCCTGAGAGGTGGGTGCTATTATAATCCCCATTTTACAGAAGAAGAAACAGAGGCAAACAGAGGTCAAGTGAATTACCCAGGGTCACACAGCTAGTAAGTGTCTGAAGTTGGGTTTGAACTCAGGTCTTCTGACTCCAGGCCCAGCACTCTATCTATTACACCATCTAAAAAGAAAAGAAAAATAAGATGATGACGATGATAATGTTGACAGTGATGGTGATGAAGATGAAAATAATAATAAAGAACAGGAATAAGAGGTGGGCCTGTGATTTCTTTGGTACAGGGAACTCCCAGGAGAGGAGACCCTTCTATCCATGTAGGTTGACATCTTCTCTGGAATTTAGAGTGTAAGAGGTTAGGGTCACATAGCCGAGGGGATCGGAGGCAGCGTTCTCTCTCCTCTGCCTCTCATTCAGTAATATAAACAGTAGTTGTCATTATTTCTGAGCATAAATAACCACCAGAGTTTCCTTCCTAAAGCACCCTCCTCCTTTGGCTATATTTTGGAGCCTGGCAGCTTGAGCTCAAGCTGCCCCAAGAGCAGCTGGTGAGGTGTGACTCCAGCCCAGGGACACAGCAGCTCCTGCCACCCCAGGGCTACACTGGTGGCTTCCTGGGAGCCATCTTCCATGACGAGCCGCAGCTTGCAGCCACCAGCTGCTCAGGTCAAGATGGACTGGTGCCTGCAGGGTGCCTGCTGGGTGCCTGGGTCCCAGCTGCCTGGGGGCTCTTGGAACATCTTGTCTCCTTTCAGCCAGCCCATCTCTCTGGGCCCTAGGGGGACCCTGGGATGGGTAGTACAGTGCCAGGTACATTTTAAATTCTATATAAATATTAGCGATGATGATGATGTTGAAGATGACAAAGACAGACCCCAGGCCTCACCCAACTTTGCCCAAGATAATTGCCGGCCCCCTGGCATAGAGCATCAGTTTACCTGAGCCCTCATTATTCTGCTGGGAGCTTGTCAGTATTCTGGAGCTACAGAGGACGTGGGTGGGCTTTCCCTGGAGAAAGATATATTGAAATATTTTGCTCCAACCCTGAAGTAGGCATTGGCTGAACAACGAATTGTGAATAACAGGTTTCCTAGCTGACATCTGCCAATGACCCACTATGAGCCAGGCTCATAGTGGGTGCTTCATAAATAATCTCTGATTGTTTGTCAATTGTGGCCAGACCCAGAGTTCAGTCCGAGAACTTCCTGACCCCAATTTACTCAAGGATTGGAACAGATGGGAAGGAAGGGTAGGAACCGAGCAACAGCACCAGGCCGCTGGGTGCTGAGGAGTCCAGCCAAGCCCCAGCTTCAGGAGGTGGGCGTTCAGACGTCTGCCACACTCGTCTGTAGAAACAGGACCATGTGGCCAGGGAAGAGGCATCGTTCTCAGGAAACATAAGATTTCCATGTCACTTTCCTCACTTTCTGAAAATGCCGTTGCACTGGCTGCTCCGGGGTGTGAAACCCCTTACACTGTGGGAGGAGGCAGCCTGCTGTACCAGCTGACTAGCTGCTCCCCCTTCTCATCCTGCCCTCATCCAACCTCTGTGAATTCTTGGGCCCATGCTGGGGGCCAGTTCCCTCCTCATCTCTGCCTCTAGAGAATTCTAGCTCTAGAATGGGAAGCTACCCCAGAGGCCAGCTAGTCTAGTCCCCTTATTGTACAGATGAGGAACTGAGTCCCAGGAAATTAAAGTGATTAATTAAAGGACGCTAGAGGCCATATACTGTAGTCCCCTTATTGTACAGCTAAGGAAGCTAATACTCAAGGGAGATCAGAGAATCCTAGAGCTGAACCTGGAAGAAATTGTTAGAATCATCTAGTGAAACTTCTTCATTGTACAGATGGGGAAACTGAGGCCAGGAAGGATCAGAACTCTAGAGCCATCTCATCCAGTCCTTTCTTTCTTCACCATACCGTGCCTCGTCTCTCCTCTGTCCTATTTCATTTCATTATTCAAATCAACCTCCAGAACAGTGTCTGGTACATAATAGGTCCTGGATGAATTATTATTGAATTGGTGTTAGGCTTCGTATGCTTATAGACTCATAGACTTAGGAGCTGAAAGAGATCTCAGAGGTCACCAAGTCCAGCCTCCTCCAATTACAGATGAGGAAACTGAGGCTGAGATATGAGTAATTTATTCAAGGTCAAAGAGGCAGCAAAGAGCTGAGTCCACATTTGAACCCAGTCCGTCTGCCTTCAAATCCAACACTGCTTGTTTCCTCTCTCTGTGTGATTATCAACAAATCATTTTTCCTCTCTAGGTTTCCTATTCTTTTCCTATAAAACCAGGGGATTCCGTAGAAAGGTAGTGGCCTACAGGTATGACCTGAGACATACACCATCAGATGTAACCATTAGATTTGTCTGGCCTAGTTATACTTTGATGCAAAGGAGATTTTTATTAGAGAGAAGTAAGAGCTATATATTTTTAAGTAAATAAAAATGTTAAGATAATTTTAAAATAAATTATAATGAGAAGGTCAGATCGGATGGTCTTGATGGTTTCCTTCTGGGTCTCATAGTCTGCAAGTCAAGTTCACATAAAATTTGTCTGAGTCTTAACAAGAGCGAGGTCACTTCCTCTTCCAACAGAGCCTAGCTGGTGATTGGCCAAGACGGGATGGTCTGGAGGCAGAGGGATAGAGATAGAGCTCTTCGTTCCCTTGCGGCCAGCGGAGGTGTTCACGACAGTTATTAATGTAATCCTGGCAACTGTCCAACCTCTTTATTATTATTATTATTTTATTCTGTGAGATTAATGTGCTAGGTCATCGTAGGATCCAGCCTGTAGAAATGATGTGAATAGTCTTCCCAAGATAAATTGCGGCCCTAGAAAAAGTTCACAGCCTTTCCTTGCTTGTCTGAGCGCTATCCCCATGCTCATTAATCCTTGTCTGGGGAGAAGAAAAGGGGCTAGGTCTTTATTTGCCGCTTCGGTGGGAGGTTGGTAGAATCACATCTGTCAAGGTCCCATAATGGCCCACAGCACAGATGCTTCATCCTTGGTACCTTTCTCTATCTGCTGATAGTTCAGCAAATTTATTATTATTTTTTTTAATTTAAAGTGCTTTTGGTATTTGGGTTTGGTTGACAGCCCCAGGGCCCCCTGATGTGAAAGACTAGGTCGGCCACCTTGTCTAGGGACTCAGGGGAATCTCTTCATTTTCTCTATTCTACTAATTTCTCCTCCTCAGTGTCATCTTCCCCTACTCCCCAAATTCCTCTGTGAGATCACTAACCCCTAAGCCACCCTACTGTGTCCCCAGCTGAGAATGGGCAAGAATCCTTTAGCACCAAATGGCAGCTAGCCAGGAGGGAGGTGGAAGTCTAATGATGGTCAGACTTCTTCACCATCAAGAAGGAAGCATCAACCAGCTCCGGTTCAATTACTTGAATTGTGGAGTGAACTTACACAAATTACTTTCATTCTCTGAGCCTTCCTTTGCCCATCCAAAATAAATGGATAAGTTTATATGCTATCTGAAGGCCTTCCAGCCTTGGGCTTTCTGTGCTCTACAATTCGTTGAGTTCCCGTATTCTTTGTTCTAAGGTGCCTCCTAGCTCTGACATTCCCAATTCTAAGGCCCCTATCAACCCAGACATTCTCTGTTCTAAGACTTTCCCAGATCTCACATTCCTGGTTCTAAGTCTCATTCCAGCTCTGACATCCCCTCTTCTAAGGCCCCTCCCAGTGCTGACATTCCCTCTTCTAAGGTCCCTCCCAGCGCTGACATTCCCTATTTTTTTATTTCATATCTTTTTTGAAAGTAACATGCTAATCTTTTTATGTACTTTAAAATTTTTTTGTTTAGTTTTCAACATTCATTTCTGCAACATTTTGAGTTGCAAATTTTCTCCCCATCTCTCCCCTACCCCAACCCCAAGATGGCAAGCATGCTGAATAGCCATTCCCCAATCTGCCCTCTCTTATATTCCCCATCTTATATTCCCCCTTATATATTATACTCTTATATTCCACCCTTATATTATATATTATATGCCCCCTTACTTTCTTATAGGACAAGATGGATTTCTATACTCCATTGCTTGTATATCTTATTTCCTGGTTGCGTGTAAAAGAATTTTAACTTTTGTTTTTAAAACTTTGAGTTCCAGATTCTCTCCCTTCTCCCCTCCTCACCCACCCCCACTGGGAAGACAAGCAGTTCAATATAGGTTATACATGTGTAGTTACACAAAATATTTCCGTAGTAGTTATGTTGTGAAAGACTAACTATATTTCCCTCCAACCTATCCTGCCCCCCCATTTATTCTATTTTGTATTTTTATAAAACACTTTAAACACTGATTAAAAATTTTTGAATATTTTATTTTTCCCAATTACATGTAAAAACCATTTTGACATGTGGTTTAAAAAATTTTAAGTTTGAAATTCTCTCCTTCCATCCCTTCCCCCACCTTGAAACAGTAAGCAGTTTGATATAGGTTATACATGTGCTGACATGAAAAACATATTTCCGTATTAGTCATGTTGTGAAAGAACACCCAGGCCAAAAAAAGGAAATTCACACACAAAAATAAAGAAAATGAAAAGTGTCTGCTTCGCTCTGCATTTAGACTCCATAGTTCTTTCTCTGGATGTGGATGGCATTTTTCATCATGAGTCCTTTGGCATTGGCTTCGATCCTTATATTGCTGAGAATATAGCTGTCAGTGTCACAGTTGACCACTGTTACAATGTTGCTGTTATTGTGTTACAATGTTGCTGTTACTGTGTTACAATGTTGCTGTTACTGTGTTACAATGTTCTCCTGGTTCTGCTCACTTCACTCAGCATCCGCTCATGTAAATTTTTTCTGAAATCATCCTGCTTGTAATTTCTTATGGCACGATAGTGCTCCATCACATTCATATACCACAACTTGTTCGGCCAAGTTGATGGGCATCCACCATTTTTTACCACCACAGAAAGAGCTACTATAAATATTTTTGTACATGTAGGTCCTTTACCCTTTTTTTGATCTCTTGGGATACAATCCTAGAAATGTTTTTTCTGGGTCAAAGGGTATGCACAGTTTTATAACCCATTGGGCACGGTTCCAAATTGTTCTCCGGAGTGGTTGGATCAGTTCTCAACTCTACCGACAGTGCATTAGTATCCTAGTTTTCCCACATCCCCTCCAACTTTTGGCATTTTCCTTTTCTGTCGTATTAGCCAATCTGACAGGTGTGGGGTGGTACTTCAGAGTTGTTTTAACTTATATTCTCTAACCAATACATTGTTACAACATATAGTCCTATGACTATAAATAGTTGTGATTTCTTCATCTGAAAATTGCCTGTTCATATCCTTTGAACATTTATCAATTGGGGGACATTCCCTGTTCTAAGGCCCCTCCCTGCCCTGACATTCTCTATTCTAAGTTCCCTCCCAGTTGTGACATTCACTGTTCTAAGGCCCTTCCCAGCTCTAACATTCCTTTTCTAAGGCCCCTCTAATAAGAGATCACCTAGCTGTCTCATAGCAGGCACTTAGTAAATGCAAAATTGAATCTGCTTTGATGTAAAGGGGACTTGACACATGCCACTGACTAAAGATTTGACTTTGTATGAGACACCTCCTCTCTCTGGGCCTCAGTTTCTTCTGCAAAGTGAGCCCAGATAGACTCAATCCTCCAGGGCTGAAAGAATTAGCCGATGTGTTTGCTAGACTGTTCTCAGTGATATTTGAAAAGATCATGAAGGTACCCACTGAAGACCCAAAGAAGGGCAAATGGCCCATTTTCTTATGAAAAAAAGGAAGAGAACAATTTCTCAACGGTATTTGAATGACCTTGACTTAAATTTCTGGGAAAATTCTCAAACACATTATTAGATTGTTAACAAAAACCAAGAAAAGAAAAGTACAATTAGAGCGAGCCAGCTTGTGTCCCAGGCTCTGGGCTAACTCCCAGTACCCTCTCACATTGGCAGCTTGGATCCCCCAGAGGGTGACAAGCTAGTTCTTCCTTCAGGGTCCAAGGGGTAAGTCTTAGAGACTGAAGGAAGGGGAATTTTCTAGTACCAATGTACATGAACCCCACTGTTATGATCCCCTGTTGATTATTCATTTATACCAATTAGACAAATTTAATTAGCTTTGAAAACAGGCATTTATGTCGGATTATCCAGTGATGCCCTGGATGTCTGGAGTGTTGTGATCATTTTTAGAAGGGGCAGCTAGGGGGTGCCATAGTGCACAGAGCACTGGGTCTGGAGTCAGGAAGATTCATCTTCCTGAATTCATCCAGCCCCAGACACTTACTAGCTGTGTGACCCTGGACGAGTCATTTAATCCTGTTTGCCTCAGTTAACTCATTTGTCAAATGAGCTGGAGAAGGAAATAGCCTACTGTCTATACTGCCCATGGAGTTTTCTTGGGCAAAGATGCCGGAGGGATTTGCCATTTCCTTCTCCGATGGATTAAGGTAAACACAGGCTAAGTGACTTGCCCAGGATCACACAGCTAGAAAGCGTCTGAGGTCAAATTTTAGTTCAGGTCTTTCTGACTGAGGGCTCTATCCACTGAGCCACTAAACCTGTCCCACAGTGACATGGGCTAACTTGGGTACCCATTCATTAAAAGTCTTTGGGGATGACCACTTGGGTATGTGGTAGTGGGATTTTTTTTCTCATATATTACTTAGTCAAGGCAGCAAGTGAAGGTCCCTGCTTCTAGTTCTCCAATTCTGTGATTCTGTGCAGGGATGGGAGAGAGGTCTGGACTAAGAGGCAAACATCCCACAGTCTTCCACCCTGGTCAGACCATGCCTACATTACTGTATTTATTTCTAGGAACCAAATTTTGGGAAGACCATTGATCATAAACTGGAAATTGTCTAAGGAAATGCTGCCAGGATAGGGAAGTACCTCAAAATGATGCTACATATTATCAGTCAACAAAAAAAATTAGTGAATAACAAATTAAGCCTGCCTGTGTGCCACGCTTTGTGCTAAGGATAGAGAATACGAGAACAAACAGAAGGAAAGACGTGAGGACTGATTTCAGGAAATGGGGAGTATTTAGCTTGAAAAAGAGGAGGCTTAGTGGGGACACCCCAGTTGTTTTCAGCATTTTTAGGGTTGTCCTTTATGGGAAGGATGAGACTTTTTCAATTTGGCCCCAGAGGGAAGAATGGAGAAACAAAAGGTGGGAGTTGTAAAGAGAGAAATTTCAATTTAATGCTGGGCCATGCTTCCTAGTGGTTGCAGCTGTTCCACAGTGGAGCAGACTGCCTTGGGAGGCGGTGGGTTTGCTTGCTCAGGGGAGCTCTGGAGGTAGGAGGCTGGTGACCACTCAGGGGTTGTCCTGGTTGGGATTTTTATTCATGTATGACTCCTACTGGAGGCCTTTGAATTTATGTTTTTCTCTGAGACACTGAAATCTGTAAGATTCTTCCCAGCCCTTAAATGCTAAGCTTTTAGGATCAACCATAAACTGCTTGAGGGCAGGATCTATTACACTTTTCTAGGGCCTATTGAATGAGTAAATGAATTCCGAGTGATTTCTAGGGCAGCTAGGTAGTAAAGTGAATAGAGTGCCAGGCCTGGAGTCAGGAAGACTCATCTTTGTGAGTTCAAATCTGGCTTCAGACATTTACTAGCTGTATGACCTGGGCAAATCACTTTACCCTGTTTGCCTCAGTTATCTCATCTGTAAAATATGCTGGAGAAGGGAATGGGAAAACACTCCAGTATCTCTGCCAAGAAAACCCCAAATGGGGTCATGAAAGTGAAACTCCTGAACAACAACAAAATTCTCCTCTATTAGGTTATAAGTCTCATAAAGCAGGGACTGTGGTTGCATCTCTTTGCATCACCAGAATTTAACACAGTGCCTGGCACCGTAAGGCATCTGGATGGCACAGTGGCCTGGAGTCAGGGGGACCCGAGTTCAGGTGTGACCTCAAACACTTAATAGCTCTTTGACCCTGGACAAGCCACTCAGGCCTTGGTGGCCTTGGTTTTCTCCACTGTAAAAATGGGGGATAATAACAGCACCTAGTTTGTAGGGTTGTTGCTAAGGATTGATGAGATATTTAAAGGTGCCTGGCACACAGTAGGCACTATAGAAGTGCTAGGTGACTTACCCATGACCAAATAAGTTTCTGAGGGGAGATTTGAACTCAGATTATGTCCGGTGCTCTAGGCATGACAACACATGGCCTCTTCCCCTGTTATCTCTGGGACATGGTGTGTCTGGGACATATTGCCACAGGAATTTCTCAAGCATCTTTGTCTAGGGACCAGAGAATTTAGATCTGGAAGGCCCGTGAATACCCTCTGTGTCTCAGCCCTCTCCTTTTGCAGGGATACAGCCCCATGGTGAGGGAGCTGGACTCCATGTAACTTAGTGGCCATGGCCGGGCTCCTGGGGGAATCACTGGGGAAGGAGCCAAGAAGCCTTTCTTTCCCTTCCCTCCTTCCTCATAAAGCTTCCTGTCCCACTTAGTGACCAGCCATCAGCAGAGCTCTCCATGGTCCATGGGACCAGGAGAGGCTGTGGAGGGAGCTGCCCACAGGCCCCTGGCCTTGGCATCTCAAGTGGCCTGCCTCAGAGCTGACCCCTGGCTTCTTTACCTTTCCACCCCACCCCACCCCCAGTCAGGGCAGTGTCCTGGGAAGAGCCCAGGATTGGGAGGCCTGGTCCTCCTCCTCCAAGTTCTAGGACCCTGGGCAAGACTCTATCTCTGCCCATTTCAGTATTCTTATGGGCAAAATGAGGGGGATGTTGGGATAAAAGATGTCTAAGGCATGTGAATTTATTCCACAGCTTTGCAGGAGTAATCTTTGGGGCCCTTGTTCTGTCACCCGTACAATGAGAATATTGGATTAGTTGAACAATGTTTCTCACATGCTCTAAGGCCCCTCCTAGCCCTGCTGTTCCCTGTTCTAAAATCCTTTCCAACCCTGTCATTTCTTGTTCTAAGGCCTTTCCCAGCCCAGACATTCCTTGTTCTAAGGCCCTACCAGCACTAATACTGTATGTTCTAAGACCCCTCCCAGCTCTGCCATTCTCTGTTCTAATGCCCCTCTCAGCTCTGACATGCAAAGGCTCTCTGACCTAGCACCTCTTCTAACTCATTGACCTAACATCTGTTCAGTCATGCGAAGGCCCAGTGGCTACTCACAAGTACAACCCTATTGGAGCTGTTGAGGAGAAAACTCCAGGGATCCTCGGAGTTTTCAGATTCCCTGGTTTCTAAATCCTCCTCCCCTAGCATCCCTTGTCCCCACTCTCTCGAGGGCCAGGCCATCTATGTCCTCTGTCCCCAGAGCTCAGCCATCTCTATTTTTTTCTTTGTTTTGTTTTTTTCTGTAATCTGTTCCCCGGGAGACCATTGGAGCCCATACGGTGAGAGCAAGGGGAGTGGAGGAGGCGGGGGCCACAGGGACAGGGACAGGGAAGGCACCCGGGACTTCCCGGATCCCAGCCTCCCCTCCTTGGACTCTCTCCTTATTTATTTTCCCAGGACTCCACACCCCCCAAGCTGTTGTTCTTCCCTCAGTGAAAATGAAAAACTGCCTTCGATACATGCCTGACAATGGAAGGGCTCTCCCCACCACATGGCGCCCACGGTTTAATTTACTGTAATTCATTTTATATTGAACCAAATGATATTGTTTGTTTTTAATGGCGAAAATTCAGCACAGAGGAGTGGCAGCCAGGACTCCTTCTGGGGAAATTAGGAACACAGCTGCTCTTTAAACTCTTGTTTCCCTCTCCTGGGCCCCCTGCCTCTTTGGGCCTCTGGAGGGGCTTTTCAGGTTGAAAGATGATCCACCCTGGAAGGGGCTCAGATGGTCACTTTCTTTCCACACGCTCACTATCAGGCCAAAGTCCTCCACTTACCCTCCGTGCTCCAGGCACCTTCCCAGGATCCACCACCTGGGGAGGTGAGGAGGTCCAGTGCCCAGAATCTGTCACTGTAGAAATGAGCTTCCTAGATAGGCCTTCTCTTCATTGTAGGTCTCTACTGAGGACCAGATAGGTGGTGATGCTGGGTCAGTACAGTGACTACATTTGGAGTCAGAAAGGCCTGGTTCAAGTCTCATTTTGGAAAGAACATTGCTATGGACTCAGAGAACCTGGGTTCAGATCCTCCTTCTGGGGCCTGCTTCCTGCTTTGGGCCAGCCACCCTCTTTGAGACTCAGTTTCCTTAGGTGTACAATGAGACAATGAGAAGGATGGCCTCAAAGGCTCTTTCCAGGCCTGGTTTTATGTCTGTTATCATCCTGTGACTTTGAGAGCTATGTGACAGCAGAGGAGGCCACTTCTCCTCTCTTGTATTCACTGTCTGTTATAGTTTTCACTATAAAATTGGGGACCTGGATGGTGGGGCTAGTCCTGGAGTCAGGAGGACATGGTTCAAATCCCCCCTTAGTTCATTGCTATAGTAATAATATTTTAATAATAACATTGATACTATTATAATAACTAATATAAAATATTATAACAATTAATAATATAATAGTATTGCAATAATAACATATTATGGTAATAATAACTAATATAATAATATTATGACAAAAACTAATATAATAATATTACAATAAAAACTTACAGTAATATAGTATATGGTTCATAGGTGTATGTAATAACAACTAATACAGTAATATTATAATAATAACTAATATAATAACATGGTAATAACAGCTAATATAATAACATCACAGTAATAGCTAATGTAATAATATGGTAATAATATTTTAATTACTGTAATAATATTACAATAGTAACTAATATAATAGCAACACAGCAATAATTAACATAATATTATAATGTATATTATATATACATATAATATGTATTATAATAATATAATGATATCACATATAATAACAGTAATATAATAATATCATTATAATGATATAATAATATCACAAGAAAACTAATATACTAATATGGCAATGATAGCTAATAGAATAATGTTACAATAATAACTAATGTAATAATATGGTAATAAATGATAGCTAATGTTTATATATTCTAAATTTTTCTGCATTTTTTTACATATGTTATATCATTTGATCCAAGTCAATTCAACAGTTATTTAGGAAGAACCCACAGTGTTCCAGGCACTGTGCTAAGCAGCTGGGTTTAAAGAAGGGCAAAAACAGACCCTGCCTTCAGGGAGCTTACAATCTAATGAGGGAAACAACACCCAAACCAGAGACATACATTGTTATTCTCATTAAACAGATGATGAAACCAAGGCCAAAGTTAAGTGATTCAGCTAGGGTCACAAAATTAGTAAGTGTCTGAATCAGCTTACATTCTATCATTCATATGTATGTATGTATGTATATATGTGTATATGTATGTATATACATATTTACACACATACATATATAATTATATAATATATATCATATATTCTGTTATACATTTATATATAATATATCACATATGGACTGTATGTATACACATGCACACACATGTATACACATGCATACATACATACACACATATGACCTCTCTGAGATTGTAAGTTACAGATGGTCTGAAATGGATGCTTGTTAAACACTGGATGTTGATGGATCTGTCCAGGCATTTTGAGAATTGGCTGGCCTGACCCACCTTCTGCCCCTCAGAGACAGCAGAGGGTTTGGTGTCTCACATTTAGGGTCAGAGGCCTGGTCTCTAAGATCCCTTCTGGGACCCCAAGTCTCTCTGTAGGGCTTGGCATCAGACCCAACCTTGTCCGTTGCCCCTCAGAGCTAGAATCCACCTTAGGGGTCGTGCAGATCTCACGGTCTCACGGACCAAAGCCTTCCTTTTTGGATCCCCCCCCCCCCGTGTTTTTCTTCAGTTAAACCTGACTGCCTCACTTTCCCAATCCGCATTATGGGGATACCTTAGCAGTGTTGTGAGGCACCAAGGGGATTAATTAGTTGAATAAGTGGTGATTACATTGCTCTTCTCCAGTTAGATAATTGTTAGGAAAGTGAGCGCATTCCCCAAGGTGACTGATGAATGTCCACTTCCCCTTCTCCCTTCTGGATGGAGGGCCTGGGCCTTTCTTTAGATGCTGCTACTCCTGCCCAGTGGCCAAGGGCTAGACCTAGAGTACAGCTGTCCCAGCATTTTTGTCCATTAGCAGGCATGGGTTAAGTCCATCCCATTCATTCCGTCAATCAACGTTAATCAAATTTGTTAATCAAAAATTAATCAAATTCATTTAATCAACTTAGTTTTTAATTAAACTTAGTCAAATTCATTAAATTCCTGCCATGTGATCAGCACTGGGACAACAAAGTCAAAAATTAAGCCATTCCTGACCTCAGGGAGTCTACATTCTGTTGGGACAATTTATTATCTTTATTCTATATTATTCTATTCTATAATGTTCTACGTTCTAATGTAGTATCCTATATTATTATTTACGTATCAAATTATTGCACACTGAATAAATACAAGGTAGTCTGGGGTGGAGAACAGTGGTAGTTAGTGGTGGACAGTGGATAGAATACTGGGCTTGGATTCAGGATAGACATGAGTTCAAATCTGGCCTCAGACACTAGCTGTGTGACTCTGGGCAAGTCACATAATTTTCCTCAGCCTTGGTTTCCTTCTCTATAAAATGGGAATGGTAATAGCTTGTACCTCCCAGGATTGCTGTGGGAATCAATAAGATGATCTATGGAAAGGGGTCTAGCCAACCTTAAAGCATTACATAAATGCCATCTATGATGGTAGTGGTGGTGGAATATAATATTCAAACTGAACCTTAAAGGAAGAGAAGGCTTATTAGGGCAGAAGGGAGCAGGGAATGAATTCCAAGCATGAAGGACAGACCGTACAAAGGCATCGGGATGGGAGTAAGGAGTGGCATATGGCACATGCAGCCTCACTCAGAGTGAGAACCTGAAAAGCCCTTAGCTTAAAAGAGCCAAGGTCTCCCACTGCATCCGGACCATCTCCAGTCATCCTCCAGGGGAGAAAGTGGGGCTGGTGGCCTTACACAGCCTCCCTCACTTAAATCAAAATCAAGGCAAGTCACATCATCACCTCTGATGTTATGGTCCTCTTATGGTCCTATGAAGGACAAACCACATCCACAGTGCTTTGACTGGACCATAGAGTATGGGAAGCGAAATACTATTATAATAATGACCATCATAATTGCTAATAATAGCTAATAAAAGAAAAATAATACCTAAAAAGTTGGAAGAGTAGAAAGGATTTTAAAGGCCAGACAGAGGATTTTATATTCAATGGTAGCAGTAATAGGGAGCCACTGGAGTCCAGTGAGGAGAGGGTTAGCATGGGCAGTGGTTTAGGAAAATCACTTTGACAACTGACTGGGAGGATGGATCGGGATCGTTCTTGTTTAGTCATGACCCTATTTGGGGTTTCCTTGCCACTAGAGTGATTTGCCATTTGCTTCTCCAGCAAACAGATGATGAAACCAAGATGAGGATCATCTACTACAGATGAGGAAACTGAGGCAAACAGGATACAATGACTTGCTTAGGGTCACACAGTTGGCACGTGTCTGAGGTCAGATTTGAACCCATGAAGATGAATCTGACTCCAGGCCTTGTATTCTGTGCACTATGGCACCACCTAGGTGCTCTAGGATCGGGGTAGGTAGAGACTTAAAGCAGGAAGATGAATTGGAGTTGTTGCATTAATCTAGGTGAATGGTAATGATAAGACCCTGGAACTAAAATGGTGACTAGAGTGAAAAGAGGGAGAAATATCTAAGAGAGAGAGGAGGGAAGGGACAAACAGCAAGATTTGGCAACTGATTGGCTGTGTTGGGTGAAAGAGAAAGTAAGGATGCCTCCAAGGTCAGACCAGGAGACCAGGAACGTGGCGGTGCCCTTGACAGTAACAGAGAAGTTAAGAAAAGGGGTGAGTTCAACCTGAAGGATAATTAGTTCTATTTAAGACCTGTTGAGTGAGAGATGCCTTTGTGACCTTGAAATGCCCTAGTCTACCTTGTCTACTTTGAAATGCCCAGTAGGCAATCAATTATGCAAGACTAAAGTTCAGGGGAGAAATGGGCTGGATATTAAGATCTGGGAATCATTTATATAGAGATGATCATTGAGTTCATGAGAGTTGATGGGGTCACCAGTGGGACTGAGCATAGGAGGACCTAGGCAGTGGTACCACAGGGAGGGCATATTCTGTGGATAATGAGTCAGCCAAGAAGATGGAGAAGCAAAGTAGAGTCTCATTGAAGCTCAGAGAGAAGAGGCTATTCCAGAGGAGAGTATGGCCAATTTTAAATGCTGAAGAGAGGTCAAGACTTATGAGGATTAAGAAAAGGTCAAAAGATTGGCAGTTAAGAGACTATTAGTAACTTTGTAGGGAGCAGTTCCAGTGGAGTGATGAGGTCAAAAGTCAGATTGTGAAGGTCAGGAAGAGAATGAGGAGAAAGTAAATGAGTACCAAGAGAATTCAGTCCTGAATGGGAAGAAAAATTTAGGGATGGCAAGGTCAGTTTGGGGGGTTAAGGATGGGAGAACTTGGGCACATGTTTAAGCAGCAAAGACACTGGAAGGGGGAAGAGA
>CM053594.1:21600213-21627453 GCA_028646575.1 Pseudocheirus occidentalis
TTTTTTTTTTTGGAGAGCAGTTGGGGTTAAGTGACTTGCCCAAGGTCACACGGCTAGATTTTTGTGCTAAGTGTCTGAGGCCGGATTTGAACTCAGGTCCTCCTGACTCCAGGGCCAGTGCTCTATTCACTGTGCCACCTAGCCACCTCCCTACCCTCTCTTCTAACCTTAAGGGTCATATCTCCAACTGTCCTCTGGATAGCTCTGACTCAAGGTCCTGTAGACATCTTAAATTCATTGTGTCCAAAGCTGCGCATTATCTCTTCCCTAATCCCTGCTTCTTCCTAATTTTCCTCTTATTGTCTAAGGTACAACCATCCTCTCAGTCTCCCAGGTTTGTAACTAAGGCATCATCCTCAGCTATGTCCCTGCATCCTCCCTTCTCCATGTACAATCAGTTGCCAAACCCCATCATCTCTACCTTCCTAGCTTCTCTTGACTATGCCCCCTTCTCTCTTCTGATGCAGCCACTGCCCAAGAGCAGGTCCTCCTCACTTCACTCATGCCTGCGTGATCACAATAAACTGGTAGTTGGTCACCCTGCCTTATCTTTCCCCATTGCAACCCATTCTCCACTTAGCTGTCCATCTGTCTCCTCAGCCCATGCCTGCAATGCCCTCCTTCCTTATCTCCATCACTACAGAGTCTGTGCACCCTATGAAGTAGGTACTGCAGTGGACTGGGTTGGGACTGGAATCAGAAGACCTGCGTCAAATTATGACTACTTCCTGTAAGACCTCAGGAAAACTGCTTACCCCCAGACTGTAAGCATCTCGAGGGCAGGGACAATCATTCCTTTATTTCTAAGGGAAAAAAAAATACAAATTAGGTGCTTAATAGTTGATAGTGGAGTCGAACTGAATTATTCTTCCTGGAGCAGTAGGAGGGAGAAGGAAAGGACCTTGTCTTGGCTAACCTTCACTGGGGCTTGCTAAGGACTGGGGGGTAGCAGCATCCGAGGGGGCAGGGAAGGAGGTGGGTACAGATCTGTCAAAGGAAGTGATAGCCTTGTCATTAGCAAAAGCAGCCTCCCGTCCCCAAGGCTTAAGAAATAAAGGATGATTGCAAGCAAACTGGGGCTCCAGCCTTTCATGCTAATTTAATAAATTGCTCACTGGAGTGAGGTGGGGAGGCTGGGCTGGGGAGGGGCTGTTGGTGTAGCAGTTATGGTATGCACTGACACTCCCTCATCCCCCTTCCCCGCCCCCCCCCCCTGGCCAGGACCTGGAGCAAAAAAAGAAAAAGAAAACCCACGAGCCCTCTCGCCACTGCGGCTGTGACCTCATCCCGGAGCGGTGCATCCCGGGGGGCTATGAGATCATGAGAATGCCAAAGCTCTCTGAAGGATTCGATTTGTTGAGAGCAGTGGGATCAGGACGACAGGCTGACGGAGTGATCTCATCCCCAAGACCCGGGGGGAAGGCACTGGCAAAGGCTGACTACATCCCAGCTCTGCTCAGGGCTGAAGGGGATTAATGACCAGGGCTGGGGATGACATCACCAGTGGTACCCCGGAGCCAGTGTAGCGCCCGCCCTGCCTTCGTTGGGGGCGTCTCTCTTTCTCCATTCCATCCTTTCATTCCTCCCTCTCTCCATTTTTTTCTTTCTCTTGTTCCCTTTTGTCCTCCATCTTTCCCCTTTTCATCCTCTTCTGTCTCTTCTCCCCTCCCTTTTTCTTCTCTCTCTCTTTAATTTTTCTTCTCTTTTCTCACTCTTTACCCTGCCCCACTTTCTCCTTTTCTTCTGCATCTTTCTCTCATGTTTCTCTTTATTTCTTCCTCTTCCTCTTTTCACTTAACTTCATCATCTTTTCTGTTTTCTGTCTTGTCTCATCTCTTGCTTCTCCTTTTTTCTTTTCCTTTCTCTTTCACTCTTTATATTTCTTTTGTTTTTCCTCTCCTTATTTTTTTTATCTACCTTTTTACTCTCCCTCTGTCTTACTCTCTTTTCTCTCTGCTTTGTTGTCTCTTCTGTCTTTTCACTCGTCTTTTGGTCTTGCTCCATCCCTTCTCTCTGTCTCTGTATCTCTGTCTCTCTGTCACTCTCTCTTACTCTCTTCTGTATTACATTCTCTCTCTCTCTCTTTCTCTCTCTCTCCCTCTCTTCCTCTCTCCCTCCCTCTCGCTCATTCTCTCTTTCGCTCTCTTCTGCTCTCTTTCTTCTCCCTTTAACTTATTATCTCCTCTCTCTGTCTTGCTTTTGCTCCCCTCTACTACTCTTTTTTCTCTCTGTCTTTCTGCTTCTCTTCTCTACCTCATCTCTCTTGTTTTTCTCTGGCTGTCTCTGCCCTTCTTCACCCAACTTCCTTGACACCCACCACTCCCACTTTAGCAACATTTGGGAGACTTGTGAACACCACTGCAGCTCTTCCACTGGTTCTCTGACAGTCCTCATGTACCATACTCTTTTCTTCTGGATCCTGTTCTCAGGATGTCAAGTGAGCAAGCCTAAGTGGGGTAGAGGGGAAGGAGGCAAGTGTCTTTCAGATATGGGGAGGATCTTAGTTAAGTCCCAGACTCATCTTTTTTCCATCTGTCTGTCAAATTGGCATAATTTTTCAGTGTGAAAGAGACAAGTGCATCAGTTCTGGCTTTCCTGGGGTAGGATGGTGAGGGACTTCACTTGCTCCTATTTTCTTTGCAAGGTTGAAATAACAAACAAGGGAATGGAGGCCCTCTTCTGTACACAACCCCAGGAAAACAACCCCTTGTTTTTGGGCCATGGCTCTGGCTGAAAGTCCTTGAATATCAAAGAAGGAAACTCAGCCCCCTCCCCAGTGGGCAAGCCCACAAAAACAAGTGAGGACAGTTCAAATAAACAAGAGCAGGACTTAGAGCTCAGGAGAGAAAGAGGCTGCAGGACTGACCTCGGAAAAACTTTTCTTCTGCAAGAAAGGGGAAAACACAAGGTTTAGAATGAGTAAGTGTGAATATCTTAAAAATAATTCTGTCAGTATTTTCTTATTCATAAATTATTTTAAAGGTTTTAAAGCTGGAAGGAAACAGATAACAGGAAATGTCAGAGCCAAGAGGGGCCTTAGAACAGGGGATGTCAGAACTGGGAGAGACCTAAAAAATTTTAAGCAAAGGCCCTAATTTTACAGGTGAGGAAACTGAGGCCAAGATTTGTCCAAAGTTTCAGCTAGTTAGTGGGACAAGATCTTTCTAGTGAAAATCTGCAATCATTACTAATTGATTTGACCCATTTAAAGAGCCCCACTTGATATAGTATTAAATGAGTTCTATTTCCAGTAATTCTCCATGTATCCTGAGAAACACAGAATCTTAGATTTTGGAAGGACACCTAACCACTTCTAGGATCCATTCCTCAGTCCTTTCACAAATGAGTAGTCATTGAACCTCTCTACTTGAAGATGTCCAGGGAAGGGGAATCCACTGTCTCTTAAGACATTTCCATTCTCCTTTGTGCCATTTTTAGAGTATGTTTACCTATATTGAGCCTAAATCTGCCTCTTTGCACCTTTTACATGCTTCCCTATTAGGCCAAGTAGGACAAATAATCTAATCCTTCTTCCATATGACAATTGATAAATACTAGAAGATGCTATTGTGACCCTGGGAAAAAATCACAACCTCTCTCAACCTCACATTCTTCACCTATAAAATGATATGGTTATATCTAATCACCTCTTAGATTCTTTTAAGTTATTAATCTGTACACCTATGTACAGGTGTACTGTATTTGTACATACGCACTTTAAGTTACTGAGAAATATGTGTATTTCTTAATATCCCCCTTTAGAAGTTGTCATGGGTCATTCATATCTAATTTTCCCAACACTCTCAAGCTCTCTGTTTTCCATCTCCCCAACCTATATCTCTTAGCCCAAGTTTAGAACATTACAGTTATCCCTATTGAATTTCATTCATTCATTCACAAATGAAATGAATAGTTTTGCCCTTTGTCATTTTTTTTTTTGCATCATGACATTCAGCATATTCAGTGTTCCTACCAGCTCCCAAGACGTCTGTCAGTCTTCTATGGCTCTGTCCACATCATCACTAAAAGTTTTCAGCAGAACAGGGCCAAAGATAGACTCCTAAGGTTACTCCACTAAAGACCTCTCTCCAAATTGGCATCAACCTATTTGTGTGTATTTGTAGGGCCTATGATTCATCAGGTTCTGAATCTACATAACCATATTGTCATATAGCCCACATCTGTCCTTCTTGTCCACAAGAGTGAGAGACTTGCTTAGTTGTAGTGATGAAATGTTAATATACTCTTGTCTACCAGTATAATAACCCTGTCACAAAAAAGTGGAAATTAGGTTAATCTGACACAGTTATTCTTGAGGAAATCCATGCTGTCTATAGTTATCATGGCTTCCTTTCTAAGTCTTGCTCACAAAGAAGCCAGCCTTTCCATGATATGCTCCAGAATTTTCTTGACGAAGTCAGATTGAATTTGGTTTACTGTTCATAGATTATGCCTTCTTCCTTTTTTAATGATTGGAATCATTTAACCTTTGGGCAGTTCTTCAGCATTTTCCCTTTTCTTCAGCGTTTCTAAAAAATCATCAAGATCAGTGTCCTTGGAATCAGAGAATTTAGGTTCAAATCCTTCCCCTTGTTTACTATTTTTGTCACATTTGTGCAAGTCAATCTCCTGGGCCTTAGTTTCTTCATCTGGAAAATGAGAGAACTATACTAGAGTTGGCCTCTGGCATAATTTCCAGCTCTAAGTTGGCTGCCATTTTACTAAAGTCACTTATGGGACCAGAGACTGGAAAGAAATTCATTTCATTTGTTCAGAATTTTTGTCTTAAAAGGGATGAGTTTCCAGGTGTCTTTGTATATAGTTCATCCAGAGAGAGTGGTCCGAGATCATTGGGCACACGTGAGTACTGTCAGTTGCTCAGTAAACATTTATTAAGTGCCTACTATGTGCCCTGCACTGTTCTAAGTGCCAGCAATACAAAGAAAAGCAGAAGACAGTCTCTGCTTTCAAGGACTTCATGATTTAATGGGGGAGACAACATACAAACAGCTATGTACACACAAGAAAAAAAGAAATAACCAAAAGAGGGAAGGTACTAGAATTCAGAGCGCCAGGAAAGGCTTCGTATAGATGGTAGGATTTTAGCTGAGATTTGAAGGAAGCCATTGACTTACTTTTCTTAGGTTTCTGCTCTGTTAACCATTTCTGTTCCATCTCTCCTTCTTCAAAGGGAAGGCAGAAAGATTGAGATTTGATACTAGTTTACTTAATACCAAGCTCCAGATTTTCTAATAAATCATCTTTTTTTTAAAGTAATGGAAGCCAGGAAGGCTTGTAGGAGCTGATGCAGAGGGAAGAGATTGGGACCAAGAGGACAATTTATAAGCAAAGACCATAATGTTGTTAAAGCAATTTTGAAAGACTTAAGAATTCTAATCAACCACAGTTCCAAAGCATCCATGATAAAAATAATGTGCTGCTTTCCTCCTGATAGAGGGGTAGGTGATGGATTCTGGGTACAGACTGAAGCATTCTTTGCATATGACTAATGAGGGATTAGTTTTGTTTAATTATACGTATTTGTTACACATGTTTTTTTTCTTTTTCCTTTGGGAGAAGGGAAAGGAAGATAAAATAGATTTTAGTTAAATGAAAAAAATAATATTTAATTTTTAATAAACTAAGGGAAGGAAGGTACAAAGTTAGGAAGAGATTTGACCGAAGGCCAGACCCGGATGCCGAGAATCAAAGTCTCAGACTTCAAAGGAACCTCAGATGTCCAACCCATACACAAAGCAAGACTCCCCCATCCCCATACAACATCCCAGGAAAATAGCCACCCAGGCTGTGTTGGAAGACCTCTAGGGATGGGAGACTCATCACTTCAAAGTCAGCCCATTAGACTTCTAGACAGCCCCTGTTATTAAGGGCTTCTTATAGAGCCAATCATCTCTTCCCCAAGCAAATCATCACAGCTCCTTCAAATCATTCTCATGTGGTTCTTTTCCTTTTATCATTCCATTTGTAAAAATTTTATTTTTATTTTCAGTTTCAAATTCTTTCCCATTCCATACCCAGTGAGAAGGCAAGAAATGATAACCATTATACATATGAAATCATGCAAAACAATTTTACATTAGTCATATTCTGGTGGGAGGAAGCCAGAAAAATAAAGGAAAAAATATGCTTCAATCTGCCCTCTGAGTATCAGTTCTTTATCTGGAGGTGGATAGCATTTTATATCATGAGTTCTTTTGGAGTTGTGGTGGATCATTGTATTGATTAGAATTACTAAGTTTTTCATAGTTAATTACTTTTACAATATTGCTATACCCTTGATTCTGCTCACTTCACTTTGCATCAGTTCATATAAGTCTTTCCAGGTTTTTCTGAAACCACTCCATTCATCATTTCTTACAGCACAATAATATTCCATCACATTCATATACCATAATTTTTTCAGCCATTTCCCAGTTGATGGACATCAGTAAAGCCAAGCACAAGCAGCTCTCCTGAAGGCTGCTGCTGTCAATAACTATAAGGTTCTGATCACATAATATAGTGAACTCTCTACTTATTCAGCAGTAAACTAAGCAAAACATTCACAGAAACCAAAGTACACCATTCACAACAATATAACATAACTTATTACTAAGGTGGCACATAATCTTAAACAAAAGATATCATTCAGTAAGTCCTTAACTCAATCATCCTTGAGGAGCAATAATCCTAAAGAGGTGCAAAGTACAAAGTACAAAGGTCTCCCACCCCTAGGTCACATTGTCTTAATCTCATCAGCCAGCACTAAGTACCCAAATAAAGATCTTTTCATCCTGACTTGAGACTGACTCCCAAACTCCATGGTTCTTCTTTCATGCTCCCAGCTCTTGCCTGAATTCACCCAGCTGTCACCGGGATTCGCAGGTAGGCAGCTCCTAGCTCCTGTTCCAGGTCCATTCCAGCTACATATATCAAGCTTAGCAGAGTTGCAACAATGTTCACACACATTGCCAGGTTCTCATCAGTTCACTTTCTGCCTGTGAAATCATCACAGACCAACAGACAGGGCCTCTGTCTGAGAAATTATACATTAATTTTTATTTAAAATTATTTAAAATATTAAAATATTTTAAATTTAAATTTAATATTTTAAATTTTAAATTAATTTTTAAATGTTATTTAAATTTAAAATATATTTGAGAACTGAGACCCTTATCAGAGAAACTTAATGTTTTTCATACATACATACATAAATGTTTTTCTCTGGTATCTTGCTTTTCTTTTAATTTTGGCTTAATTGGCTTTGTTTATGCAAAATCTTTTTAGTTCTATGTAATCAAAATTATCCATTTTGCCTCCTGTGAAAAATGTAGTTTGAAACCTGATACTGTTAGGCCCTCTTCAAAATTTTTTTCATCGATTCCCTTGATATCCTTAACTTTTTGTTCATCCAGATGAATTTTGTCATTTTTTTTTCTAGCTCTGTAAAGTAATTCTTTAATAGTTTGACTGGAATGGCACCCATTATGCAAATTAATATGAGTAGTATTGTCATTTTTATTATGTTGGCTTGACCTACCCATGAGAAATTAATATTTCTCCAATTATTAAGATCTGTCTTTGTGTGGAGTGTTTTGTAATTATGTTCATATAGTTTCTGTGTGTGTCATGGCAGGTAGACTCCCAAGTATTTTATATTGTCTACAGTTTTTTTAAGTGGAATTTTTCTTTCTGTCTCTTCCTGTTATGTTTTGTTGGTAATTTATAGAAATGCTGGTGATTTGTGTGGGTTTATTTATATCCTGCAATAGTGCTAAAGTTGTTCATTGTTTTGACTAGTTTTTAATTGACTCTCTAGGGTTCTCTAAATATGTCATCATATCATCTGCAAAAAGTGATGTTTCCTTGTTGCCTTTGCTTATTCCTCCAGTTTCTTTTTCCTTTCTAATTGCTATATAATGTGTAATTGCATTTTAATACAATATTGAATAATTATGTTGATAACGGACATCCTTGCTTCACCCCTACTCTTATTGGAAAGGCTTCTAGTTTATCTTCATTATAAACAATGCTTGTTCTTCATTTTAGATAGATACTACTTATCATTTTTTTCTATACTCAACTATGTGTATATATATTTATATATTGTATATTTATATATTGTATATTTTTTTCTTCCCTCTTTGAACCACTTCAGAGTGAGGTTCAAGTGTTGCCATTCCTACCCACCCCCCCCCCACAATTTTCCTTGTATGCCTCTTTTATATGAAATATTTTTTTCCTTTTCTCCCTTTCCTTTTCCTAATGTATTCCTCTTTCTCACCCTTCCATCCTTTTTGAGATCATCCCAATATGACAGAATCACACCTATGCTCTCTAAGTAGACTCCTAACTATTCTAATGATGATAAAGTTCATAAGGATTACATCTATCATCTTCCCACATAGAAATGGTAAATAGTTTAACCTTATTAAGCCCCTTATGATTTCCTACTTATATTGACATATTTTATGCTTCTCTTGAGTCTTACATTTGAATGTCAGATTTTCTATTCAGCTCTTATCTTTTCACTGGGAATGCTTAGAAATCCTTTATTTCATTAAATGTCCATTTTTCCCATACAAGATTGTATTCAGTTTTGCTGGTTAAATTATTCATGGTTGTGACACTAGCTCCTTTACCTTCTAGAATATCATATTTCAAGCCTGCCACTCATTTATGGTGGTTGCTGTGAAATCTCATGTGATCTTGATTCTGGATGATTTCTTTCTCTGCTTGCAACATTTTTTTTCCTTGACCTGAGAACTATGGAATTTAGCTATAATATTCCTAGGAATTTTTATTTTGGGATTTCTTTTGGGTAGTGATCAGTGGATTCTTTTAGTTTCTTCTTTGTCCTCTGGTTCTAAGACATGATGTCCACATTCTTATTTAGATCATGGCTTTCAGGTAATCCAATAATCTTAAATTATCTCTCCTAAATCTGTTTTCCAGGTCAGTTTGAGGTATATTCTATCCACTTGACCAATTATGATCTTTCAGCTGTTATTTTCTTCAGTACAATTCTGTACCTCTTTTATCATTTGACCGATTGTGTTTTTTAATGAATTATTTTCTTCAGTATTTTTATACTTCTTTTACCAGGTTGTTATACAGGGCAATTAGTTAGCATAGTTAATAGAGTAACAGTCTTAGAGCCTGTGAGGCCTGAGTTCAGGTCTAGCCTTAAGTGCTTATTATCTGTGTGACCCTGGACAAGTCATTTGACCTCTGTTTGCCTTAACTATAAAGTGTGAATAATATTACTTACCTCCCAAAGTTGTCACAAGGATCAAATTAGATAATATTGCTGCTTAGCATAGAACCTGGAATATAGTAAATTATATGTATAAATATATAATATTATATATGTGTGTGTGTGAATATATATACGTATAGATATAGATATATGAAAGCTATTGTTGTTATCATTATTATTATTTTATCATTTTGCCAATTCTGATCTTTAAGGAGTTATTCAGCTTTTTTCTGACTCTTTTCCTAAGCTATTAGTTCTTTCAGTTTTTTTGCATCACTCTCATTTCTTTTCCCAGTTTTTCCTCTGACATTCTTATTTGATTTTTAAAAACTTTTTATTCTTTTCAAAATCTCTTTTTTTAAGTCTTCTTGGGGATTCTTTTTGGGCTTATGTCCAATCTGCATTTGTCTTTGAGACTTTACTTATGGATGTTTTCAAGTCATTATCTTCTGAGTTTGTATCTTGAGCTTCCCTGTCATCACAGAAGCTCTTAATGGCCAGGTTCTTTTGTTGTTGTTGCTGTTGTTGTTGCTGTTGTTGTTGTTGTTGTTTGCTCATTTCTCCAGCCTATTTCTTGACTTTGGATTTTATGTTAGAGTTAGCCTCTGCTCTCCTCTGTAGGGGTGTGGCTAGCCTGAGCTTCTATATTTTATGATCTCCTGATGCTTTCACAACTCAGTAGAAGCCTTTAAGTTTTGGGGGCTTCCAAAGTGGTGTGATACTGAGAGAGGTCTGGTTACTTCCATCCTTCTCTGGTCTTTACCCAGCTAGAATCTCTGATCCCTCACAACCATAATTGCTCCTCACTGCCCTGAAACTTCAGCACAGAACTGAATCATGAGCAGCACCCATCCTACTCCCAACACTAGTACAGGGGTCTCCTGGGATCTCTTTCTGATCAGAGGTTCAGCCCACCACTGTCACCTCCTGGCTTCTGCCACTTCCACCAGCTAGCCTCCACAAGTGTCCACAAAGCTTTCTTTTTGTCTTCCCAAGCTGCCCTGGACTAGAAAAATGACTCACTGTGACTTTCCAGGTTTTCCTACTCAAAATTCAGTTTGCCTCATTATTTAAGTTGTTGTGGAAGGGATGTGTTGAGAGAGCTCAGCAAAAAAAATTCTGGCTTTGGTGCAGCATCTTGACTCCACTCCATCTACAGCTTTCAGTATAATCTGATCCATTTTAAAACTTGATATCTCAGAAAGTGAGGGCATGAAAATGTTCCGGTGCCTTAGAGGTAGACAAGACCTCAGCAGGCAGCTAGTTCAGTTCCCATCTCAGGGGAAAATGACTTCCACGATGTTCTCAACAAGTACTCATCCATCCTTTGCCTGAAAATCTTCAAGGGAGGAGGAGCTCACTTTCTCCATAGCCAACTCATTCCACTTCGGACTAATCCTCAGGAAGTTTTTCAAGACCTCTAGCTAGTATTGTACTTCCCATCTTAGTACTTCCCATCCATTGTTTTGCCCTCTGGGACCAAGAGGAACCAGGCCCCTTCCCCATTATAGATCCCTTCTAAGATTTGCAGAAACCTTTCCTATCCCCTCTGAGCCTTCTCTTCTTCAGACTTGGTATTCGTAACTCATTTACCTCGCCCTTATATTGCATGGTCTTTTGAGACTTTTCACCATCCTGAACAATATGAATTCCTAGTGTGATATTTAAAAAGTTTGAGAGACATAGTTTCTGGGCAATTAATCATTTTATTAATAACGCTAGTATTGTCTAATAAAAAAGGTCAGTGGTACTCTCAGATACCAAAAATCTTCATGGTGTGGGACTCACGACTTATATACTGTTGGAAAAATAAGTGCTCCTGTGGGTGACAATCAACTGTTATTGGTTAACAATTAATGAAAAAAATGAATATTATTATGAAATATGGGCTTGTTCTAATGAAGGTCTTGGGAATGACTTGACTTATCCAAATCTTGGTCAAAGAGACTTATCAATATACATATCAGAGAGGGAATCCTCTACTACCCCAGACCTGTCTGACCAAACACAAAGAACTGGAAATTCACCAGTTCTCTCAGCCTGGTTGAGTTTTTCCCAAAATTTTCTACAATGGTTGATTTCTGGATAAGGAAATTTTAAAAACCCATTTATCTGAATTCAGTAATTGACTATTAATACAAGAAAGAAATAAT
Organism: Pseudocheirus occidentalis; assembly: GCA_028646575.1. Classification (NCBI taxonomy): domain Eukaryota; kingdom Metazoa; phylum Chordata; class Mammalia; order Diprotodontia; family Pseudocheiridae; genus Pseudocheirus; species Pseudocheirus occidentalis. Next base: position 21,611,626 of record CM053594.1, read on the forward strand.
CATTTCTCTCACTAGTCAACCCTCCTTCTTCAACTTCCCTGTTTCTCAATTTTCCACCATTTCTCATACAATCTTAAAATTTCTTCATCACCATCATCAATAACACTCACAAACTTGAAGGATCATTGGCTGGACTCTTAAGGAATCTGAGCATTTGTAACGTTAATGTAAGCAGGTCAGATTGAATCTGAGCACCTTGGTGAAGGCTGAGATGGATCTATTATACAGAAAGACTGTGAGAGGGATCCAGAGGGGATTTAGGGAGGATCTTGATGGGAGTGGCCAGTTGGCTGGGGTAACTAGAGGTCGAATTCCAGGAACCCAGAGAATGGGGTTTTGATAGGATCCAGGATAGGAAGTATCAGAAGGCCATCTAATCCAGGGGTAACAGAGAATTGGGCATAGTGATAATGAAAACCTTATAGCCTAAGGCAAATGCCAGCTCAAGTGGGAAGATTCAAGGAGAGTTCAAAGGGTTTCCCAGAATCTGTACCCCATCAGTTACAACACATCTTCTTCTTAGTAGACAGATCTTGAGAGTTGCTGGCCCCTCTTTATTTTAAGCTGGTGATTCCCTTCCAATTTAACTAGGTTGTTCTTCAGACAACAGACTGATAGTTGATATCATTCTGGTGAAAATTCTATATGTGGTTGGTTCAATGGGGACATAAACTTTTGAGGTAGCTTCATGTTGAAATAGTAGCATCCCCTGGAGAGAAGGGCGCACACACACACACACACACACACACACACACACACACACACACACCCCACACGCTTCTACTAGAGGTGTAAGGTTTCCATCTCCTTGAAATGTGACCTGAATGCCTGCTCCCTTCACCTTTTGATTTTTCCTGGGCAGCAAGCAGCAGCCGGGTGAGGACAGTGGGCAGGGATTGCCTCTCTCTGACACTAGTCTCTACTCCCATTAAGGGACTGCTTAAGTGCTTCTAGATGCTGATTAATGGTCTGTGAAGGCCTCTGAGCATCATTATCGTAGGTGCCCAAGCCCCCTGACATTGCCCTTTGGGTCTTTAACAGTAATCATAATTTATGCCTCTGCTGTGATAACAGGGCAAGTTCTATCTGGTGATTGAGGAGCTGAGCCAGCTGTTCCGGTCACTCGTTCCTATCCAGCTGTGGTACAAATACATCATGGGAGATGACCCCTCCAATAGCTATTTCCTAGGAGGGGTCCTCATCATCCTTTACAGCCTTTGCAAGGTAAGGTAGGTCAAGGGGAGGAGACTTTCCATAATAGTAGAAACAGATGGTTCTTTTCCAGCAAGGAAGGAGAGAGAAAAAGCCCCCACTGGATCATTACAATTATCTCTTGCCTATGAAGTGGACCATATGTATAGTGCCTATGAATCAAATTAGTCTAAATTAGCCCAGGACGTGGTATACTCCATTTTTTTTGCTTAACCTCAGAGAGCAAAGGGTAGAGAGAAAAGAACACTATTGATGGCCATACATGGTAGGGATTTCTGATTTGGATTATTTTTCTTAAGCTACTATAAGATTATGGTCCATAAATTGAACTATTAATTTCATTAGCATAGGGAACTCTTCATGAAGAACTCCTCCCAATGCAGGTCAGCACTTTTTCTGCAAGAGAAATGCTGCGGGCACCCAGATGTTCAGTGATTTGCCAAGGGTCTCGTGGCTAATGTGTGTCAGAGACACAACTTAAACCCCACTGCTACTCATACTCTTTCGTATGATTTCTAGTCTCATTTCTGCTGCTAGGTCACTTTATAACTGGGAAATGGACATTAATCCTCTGAGTGTGTTTTCTCATCTGGAAAATGACAGAATTGGACTAATTTGGATAATATCATTAGGAGCCCTGAGGCAGGATTTGAATCCAGGCCTTCCTGATTCAAAATTCTTACCTTCTTGGAGGCAGATTACTAATGGGTTTACATCAATCATAAGATCATCAGTTTAAAGCAAAAAGGGACCTTAAGCTCCCTTATTTTACAGATGAGGAAACTGAGTCCCGGAGAGATTTAAGTGACTCGCTTAAGGTCACACAGGCTAGTAAATGCCTAAGAAGATTTGAACCTAAGTCTTCCTAACTTCACGTCCCTGACCTCTTGGAGTCCAGCTCGAGACTACTGTGTGGATTAAATCAGTCAAGAGACAATAAATAAGCATTAATTAAGTACCTGTTGTATACTGGGTGCTGGAATTAAAAAGATTAAAACAAAACAGTCCCTGCCTTCAAGAAGCTTAATGGAGGCCTGGGGGGGCAGGAAGGAGCAACGACATGTACCCAAATGTAAAACACAGCATAAAGTCAGTGTGAATGAGATCATGCGTGTGGGAGCTCTTTGGGAGGTAGTGAGTACCAGCCACATGGGAAACATCACAGATGGAAGTGACAGCTTCTCTCCCAAAAATCTAGGGCAGTGGTTCTCAACCTTCCTAATGCCGTGACCCTTTAATACTTGTATGTGGGCATATCTGCATGTGGGTGGACTTTCCTGGAGACAGATGGAGGAGCGGTGCTTCAGTTCCTATGACCATCAGAAATATGTTTTCCAATGGTCTTAGGCAACCCCTGTGAAAGGTTCGTTTGATCCCCAAAGGGGTCGTGACCCACAGGTTGAGAACTGCTGATCTAGGGCCATCATGGAACCTCTACACCTTGTGTGTTGGAAAGTGAGTGCATTAGGATTACAGATGTGGCATTGGAAGGGGGTCTCTTCTACATTTTGAATCTTGCAAGGATTCAAATGGAGTCTAATTCCCTGTCCCTGTTAAGAGAGGGTGAATCTCCTAAGGGATGAAAAACCATTGGTCATCAGTCTCTCTTCTTTCAGTCATTTGACATCTGTGGCCGACTGGGTGGAGTAAGAAAGGCCCTGAAGCTTCTCTGCACCCCTCAGGTGAGTCACATTCAGACGAAGGCCCAAAATGAGTTGGGTGGCCAATTGAAGGAGATCCAGGGGCTCCCTCCCTCAGCGCCCCTAAAAAGTTTATAAGGTTCAAGAAACACTGGCCATTGGTCAGAGAAAGTTCCAGGTCTCTTGTCAACATTTATGAAGCACTTCCTAAGCTTGAGGAGCTGTGCTAAGCCTTGGGTATAGAAAATCAAAAGAGCTTATATTCTAGTGGAAGGAGGAAACATGTCAGCTCCAGCTGGCAGTAGGGGAGAAGAGTCAGGGGGAATGGAGGGAGGAGATACCACAAAGGAACAGCCGGCATCTGTTAGATGCCTTCTCTGAGCAAAGCATTCCTGGGGGAGGTACAAAACTTTCACAAGGCACAGGAAGCTTACAGTCCAAAGGAGGAGAAGATACAATATAGATGCTATTATATACAATATTACATGATAATGTAATCATGTATTGCTACATGATAATGTAACATATTTATAAGAGTTACAAACAATATGCTATGTGAAGTCTGTAGGGTAGCTAGGTGGCTCAGACTCATCTTCCTGAGTTCAAATCCAGCCCCAGACACTTAGTAGTCACAACATTGGGCAAGTCCCTAACTTAATCCTGTTTGCCTCAGTTCTCCATCTGTAAAATGGGCTGGACAAAGAAAGGGCAAGTCACTCTAGTATCTCTGCAAAGAAATGCCCAAGCCAGGGGTCACAAAGAATCAGACATGACTGATGTGACCACCAACATCAAAGGTGAGGTCTGAGGGAGAAAGGCTGTTACAAATCAGAGAGAACAGAGGTTTTCTGTAACCGCGGGCTTGGAAGGGATAGAGACAGGCAGCATGCAAACAGCTATGAACCAGGTACTGAAGACAAATGGACAAACATGGAACAGTCCCTGCCCTTAGGAGCTCACAGTCTGTCAAGATAAACAACACATGCACATAAAAGTAAATTCAAAATATATACAAAGTCATTTCAAGAATGGGATATGGCCAGGGGAGTAGTGGAAAGGATCAGGAGAAGCATTCTGGAGCAGAGAGCGCTCAAGCTCTGCTTAGAAGGAAGTTAAAGGTTCCAAATGTTAGAGGGGAAAAGGAAGAGCCTTTTAGACATAGGAATTAGCCCATGCAGAGGCTGGGAGATGGAAAGGGAGGGAATTCCAGTCATTTACCTGCAGACATTTATTAAATGCTTACTTTATACCTAGAATCCAGGCCTGGAGTCTGTGTCACATGCCTGTGGACAGGATCCTCTCTTTAACTGGGAAAACCAGGCCTCCCTTTCCTCTTCTTCCCTATATAGAACTATGGAGTTCGGGCTACAAGCCAGCAGTGTGTTGAAGCTGGTGAGATCTGTGCCATTTGCCAAGCTGAGTTCCGGGATCCTCTGGTCCTGATGTGCCAGGTGAGTGAGGGTCCCCTGTTCCTCATCCTGGAGGGCCCAAGGGAGCTAAGGAATCTGAGACAGAATTTCTGAGTTGGAAGAGACCTTGGGAACAATCAAGTCCACCATACCTGACCAGGAATCTCCTTTATACCTTCCCATAGATGTGGTTGTCCAGCCTACACCTGGCCTCCAGAAAGAGAGAGCCCACCACCTCCCAAGTCAGCCCATTCACTCTCGGCCAACATTATCTTATTAGGAAGTTTTTCCTGACATCATTGCTAAACCTGTCTTCTTGCAGCTTACCCCCATGGCCCCTGGGTCTGCCCACTGGGGCCAAGCCTAACTAGTCTAATCCCTCTTCTATGTGACAGCCAGCGCTAGGAAGGGCTGTGTGAAGTCACAGCCCCGGGGGCCCTGGGTCACGTGGAGGAGGAGGATGAGGAGGCTGATGACTTTGCTCAGGCCTCAGGAGGATGGCAGTCCAGATTACCAAACCCCAGAGCTCCTGGGGAGTAGTAGAGCTGTGATTAGGAGAGCAGGCTGTGGTCACAGGTCACATATTGCAGGAGCTGCTAAGCCTCTTAGCCATTCCCCAAGTGCAGCCTGCTTCTTGCCCCTTAAAAAGAGAGTATAGACGTCCCCTCTTGCCTAGGGATCTCTCTACATTTTAAAAGGCCCACAAGCAAACTGAATACTCTTCTTCCAGGAGCCACAGTAGATTAACTCAATAACCTACTGTTAATTTAATAAACAGTTATTAAGTACCTACAATGTGTCAGGCACTGTACTAGACCCAAGACAAAAAGAAAACATTCCCTGTCCTCAAGAAGCAACCATTCTTTTAAGGGAAGTGCAGTGTGTATGTATACACAGGGGCATAAATGAAACATTACACAAAGTAAATGTGAACTAATTTCTGGAGGAAGGGGATATCAGGATGCTCTTTCTTTAAGAGATGGTACTTAGAATCCTATATTTAGAGCCCAACAGGGTCCCATGGGCCAATCCCCTCATTTTACAGATGAGGAAACTGAGGCAGACAGGGTTAAGTGACTTGCCCAGGGTCACCCAGCTAGGAAGTATCTCAGGCCAGATTTGAACTCAGGAAGATGAGTTTTCCTGACTCCAGGCCCCATGATCTATTCTGTGCCACCTAGTTGCCCTAGGGCATACCTATATACATTGAAATCACCGCTCCTTAGATATTAAACAATATAAAACATATGCCCTGTCTCCCTGTTAGAATATAAGTCTTTAAACTCCCTGAGGGAAGTGACAATTTTTGGTTTGTTTCCTCTGAATCCACAAAGCCTAGCATCTCCAGACGATCTTCAGTTTCCCCTTTATGTGTGTGTTGTCTTCCCCGACTAGAATGTAAGTTCCTAGAGGGCAGGGATGGCCTTACTGTTTGTGATTGTGTCCTTGCACATAGTAGGCTCTTTGTAAATACTTGTTGACTAGTACAATGCCTGATATATAGTAGGTGCTTAATGAAAGCTCACTGGATTCTTTTGCTTTGCATGTGAATTTAGCATCATAGCCTAATAGAAGGAGATGTGGGTTTGTCATCTGTAGACCTGGTTCAGACTCAGATTCTGCCATTTACTTAACCCATATAAGTACAAGTCATTTCCATTTTCTTAGACTCCATTTCCTTTAGAAAATCAAAGAGTTGGATTAGATTCCCATAGGGTCCATTCTAAATCTAGGATCCTGTGAATTTTGTACCCTCACCCCCACAGCATCCAGCCCAGTGCTTTGCACACAGTAGGTACTTAATAAATGCTCAATGGATGTGAAGAATGACTCCCATTGTGTGAATTTGGGTGACTGGAAGGATGATGATGCCCTCGAGGAAGCTGGGAAGAGGGGCACTGTGGGGTGGAAGGTAACAAATCACGTTTTGGACATGTTGAGATGTTTGAGATGCAGTGAGAGGACCAAGGCCTGCAAGGCAGTCCTCTTCTCACTTTTTTCCTTGTCCCTGCAGCATGTGTTCTGTGAGGAATGTCTCTGCCTTTGGTTTGACCGGGAGAGGACCTGTCCTCTCTGCCGCTCAGTTGCTGTGGAAACCCTGCGATGCTGGAAGGATGGCGCCACCTCTGCCCATTTCCAGGTGTATTAGGTCAAAAGACTCTCATGGTGGAAGAGTGGAAGGCCCAGGGGACCAGAGGACATCTTCATCACCCATTGGTCCTCATTGAGTTGGTTTGTCCCCAACATGGTGTTCTATCCTCAGCCACACTCTGTGAAAGCCAAGCTGATGAACAGTTGCTAGTATGAGTCTCCTTTAGAGGCTTTGTTCACCCTGGATCCAGAACGGAGATCCTCCCCTTCCTTCTTCCCCAGAGGCTTCTCCCCCATCCCCTGACCCTGACAATGTCCTCATCCCTTTTCAACCAGGTCCCCTAACTCGTCCCTGAAGAATCTGACATAGTTCTCTTCATTGCCCATCTAGCCTTTCTCACACCTCAGAAAGTGGCAGATAATCTTGGTCCCCCAGCTGTAGAACCCTCAGCTAGGTGGTATGTGACTTAAGAGTCAGGAAGAACTGAGTTTGAATGCTGCCCCAATAGACATTAACTGCATAACCCTGGCTAAGTCAATTAGCAGCTAGCATATAACCTTTCTGAGTCTCAAGTTTCCACTTCTGTAAGATGGGGATAATAATAACCACCTACCTCACAGGGCTGTTGTGAGGATGAAATGACAACATGGGGAGTACTTTGCAAACCGCAGAACTCTATGGAGATGCTTCTGTTAGTACTAGCTGTACTATGGTGACTTGCCTCCTGGATAGGGATCATGGTTAGGGCTATCTGGGTCACTGGGGAGAAGAGCAAGGATGGACACAAATGTTGGAAACTAAGGATTTTCATGAAAAAAAAAAACCACTCCCTTCCCTGCCTAGTGAATTGAGTGTGCTCCTACTCCATACTAGGCATTGTCCTACATGCTGGCAGTGGTGGGGTCCACCTCACTGGAGGCCTCCAGGAAGGTTTTGGATGGCCATTCTGTCAGAGAATCCTGTAGTATGGATTCCTGTGTAGGACAAAGTTGAAGCAGATGGCCTTGGGGGCCCTTCCCACCTCTGAGATCCTAAAAATGTAGTGACTCTAAGAAACTCTAGAAAGCCCAGTGGTCTACAGGCTAGGAGGGATAGCTACATTCAGGAATGGGGTGGGCAGCCTATCACCTGGATGTCGATGGCTCTCAAACCCTCTGCCAGCACATACAATTTTGTTTCCTTCCTCACAAACCTCTTTTCTTTTCCCATCCTCATTCTTCCTCTGCTTCCTCCCTTTTTCCTCCCTCCCTTAACTGCCTCCTAGCCATATGTGAACCACCTTGTATCCATATCATTTATACACTAATATTGCAACATGTCCCTTCCCCATTAGAGTGTAAACTTCTTGGGGACTGGATTTTTGTATTCCCAACACTTAACAGAGGTGTTTGTTGACTGACTGACTATTCCCCTTGCCTGTTGTTGACTGACTGATCATTTCCCTTGCCTGTTGTTGACTGACTGACCATTCTCCTTGCCTGTTGTTGACTGACTGACCATTCCCCTTACCTGTTGTTGACTGATTGACCATTCCCCTTGCCTGTGCCTGCCAGGGCCATCCATAGGCATAACTTCATCCTCCTGGTGGCCCTGAAAGCCAGTCTAGAGATAGAGCATATTATGCATTTATCAGCCTCTGGGATGCAGGGTTATGGCACTGGGCCCAATCGTACTTGGGTTTCTCTAACTTATTTTGTGAGGCCTATTTAATTTTATTTTCTACTCTGTCTGAGAGAGATCTTGGCATAGTAAACAGCAGATAAGCCTTAGAATCAGGAAGGTCTGGATTCAAGTCCAGCTCTGATGGATACTTGATTTATGGCCATATGTAAGTCAGATCGCATCTCATGGCTTCCATTCTATAAGCCTGTAAATTGCAAGAACTTTGCCAGTGTGTATCAGTGCAGGGAATTTCCATACTGGGTATTCTCTATTTCCATGATGCAATGGGTCCAACCAAGTAAAATCCTTCCTTCTAGCTGCTCTTCCCCAACCAACTTAGGACCGGAAGACCTGAGATCTCAGGCTAGAAGGGGTTTCAGATGCCATCTAATCCAGCCCCTCAGTTTAAAGATGAGGAGCCTGAGGTCCAGAGGTCATACAAGCTGTGAAAAACATGTAGACCCCCTCCCCCATTTCCATTTTTAATATTATTTTATTTTTATTGATTTGCCATTCAATCATTTTTCATTTGTGTCTGATGCTGTGACCCCATTTGGAGTTTTCTTGGCAAAGATACTGGAGTGGCTTCCGTTTTCCTTCTCCAGCTCATTTTACACAGGAGGAAACTGAGGCAAGCAGAGTTAAGTGACTTCCCCAGGGTCACACAGCTAGTAAGTGTCTGAGAACTCCAGTCTTTCTGACTCCAGGCTCAGCACTCTATGCACTATGCCACCTACCTGTTCCACTTTTATTGTTAGATGTTATTATGGCATCACCTTCATTTCTGAATATATCCCTCTTCTTCGTTAGCCAGAAAAGCGGTTCAGCAAAAAACAACTAATATATGAAGTATATACACTATTGCTCATGCACACCCCCTGTCCCCTTTGTGAAGAGGGGAAGGAGAGGCATTTTCTCCAATTTTCTCCAGGGTCAAGCTTGATCGTTATAATTACACAGCATTCCATTTCAGAGTTTTTTGTCTCGTTTTAGGGGATTTTTCTTTTGGCCTTTCTCACATTTCCTTTAGCACAATGACCACTAAAGCCCCAGGAATTCTCTGTCTATCCCTCTGTGGTCTCTTATACACCAACCGTCTTGCTCTCAGCCTGGGCCTTAGCACCACTCTCTGATGCCAGAGCTCAGGAAGTGTGGAGGTTTTCAGAGAAGGTGGGGGAGGGAGAGCAGCCTGTCCTATTATTAAGCTGATTATCCCACAGTCCTTAGGAGTGAGGCCGACTTGCTGTCACTAAGCCCTCAGATTGGATTATCCTAGTGCTTCCATCCCAACAGCCATGGGCCATTTCTTGGGGCATGGAGTGAGCTGGGACCTTCTCCATCACTCAACAATTTTGGCGTTTTCCCGGCTCCCAGTGAGAGATCACCTTCCAGGGCAGCATGGCGTCTTTCATGCTCTGTTACTATGGAAATAGCTATGATGTTCAAATCCCACTTGCTCAGATAAACAGGCAGGAAGGAGGGCACCTGAGGGAGATGCTGCTATATGGATGTATCTTCTTCTCTTCTCTTTCTATTAGCCTTAAGGAAGAAAACCAAAGGCGAGCAACGGGAGGCCCGGCAACTGGTTTATCATGAAAATTTCTCTGCATGCAGACACAGCAGAGGCATGATAAATTAGAGCCTGAGAAGGCTTATTAGCAGAGGCCATGTGTGATCTAGCAGAGAGAGTTGTTTTTGGAGGTATCAGGAGACCTCAGATTGGGTTTCTACTCCTCTCACCCAATCCATGATCTTGTAGAGGGCCTGAGGCAGTCTCTGTGCTGGCAGACTGAAGCATATGGAAGAGAAGAGCCCGGGAGAGAATACAGCCCTTCCTAGATGGGCAGAGAGGGGACTCCTGATGAATCAACATAGCCAGGGTTCGGGAGAAATCTCCCACGCCTCTAGGATTGGCTCTCAGGATTTTTCCCAGTGATTAGCCCAGTTTTCCGAATTGGGTTACTGCATCAGAACACCATGGTCCAGAGGATCTGATTCCCCAAAACACAGCCAGTGGAGAGTTCCCAGAAGGGCACTGTTGGTCCCTACCTGAGAAGAGCTGGAGGGGACCTCAGAAGCCATTCCATCCAAACCCTTCATTTTGCAGAAAAGGAAACTGAGACCCAGACCTTAGGACCACAAAGCCAGAGCTGCAGGGACTTCAGAGGCTAAGTTGCCTGTTTTGTAGAAAAGGAAACAGACCCAGGGAGCTTCTTCAGGGTCTCCAGAAGTGGGATCTGAAGCCAGATACTCTGGCTGCAGTATCTGGTCCCCTTTCCACTATAGCATGCTGGCTCCTTTAGTTCAAAATGAAGATGTTACAGATCTCCAGATTTTGAACTGGAAGTGACCTCAGAGGCCACTGAGTCTAGTCCCCTCAGAGAACTTCCCTCAGGAAGGCCAAAGTGATTTGCCTGTGGTCATGAAGCTAAAGTGAGATTTGAACCCTGCTCTCCTGGCTACAAATTCAGCATTCTTTCCAGTAGATCACTTTGTGGCATGGAACATGGCAAGAACTCCCATGAACATAGTACTTTTTTTTTTTCTATATGCAAATTTGCAAAGTGCAATCCTTCCCACCTCCTTATGGAATGTATTGGGCAAGTCTAATTATCCCAACTTTACACATAAGACTTGGGGCCTACCGAGGTGATATGACTTTTCTAAGGCCACACAGTGTAGCAGAAGGGAATTCTAGGCTCTTAGATCTAGAACTGAATAGAACTTCAGAGGCCATTGTCTGCCCCCTCTCCAGTTTTACAGATAAAGAAAATAAGGCACAAAGATTAAGTCACCTGACCAGGATTCCATAACTAAGTAAACAGTACGTGTTACTACACCGAACGGTACCTTACTAAACATTAAAGGCTGGACTTTAACCCAGGTCTTTGTATCTACAAAGCTGGTTTTCTGTCCAATACCATGCTGCCTCTTGGAGACCTGGGGAATCCTGGCAGATGCCGCATAAGGAGATCCTCAGAGGATGGTAGAAATGAGAACCAAGCATGTGGCACAGCATTGCCAAAGTTGAGACTCGCCCAGTGGCAGGTCAGTGAGTTGGCATATCCCAAGCACTTCCAACAGTGTCCTTTCAGTGGGGGCATCTTTTTTACTCCACCAGGCCCTCTCCAAACATCTTTTACAGTGAATAAAGCCCTGGGTTAAAATCCTGAGTCTGCCACTGACTAGCTATGTGACCTTAGACCAAGCACAAACTCTTTGATGGAGGGGGCGGCCAGTTGGCAAAAATGACTGGTGATGGGAATCCTCACTGCTGGAGGGTTTGTCCAAAGGTGGGCATGTTAGTGCCCTGTGAATGGAGCTATAAATTGTTCTTTCCATTTGGATGTATGGGAGGTATGGAATACAACGTCCAAACCCTTTGATCAGAGATCCTGCTGCTAGGAATATGCTTCAGGGTGGTCAAAGACTAAAATAATGTTCAACTAGACACCAAAATATTTATAACAGCACTTTTTGTAGTGGCAGAGAACTGGAAACAATTATTGCCCATCAGTCAGGGAATGGCTTTATGATCCATGAATGTAATAGAACATTATTATGCTACAAGAAACAATGAAAATGGGGCGGCTAGGTGGTGCAGTGAATAGAGCACCAGCCCTGGAGTCAGGAGGACCTGAGTTCAAATCTGACCTCAGACACTTAACACTTACTAGCCGTGTGACCTTGGGCAAGTCACTTAACCCCAATTGCCCTGCCTTCCCCCCTCCAAAAAGCAAAAAAGAAAAATCTAAAAAAAAGAAACAATGAATGTTATAGAAACAGAAAGCATGTGCACTGATACAAGATTGTTAGAAGAACCAGGAAAATGAGATACACAATGACTACAATTCAGATGTAAAGAATAACAACAAAATTGTATACACTGAATATTTGAAATTATAATGACAGAGCTGGTCTTGAGATAGGAGAAGCCTCCTTCTCTTCTTTGTAGGGGTGGGTGATTTGGCCAGAAAAATCCCACACACAAATGTCAGCCTTTTTCGATGAACTGGTTAGTTTCCCTACCATCACCATCACCTCCCCCACTTTTAATTTTATTACAAGGGACCGCTTTCTGGTAGGAGTGAAAAGTAGGATACTTTGAAAGATGTAGGTACTATTAAAATCAATTTAAATTTGTTTTAAAAAAAGAAACGACATGAAGAATCCAGGAAAGCAAAGGAAGACTTATATGAACTGATGCAAGGTATAACCAGGGAAACTCGATACATGTTTACTGCAACAATATAAAAGGAAAGAATAATAAGAAAGACAAATTGGAACTGAATGCTATTAAATGATTCCAAGCATGCAAGGCCCCAAAGATGAGAGAGAGATGAGAAGCTACCTCCCTCCCTTTTTGGAAGAGATGGGGGACTATGAATGTGGAAAACAGTGTATAATGTCAGTGCTTTTTCAATGTGTTGCTTAGATTTGCTGATGTTCTTTTCCACTCTCTTTTAAAATTCTTTACTACCAGAAATGGTCCTCAGGAAGGGAGAAGGGATATGTTGGTAAATGCAGGTGATAAAAATGTATTTTTTTTTAAAAAGAGGAAGGAAGAAAACAAGCATTTTTAAAATGCCATCTTCCAGGTACTTTATAATTATCTCATTTAATCCTTTAAACAACCCTGGGAAGTTTTGTTGTTATTCAATTGTTTTTCAGTCGTATCCAACTCTTTGTGACTCTAATTGGGGCTTTCTTGGCAAAGATACTGGAGTAGTTTGCCTTGTCCTTCTCTAGCTCATTTTACGGATGAGGAAACTGAGGCAAATGGGATTAGGTGACTTGTCCAGGGCCACAGAACTGAAACTGGATTTGAACTCGGATCTTCCTGACTCCAGGCCCAGCACTCCAGACATTGTACTCCCTAGGGGTCTTCCCAGCTCAATTGTGAATGATCTACTAACCCAGAACCCCAAGGGGGACCGTGGATTAGCCTGGAATCAGTGTGGAGGAGGAAATGGGGGCCTCTTTCCCATCACAGCGAGGCTAGGGCTCTGTGGTGGCGAAAACAGGAGAGCAATCCGCTCCTATTTGCATGCTCATTAACATGTTAATTGAATGAATTGACTGCATTAGCTGGTATGATCTCTGTGCATTTGCATCAGACTGCTTGGAATGAGGACCTGAGAGCAGCAGGCAGAAGATTATTTCTCCTCCATCTCACATGACAGGAAGGTTTACTTTAGTCTTTTGCGAAAAAACAAGATAATCATAATTGTACTTTCCAGTTTTATAGCATTTTAAGGTTCACAAAACACTTTTCTCACAATACTCCCTGGAAGGTAGAGAGGACAAATATTCTAATTTTATAGATGAGGAAAGTTAGGAAAGTCTGACCCAAGGTTACACTGTCAATGATGGGATGAATCCTCCCTCTGGAGCAGGAAGAGATCTCAAAGGCCATCCTAGTATAACTCCACTTTATTTATGAATGACAAAACTGAGGCCCAGGGAAATGAGGTGACTTGCCCAGGATCATACTGCTTCAGAGGTAGGATTTGAACCTTGGTCTCCCAACTTCCAAATCTAGCACTCGTGACTCAGAAGCACCAGGAGGGTCTTCACTGACTCTTTCTATCCAGTCTCTTGTGTGGACCAAGTCTTCAGACTTCAAAACATGGAAGAGAGTCCTGAGGGAGCAGCCCCTTCCCATTCCTCAGATGCCACCCACTTCTACAGCCCTCAGATGAGAAAAATGAAAAGATCAAGGCTTTGGGCTCAAGAGCACATTGAATTTTTTAATAAAGTCATTATAAATATGTACAAAGTGTTTTCAAGGTATGAAATCCTTCTTACAAAAGATAGCACAGCAAACTTGTCATATCAGAAACCAGAAGAGTGTGTTCTTAAACTTGTCACATCCCCGTAGAGGGCAAGCACACATGGGGAGCCACCAGGCCACACTGTAAAACCTGTAAAACACTGCAGAAACATTCTGTGCCCAACTCCAGGACTCCCCCATAACAAGAGTTCTCCACTTTATTCATGTCCTAGAACCCCTGGGCCGTCTGATGAAGCCTAGAGGCCCCTTCTCAGAAACACATTTTTTAATTCATAAAATACATAGGATTACAAAGGAAATAAGTTAAATTGAAATAAAAATGTCATTTTCCCCCTCCCCCATCCAAGTTCATGGCCCTCTGAAATCTATCCCAGGACTCCTTGGGGAGTCAGTGGATCCCAAGTTAAGAAACCTCTCCCTAATTAAATTCATTCCTCCAAAGCAAGGCTTTTAGTGAAACAAAAAGGCAGGGGAGAGGGGGACAAACAGAAGGAATGGGTTTGGGAGGGACTTTGAGCAGATGGGAGCTAGAAATATTTTCCCAGCACCCAATACCCTGGAATGACAGAAAGCTAGTGACAAATGAAATGCCGCTCCTTGGATCATCTGTTTTTTTGACTGCAAAGGACCTTGGGAATCAACGAGATTAACCTCATTTAACACAGGAGAAAACTGAGCCTGGAGAGGGCACATGATTTGCCCAAGCTGGTACACACTAGTCATCTGTATTAGAACTAGAATTCAAACTGGGTCCTTGTCACCAAAGTCGGTGTCCTTTCTATGCTGCTTCTGGGGACTCGGACCCAGAAGAGGTAATAAATAAAATGAAAAGTGACAGCATGGGATGGGTTAAAAAGCCAAAGGATACCACCCCCAGCCTTGTCCATTTGGAACAATACATCCTTTTAAATGGAACCATGGATGGTTCTCTTAGCCCTGGTCCAATCACATGGCCATTCACCAAGATGGAACTTTCAGTGGCTTTGAACCATGAAATCATGAGATGGCAAACCACGTTGTTGTACTAGGAAGAGCCCACATTTCACTGTTCTGACATCCCTAGTTGACCCTCAGCCAAGGCTGCCCCCAAACCATGAACGATACAGATCTCTGTTATGCTTTAGATTCAATATAGAAAAAAAAAACCCTCTGGCTACCCCCTAAATAGTCCCTACACAGTGCCTCAATAGATTTTTAATCAGGAACAACTTCCTTTCATGTATGTCTAACCTAAGGCTAGAGTCAAGTGAGGCCACTTGTGTTACAGTAAAGATTCAAAGTCTCCAGTGAACTGACAGTAATGTGAAGAACGGAAAGGAGGAGCATACAATTTCAAACCCTACCTTTAAAGAAGGCAATTGCTTGGTAAGTTTCATCATAGGATAATAGGATCTAGGACCAGAAGGGACCTAATTGAACCCCCTCATTTTTTTCTTTAGTAGATGAGAAAATCGGGATCCAGAAAGGTCAACCAAGATCACATAGGTAGAAAGCAGTTAGGACAAGATTTGAATGCAGGTGCTCTATCTCTAAACCTGGCGCTCTATCCATTATATTACTCATCTAGAAATCTTTTATTATTTTTCTTTTAAATGATTCTTTTCTATATGCTCACTTCCTGTGCTTATGGCTAAACTGGAGACCACAAAACCATGTGAGGATCCAGGGATGAGCCTTCCCTCAACTCCCAGCTCAGGCAGATCTCAATAAAGAGGCGATTTCTTGACAATATTCTGGAGCTGATAAAAGTCACTGAGCTCCTCTTGTATTTTCAGTAAATATTCAAGGATGTTAAAAGTTGTTCCAGCTGGTTATCTCTAACTTCAAGGGGATGGGGGGCAGGGGTGGGAGAGAAGGATATTATTTGCTTAGGAGGGAGAGACTGCTAAAAGGGAATTGTGAAGTACCAGGAGTGCCCCTGACCTCAAGGTCCCCACCTTCTGGGGATGTAACCCATTTTCTAGAGCATTGTTTTGGGGTTTTGGTGATTTGTGTGTGTGTGTGTGTGTGTGTGTGTGT
>CM053594.1:21627553-21655275 GCA_028646575.1 Pseudocheirus occidentalis
CCTCCTTCCATCTCCTTTGAGGCTCTGCAGTGAAGCTCTTCAAAATCAATGACTTCTTATCATCTGGAGAACAGGGGGAGAGAGGGAGAGTGAGAAAGAGCAAAGAACCTGAGAGATAGAGCTCACAGTCAAAATACAGACAATAACCAAAGAGCCCAGCTCGCTATGTCATGCAATCCCCGTAATGCAGCAAGAAGACAGCAGAGACATATACTAGTATATATCATGCGTCAATTTCCTAATACAAATGTCAATCAGGAGTCAAGTCTCATATCAAAATTAGCATAAAAATGGCCCCTTGTCAAAAGCAGGGGTCATAAAGAGGTGCACTCATACTAATGATGTGCCTCCCCCCTCAAAAAAATGCAAGGCTTAGATACACATTTGTTAATAACACATGGAAGCTATATACAGTAATCCTAGCCTTAAAACTTTTGGGGTGTGCCTGGCTCTCTCAGCAAACTAGATTTCCTGAAATCAGTCTCCCCCAGACTACAATCCCCACACCTTTGGCTGGGAGAAATTCTGTTCCCTCAGCAGGAATGATGTAAAAGCTAGCTGAAGAGGAAAGGGGAGATCCAAGTCCAAGAAGGCTATTACTGCCTGGGAGCATTTCCCTCTCTGCCCCAAGATTGGAGGCCACCAGATACTCCTACAAATACTAGAGGGACCTGGAAAAGACAACCCTTAAATAAATACCATCTTGTGGTACCACCACCCAAGCAGCGTCAAGGACAAAGGAGCAGATACTATGTTAAGCCAGGAAAAAGTTTTGAGAGTTTTAACATCCCCACGTAGGTAAAGGACACAGGTACATGTGCTGCCTGCCTTTTCTTAGTTTCTCTTCTGGATGCCTAACTCCAATATCTAGCAACAGGACTCAAAGCCCCAAAATAAGGGCCTGTAGGATCATACAAAAAGAAAGGTCCAAGGACCTGAAATACAGA
Organism: Pseudocheirus occidentalis; assembly: GCA_028646575.1. Classification (NCBI taxonomy): domain Eukaryota; kingdom Metazoa; phylum Chordata; class Mammalia; order Diprotodontia; family Pseudocheiridae; genus Pseudocheirus; species Pseudocheirus occidentalis. The sequence continues at coordinate 21,628,501 of CM053594.1, forward strand.
GTTAAATGCCCCACAAAGTCAAGTCCAAATGAAGAGAACTGACCGTGAGTGAATGGAGGATGGTTCAACTGTCTTCATACGGTGTCTTTTTTTTTTCTTAATTTAATGGAAGTATTATTTAGAAAAGGCTGGGGAGTGAAGGGTGGCAGCAGGAATTGGGATCCTGCCATGAAGCTCTTTCTGCCTTCTAAGGGACCCGCCTCTTCCAAATGCCAAGGGATCAGTCCCATTTCAGCCAGATGAGCTCAATGAGCTCCTGCTACTTGCCCTGTGTTCTCACAGCTGGGACTCCCAGACACCAAAGTGAGCAAAGCCACTGCCCACAAAATGTGTTGTGTATCATTTGAAATCTGCAGTCTGAGCCTTCACTCTCTTGCTCATTGAGACAACAGGAGATAGAATGCCCAGCCCAGATATATAATACCAGTTGTTATTCTGTTTTGTTTTTTAATGAAAACAAAAATAATAATTGCTCCCCAGGGGAGACTCTATAGCCAAGTTGCACTCAGAGATGCAGTCTTATAACTGATCTATAAATTTCTGAAAATAGTAGCTTATCTTGAAAACCTCCGATGCCTTGCCAGTCTGGTGCCTACAGCTGGAATGCCAGTCAGCTTCTCCCCCTCCAGCCCCTGCTTAGAAATCCTATTCAGCATCTTGGCTCTTGAACCCTCAAAATCTAAGGGCAGAGATCCCTTGGAATTGCTGTGGAATGGATTCCCAGGGCAACCCTTGAGGAGGGGGAAAAACCCCCACTCACTTTTGGGGCCAGGTTTCTTCTTGCTGAGCCTTGCCACACCCTTACCAGTGCCCGAGGTGTGCCCAAAAGGACCCAAGGACAGGAAACAGAATATGGTAAACAGAGCTTGGCAATTCATCCCTTTAAAAAAAAATTCTGAACAAGTGAAATTAATTTCTCTCCAGTCCCCAACCCCATAAGCAACTTCAATAAAATGGTAGCACCAGAAAGGCAGGTTAGCACCCGGCAAATATGAAAACAGAGCACCAAAGATACCAGACAGATAGAAAAATGAATCTGCCCCTGGCTGGGCAGAGTTTCTATATACATAAACTAGGCCTCGTCAGAATGTTCCAAGGTAGAAACACCCCGAATCCTGTGCCCACCCCTTGTCAAGACTAGCAGGCCTCCATTGCCTCACCTGTCTCCCTCCATTGCTATCACCAGACGTCTGACTCTGGCCAAGGGAAATGCACTAGCCTTGTCCCAGCAGGCCTTTGCTTCCTGCGCCTCAAACACGGAGGGGACAAATGTTCATACTATGAGTCGCATAAAAGGAACGGGAACGCCCGTTCTTAACAAGGCATGCAGAGATGATAAATATTCCTATTCTCTCTTATATATATATATGGATTTGTATATATAGGGATAGGTTTCTGTTTCTGCTGCTGGATGTCTGAAGATGGCCTCCAGTCCAATTCGGCATTCCCGTTGCCCAAGGTGTTTTCATGTCCTCCACTTCCCGCTCACAGTGCCACCCTTCTGGGCCAGTGGCTACTCACGTTCCGGATTCCCTCCAGGAAAATGGGATCCAGCTTGCTCCAAGGACACAGGATTTTCTCCAGCCTGAGAAGAGAGAAAATAAAACATACGGAGCTCACTCAATATGAGAATGACAGTGATTTCGGTTAATCAATCAATCAGCATGTACTAAGCATCTACTCTGTTCTGGGCACTTGAGATAACAACAAAGAGGCAAGGGTGGTTAGGTGGCGCAGTGAATAGAGCACCAGCCCTGGAATCAGGAGTACCTGAATTCAAATCTGGCCTGGGGCACTTAACACCAAAAAAAAAAAAAACAAACAAACAAACAAAAAAAAAAACCACTAGCTGTGTGAGATTGGCCAAGTCACTTAACCCCAACTGCCTTCCAAAAAAACACAAAAACAAGGAAGAGGCAAATCTTTGGCAGTGCCTGCTGTGCCCACAGTCTGTATTAGTTCTTTGGGTAAGGGCTCCCCAAAAGTGGCTCGTGTCCTACAAGTGGTTTTCCAGACCTTGAGTTTTGTGCCCACAGTTTGTACTAATTCTTCAGGTAGGGATAGTTTGTATCCTATGTGGCCATTCCCAGTCCTTGAGTTTTGATAGAATTATATGCAACCAGGTGGCAGGGCATATTCCACCTTCCAATTATTGAACCGAGAATCAACATGAAGTGTGAGCGTGGACAGAGGTCAGATTAAGAGTCAAGAAGAGCTGAGTTCAAATCCTCACTCATACATAAACTATATGACCACAGGCAAATCATGTAATCTCTCAGTTCCCACCTCGTTCCGCCCTATATCCCCTAGCAATTCTTTAAAACTGGAAGTTAAGGCAGAGTGTCTGATCTGCTTGGTGGAGGGGCTTTCCACACCAGGAGCTCCCCAGTTCAGTTTTCCCATTCAGCTCCTAGGTTCATAGACTGAGAGCAGAAAGGGACCCTAGAACCATCTCATAGAATTTTCTCATTTTACAGATAAGAACACCAAGGGCCAGAGAGAGAGAAGGATGTGCATGATTAAAGATTTATAGTGAAGTCTTCTACTCCAAACCCCTCATTTTACAGATGAGAAAATTGACACTCAGTTGACTGGTCCATGGTCACAAAACCAGTGTTAGCAGCAGGATTTGAACCCACATCTTCAGGGCTCTAAGTCAATGAAATAATAGATCTAAATTACATCTATTGTGAATCAATATTGACTCCTCCATCTTTTTCCTCAACCACTTAGGTTTGAAGCTCTTTGTGGTAAATACTTTTAACTTTAAAATAATAAAATTTTTTAAAATAAAATTTAAAATTATTTTTAAATATTTTAAAATCTATTTTAAAATAATAGACAAAGGGTTTGGACATAATCACCAAGTCAAAACATTTTAAAGATGAAAAATGGTAGAATGGTTATGGTTTTGTTAAGATTTTATTCTTTGTTTTGCATGTATATTTCATTATTTTGCTGATGATTACTAAATTTCTAATTTTAGGGAAACCGGCAATACTTGGGTTGACCATAGATCTTGCTCCATGTTGGCCCCTTCTTATTCTAGTCCTCCATGTTCATAATGAATAAGGAGGGAGGGAAGAAACATTTATTAAACACCTTCTATGCACCAAGCAAGGTTTCTATGCCACCATCTTGGCTCCACCCCCACCAAGCAAGGTTTCTAAAGGGTTTTACCCACAACAATCATATATATGCACCTATCATTTTCCCCATTTAAAAGATGAAGAAACAAAGGGTCAGTGAAGTGAAGGGATTTGCCCAAGTTTTGCTTGGAGGCCTCCAGTGGAGGGGAAATACACCACCTTCTGTGGCAGCCCATTCCACTTTGGGACACAGTTTTTTCCAACATCGAGGCCAGACCAGTCTCTTTGTAGCCTCCATCCCAAACTCTTGATTCTGTCCACTCTGGCCAAGCACCATAGGTAGAATTATTCTTCAGCATGACAGCCATTCAACTCCTTGAACACAGCTCTCATAGACCACTCCCCACTCCTGCCAAATCTTTTCTCCAGGTTGAACATACTCAGTTCCTTCAGCTGACTCTCACATAATAAGGTCTTAAGATCCTTCCTATACTAGCTGCCTTCCTCTAGACCAGCAATTCTCAACCTGTGGGTTATGTTCAATGTAAATACATCCTGCATATCAGACATTTACATTAGGATTCATAACAGTAGCAAAATTACAGTTATGAAGTAGCAACAAAAATAATTTTAGGGTTGGGGGTCACCACAACATGAGGAACTGTATTAAAGGGTCGCAGCATTAGGAAGTTTGAGAACCACTGCTCTAGATATTCTGCTGCTTACTGGGGTCCTTTCTAAAACATGATCTCCCCAGAACTGAGCATAGTATTCCGGATGGAGTTAAGTAGGGCTATATATCATGGGGCTTTCTGGTGCCTGGCCACTGTTAGCTTTCTACTGGAACATGTTTCTTTTTTGTTTGTTTCATTCAGGAGTACTTGCAGGGGCCAAGAAAGTTCCATTAAGAGGGTGCCCAGACATCGTTTAGAAGCTACTTCTTAACTTGTCATTTTTTCCTTTTTTTTTTTTTAACAACACAATGAGTTGGAGGAAGGCACAGGGCTGGTACCAGGGTTAACAGCTTATATAAAGCTGTATAGAAAAACGCTCTCCAGGGGAATAATCATGGAAAGGGAGAAGGGTTCCTCTGGTCCTAGTTATCACTTAAATAATGATACATTTCTCTGGTGCTGGCTTATTAGGAAGCTCAGAGCTGAAAGAAGGCTGTGGTGGAAGTCAGAATGATGAAGGTTAGAATTTGAAGATATGTATGAGGAAAGGGAAGTCTGGGGTCCCAATTTCCCAGGAAAATGAATAGTATTTCATCATCATAACTAATATTTCTATATCACTTATTATGTGCCAAGAACTTTATAAATGTCATTTTTTTTTATCTTGACAACAACCCTCTGAGGTAGGTGCTATTACTTCCCCATTTTACAGATGAGGAAACTGAGACAAGTGACATGATTTGCCCAGGGTCACACAGCTCATAAGTATCTGAAGCCACATTTGAACTCGGGCCTTCCTGACTTAAGATACTGTGCCACCTCAAGGTCTGGAGAGACTCATCAACTCACTGGCTGCAGAGCAACAGATTTTTTTGGTCATAAAAGCTCTGGAGGGGCATCTGCTAAGTTGTAGAGGGGATGTAGTTTGGAAGAAGAAACCCCACTGATGAAACTATAGTCTTAAGATATTCTTATTACTGCTAGTAATAATTAACAAGCATTTATTAAGCACCTACTACTAATTATTGCTTCTTTCCTTCCTAGGGCTCCCAATCCTGGTCCCTCACAGCCCACATTTCATGCTATAAAGAAAGAGGCATCAGAGTAGGAGATTAGTGATATATAATGATGATAATTAGTGATATATAATGATGATAATAATTTTTAAAAATCACATTTTTTTCTGGTGCTTTAAGGTTTACTATATGCTAGAGACTGGGGATACGAAAACAAAGGATAAAACAGCCCCTGCTTTCAAATATCTTAAATTCCATAATAAAATCAGAGCCTGAAATCATAATAAAATTAGAGACTGAATTGATAACAAAATCAGAGCCTGAAATCATAAAATCAGAGCCTGAAATCATAATAAAATCAGAAACTGAAATCATAATAAAATCAAAGACTGAATTCATAACAAAATCAGAGCCTGAAATCATAATAAAATCAGACTGAAATAATAAAATCAGAGACTGAAATAATATTATATTCTATAATAAAATTGCAGACATAGGTTAAGTTCAACATTCTCATTTTGTAGATTAGGATACTGAGGCCCAGGAAGATTTAAGTGATTTGCCCACAGTCACATATGGAATGAGGTAAGATCTGAACCTAAGTCCTCTGATACTAGTCAGTATTTTTTCCATTCTACCACATATACATATAAAAGTGTAAGTAACATAAGACAGAGAGTACCTGGGCGTACCACAATGCAAAGAGCATAGGCCTGGAGTCAGGCTCCATCTCCCTGAGTTCAAATCTAGCTTTAGACACTTTCTAGCTGTGTGACCCTGGGCAAGTCACTTCACCTTGGTTGCCTCAGTTTCCTCATCTGTAAAATGAGTTGGAGAAGGCAATGGCAAACCAGTCCATATCTCTACCAAGAAAATCCCAGATGGCATCACAGAGATTCGGACATGACAAAATCCAGTAATTGTATTTTTATTTATTGTATTTAATTGTATTTTTATTTACTTTGTATTTTCATTTTTGTATTGTATTTTGTATTTTTATTTATTTTTGCATTTTATCATATTTTTATTTATTTTGTATTTTTGTATTTTTATTGTATTTTTATTTTTGTATTTTTTATTTATTTTGTTAAATATTTCCCAAATATACTTGAATCTGGTTCAGGCCTCACGCAGGCAGCAGATGGCATGTTCCACACTTCTGATGTCGAAGTTAGCACTTGAGTTGGGTCTTGAAGGAAGTGAGAGATTGATCCTGAGGCAGAGGTGAGAAGGAAGGGTCTTCCAGGCTCCTGCCCCAGCACCACGGACAAGGACAGGGAATGTTCAGCAGCCAGCAGCTACATCTAGAATATCTGATGCAAGATTGGGGCATATGCCGTAATTTATGGCCGGGAGGAACAGTATACAGATCCTCTGCCTCTTTTATCTTCAGAAGTGATTCGGCTCCTAAGATCTCAGCTTTAGAGCAGAAGGAGGCTCTTTCTAGCTTCTCATTTTTACAAAGGAGAATATTGTGACTTAGGGGAATGGTAAAATGAAGGTGGAGCTGGGAGGGTCTTCAGAGAACCATTGTGTCTAACCCCTTGATTTTACAGATGAGAAAATGGCGGCCTCAGGGAGTCATTTGGGCTCTCTCTCTACTTTCTGATACCACGGAGAAGCCAGGTTCATTATCACATGGGAGCTGCCTGGGTGAGTGGGGTTGGTGTTCAGGGGCAAAACCACCATAATTTCTTGGAAGGCAGGGGTTAGGTCTCCCATAAATCTCTGGAGGATCTTGGCTGACAAATCTTCATAGCAAAGGGATGGAGTCAAGGTAGTGGAAAAAGCACCAGCCTGAGAATGAGAGGACCAGCTCTGCAACCTGTGTGACCTTGGACAAATCATTTAACCATGGAAGGGGGGGGGAAGGGTCGCGGTTGTTGGTCGGTCAGTTTCTTCATGTGCAAAATGAGGGGGGTTGGACTTTATGGCCTTGGAGGTTCCTTCCAGCTCTTAATCCCTCATTCTCTAATTCACTAAATTACTCTTTGGGTCTCAGTTTCCTCATCTGTAAACTATACACAGAGCATTAGACAACTTTTAAAGTCCCTTCCAGCTCTGAATCTAAGGACCTATGAGTTGGCACAATAAATAGAATGCTGGGTCTGGAGTCAGGAAGACCTAAGTTCAAATTCAGTCTCAGATGCTCGCTGGCTGTGTGACCTTGGGCAAGTCACTTGACTTTGCCTCAGTTTCCTTATCTGTAAAATTGGGATGATAATATCACCTGTCTCCTAGGGCTGTCGTGAGGGTCAAATGATATTGTATCTGTAAAGCACACAGTGAATGCTTCACAAATTCTTGTTTCTTTTTTTCTCCTAGCACTACTGATCCTGGTCCACCATCACTAGCCCACACCATAAAGAGACATCAGAATAGGGCTTTAGTAGTGAATAATAATAAATAATAACAAATCACATTCTTCTACTGTTTTAAGGCTGATAAAGTGTTTGCCCTCAATCGCTATCCCTGGGCTTGAGTTTCATCCTCTGGGTAATAAGGGATCCCATCTGAGCTCAGCTCTAACTTGATAGTATCTCCCAGCCTGCGGTTTAAGCAATTATTGGGGGAGGGGATTAATTCAAAGTGGAAGGGATGGGCAGGGGGTGATCTTCAGTACGCCCTCTAAGATATTTTCCCAGCCATGGAGGTGGGTTTTCGAGCAGTCAGCCACACAATTACACACACACACACACACACACACACACACACACACACACACACACACACAGAATTCCATCCCATCCTGCTCCATCTCACTAGCAGCCAGACCTGGTAGTTGAGTCTACTAATGGGGAAAAACTATTTGCTCTATAGACTGAACTGCCCTACAGGGGATCATATCCATAGATTTGGCCTCTCAATGCCCTGTGCAGCCCAGACACAGAACAGCTGGAACACAGACATCTCGGGAGCCAAGTCAATAAATAAGGTAAATACAATGGCGGGGCTAATGTAATCGAAAACAACTCTAAAAGGGAGCCGAGTTCAGACTAATTGCCATGGCCAATCTGGACCCCACAGAGCAGATGACAGGGCACACACTTTCCCCCTTTCAGGTGTGTGGACTGAGGTCTGTGGGGGTGGAATGGTGCACAGCTTCTCCGCCACCCTTGCCCCTCCCAGCTTTGCATATGCTCTTCTCCATGCTTGGAATCCACCCCCTACTTCCTGCACGTTGTCTCTTCCAATGGAATGGAAACTCCTTGAAGGCAGGGACTGTTTCATTTTTGTCTTTGTATCACTAATACCTAACACACAGGAGAGACACTTAGTAAAGGTTTGTTTATTAATTAACTGACTGAACTAGCTGGAGAGTTTCTACATTTTGTCAGTGCAATGGTCTGAGGTGTGGGACCAAAGTCAGGAAGACCTGAGTTCAAATCCAACAATGTGACTCTGGGCAAGTCAATTAACCTCTCTGTGCATCAGTTACCTGAACTGTAAAAATAGGATAACAACTGCACCTACCTTCCAGGGTTGTTATGAGAAACAAATGAGATGTTTATAAAGCACTTGTCCAGTGCCTGGCACATAGTAGGCATTATATAAATGTATTATTATTATTATCATCATCATCATCAATTGGTTTTGGAAAACTGTTTTCCTCTATTATATGGGAGTTTTCAGTGGTGGGGGTGGAGTACAGATTTGGAAACAGCCCTTATCAAAAACAAAGTGCTTTCATTTTAATTCAATTCAGAAGCAATTATTAGGCACCTCTTATATGTGAGATTAAGTAGAAGGCATTAAAGGTAAAAAAAAAAACGTTTTAAAAAATAAACTTGACAGACTTGCCACCATGACTCATGTGTTTTCATCGTGGCCTTTTCCTCCACCATGTTCAAAGGACGACTCTAGCAATCTGATTCTATGAAGTTAATTTGTAAATTATTTACTTTTGTTATTTAATTTTATTTGATTTTCTTTGATATTCCTCCTACCCCCAGTACAGGTAAGAAGTAGGAAGTGGTGACAGCAAGGTTTATCCAAAAATCCCCCTCAGGTTTTATAAATATCACATGTTTCTATAATATACACAGCACGCTACTGAAAGTCTATTATCGTGAAACTTTCCATCCTTTAATGTAAATAATAATAGCTCATGTTTACAAAGCAAAGACAAATGGACAGCCCATGTGTTCTGTTGGTCTCTATACAATGTTATTATATCTAGAGGAAGGCACTTTGGGTAAATTTCTTTTGGAAAAAGTCTCACGGGGATGAGAAGTCATGGAAGAGCTGTGATCTGGCAAGCAGAAGGGATTAACCGTAACAATCTAGGTGGCACAGTGAATAGAATTTAGGGGTGGGGAACCTGCAGCCTTGAGGCCATCTAGGTCCTCAGGTGCTGCCCTTTGACTGAATCCTGGAAATTAGAGAAATCTGAATTCACATTTTTCCTCAAATACTTATTAGTTGTGTGATATTGGAAGGTCACTGCCTCAGTTTCCTCATCTGTAAAATAGAGAAAATAATAGCACTCATCTCCCTTGAGGTGGGGAGACCAGTTAGAAGGTTATTATTGCAACAGTCCAAGAGTGAAATGCTAAAGGACTGTGTGAGAGGAGAGAAAGGGTCATATATGAGAGACGCTGTAAAGAAAGACATGACGAGATCTGGCAATGGACTGACTATGTACAGTAAGTGAAGAGGTGAGAATGGCAGCATGAGTGACCGGGAAGATGGTGGTAACTCCACAATAATTGTAAAGTATAAAGAAAGAAAGATAATGAGTTATTTCTTTGCACCTGTTGCATTGTAGATGTCTACAGAACATCTGCTATGGAATGTCCAAAAGGCAGCTGGGGATATGGGACTGGAGTTCAGCAGAGAGAGTCAGACTGTATATAAAGATACCGGAATCGTCTGCATAGAAACAAGAATTGAACCCAGGAGAGTTGATGAGATCACCATGTGAGACTGTATAGAGAGAGAAGAGAAAAGAACCTAGGACAGAGCTTTGGGGGACACCCATGGCCAACAGGAACAAAACAGATTCTGAGGGCAGCAAAGGAAGACTGAGAAAGAGTGATCAGATAGGAGAAAGGGGAAAGAATAGTCACAAAAGCCTAGAGAAGAGCGAGCATTGTTTAACCTGGACCTAGGATTTAGTGTGAAGTAGGAAAACCAAGGCTGGATTTAGAGTCAGGGAAGCTGGGGTTGGCTCCAGGCTCTGCTCCCTACTACCTGTGTGACTTTCTCTGAGATATTTCTCTTCCATGGACCACAATTTCCCAGCTCGTAAAATGAAAACTGGATAACCTATAAAGTTCCTTTTGGCTCCAAATTCTAAAAAGGACCTCAAGGGTTCATGCTGTTTCCCCTGTTAGAGTGTAAGCTCCTTGAGGGCAGGGACTGTCTTTTGCCTCTTTCTGTATCCCATTAATTAGTATGGTGCTGGCACATAGTAGGTACTTAATACATGTTTACTGAACTGCTTTAACATTCATTCTATCTAGCCGGGCTTCACGCTTCACATCCCTTCCACCCATCCACCTGGAGCATAGCCATCTTCCCTACAGCTATACCCAACCCACACACAACCACCACATCCCCTCCCATCTTTTTTCCTCTCCATCTGGCCACATCAAATCAACACTATACACTGTTTCTGGAAAGACACGTCTGGTCGGGTTGACAGGCATTTATTAAGCACTTACAATGTATCAGGCATTGTCCTTAAACACTGAGATTATAAATACAAGCAAAAAGACAGTGCCTAAAAGGCAGCTAGAGGGCATAGTGGATAGAGCAGAGTCAGAAAGATCCATCTTTGTGAGTTCAAATCCAGCCTCAAACATTTCCTAGCCGTATGACCCTGGCCAAGTCACTCTACCTTGTTTGCCTCAGTTTCCTCATCTGTAAAATGAGCTGGAGAAGGAAACGGCAAACCACTCCAGTATCTTTGCCAAGATAACCCCAAATGGGCTGATGAAGAGTTGGACATGACTAAGCGACACATTATCAAAAACCGTATGTTCTAATGGAGAAAGATAACAGGTAAAAGGTAGTGAAAGGTGGGGAGAACATCAGGGCAGAGTAGGAAAAAGTCCAGAGTGTCAGGAGTGCAGGGCCTGACTACAGACTGACCTCTGCTTTCAGTCACCATCCCTGTGACTTCCCTGGCCACCCCTCCTCCATGAGCGGGCTCATAAAATGCTAACTCGCTGAGGACAGGCACTGGGTCTCACATTTGTATCCTTGATGCTTAGCCCATGAAAAACACTTAATAAATGCATTAACACACTTTTTATTCACTCATTTTCAGATTTCCACCTGGAAGGAACCTCAGAGATCATTTCAACTGCCTCATCTTACAGCTCAAACTGATAAGATCATAGATTTTTCTGGCTGACAGGGACCTCAGAAATCATCTCATTCTATGGTGTCAAACTCAAGCGAAGCATATTGACTTGGATGAACATCATCTATGCTGTACTGTAGTTTTTTATCATCTTCATAAATGTTTCCCAGTTACATTTTCATCTGGTTCAGCAGCACTTGGGGGTTCTGCTGCCCACTTGCCACCCCTGCCTGAGTGGGGACTTAACACTTCTGAAGACCCTCATTTTACAGGTTCAGGGAGAGAAGTGACTGGCCCAGGGGCTAATTCAGATTCCAGCAGCAGTCTGTCCCTGTATAAATACTGTACTTTATTTGCTAAACCATTAAAATGGTAGGTTTAGTAACATTGAAAGAAGCAGAGTTGGGACAGAGACACACAGACACAGAGAAAGAGAGAGACATAGAGACAGAGACAGAGACAGAGAGACAGACACACACAGAAAGAGACAAAGAGACAGAGACAGACACACAGAGACAGAGACAGACAGACAGACACACAGAGACAGACACACAGAGATAGACAGAGACAGAGACAGACACACAGAGACAGAGACAGACAGACAGACACACAGAGATAGACACAGAGACAGAGCCAGACACACAGAGAACAAGGACACAGAGACATGGTGAGGCACTCTTGCCCCAGTCAGATCCATAAGGTGAGCTGCTGGTGGTGATATTCAATTATCTCCACGTACAGTTGTATTTACATCCACAGCTCAGTCACTTGTGACTTGGAATCTCACCAGGAGAGTTGGACGGCTTCACGCCCTGCACATGTGGCAGTCAGGAGGAGGGCTGCCATTAGCTGTTCCCTCACATCTGGACGCTTCCCTGAGGTTCCTTCAGATCACTAACCAAATGCCTTCCTGATGAGCCCACTCTCCTCTTCCCCCAAGTTAAAGGAGCCTTCAAAGTCTTTGCCAGAGTGAAGCACAAGGGAGGGGGCTGGAAAGCTCACCATTTGGCACTGAAAGTCATCATCATCTGCGTCCACTCTACCTTTCCTGCCTTCCTCACCTCCTCCTTCATGTGCCTTTCCTGATACCTCCCACCCCAAACAACCTCCCCTGCCCCCAAAGCTAATGTGCCCCCTCAAATTGCCCTTGTATTTTGTTTATATTTTGTATATACTTTTATGGGCATTTGTCATTGCTCCCAATGGAATGTAAATTCTTTGAGGGGCTGGTACAGTGCCTCCCTAGGCTTGCAAAGCACTTCATAACTATTAGTTCATTTGATCCTTCCAACAGCCCAGGGAGACAGGTGCTATTCTTATCTCCATTTTGTAGTTAGGGAAATGGAAGCAGATAGAGGTTAAGTGACTTGCCCAAGGTCACACAGCTAGTAAGTGTCAGAGACAGGATTTGAACTCAGGTCTTTCTTACTCTAGGCTAATATTCTATCCACTTTGCCATCTAAGTTATGGGAATAGGATTTGAATCCAGATCCTCTGACTTCAGTACCAGTATCTACCCACTGTATCAGGCTGCCATCTTGGATTTGAACCATTGGAGATAGGGGAGGGAGTCAGCTCCAGTCACTCTAAGGGATGGTCTGGGACCAAGGAGGAAGGCAGGATGAGATCAGGCAGTATCTAGTTAGTTGTTGTTTCTGAAAGGGGACCCAATTAATCATTACTGCCATTTAAATAGATTTTCTGCTTTGTAATGAACTTTATCAATTTTATGTTGGTTGATAATCACACGGTTCACCAAAACCTTGTTAAGCAGATACTACCAGCTGTGTTATCTGCCCCAATTTGGCAGGAGGGCAATCTGAACCTGTGATAATACTGACATAGGGAAACTCTGGAGAGATAACTCCATCTCCCATGGCCAATCAGCCCCTGCTTGGCAACTTATAGAGCCGGGCAGTTGCCTAGGAGGAGTCAGAAATTAAAAGATTTACCCAAGACCATCCAGTCAATGAGTATCAAGAGAACCACAGATACTATTATTAGTGACATTGATAGTAATAGCAGTATAGAGAGACACCATTGCACAGTAGATAGAGAGTTGACTCAGAGTCAAGAAGGCCTGTGTTCAAGTCCCGATTTTGACTTATGTTGGCTATGTGACCCAAGGCAAGTCACTTAAACTTCTCCATGCTGTAGGCCACTCAATAAGACTAAGATGCAGAGAAGATGCTGACCTTCTTTGGTAAGAGGAGTTTCATCATCTAGGAATTCACAATATCAGTGAAATCACAGATCCAGCCCTACCCCTAGCCTATTCTTTTTATTACCAGGAAAAGTCTCATCAGCCTTCATGTGTGGCCCTGGCATGGGCTCTCAGGATCTTGGCCCATCCAATCAATAGCCCTGGTCTTCACTTGTACCTTCTACCTGAGAAATGAAGTTTCCCCACCATACTTGAAGCACCCATGATTTCACGCTCATCCCACCAATACTGATTGCAGCCACTCTGTATTTTAGAAGTCACATTGATCTCAAGGTCTCTCAATTGAACAAGGATGGTTCAGACTAGGACAGACAGGCAGCTCACCACTAAAGTCCTTACTCAAACCCTTTCTGGTTTGGTAGAATTGGTCAATGCTTATGCTAAAAGAGAACAGATTTTTTTTTTCCTGGAATAGAATCCAGGTTCATCTCCAGGCCATGATGAGAAATGAGAAGGGAACTTCAGTGGAGTCCAAAATAAAATGAAAGAAGTTGTTATTGTTGTTTCAAGAAGGGCGTTGGAAGGGTGGCAACTTCCCAAGTCTTGCTCTAAAGTGATCATAGCAGCTAGGTGGATTAGGGCACTGAATTTGGAGTCATGAAGACCTGAGTTCAAATCCTGCCTCAGACACCTACCAGTTCGGTGACCTAAGGCTTGTCACTAACCTCTATCTGCCTTAGATTTGTCTTCTGTAAATTGTGGGGGGGGGGTGATAACAATAGCACCTACTTCATAGAGCTGTATCAAATTCAAGGGACTTTGCAAGTCTTAAAGTGCTATCCCAATGCTAGCTATTATTAAACAAATAAAATATGGTCATCTTAGGTTGAGGGTTTGAAGGGTACAAATGGAGAAACTGAGGTTTGAGAAGCTAGGTGACTTGCCCAGGGTCATTTGGTTAGTGATGGAGACAGGATGTGAAATCTGTCTTCAAATGTAATCCTTCCGTTGTAGCACACTGCCTCCCCTCTGAGGCACTAAGGCTGCCTGGGATAACACTGGGTCACCTACGTGTCCCACGTTGATCTGGCGGGCCATTTACTCTCATGCAAATGTATGACCTCAGAGCACTGGCTCCGGGGTAGGGCGCCCAGCCGAGACTGAGAACTGGTAACCCCGGCAACTCCCAAGCGAGCCCTGGGAGAGACCTTTCAGCCGGCTTCCCCCATATGTCCCCTAAGCAGCTCCCTCCGACCGCATCCCTTGTCTCTCAGGGCGGGCGCCTTGGGCACCGACCCCTTCCGAAGCTTTCTCCCAGGCTATGGGCAGTCTGCCACAGGGGGACCACGAGCATCCCCAGCCCCGCCTCCCCCCTGCATGGGCCGCCCCGCCCGCCTCCGGCGCCTCCTGGACGCCAGTCCCCCCAGTCACCCCGCTGGCTCCTGCCTGCTCAGGCAACTCCCGGAGGTCCGCGGGAATGCTAGTCCCTGCAGAAACCTGAGGAGAGCGAGGGTCAGTGGGCCCCCTCTGCGCTCGCAACCCTGCGCCCCGAACCCCAAGGCAAGGGAGTGGGAAGAAGAGGTCCCTTGAGAGCGCTCAGCGCCAGCTTCTCTGCCCTGATCTATCTCCTGTTTTAAGTCATGTTTTTTCTCATTGTTTTTATTAGATACATAATACATTTCTCTCGTCTTTCTGCGTGGTACAGGAGAGGGTTCAAGGCCTGTCTCTCGCTTTACTACCTGTGAAGTCACTTAACTCCCCCGTTTCCTCAACTAGAAAATGAAGGGCTTAGACTAAATGTGGATTACCTCAAATGCCTCTTCCAGTGCCAGAGCTGGGATCTTACGGGGTCCCATTTTATTCTTTCTTTTTCAGTTTAACTTTGTAAAACGAGGGGATTGAACTCGATGCTTTCAGGTCCGCCACACCCTACACCCCCAGGCCTAACAGTCTGTATTCTGAGGGTCCTCTCATCTAAGAGCCCTCCCAGATCTGACGCCTTAACGTCCTAAGATCCTTCTCTGGCATTTTCTGTTCTAAGAGTCTTCCCAACTCTGACAGGCTAATGTTCTAAGATCTCTCTCTGGCATTTTGTGTTCTAACAGTCTTCCCAACTCTGACAGGCTAATGTTCTAAGATCTCTCTCTGGAATTTTGTGTTCTAAGAGTCTTCCCAACTCTGACAGGCTAATGTTCTAAGATCTCTCTCTCTTCTCTCTGGAATTTTGTGTTCTAAGAGCCCTATGTTCTAAGATCTCCCTGGCATTTGCTGTTCTAACAGATCTGACAGGCTCATGTTCCAAGATTCTCCCTCTCTCTCTCTCTCTCTCTCTCTCTCTCTCTCTCTCTCTCTCTCTCTCTCTCTCTCTCTCTCTCTGGAATTTTGTGTTCTAAGAGCCCTCCCATCTCTAACCTTCTATGTTCTAAGGTCTCTACTAGATCTAACATTCTATGCTAAGCTCTGGCATCCTATGCTTCATTCTAAGGGACCCCTTAACTATAACTGTCTAGGATTCTTTCTTTCTCTGCCTTTTCTTTTTCTACCTCTCCTTCATCTTCCTCCTCTTCCTTTCACTCCAATTTGTTTCTCTCTCTCCCAATTTTTTCTCTTCCCTTTTCTCCAGAAAGTTGTTCCCAGATCCACAAAGAAGACAGACTAAGCCTGAGGCTAGACAGGAAAGGGGACTTCCCTGTGCCTAAAAGGGAGAGAGGCGGTAAAGTGGCCCATCTTGCTCCCACTTTGGGCAGGAGTGGGGCCCGAGGATTTTCTCTGACCACAGGCTAAAAGCCTAGCAGTGAAACTTTGCCAGGGGTGGGAGGCGAGGAGAAACGCACAGGCTCTCTTTTGCAAGGGTTCGGCTTCCTCCGACCTACAAAGCACCTGTCACCATATCTCCCCACCCCATAAACATCACACTACTACAACCCCCTGGACTGAGGAGAACCGAGCCCGTCTCCCTCCACGCCCTGCCCAGTCCTGAGAGTACCGACTCGGACCTGCAGGCGTCTAGTCTGAATTCCGAGGGTGCAGACGCACACAGAGCCCCAATCCCTGGAGAAGCCTTTTCTCAGGATGCACAATACATTCCGCGGCCGAGACCTTGGGCATCTGTTCAGGTGTAGTTTGACTCCCTCAACAACGCCTTTCCCACTGATCACCAGCGGTGTTTCTGCCTTTCCCTCTCAGCCCCGTCAGGGTCAGCCTCATTCTCTTCCCTGGTCCCTAGGGCCCTTTTCCTTCATGGACACCTCCACCCCCTCTACAGCTGCTGCACGTCCCATTTCTGCCCAGTCTTTCAGCCTCCAATGGAACAGAACTGCTTATCTTTACATACCTCGCACTCAGTTGGCCGAACACACAGCAGGGTTCAGTACCTGTTAGGTGAACGACAGTCCGGGACTGTCCCTCTTCTCCGACCCCTCCAAGAGGGCTGACTGACGGGCTACTTCATTGTATACCCAAACCTCAAGGGCCCTTCCCAGGCAGGTTCTTGGCCCGGACCAAGCTCCAGGAGGGCAGTCTTTGGAGGTCCCATGTGGGACACTAGGTACGAGATAAAAGGAGGAGGCGAAAGTTGGCTAAGTCAAAAGAAGTCCCACGGTCCTGGGAAACAGAGATGGAGGGACGCGGAACGAAAATGAGGGAGAGAAAACCGCAGAGACTGGCAGAAACTCCAAGAAACACAGGACGGTACGGAAGAAAGATAAATTAGGATGGAGAGTGCAAAAAGGAGAGAGACTGAGAGTCAGAAAGAGAAAAGTCAGGAGAGGAGAGGAGAGGAGAGGAGTAGGAATGGCAGAAAGAAGCGGGAGAGACAGACGTTCCGACAACGAGAATGAAAGAGTAAAGGGAGAAACAGGGAGAGAGGTTAGAGGCGGGGGTGGGGGAGTGGGAGCGAGGAGTAAACTGGAGAGACGGAGGGAGAAACTTGGCCCTCTCCAGTACTAGCCCAGCGCAGCCCGCGTTTGGCAGGACCGGCCTCTAAATCCTGCCCAGCCCCAGGTAGCAGGTCCCCAGCCCGGGCCCAGGACAGTTACCTGTTGCTTGGGCTCCGGCTCGGTCTCCGCTTCGGCCCCCGCCAAGAAGGCCCCGCGCTCCTACAAGTTCCTCCTCCGGAGCAGCCAGGCCGCCAGCGCCGCCACCTGAGCGGCCGCGCACAGCCAAGCCCAGTAGGCGGGGAGCCCGCTGCCGCTGCCCGCCGCCTCGCCTGCGGCCCGCCGGCTCCGCGCCCGGCGCCGCCACATGGTCCGCTCCTGCAGCTCGTCCCCGAGCGCCTTGAGGCGGGCGGCCGTGAGCTGTGCAGCCGCCGCCGCGCGCTGCTCGAGGCGGCCGGAGCTGCAGGCGCACACCGCCGGGGGGCCGCGACCGCGGTGCAAGGGGCACGGGCACATGACAGACGCCTCCCGCGCTCCTCCTCCTCCTCCTCCCGTTCGACTGGCTAGGTCCGGTCCGCCCGCCTTGCCCCGGCTCCTCACCGGGTGCCCCTCTCCGCCCGCGGGCGCCTTCCTTTCCTCGCACCACTGCGCGTCCAGCCGCGTGCGCTCCGGCTGCGCCTAGATGCGCTCCGGCCCCGGCTTCGCACACCAAGTTTCTGTGTTTGTGTACGTGTGTGAGCGTGTGTGGTGTGTCGAGCGGGCGCTGGTGGGGCGGACGACGGCGCTATTATTAATTAAAGTGTCACATGGTAGAGGGGGGGAGGGCTGGAAGGGGGGTTACATCATCCGGCCCCGGGGGGGCTGGAGGCAGAAGAAACCGAGAGGTAACTTTTAACCCTGCCTGTGCCGGGAGCTAAGCTGGGCTGGGGCTCGGCAGGGGGGGGACGGACTCCGCCCAGCCGAAGCTCCCGGCCGGGCCAGGATCGGGCGACCTGGTACGTTGCTGGGGACACCTGCAGAGACCAAGAACGGAGCTTCGGGTGTGATTTTCTCCTCTATTTTGCTTTGGATCTTTCTCGCTTTACGCCCTGGCGAGAGGACGTGTCGATGGTGGAAACCAAATTCTTATTATTATTCGTGAATATATTTATTTTGGGAGGGGGAGTAGGGAAAGGCGGGTGAAAGGGAAGAACCTTATCCTGGGCCCAACTCGACCTAACTTGGCTGGTTTCCGACCAGAACTTGTCGCCAATCCCCCTCGTCCCGAGATTCTGAAGCCTCCCAACCTTGGTTTTAGCTGAGGGTGCTGCGGACAGTGAAACCAACTTGAGCTCTCTTCTCTCCGAGCACCTGTTAATAGTGTCGGAGCTCAGCTGGTCATTCCTGGCCCCTGTGCCCTGTCCCCGAGCACCCCCGGGAGAAACCTGCCCCGATATTTTGGAAAGAAGCGTCTCTTTCCTTCCATTCGACCTTTATGGGCAACTTTTTAAAAAGTTCTCTGCCTCCCCTCGTATCCCTCGGATTTACAATATATGCTAGCAGCCTCAGTGTAGCCCAGGTAGGTTTGAAGAGCAGGAATGGGGAAGGAAAAAAGACCACCCCTATCTCTCCCGTAGAATTGAATAACCTGAGGCCCTTAGCTTGAGCAGGTGTTTTTCAGACAGGTAAGATCTACCCCTCTCGAAATGAGGGGTTAAATTCCCAATTTGTGCAGGATGTAAACTGGGGGGGGGTGGAAAGGGCAAAGGCAAGTGGGTGTTCCATAGAGTCTCATCTAGAACATTGGGTTCCAGGCTGGAACCTCAGGCCTCATCCCTTCTTTTCCTGGAAGCTTCCCCCAACCCCTCTAAATTTCCGAGCCTTTTCTCTTTTAATTATTTCCTGTATATCTTGTATGCTTTGTTTTGTAGATAATTGCATGTTGTGTTCTCTATTGGATTGTAAGCTTCTTCAGGGCAAGGACTGTTTTTTGGTCTCTTTTTATATCCCCAGCACTTAGCACAGTTTTGGACCCATAATAGGCATTTAGTAAATGCTTATCGATTGATTGATGGATGTGTAGTACAACTTCCCACATTATATGTATGAGGAAAAAAGCCAACTGAAGTAAGCCTGGCAGGATGGAAAGAGTTCTGGCTCTGGGGTAAAAGGACATGAATTCAGATCCTGCTTCTGATGTTCCCTATTTGTGTGACCTGAGGTAGTCAATAAATAAGCATTCTTCTATTAGACACTGTGAAAGTAAGTACAGAGTTCAAAAACAAAGCCCTACTCACTCCCCCCCCTCAAATGCAGAGGATGAATTAGATGGCTTTTGAGGTCCCTACAAGCTCTAGATGAGTGATTCTCAACCTTCCTAATGCCCTGACCCTTTAATATTCCTATGTGGGTGTACCTGCATGTTGGTGGACCTGCCTGGAGACAGATAGAGGAGCAGTGTCTTAGTTCCTAAGACCATCAGAAATGTGTTTTCTGATGGTTTTAGGTGACCCCTGTAAAAGGGTCGTTTGACTCCCAAAGGAGTCGTGGCCCAAAGGTTGAAAACCGCTGCTCTAGATGTATAAAGCTAGCCTAGGTGAACAGGCAGATTGGGACCTAGGCCCTGTTAATGCCAGATTCAATTTGGAAAAAAAAAAACAAACCAAAAAGTACTAAATTTCAGAGCTGGAGGGGCCATACATAGAGCTCATCTAGGGTGAGAAAAATGAGGGTAGATATTCCCAGACTTAGCCAGAGTCTCATAGCAATTTGATGACAAAGTCAGGACTAAAACCTAGGTTTTCCCTGACTTTCATTCCTTTTCTTCCCCACTTACATTCCCACCACATTGTCTTACTAAACAGAAATCTGTCCCTATACTTAAAGGACATAGATGTATATACAATACTCACAGACTACTTTCGGGAGTTTAGATTCTAACTGTTCCCCCCCCGCCCAATAAAGATTCCAAGCAGTTCCACCATTATCAGAGTGCTCAGGTGTGTGTGTAGGGGAACTGAACAGATACTAATGTTGGTAGAGTCTTTGGCAGCGGCCTTAATGAACAGGCATGTAGGAGGGAAGATCTAGTTGTCTCGTTTTCACGTGGTCAAGTTTACGAGGGGGGTCCTTAGAATAAACAGATTTAGGGCTAAAAGAAATCTTAAACGCCTCTTAATCCAGCCCTCTAGTTTTAGAGATAATAAACTGAATCTGAGAGAAGTTAGGCCAGGGGTAAGGAACCTGCAGCCTCAAAGTCACATGTAGCCTTCTAGGTCCTCAAGTGAAGCCCTTTGACTGAACCCAAACTTAACAGAACAAATCCCCCTAATAAAAAGATTTGTTCTCTACATCTTGGACTCAGTCAAAAGACTGCACCTGAGGACCTAGAAGGTCTCTCGTGGCCTCCAGGCGGCAGGGTCCCCATCCCTGAGTTAGATGATTGCTCAGTCACACAGATAATGGGTAACTGAAGCAGTATTCTACCCCAGGCCACTACTGCTGAAGATCTTCTGGGAGCACCAGCTTGATTCTGGCTGGGAATTAGGCTCTCCAAACAGAATCTGCCTTCATCCCTGCCTACAGCGCAGTTTAGAGTTCCCCTGTTCTTGCAAACGGGGATCTGATAAATTGCAGGGGTGTCTCATTCCAAGAATTAAGACCCAGTGTCTATTTAAAAAGCCCTTTCGGTTTAAATTGAACAATTTCCCCTTTAATCTGCAGGCTTTTAATGGCTCTCTTCACGGACATTAATTTTAATGGGACGATTATTACCCTGCTTGGAAGACTGCCCTTTAGATCTCCGGCTCCAGCCCCGGGAAGAGTCTGACTCAGTGGGTGGTGCTTGGGAGCGTCCCAGCAGCCTGCACAGAAGAGTCCAGCCTCCTCTTTAGAAATGGTCTTTTTAACCAGGGGCTGTGGGAGGTGAGATAATAATCTCAGATTATAGATCAAGATTTGGAAGGGTCCTCAAGATCCATCTCGTTCAATCCCTGGTTTTATAAATGAGGAAACTTAGGCCTGAGGTCAAAGCAGGCTGCATGACCCAGTAGACAGAGCATCTCTACTGATTCCAAACACTTGCCACTGTACTTCATTCTTTCAGTAACGTTGTCTATAGCATTTTATGGTCTGCAAAACTCTGCTTACAATATGACGATGAGGGAACCAATACAAGTAATATAGCAGGAATGCTTGTCCCTGTTTGGATTGCATTAGATGAACTCAAAGATCCCTTCCTAATTGAAAAGAGTGGCTTTGTAATCTCTATTTTAGGACAACTAAGTGTTGAAGTGGATAGGGTGCCAGGTCTGAAGTCTAGCCTGAATTCAAATCCTGTCTCTGACACTTACTAGCTGTGTGACCCTGGGCAAGTCACTTAACCCTGTATGCCTCAGTTTCCTCACCTGTAAAGTGAACTAGAGAAGGAAATGGCAAAGCATTCCACTTATTTCTGCCAAGAGAATCTCAAATGGGGTCACAAAGAGTAGGAGACAACTGAACAACAGCATCTCTATTTTACACATGATAAAACCAAGACTGAAGGATTAAATAATTTGTAGGATCATCTATCAGGCTTATTTTAACTTGATATTTTATAGATCTCTTTTTTTCTTACTTTTTTTTGTTTGTTTTTGGAGGGCAATTGGGGTTAAGTGACTTGCCCAAGGTCACACAGCTAGCAAATGTTGAGTATCTGAGGTCATATTTGAACTCAGGTCCTCCTGACTCCAGGACCGGTGCTCTACTCACTGTGCCACATAGCTGCCCCGGATTTCTATTTTATAGATGGGGAAACTGAGACTCTGAAAGATTAGATGACTTATACCCAAACTAGCAAGTGTATATAATGCACCTACTGTGTGCCAAGCACAGTGCTAAATGCTGGAGATGCAAAGAAAGGACAAAGTAACAATAAGTCCCTTCTCTCAAGAAGCTCATGGACTAACTGGCAGAGACAAACAACCATATGCAACCATGATATAAATGGGAAAAAATAGAAATAATCAACAGAGAGAAGGCAATAAGATTAAAGAAGACTAGGGAACATTTTATTTTTTTCCAGAGGCTGAGACTTGAATTGGAAAACTCAACAACTAGAAAGAACTTCAGGTTATCTAATCCAACCCTCCCATTTTACAGATGAAGATACTGAGGTCCAGCAGGCTAAGAGATTTGCTGAAGGTCACACAGATAATAATAAGTGACAGAACTTATTCCCTTCTCCAAGCCTTTGCACAGGCTGCCCTTCTAACCACTGCTCCCTCACAGAAGCCTTCAAATTTCAGGTCAGATATCATCTCTTTCAGGAAGTCTGGCCTGATTCTTCCAGTTCCTACTGCCCTCCTTCCCTGGAAATTATTCTGTATAGATTTTATCTTTAATTATGTGTAGTTTATGTACTACATAAGCACATGATATTTAATTATACAGGTTTCTCTTTGTATCTAGCCTTGCCACTAGGTGGCGCCATAGTGGATAGAGCACTGGACTGAGAGTCAGGAAGACTCATCTTTCCCAGTTCAAATCTGAACCCAGACACTTCCTAGCTGTGTGACCCTGAACAAACCACTTAACCTTGTTTACCTCAGTTTCTTCATCTGTAAAATGAGCTGGAAAAGAAAATGGCAAACCACTCCAGCATCTTTGCTAAGAAAATCTCAAATGGGATCACAAAGAGTCAGACATGATTGAGCAACAACAAAATCCTCTAACATAGTAGCTGGCATATAGTAAATATCAACATATTATAATTTACTAGCAGAGAATAATCATTAATAAATGCTTGTTGAATCAATGACTGAATGGCCTAGGTACTGACACAGGTACTTGCAGTTACAAAATTCTAAGAAACAAACACCCACTCACACTGGAGCAAATCATGCCCCAAGAAATCAACTGCTGTTTGTCCTGTCAGAGTCTAAGAGTAACCCTGAGGAGTTGGGAGAGGGTGTGAGGAGGTTGTCTTTCTAATTGTATAACGTACAAGCCCCCACTAGTGTGCCTCCTCCATAATTATCAGTCGATAACAGCCAGACAAACTTGAAGCATTTTTTTTAGAAATAGGTACTTATTGTAGTGTTATAACTGGTACAAAATAAGTCTCCCAAACTTGGCAACCCACTCTTACACAAATACATACAAAAGCTAGAGGAGAGTGAGCTCCAGTTTAGGGCACATATAGCAAAGGAGTGTCCCATAGCTCCCAGAAGTCCTTTTGCTGGAGTCTGCAAAATGTTCCTCCCAGCTATGATGTAACTTTTATGCTGGATTCCTCATAGTCTTGAATTTGCTTTTCCTTATCAAATCCAGTTTATCTTCAGCATCTAATGGAGATGGTCAGCTGCTGCTGTCTTGGTTTCACTGCTAGGACATCAGTGTAAAGGTCCAAGTCCTCTGGCCTTCTGAAATTCACAAGGTTCCCTTCTGGTGGAGTAGAAGAAGGAGGTAAGAGAAGCTTAGGTGCCCTCTCCTTCCTAATCAATTCCTTCCCAGAGGTTTGACTATAAGATTTCTCTCTTAAGTGACCAGACGCTGGGATATCTTCTCTTATTCCAAATTAGTTTTCTAATTTTATACACAAGGCCTTCAGACAGTGACTTCAAACAAGTTCTTCAACCAGTCTGAACAGACTTCTTTTAACATCAGGCTGAAATGAAGATCCCAGACCTTGTTCACACTTATTTCACACCTTTAATTGATTGATCAATAAAGCTGTGTTCTCATCTAATAGGAATATTAGGGTCAAGTGGGTTGGGGAGAATAGTTGTGATCCTACCCTAACATACTGCAATAACTAAGGCCATTGAAATCACAAAGGAGATATTATTAAATTAATACATTCATAATAAATATCAATAGATGTAGAGGTCCTAGCAGCTACTTACCAACTATGTGTTCCTGGGCAAGTCATTCAACCTATCTTGTGTCTCAGTTTACTCAACTAGTCAGTGGAGATAATATGACTAGTACTACCTGCCTCAATAAAATAGAGAGGGTTAGAAAAGATGCACTCTAAGGTACTTTCTGGCATTGGCATTCCAGGTTGTAAGGTTCCTTTCATATTAGAATTCAATAGTCTTTCTTCTGTAGCCCCTTCTCATTATGACATCCAACGTTTATTTCTAATTTAGGTTCTAACATCTTTCCTGACGCAGCTATGTAGATGGAGTTCTGACCCTAAAGTCAGGACTACCTGTGCTCAAATTCTGCCTCAGATACTTATTGGCTGTGTGATCCTGAGTAAGTCCCTTAACTTCAGTCTGCCTTAGTTTTCTTTTCTATCAGATGGGGATATTAATGGCACCTTCCTCCCAAGGTCATTGAAAGATTTAATAATATAATATTTGCAAAGCACTTTGTAATCCTTATACGCTAATTTTTAAGCTGGCTATTCCATTTTCTAAGACACCTCCTCTCAGATTTGATATTCTGTGCTCCAATTTCCCTCCCCAAACTGACATTTTCTGTTGGAAAATCTCTTCCAACTCTAACATTCTAGGATTCTATATTCTTGTTTTGGTTGGATTTAGGAAACCACACAAAGAAAAATAGAGAGAGTTAGTTGGTGGATTTAGGGAGAGAAAAGTTTATCTGGCAGTTGTAGTAATTTTACTACTTATATTAAATTGGCTCTCTCTTCCTCTCCTTCTGCCTCACCCTCTCCTTTCTTTTCTCCTTCTTCCCCTCCCCCTTTTTTCCTTTCCTCCTTCCTTCCCTCTTTTCTTCTTTTCCTCCCTGCTTCTCTCTCTCCCACCTTCCTTTCTCCCTCAGTTTCAGTTGCAAATCCATGTCTCTAATCCTTTGGAATTAAAAGGGAATATAGTAACTCCCCTTATCCCTAGAAATAACGAAGGTTCACCTAACCTTACTCATTTGATGTTACTGGTTAAGAATGCTTTAATTTTCATTATGTGACAGGCTAATGTCCCTGGCAGATAAGACAATTAGAAAATTGATCGTTTTTGTACCAATTGTACCAATTATGCAGATCCAACTCAAAATCATTTGCTAGGTTAAAATGAATCCCAAACCTTGATCTATAGCTTTTGATGTAGGAAAGGTGAGATTCTGGGTCCCTGAAGTCAAGAGGGAAAATGTAGGACTGAATGCTAGTAGAAATTCAAACATATTATAATTTACTGGCAGAGAATAATCTTTTTAATAAAGGTACAAGACATTACTTCAAACAAATGAATTCCTATTGATTACTAATAAAACATAAGGTCTTTGAGAGCAAGGATTATTGCCTTTTTCTTTATATTCACAATGCCCAGCACAGCCTGGGGCACAAAGCAGACAGTTAATGAATGGTTGTTGATTGATTGATCTTTAGAGTACTACCAAACCCTTATGGATGCCTCAGAACTCTCTTGGTCTCCCTTGGGTCCCAGAACTAGGAATGTGATCAGAAAGAAATTCAAGGGTTACTGTAAGCCAAAATGTCCTTGTCTTCCTTTCTCCTGGGTACAGGTCAGCAATACAGGATCCCAAGGTTATACCTTGATTCTTTATATCAAAATTCTTGCTACCATTTTTATTCATATCTGCCTATTATGTCATAAGGATCATAACATTTCCATCTTGGAGGAAAGAACATCAGACTTGGGAAGAACTTAGAAATGTGGATTATCAGAACTGGGAAGGACCTTAAAATGTAAAATGTTAGAGTTGGGCGGGAATTTAGAACACAGAATGTCAGAGCTGAAAGGACCTTCAAATCTGGAAACTCAGAAATGGAAGAAACATTAGAACATAGAATTTCAAAGCTGAGAGAGACCAAAGAATGAAGAGTGTCACATCTAAGGACTGATAGAGAATATAGAATGTCAGAGCTGATCTAAATCACTTTTGATTAGAGAAATGCAAGTCAAAACAACTCTGAGGTACCACATTGCACCCATCAGATTGGCTAACATGACAAAACAGGAAAATGATAAATGCTGGAGAAGATGTGGGAAAATTGGAACACTAATGCATTATTGGTGAAGTTGTGAACTGATCCAACCATTCTGAAGAGCAATTTGGAGCTATGCCCAAAGGTTTATAAAACTGTGCCCTTTGACCCAGCAATACCATTTGTAGGTCTGTATCCCAAAAAGATCATAAAAAATGGAAAAGGACCCAAAGAGATCATAAAAAATGGAAAAGGACCCACGTATACAAAAATATTTATAGCAACTCTTTTTGTGGTGGCCAAGAATTGGAAATTGAGTTGGGGAATGGCTGAACAGGCTGTGGTATATGAATGTAATGGATTACTATTGTGCTATAAGAAATGATGAGCGGGTAGACTTCAGAAAAACCTGGAAAGGTTTAAATGAACTTATGCCAAGTGAAGTGAGCAGAACCAGGAGAACATTGTACACAGTAACAACCTGTAATGGTAAGGGAATTTTAAGATCTTCCCCTTCCCTGGGCCTCACTTGGGGCCCAACAAGAGAAGCTTGCTTAAGGGAGGCTTGTTTTTCAGGAAGGCACACCTTTTGTTACTTTGTAATTAGGCAGTGGGTCACGAAGGTTATGATGTTCTCTAACCCTGGAGAAGGTTATATATATCTCTGAGGTTAGGTTTTATGGGAAGATCTGTGTGATTTTGCCAGATGAGATTCTGGGCAGTCCTTGAGCCCCCTGGCTTTGAAAACCCAAATGTTGGTTCTTCTCTCTCT
>CM053594.1:21663272-21686063 GCA_028646575.1 Pseudocheirus occidentalis
GGTGGTGTCATCCAGGCACATTCTGGCGGATTCTGAGAGTCCGACCAGACATTCTCCCTGGTGCTGGGCCGGGTGGGGAGTGTGGAGGTCGGGCTTCCTGCAGCCCTTGTGACCTGTGGTGTAAGTATTAATGAACCCATTTGATAGATGAAGAAACTGAGACCAATAGAATTGAGGTAACTTGCCCAGAGTCACACTGGGGAGGGGAAATAAAAGGAAATAAGCATTTATATAGTGCCTACTATGTGCCAGGTATTTAAAATTATTTCATTTAATCCTCACAACAACCCTAGGAGGTAGGTGCTGTTTATTATCTCCATTTTCCAGATGAGGAAACTGAGGTAAACAAGGTTAAGTGACTTGCTCAAGGTCACACAGCAAGTAAGTGTCTGAGGCCAGATTTGGACTTAGGTCTTCCAGACTCCAAGTGTGGTGTTCTGTCTACTGTGGCGCCACCTAGCTGCTTTAATAGGGAAGTACTAGAGTTTATTGAGGAACGTGTGTGTGTGTGTGTGTGTGTGTGTGTGTGTGTGAGATGATGACGATGATCATGAATAGACCTCTGCTTTAGGAAGATTACTTCAGAAGCTGAGTAGGGAGTAGAGTGGGGAGACAGTGAAGACAGGAGCCCAGCCAGAAAACTGATGTGGTCCAAATGTGAGGTGATGGGGGCCTGCACCAGCTGTGTGAAAGTGCCCATTTGTATATTTCATCTCAGTATTTGAGCCCTGTCTAAAGGCTTTTTGAGTCCTGACCATCATCTGATACGATGGCTGTCCCTGCCAGGTTTGTATCATCTGCATATTTAGTAAACATGCCGTGTCATTTATCTAAGTCTGTGATAGAAAGAGTTCTCAATATGGAGTCAGAAAATCTGGTTACAGGCCTTGGCTTTGCTACTTCCTACCTTTGTGAACTTGAGAAAATCATTTACATTCTCTGGTTCTCAGTTTTGTCCTCTCTCAAATAAGGAGCTTAGACTAGATGGCCTCCATGTTCCTTTCCAACACTAAATCTGTGGGGCATATGAACCCATTTCATTGTTATTTTTTTATGTTTTAAATTTTAAGTTTTATTTTTGATTTGTGAGATAAAACAAGCATTTACATAACAGTACAATTTTTTAAAATATGCTGTGCTTTGTCCAACTCTTTGGAGACTTGTAGCCACATGGCCTCTGGAACCTTTTATACCTTTTACCTTTGTTGTAGCAGACTGTTATGGATTACTAACAACTTAGGACTCAAGATTTTGGAACCTGATCTGCAGTAGTTTCCTGGAGAAATCAAAGAATTCTACGAAGGAGTGATGTTTTCTTCAAAGTTTGGCTGATACGCTACCTCTTACAAAAAGACTTTCCTCAGTTGTTGGTTATACACTTTCACAAAATTACTTTATCTTTCTTTTTTTAAGGTCTTCAATTTATTTATTTTTAGTTTTCAACATTTACTTCTATATGTTTTGAATTTTCCCCTTCTCCCCTTCCTCCCCAAGATGACATGTAATCTGACATAGGCTCTACACACACATTTCTATCAAATATATTTTGACATTAGTCATGTTGCATAGAATTATAATTAATGGGAGAAACTGTGAGAAAGAAAAAACAAAACAAAACAAAACCAAAAAAGAAAAAAGAACATAGTCTCCTTTGCTCTGCATGTAGACTCCAAGGTTCTTTCTCTGGATGTAACTGGCATTTTCTATCATGAGTCCTTTGGAATTGTTTTAGGTCCTTGCATTGCTGAGAAAGGCTGAGTCTATCAAAGTCAGTCATCAGACACTGTGGCTGTTACTGTGTATAATGTTCTCCTAGTTCTGCTCGCTTCACTCAGCATCAGTTCACATAAGTATTTACAATTTTTTCTGAAGTCCACTTGTTCATCATTTCTTATAGCACAGTAGTATTTCATCCCATTGATATACTACAAATTGTTCAGCCATTCCCCAATTAATGGGCATCCCCTCAATTTCCAGTTTTTGGCCACCAAAAAGAGAACTGCTGTAACTAATTTTTATGATTTCTTTGGGATATGGCCCTAGGAGTGGTATTGCTGGGATCAAAGGGTATGTACAATTTTATAGCCCTTTGGACATAGTTCCAAATTGCTCTCCAGAATGGTTGGATCAGCTCACAGCTCCACCAACAATGAATTGGTGTTCCAACTTTCCCACATCTTCTCCAACATTTATCATTTTCCTGTTTTGTCATGTTAGTCACTCTGATAGGTATGATGTGGTACCTGAGAGTTGTTTTGAATTGCATTTCTCTAATAGTGATTCAGAGCATTTTTTATTTAACTATAGATAGCTTTAATTTCTGAACGAATTTTAAATACCAAAGGATTAAGCACAGATCCCTGGGTCATTCCCCTGCAGACCTCCTTCCAAATTAGCATTGAATCATTAATGACATGATTAAATACCTTCTGTGTGCCGGGCACTGTGCCCAGTGCTTTTACAAATATTATTTCATCCTCACAACAACCCTGGGAGGTAAATATTGTTATTAGCCCCATTTTACAGTGGAAGAAACTAAAGGAGATAGGTTAAGTGGCATGCCTTGAATCATACAACTGAGAAATGTCTGAATTTTAACTTAGGTCTTCCTGAGTATTCTATCCATATGTGCTTTCCTAACTGCTCCTTCTTGTCTTGGGTATCTGTATGCTCCCTATTGTCCATTTTTTATCTGTCCTTTCTAGCATGACACAGGAGATAGGGGCTCATAACGCAAAAGACCTGGATTCCTACCTCTGATACTTCCCAGCTGTGTAACCTTGGACAAGTTACTTATTCCCTCCTGGCCTCAGTTTCACCATCTACAAAATGAGGAAGTTGCACTAGGTGTCCTCTGAGGTACCTTCCAGCTCTAGAACTGTGATCCTTGGTCGCTGACCTCTCTGTGCCTTGGTTTTCTCACTTGTAGAATGAGAGTTGAACTCAGTGGTCTATAAGGTCCCTTCTGCCTCTAAATCCATGAACCTGTGAGTTTCCTTGAGAGTTGAGCAGGTCCAGCTTCTCCCTGTGGTCAATTATCATCATTCTCACCACCCTGAGTAGCATTTCTTATCTCTTTAATATTCCATTTTCCCCTCAAGATGCAAAGGATGGTCAGATGTGGGCATGGGGTCTAGTAGCCCAGTCTGCTTTGTGCCAGCTGCTGCTCTGTCTGCTGGCCAGCATATAAGCAGTTAAATCTGAATCATCCTCACAGCCACTCTCTCTCTCTCTCTCTCATACCTGTGTATTCGTCTCTCCTCCCACCACCACCCCACCCCCCCTCCCCGCTCCTGCTTCCCCAGTGGTCCTTGCTGGTTCAATTCTAAGGACCCAGGGATTGCAGTAGGGCTATAAAAAGCCCTGCTTGGGGGCAGTGGGCATTTCCTGGGAGGGCTGGAGCCCTCTGAGAGCTCTGCAAATTTCCAAGCACTGTGTAGAGCATGGAGACCAGGAGAGTTTTCCAAGATTCCCAGAGGATGCAGGATAAAGGAGATGGCTGCCTCTGTGTGTTCGGGCGTGTGTGTGTGTGTGTGTGTGTGTGTGTGTGTGTGTGTTTGCAGTTTCACCTTTGTGGCCTAGACTTCTCATGTTGAGGAATTCTCAGGCCTTATTGGTGAGCAAAGGCTTTCGCTTAAAGCAATCTGAGGACTGCTCTTGTTGGTTATGCATAATAAAAGCCCCAGTTTCTATAATATATTAAAGTTCACAAAATACTTTCCTACCTGTGAAGTAGGTAACACCTGGATCATTATTCCTCCTCTGCTCCTCCAGTTTTCATTTCTACGCCCAACTCAGGTTGCTCTTAGGAAGACAAAAAGGAAGGAAGGAAACAAAAGAAGGCAGAAAGAGGAAGAAAGGAAAAAAGAAACAAGGAGGAAGGGAGAGAAGGAAGGAAAAAAGGAGGGAGGAAATGAAAGGAAGAAACAAGGAAGGGAGAGAAGGAAGAAAGAGAAGAAAGGAAAGAGGGAGGGAGAAAAGGAAGGGAGGGAGGAAGGAAGGAAGGAAGGGAGGGAGGAAGGAAGGAGACAGGAAATGAAGGAAGGAGGAAGGAGGGAAGAAATGAAGGAAGGGAGGAAGGAAGAAGGGAAGAAATGAAGAAAGGAAGGGAAGGAAGAAAGTGAAGAAAAGAATGAGGAAGGGAGGAAATGAAGGAAGGAAGAGAGGGAGGAGGGAAAAAATGAAGGAAGCAAGAAGGAAGGGAAGGAAGAAAAGGGAACAAAGAGGGAGGAAGGAAGGGAAGGAAGGGAGAGGGGAGGGAGGAAATTAAAGAAGAAAGGGAGGAAGGGAGGAGGGAAGGAAGGAAACATTTATTAAACACCTGCTCTGTGTCAAGAGCTTTACAAATATTATCTCATCTCATCCTCACAACAACCCTGGGAAGTAGATGCTATTATTATTCCCATTTTACAGTTGAGGAAACTGAGGCAAAGGTAAAGTGACTTGCCCAGGAGTCACACAGGTAGTAAGTGTCTGAGGCCAGATTTGAACTGGGGTCTTCCTGACTCCAGGCCCAGCTCTCTATCTACTGTACTATCAGCTGTTCCTTTAGTAACATTAGCCTGGGAGCCTGGGTGTCTAGTTTAATCCAAGTTCAGTGAGATGAATAGATTCTTGGGGGGCAGGGGGGAGAAAAAGCAGAGGGGGGGGGAGGAAAGAGACACTCAGAGTGTGACTTGTCCAAAGTCCTGAATACCTCTAGAGCTAAGCATGTTGAGGGAAGGCAGAGGGGACGATCCCTGAAAGTGAATGTCAGTTTGATGATCAAATTCCTGAATGCTCAGAGGCTCCCCTGGATCCAAAAAAATGGTATCAGAGATTGAAGTCTAGTAGGGGGCTTTTACGGCCCCTAGCCCAATGTCCCCATTTTACAAGAGTGGCCTCCCCCAAGGTCCAACATGTAAGATACAAGCCTCGGTTCCTGTGACTCCCAGTTCACTAATACTTCCATGGTGACTTAACTACCTGCTATCTGTGGGGCTGGATCCTCCAGGGAACAGGAATAATTGAGTCTCACATTTGTAGAGAAGATGCAGACTATAGAGATGGATAGAGGGCTGGGAATGGAGTCAGAAAACCGTGGATTTGGATCCTGATTTTGACATTTGTATGTTTGTGTGACCCTGGAACAATTCACTTTACCTTTCTCAGACTCAGTCTCCTCGTTTCTAAAATTCATCTCTATCTCACTGGCTTGTGGGGGAGATCAGACAGGATGATGAGAGGAAGTGCTTTCCAAACCTTAAAGCACTCTGTAAAGGTCAGTTTATTTTTTTAAATCACATTTATTAGAACCAAGGCTAGAGCCCTTGAAATTCTAGAAACACGAGTTTTACTTATTCCATTCCTCACTTAATTCCTTCTTTGAGTACTTTTTCACTGGTTTTTTTTTAATTGATATCTTATGGAGGTTTTTTCTATCACCTTGATTTCAAAATTATCCCTCCTCTCCCACTATCTCCCCAAAGTCATTTTTAACATAGAATAGAAAGAAAAGGAGAAAAAAATGTGCATAAAGCCAAGCACTGCATTGACCTAGTCTGACATTGTATACAGTATTCTGCACCCGTAGAGCCCCTCTCCATCTCTACAAAGAAGAGAAGGCGCCCCATTTTCTTAATTCTTCATGGCCCGGCTTCATCGTTATAATTATTCAGTAAGCCTGTTTCTTTTCTGGCTTTTGTTTACGCAATTGTACAATCATAAATTCCTTGAGAGTAAAGATTATTTCATTTTTCTATTTACTGTTCTGTCTAAGGGTGCCTTTCATCTACCCTGAATGGGGTGGACCAGAAGTCTTACTGAAGTTTTAAGCTTTAATAACTATTAAATTTAATTGAAATTAAATACCTACTGATTATAATAGATATTAAGATTCAAAACTATACTAAGGTTTTTGGAACACCTTATATTTATCTTGTATATATTCATTTATACTTATTTTCTCCATTAAAATGTCAGCTGCTTAGATATGATCTTCTGCATCTATAGACGGGGAAAGATTTGTGACCAAATGAGGCATAGAAAGGCTGACTGAAGATGAAATGGACAATTTTGGTTACGTAACATTAAGAAGGTTTTGTCCAGACCAAATCAATCCAGCTTAAATTAAAGGGAAATAGTTAAATAGGAAAAATCCTTATAGTGAGTTTATCTTATAAAGATCTCATTTCCAACATATATTAAGGAACTGACTTACATTTTTAAGAATAAGCAATTTTCAATTGAAAAACAAAGGATATGAACAGGCAGTTTTCAGAGATGCCCAAGCTATCAACAGGAATGTGAAAAAAAATTCAATCACTAATAATAAATCAATAATAGTAGCTAATAAACCAATTCAGTAAACATTTATGAAGCACCTACTAAGTGCTAGGGATACAATTGATAAAAAGATAGTCTCTTCTGTCAGGGAGCTTACGACCTAAAGGAATCAGGAAAAAGTGGGATGAGAGTTGGGACAGGACACTGGGGGAGGGGGGGAGGTATCTTCATCTGTGGAGTCAAAACCAGGCAGGGAAGCAGATCCAAAGTGGAAAGGTATGTATATAGTCCTTACCATGTGCCAGGCACCGTGCTAAGCACTTTACAGTTATTTCCTTATTTGATCCTTACAACAGTCCTAGGAAGTAGGTGATATTGTTATTCCCATTTTACATATGGGGAAACCGAGGCAAACAGCTAGTTAAGTGACTTGCTAAGTGTGAGGCTGGATTTGAACTAGCAATTCTGAGGCTTTGCCTCACGCACAGAGGAGTAACAAAGATGACCAAAATAAATGACAAATGCTGGGGGGACTGTGGGAAAACAGGTACATTAATGCACCATTGGTGGAGTTATGAATTGGTTCAGCAATTTAGAATTGGAAGGCAATTTATTTATACCCCCAAAGTCACTAAATTATGCGTACCCTTCAACCACCAGCAACACCACTACTTAGCGTGTACCCCCAAAAGATAATAAGAGATAGACACAAAAATATTTATAGTGGCTCTTTTTGTATTGGCAAATAACAGGAAATTATGGTGTCAAGTGGAGAATAGCTGAACAAGAATGATATATCCAACATGATGGAATGCTGGTACGAACCAGTAAATGACAAAAGGGAGTTTTACTAGTGTGTTCTTCGTTGATATCAGTCAGCTAAATAACTTCTTGTGATCAGAACAGTTGGTACAAGTTCTCCCAAAAGCCTATGGCATACTCTCTCAAGTATGCACAGGCAAAGCCCAGGGGAGAATTAGGTTGAAACTGAGAAGAGAATCAGAGTCACTGTCTTCAGTTTAGGGATGTAAGTCACAAGTAGAAAACATGTGTGGTCAGAGAGTAAGCTCACAGCTACTGGTTACTAGAAGCCCTTTGAATCTAGAGCTTGCATTTTTCTCTGGTGTCAGAGGTCATGTTCCTTGAAACAGTTTTATCTGGATCAATACTTGTTCTCAGTGTGTCTCTCTGTGCTCCTCCTTCTAGCCTCTCCTTTTTTGGGTGACTCTTTGCCCTCAGTATATTTCTCTGCTGTTGGCCAGATGCTTGGTGTCTGACCACTGGTCTCCTCTCTCTAGTGACTTGGTCATTGGAAGAAGGGGGAGAAGGGAGAGGGAGAAACTCTTCTCTTTCCTCTGCCTCTTAACCAAGAGTAATTCACTCTAATGAACATGAATCTGGAGTCCTTCAACACTAAACTTATTCACCATGGAACTGAAGAACATTGAAGGTTCCTCCAGCTTTTTAAAGCCTTTGGGAACACAGCTTGTTTAGTTAGCCAGTCAACTCTCTTTCATCTTTGACCTAGTTAAAAAGGAATCCAAAACCAGAAGGAAGCATCAGAGGATATAAATAACCTTATTTATACATTTTAAAAACTTAATCAAGTCTGAGTCATTGACCAGTTGAAGTGGTGCCCAACCTCTCCTCTTATTTTGATATTCCTAACATTTTAGCACAGTGCTTAACTGGCACACTTTTGTTGTTATTCATTTTCAATCACATGTGACTATTTGTAACCACATTTGGGATTTTCTTGGCGGAGAGATTGGAGGTGTTTTCCATTTCCTTCTGCAGTTCATTTTATAGATAAGATAACTAAGGCAAACAGGGTTAAGTGACTTCCCCAGTGTCACACAGCTAGTAAGCATCTGAAGCCAGATTTGGACTCAGGTCTTCCTGACTCCAGGCCTGACTCTGTATCTACTATGCCACATAGCTTCCTCCTAGCTTACCTTTATTTAAAAAATGATTTATTTTAAATATTCTTTTTTTTTTACATTTTGAGCTCCACATTCTTCCCTCCTGCCCGTCTCCATGCATTGAGATCAGTGATTGAGGTCACCTTCCATCAGTTTATATAAGTCTTCTCATGCTTCTCTGGATCCATTCCATTGTTCATATCATACAGTGCAGTAATAGCCCCTGATATTCCTGCTTATTTAGCTGTTCCCCAGATAATGAGCATTTACTTTGTTTCTAGTTCTTTGCTATGAACATTTAAGTGTGTATCAACTGCTTGTGTATCTTTTGGGGCTGTTTTTCTCCCCACCATCAGTCAGCTAGCATTAAGTACCTCCTATGTGTAGATGATGTGGAAAGAGCTGGGGTTATAAAGGCGAAAGACAGAAAGTTTGTTTGTTTGTTTTTTTTCCACCTCAGAAACCGAAGCCAGACCCTCAGCTCTGAGACCAGTGTGGACGAAGGTGGTGTCTTCGAAGGTTTGAAGCTCGAAGATTCCTCCCCTCCACCCATCTTCTCTGGATTAGCCGGTCTGCAGCCAGGCACCCTCACAGCCACTCCATTCCAGTCAGGCTTGGTTCTGGGCTCATCCCCTGGAGGAGGGGAGGTGTTCATACAGATGCCAGCCCCCCGAGAAGAAGGGGCCAGCCGAGGAGAGAGTGGGACCCTCCATCACCGACCAGCCTCCCACCACTTCCACCACGGTCATCACCGGGGAAGCTCCTTACTGCATGTGGGTGGTGACCGGCATGGACATGGAGAAGAAGGTGGTGAAGATCAGCCGGGGACACCAGCCCCAGCCCTCTCGGAACTCAAGGCCGTGATCTGCTGGCTGCAGAAGGGACTCCCTTTCATCTTAATCCTCTTGGCTAAATTGTGCTTCCAACATAAGCTGGGTGAGTTATGGGAAGGTCCGTCTTGAATGACCCAGAAAGAACACAGAGGAGAATTAACTTTGACCTAGATCATGGATTTCAAAGCCTAGAGAGACAAGAGCCCTAACTCTCACGTCAGACAACGTGGAATCACCCTTCTGACCTTTTCCTCACTTTATCCCTCTGAGACTTGGAACATTAACAGTAGTAGTGATTGCTAACATTTATATAGGTGGTACAGTGGATGGAGTACTGACCTGAAGTCAGGAAGACTCATTTTCCTGAATTCAAATCTGGCCTCAGATACTATGTGACCCTGGGCAAGTCACTTTACCTTGTTTGCCTCAGTTTCCTGATCTGTAAAATGAACTGCAGAAGGAAGTGGCAAATCACTCCAGTTTCTTTGCCAAGAAAACCCCAAATGAAGTCATAAATGACCTCAGACTCCAAAATCCATTGTTCTTTTCCTTGTATCTGTCTCATTAATTAGGAGGAGGTGGTTAAAAACCCAATTAATATCAGACTTGAACTTGTTGAAGTGAATTATTCTCATTATTTCATTAAGTGCCTTAGCATAGGTACAAGGGTGCATTGGTAGAGAGATTTCCTCACCCAGGATTCCCTATGCCAATGAAGTCACTAGTCCTCTCCTTACTATGGGCTAGGCAAGAGAGGCAGCTGGGTGGGGTGACTTTGGACCAGGGACATTTGGGTTCCAGGTCTGCTTTTAGCATCTACTGACTGCCTCTGTGGCCATGGGCTGGTTACCTAACCTCTCAGGGCCCCCACCAGCTAAGATTATACGTTGCAAACAGGTTGCTGGCCTGCACCAATAGAAAAGGTTTCCAAGTTCAGATTTCCTCACACAGATGAGATCGCAGGTTCAGACCATTCCTCCTGTCCCCTAATTCCCTTTCCTCTAAAACCATGCAAAATACTGAGGCCTTTTGGGGAGCTAGAGCTCTAACTTCATCATGACTCCTCATGAGGAAACTCCCTTTAGCAATGCAGATCAGCATCTGTAGGACATCTTAAACAGTCTTAGAGAATTGCCTGGAAATTCGAACCCAGGCCACCTTGACTAAGACTGGCTCTATAGCTGCTACCCGAGGCTATCTCTCTTGCCTTGCACATAGTAGGTGCTTAATAAAGTGATGATGATTTAGTTCTACACACAAGGCTTACTGACAGGTACACACTAATATTAAATATGTATCTTATCTTCCCTTGGATACAACAAGAAAAAGTGAAAATGTCCAAGGCTGTCTGGGGGGATTCCGGTCAGTGTATTTCCCCAGATAGGTAATGAACCCTTACAATGTAAATGCAAAGTCTCTTCATCTAGGGGTTGGAGAGGATGTTAATAATGATGGGCATGGGGGGAAGGCTTTCTATATGAGGAGCTATGCTCCGAAAGAAGCTGGGTATGGATGCCAAGAGTGGAGGGGAATCCTGGGAATGCTGATAGTGCCCCTTCCATCCTTCCGCCAATGAACCTGACCCCCATCTGTCCCCTCAGGCATTGCTGTGTGCATCGGGATGGCAAGCACATTTGCCTACGCCAACTCCACCCTCCGTGAGCAGGTGTCTCTGAAGGTGAGTGCTTGCTTCCCATGGAGGGAAGGCTCTGCTCTTTTCACTGGGCACAGACTGGTGCCTCAGTTTCTCATGAGACCTCTTCCCCAGACCTCTGCCTCCCTATCCTCTTTTGCCAGTCTCAGTTATTACTTAGGTCATTCAGCAATGTAGTGGTCCATCCCGAAGGCTAATGGGATATGGGGCAGGAGGAAGGGCAGAGTGAGATAAGAGTGCAGCCATCCTCTGCACTTGTAAAACCTCCCCTGGAATGCTGTGTCCATTTCAGGGCACCATAGTTTAAGAAGCACATTGAGAAGGCTGCGAGGGTCCCCAGAGGCACAGTCAGGATGGAGAAGGGCCTTAGGTCTGCATCATGAGTACAGGGTGAAGGAGCTGAAGACTTTTAGCCGAGGGAAGGCTCCAAGGGAAGGCATGACAGCTCTCTCCAAGGGCTGGAATGTGTAAGAGGAATTTGTAATAGTAACAATAGCTGGCATGTCCATAGCACTTTAAAGTCAGCAAAGCACTCATTCATCGTTCCTCACAACAGCCCTGAGAGGCAGGTATAATCCTTACAGCCATTTTACAGACAAAACCCAGGTGGTGGCAGCGTCTAACATGTCTATAGTGATTTAAGATTTGCAGAGCACTTTACCTACACAACAGTTCTGGGAGGTAGCAGAAATAATTCTATTATTATCCCCATTTTACAGATGGTGACATTAAGGCTAACAAGTGACTCGTCTGTGTGCCACACAGCTTAGTAAGCGACAAAGTTAGGACCTGAATGCAGGTGTTCTGGACACCAGACCCAGTGCGCTATCCAAGGTGCTGCTTACAAATCCCCACTCCATTATGCTCAACACATAACCACCCATCCTACTTCAAGGCCTTCAGGGAGGGAGTGCCCACTTAGGGAACACTCTCAAGGTTAAGAAGCATTTTCATGCCCCAAGCCCAAACCTTCCTCCCTTTTCCCTACTGCTCCTGGTGTTACCTTCTGGGACCAGGCAGAACAGGGAATGCCAGCTCGTCATAGTGGAGAGACTGTCACATTCAGGAAGACCTGAATTCTGATCCAGGCCACCCTGAACAGGCAAGTCAGCCTTATTTTTCCTTCTGTGTAGCATGCAGATATTAACAGTTATCCCATCTGTCTCCCAGGGTCATTGGGAGGAGAGTGCTAGATCAAACTTAAGCATGATTTAAAATAGGTTGTTATTATCTTCATTAGTCCTGCTCCCCTGAAGGCAGCATAGGGTAGGAGATAGAAAGCCAGACGAGAATTTAGAAAGACCTGAGTTCAAATCTTACCTCTTATCACTGGCACCTCCTCAAGCCTGTTTGCTTATCTGTCAAATGAAGGGATCAGACCAGATGGCCTCTGAGGCCTAGGTCTAGAGCTATGACACTATGATCTTTGTTCAGATCTGTCATTTCATCCTTATGGGGACCTTCTCGTGTGGAAAGTACCTTTCCCAGTGCAACTCAGCAGCTTTTCTATAACAGGGTCAGGAAAGCAAAGGTGTGCAAGTGTTAGAAGACATATAGTCCAACCCCGTCATTTTACAGATGGGAAAACCGAACTCTGGAGAGATAAATCAAGTGATAAGCAGTGCTGCATAGTGAATAGAGAACTGGATTTGGATTTTAAAAGAGATAGGTTCAAATCCTGCCTCTGACACACATGGGCTTTGTGACCCTGGACAAGTTACATCCATCTCAGTGCTCAAATAGAAACTGTTAACTGCAAGGCTTCATAGAAAACCACAAATTCACATTATTTATGTTGTATAGTATTTTTCTTTATTTTGTTAAATATTTCCCAATTACATTTTAATCTCATCTGGGCTGTACTTGAGTGTTATAAACCCTATGCAGCCCAACTGCTATTTTAACATCCAACTCTTAGCACAGGGTTTCCTGTGACCACACTGGAAATTATACTGTCTCTCAACATGTACACATCTGTGTTCAACTACATAAAATATAAATGCAGGGTATTTGGGGCAGAGGGGCACTGTCAGCTGGAGGATGTCAGGAAGGGTTTCATGGAGGAGGTCAAGTCAAGACAATAAGCATTTATTGAGAACCTACTATGTGAGGGCAGCTAGGTGGCACAGTGAATAAAGCACCGACCCTGACGTCAGGAAGACCTGAGTTCAAATGCAGCCTCAGACACTTAACACAAAAACCTAGTTGTGTGACCTTGGGCAAGTCACTTAACCCCAATTGCCCTCCAAAAAGCAAAAAATTTTAAAAAAAGGAAAATTTGGGGTGGCTGGGTAGTGCAGTGAATAGAGCACCAGCCCTGGAGTCAGGAGGACCTGAGTTCAAATCTGGCCTCAAGACACTAATACACACACACACACACGCACACACACACACAAACTAGCCCTGTGACCTTGGGCAAGTCACTTAATCCCAACTGCCCTCCAAAAAGTGAAAAAAAAGAAACTGTGTAAGGCACTATGATGAATACTTCATAAATATTTTCTGTTTTAATCCAAACAGCTTATGATAGCCTGAAATTCAGTCACGCTATATTATCTCATGGGTACCTCACAAAACTATAGGGTAAATGCTGTTATTATCCTACTTTACAGATGAGGAAACTGAGGCAGACAGATTATGTGACTTCCCCTGGGTCACACAGCTAGTTAAGTGTCTGAGTCTGGATTTGAACTCAGTTCTTCCTGACTCCAGATCCAGCACTTTGTGCACTGTGGTACCTACCACCTGCAACCTCATGATGACATAACTAGTCTGTGGCAAAGCTGGGTCCTGAATCTGTCAACGTGAACAAAAAAGCCAACCATTGTTGTTTAGTTGTTTCAGTTATGTCTGACTTTCCATCACCCCATTTGGGGTTTTCTTGGCAAAGATACTGGAGCGGTTTGCCACTTCCTTCTGCAGCTCATTTTACAGATGAGGAAACTGAGGCAAACAGGGTAAAGTGACTTGCCCAGGGTCACACATCTAGTAAGTATCTGAGGCTGGAACTGAACTCAATGAGTCTTTCTGACTCCAGGTCCAGCGCTCTGTGCACTATGGCGCCACCTAGCTGCCCTGAAGGCCAGACTTCTACTATACTAAAGTGTCTCTTCATCTTGTTTTTATTAATATGTTATAGCCAATAATATATTTAAGGATTAACAATATAATTAATATATATCAATACTAAATGAGATAATTAAGCAACAATATTATAATACACAGTGTTACTTATATTATAAATACACTTTGTATTTATAGTATGATACTAATCTTTCTTGGATTTGAACTCAGTGGTTCCAGGGTCGATTTTTCTAGTGAAAATATTTACCAGAAGAACCTGCTTGCCCTTCTTTTCTAGTGTATTGTGTCCAGGCTTTCCCAGTGCTCGGCTAAGTCCAAGTTCATCCTTTGGCTCTGGCCTGGATTTATAGAGAATTAAACTGGCAGGCGTGATTTACTGGGGGAAGAAAGGTTCCTCAGTGGCTTAATCACACTCATCACAACCGTCTGTTGGCCTGGAGTGCCTTCTGAGGTCATTCACCGTGACCACTCCTGAAATAATGGGTGGATGGAGAGGCATTTATATTGTCCACTCTCTGCAAATGCACATTGGAACAGCGAGTGGTATTCTGATCTGTGTCTGGAGACAGGGCAGATGGAGCGTTTACTGAAACCTCGCTTAGGTTGACAGTGAGAAAGTGATGACATCATCTCATCCCAGCAATGGATTGTCATGGGAAGCAGGCCTTGGAAAATGCTTAACTTTGTATATCAAAGGCAGTCCGCCTATGCTTTGTGCCCTCCTGTGTCCGGGAGTAGAGACAGGGCTGCTTTTTGTCAGAAGCCAAGGAGATTGCTCCCACAAAAGAAAGATGGATGTGTATTCAATTCAGTTCAAAAAATACATATTTAGTTGGGGCTTATTATGTTCTTGAATCTGGGGAATCCCCATCCAAAACCAAAACAATCCCAGGCTTCAAGGCCCTCACATACCACTGGAAGAATACAACATATAAACAAATAAGCCGATTCAAAGTATGCATAAAATAGATAAGATAGAATATAAATATAGGAAAGAATATATATAATGCATTATGTATCAATTCAAAGTATATACAAAATGGGACAATATAATAAAAGCATGTAATTGGATGGAATTTATATAATAATATATGTAAATCCAAAGTGTATATAAAGTAGGGTATAAGTGTAGAATAGAATATATAATCCAATATAATATCTAAGTCAATTCAAAGTACATATAAAATAAAGATAGGATGTAAGTATAGAAGAGAATATATGTAACATATAAGTCAATTCAAAGTATATAACACAATTAAGATAGGATAAAATAGAAGTATAGAATAGAACACAATATATGTCAGTGTATACAAAATAGGATATAAGCATGGGATAGAATATATAATACAATACAATATATAGTATGTCAATTCAAAGTATAGACAAAATAGAATATAATAGAAGTATAGAATAGAATTTATATAAAAACATATGTAAATTCAAAGCATATACAAAACAGGATATATATAGAATATAATATAGCATAAGTTAATTCAAAGTATGTAACAAAATAAAGATAGAATAGAATATAAGTATAGAATGGAATATAATGTAATATGTAAGTGAATTCAATGTATATAAAATAAAGACAGGATATATTGTAAGTATAGAATAGAATATATATAATACAATAACATATAACATGTAAGTGAATTCAAAATGTATAGCAAAATAAAGTTGGGACAAAATATAAGTATAGACTAGGATACAATATAATATATGAATGAATTTAAAGTATATATAAAATAGAGACAGGATACAATATATGATACAATGTAATAGATGTTAATTCCAAATGTATACAAAATAGATAGGATATTAAATGACATATAATAATAACTAGCATTTATATAGGGTTTTAAGGTTTGCAAAGCACCTTACCCATATTTTCTCAGTTGATCCTGAAAACAAGCCTAGGAGGTAGGTGCTTTTGTTCACATTTTACAGTTCAGAAGACTGAGACAGACAGAGGGTAAGGGACTTAATCAGGGTCACACAGCTAGTAAATGTCTGAGGCTGAATATGAACTCAGATCTTCCTTAGTGCATCTCCATCATTCTATCTGCTACGCCACCTAGTGGCCTGCAGTGCCACTAGTACATTGCAGTCTGTTCGCACCTACCATGTGCACCTCCTCACAACTCTGCAGGGTAATTTTCAATTCCTTGCCCGTCTTGCCCTTCTTACTAATGAGCAATAAGAGAAGCATCTTACCATAATGGGTAGAGTGGCAGCTAACAGGAGGGGTCACGTCCTGAATTCTTGCCGTGTGAGTATTGGTGTCAGAAAGACCAGGATTCATATACCACCACTGACAGTAGTTGTGTTACCATTGGGAAAGCCAGGGGACCTGTAGACAGAGTTATAGACGAGGTATAGTCTGTCATCTTTGTTAAGTCCTTATTTTAAAAATTGCCTTTTTAATGAACACTGTCCTTTGTTCTCATTGCAAATTCCACGTACTAAAGAAATGACATATTGCTTGCATATGGATACGGAAATAGACCCTAAGTCCAGTGGCTTCTGAAGTGTCCCAGGAGGGATGGTGCTAATATTAAAAGTTAGCGTTTCTTGGCGCTCTGACCCTTGCAAAGCACTTTTCAGATATTGTTTCATTTGATCCTTACAACAACCCTGGGAGGTGTGTGCTATGTATGATTCTCCCATTTTACAGATGGGGAAACTGAGGCAACTGAGCTAGTTAGTGTTTGAGGCAGATTTGAAATCAGATCTTCCTGTCTCCAGGCGCAGCACTGAGTGTTGAAGACAAGATTTGAAGCCATGTCTTCCAGCTGTAAGATCTGTGTGTTTTACATGGTACTAAGATATCTTCCATATAGTTTGTCCTTAGAGAAGGACTATAGGTACTCAGAACTTGCTAGGTGCTAGGGCCTGTGGGAGGGCAGCTAGGGGGCGCCATAGTGCACAACATGCTGGGTCTGGAGTCAGGAAGACTCATCTTCATGAGTTCAAATCCAACCTCAGCCACTTACTAGCTGTGTGACCCTGGGCAAGTCGCTTCACCTTGT
Source organism: Pseudocheirus occidentalis (assembly GCA_028646575.1). NCBI lineage: Eukaryota > Metazoa > Chordata > Mammalia > Diprotodontia > Pseudocheiridae > Pseudocheirus > Pseudocheirus occidentalis. The sequence goes on from CM053594.1 coordinate 21,680,059, forward strand.
GTGCCTCAGTTTCCCCATCTGTAAAATGAACAGGAGAAGGAAATGGCAAAACCACTCCAGTGTCTCTTCCAAGAAAGCCCCAAATGGGGTTCAAAGAGTCAGATACATCTGAAAATGACTAAACAGCAGGTGACATCAGGGCCAGCAGTCAGTGCGGGGCATAAGACAAAATAAGACAAAAATGAGACTGTTCCTGTCCTCAGGAAGCTTATATTCTGTCAAGGGAGCGTATTCATGTAAGTATAGTCAGAATAAAAAGAGGAAAAGGTTCTCATTTGCTATATACTTGCCTTTCCTCTCCCTTTTTTTTTTTTATAAACTGAAGATTCTCCTCTAGGCCTGTCACGCTGGACCAGGAGTCAGCAAGACCTGAGTTCAAATCCAGCCTCAGGGCAAGTCACTTAACCTCTGTCGATCTTGGTTTCCTTCACTGTAAAACGGGGCTAATAGAACACCTACCTCCCTGAATTGTTGTGAGAGGAAATGAGATGATTTTTGTAAAGCACTTAGCACAGGACCCGGCACATTGTAAGCTCTTGATAAAGCACTTTGTGTCTCAGTTTCTCCATCTGTAAGATGGGGATAATAAAGCACCTATTTCCCAGGGTGGTTGTGATTATCAGCATTTGTAAAGTGCTTATAGTAGGCGCTTAATAAGTATTTGTTCCTTCCTTCCTGTCTCTCGCTTTGTCTTCAGGAAAAGAGATCAGTCCTGGTCATCTTCTGGATTTTGGCCTTCCTTGTGGGAAATACCCTTTATGTGCTGTACACATTTAGCTCCCAACAGCTGTACAACAGGTGAGCACAAACATTTCTCTGACTCCCCTGGGCTTTAAACTGGAGGGTGGGGAGCGATGAGGTGGTGCAGTGAATAGAGCACTGATCCTGGAGTCAGGAGGACCTGAGTTCAAATCCAGCCTCAGACACTTAACACAAAAACTAGCCACGTGACCTTGGGCAAGTCACTTAACCCCAACTACCCTCCAAAAAGCAAAAAACAAAAACAAAAAAATAGGAGGGTGGAGAACATGGACCTTGGGGCCAGAGAAGAAGCCTCAAGCTTGCTCATTAGCATGCAGTGGGAAATGGTTCAGCTCCTACCTTGTGCCAAGCAATCATTCAATCAGTAGGCATTTATTAATTACCTACTGTATGCCAGGCACTGTGTGAATTGGTGGGGAGATAGAAACAAAATGAAACCATTCCTGCCCTCCAACAACTTCCATTCTCCTGGGTGGATACAATATTATTCAATCACCAAGCATTTATTAAGTGCCTTCTGTATACCAGGAGCTGTTTTAGGCTCTGGAGTTACAGGTACAAAGATTGAAACAGTCCCTACTCACTCTAAACGGAGAGATATCAAGGTAAATTTAGGGGATATTACAGAGGAAGAAAACACTAGACACTGGGAGGGGCAGAGGCCATAAGAACAAAGGGAGGCTTTGCAGAGGAGGAAGCATGTGAGCACCTGAACTGAGGCCTGACGGAGGACAAGTCTCTGAGAGCCAGAGGTGAGGAGGAAGTGAACTCTAGAAATGTTGAATCCTTTCAGTCATGTCTGACTCTCTACGACCCCATTTGGGGTTTTCTTGGCAGAGATTTTGCCATTTACTTCTCTGGCTCATTTTACAGATGAGGAAACTGAGGCAGACAGGATGAAGTGACTTGCCCAGGGTCACACAGTTAGTAAATGTCTGAAGCTGCATTTGAACTCAGGTCTTCCTAACTCCAACACTGATGCCCTACCCACTGCTCTACCTGTGACTTCTCAGGGCTCTAAACAGTTCCCTAATTCTGTGCTGATCTGCACTGGCAGAGGGAGTTTCCTCACCTGGGAAAGCACAGGCCTTATAACCCTATGCCCACCTCGCTGCTATGAGCAGAGGAAAGAGGTCAGAGCATCCTAGATCCAGAGCTGCCAACACTTAGTCCAGCTTAGTGACTTGTCCAAGGTCACTCACACTGGTCATGAGTACCATGAGAGAGGAAGGATTTGAATTCAAGTCCTTTGACTCCAAAGGAGCCAGTGTGATTTCACCTCTACCCCTGGTCATGTGGCTTTGGATCCCATTATTCTGAGCAAGGTGGGGATGGGAGCATTGCTGGTGCCAAGGTCTTAGGGCTGGGAACTCATCCCCAGCATGTTCTAGCACAGACTTTCAAGCAACTTAAAAAAGAACATGTAAACCTTAAAATACTAGCAGTTTTTGTTTTCATCATCATTCTTATTATGCATTAGGAATCTGAGACTTTGTTGGTGTGGGTATATGACAATAATAGCTGACATTTAGTAACCCTTAGAGTAGCCGGGTGGTGCAGTGGGTAGAGAACCAGGCCTGAAATCAGGAAGACCTGAGTTCAGTCTGACTTCAGGCACTTGCTAGCTATATGACTCTGGATAAGTCACTTAGCCCTGTTTGCTTCAGTTTCCTCATCTATAAAATGAGGAAATGGCAAACAACTCCAGTATCTTTGTCAAGAAATGGAGTTATGAAGAGTCAGGCACAAATGTAAGATGATGGGACAAAATACAGCTTTTTATAGTTATTCTCTCATTTGATCTGCATGACAACCCTGGGAGATAGGCACTATTATTAACTTTTTACAGTTGAGGAAACTGAGGCAGGCAGTGATGAAGTGACTTGCCCAGGATCACACAGCTAAGAAGTATCTGAAGCTGGATTTGAACTCAGATCTTCGTGACTCCAGGTCCCGTACTCTCTCCTCCTCAAGGAGTTGGGCAGAAAAGAGAAGCAGACATGAAATGATCAGCAGGTCATTAGAATTCAACATTATGATCAAGAAGAATATTGCACAAGGTGCTGTGGAAAGAGCAGTGGTTCTGGATTCAAGTAAGGACCTAGATTCAAATTCTGCCTCTGATGCTTGTGACCTCTAATGCTAAATGACCTTTGGGAAAGTCACTTAAGCTTGCTGAGCCTCAGTTTCCTTGTCTGTAAAATGAATGGAGTTGGGCTAGAGTTCCCCTCCAGCCCTAGATCTGTAACCCTATAGGATCCTGAGTCACCTAACCTCTCTGGGTCTCAGTTTCTTCATCTATAAAATAGATGACCTCTGAGGTCCCTTCCAGCTATGGGTCTGTGACATTGATAAGCTGGAGACCGTCTAGTGGGGGGACTTAGAGGAAAGGAAAGGCCTTGAAATTATTTTATATGAGGATCAGTTGAAGAAAATGGGGGTGTTTAGCCTAGGGAAGAAAATACTTGGAGTTGGGGTCATGTGAGGAAATGACAACTCTCTATGAAAGGGCTTTGTGCAGAAGGAGGGATAGGCATTGCTCTGATCGGCCCCAGAATACAGGACTAGCATTAACAGAAGTAAATTGCCAAGAGACAGAGCTGACTCTTATGTAGAATCTTCCTGGAGAGCTGTCCAGGAAGCAGGAAGCCCATTGGCTACTTCAGGAGGTAGTGGGCTTCCCGTCACCAGAGGTCTGCAGGCATGGGCTGCACAATCCCTTTCTCAGCTATAATTTGGACCCCTGGTCTCTAAGGGCCCTTCTAGCTGTAAATACTCTGTGGCTAATGAGTTCTTTAAGTAGATATCTGAAGAACTGAAAGAGGCCTTCAGCACCATGGATAGAGCACCAGGTCTGGAGTCAAGACCAGAGTTCAAATTTGACCTCAGATTCTTACTAGCAGAGTGACCCCAGACAAGTCACTTAACTTCTGTCTGCCTTAATTTCCTCATCTGTAAAATGAAGACCTCCCAGGGATGTTATAAGGATAATATAAGATAATGTTAGTAAAGTGCTTTATGAACCTTAAAGCCACCATCATCATCTCATCATTGTGGCAGTAGTAGTCACCATTACTGGAGGGCATAGACCGGGACAGGCAGGGCTTGATGGGTTTCAATTTGCACCATTAGAGGAAACCTTCAAATTGAAGCCATATAAGCCATATAGGAATTCAGAGAAAGGAACAAACTTTGTGACCTGGGGTTGTCTTTTTGGTTGACATAGCACCTGACATGGGCTTGAAATGCAGTCTCTCTGGTTTGAAAGCTAATTTGGGGGGTATAAGATATATTGTTCCCTCTGTTCTTCAGCCTGGGAAGGTTCTGAATCTGTGGTGCTTGTCTTGTGAATTTTGCCCTTTTGCCCAAAACACACACACACACACACACACACATATACATACACACTGGGGCTTAGAAGAGTCAGGCCCCTTTATAAAGAGGACCGAATCAAACTCTGAGCATTTGTGACAGGGGCACAGAGAGACATACACACATACACACATACACAGAGACAGAGAGAAAAAGAGAGAGGGAGACAGAGACTGAGAGAAACAGACTGAGAGACTTATAAATGAAGAATATAGATGCATCTTTTCACTCATTCTGGACACCCAGCTAGAAACAGAAGAGGGGTGCCCTTTGACGACAGGGATCAAAGAGAACAAACCCAATTATTCTTTCATGTAACAATCCTTTTGATACTTGAAGACCCCCAAGTCTTTTCAGTCCAGATTGCTTCTACCAGTCCTCATATGGCAAGGGCTTGAACCCTTTCTCCATGCTGGTTACAGTCTCCTGGGTGTTCTCCAATTTGCATCTCCTTCTAGACCCAAACACGGTACTCTCCAGATATGGCCTGACCTGGGCAGAATGTGGGGGGACCATCATCACCTCCTGCCCAGTCTAGCTGCCTTGGACCAGGGGATGAAGCCAGCAAGGAATTTGGTCATCAGTGCTGGGCTGACGCATAGAATAAGGGAGCCTGACTGTGTGTTCTTCCCACCAGCCTCATTTTCCTGAAGCCCAACCTGGACAGCCTGGATTTCTTTGATTTGCTGTGGATAGTGGGAATTGCTGACTTCATGCTGAAATACATCACCATCGCACTCAAGTGTCTCGTTGTGGCCCTGCCCAAGATCATCCTGGCTGTGAAATCCAAGGTAAGGCGTTGCTTCCATGGTCAGGCCCAGTTACTCTAAAGTGAAGCCTGTCAGGGTGACAGCACTGGGGCATGGGGGTGAGGGATCTGACAAGTAGAAGAGAAGGATGGGCCTCTTTCTGTCTTATTTCCTTAAATTGTCTACTGTCATGGAATCATAGAATGTCAGACTTGAGAAGAACTTTAGAACAGCAAATGTCAGAGCTGGGAGGGGCCTTAGAACAGGGGATGTCAGGGTTGGGAGGGGCCTTGGAACAGGGGATGTCAGGGCTGGGAGGGGCCTGAGAACAGGGGATGTCAGGGTTGGGAGGGGCCTTGGAACAGGGGATGTCAGGGCTGGGAGGGGCCTTGGAACAGGGGATGTCAGGGCTGGGACAGGCCTTAGCACAGGGCTTATCAAAGCTGGGAGAGGCCTTGGAACATAAAATGTCAAGAGATAGAAAGGACCTTAGTAGAGAGAATGTTAGAACATAAAGCACAGCCTATCAGAGCTGAAAGGTTCCCTGGCAGTCATCTGATCTAACCTACATGAGGAAATGGGTCCACAGAGTCATTGGTGCCATTTCAACCTACTGACTGCTTTTCCCTACACCTTAGAATCTCAGAGTTGGAAAGGTTTGCAAAGTCACTACATTTCATCCCTCTCCAGAGGAAAGAGCAGAGGCCATGGAAGTAGATCAGGATTTTGAATCTGAGACTGTGCCCACATCCCAGCTCTGACACTAAGCATTTGACCTTGGGTACATTACTTAGCTGCTGGCCTTGGATTCCTCGTCAGTAGAACAAGGACTAGCTGACCTCAGAAGAAGTTGACAGATGTGATCACTGAGCCACTATCAGTGATAGCAAAATCTCATGGATAACAAGGAGGTGCCATGAAATTGGTGAAGGGCAAAAACTGGCCTCAGTTTTTAAAAAGGAAAGAGAACAGACCCTAGGAACTACATGCCAGTGAACTTGACTTTGGTTCTTTTCTTTTAATGTAATAAATTTTATTTGTTTTCTTGTTTACATCATTCATTATTTATGAGATTTTTGAATTACAAATTTTCTCCCCATCTTTCCCCTACCCCAACCCCAA
>CM053594.1:21686563-21709595 GCA_028646575.1 Pseudocheirus occidentalis
TTAAGAAAAAATGGACTAGCTGCCATCAAGATCAGCCTTAGATTTTTGGATGCATTTTTTTCATAGACTGAGATGAAATTTTCCCCTCAGCCACTTCCTCCACACCATTATTCTGTTCTCTGGGGACAAGCAGGACAAGCTTGATTCGTGGTCTTCCTGACAATCCTTCAGATAACAACCAGAGTTATCACATCCTTCTTGTCCCTGTCCCCACTCCCTACCAAGCATTCTGCTCACCATACTAAATATTTTGAGTTCCTTCCACCAATCCTTAGGTGTCACAGTCTTCATTCCTCTAAAAAGTCAGATTGCCCTTCACTGGGGGCTCCTAGCTCATTAATGTCCTTTCCAAAATGGGATGTCCAGATCTCCGTGGGGGATTCCTAATGTATGTGATGTTCACCAGAGTAGAATACATAGTAGGATAGAACTTAACTCTCAGAGGGCAAGGACTAATCCATTTTTTTTTCACTTTGTATCTCCAGTATCTAGCACAAAACCTTAAGTAGGTGCTTAATAAATGTTTGCCACTGATTGCTGATTATTTTGAGCACACTGCTTCTCTGAATTCAGCTCAGGATCACATTAGGTTTGGGAGGCTGTTATATAACACCCTGAAAGTTTAAAAAGCCTCAGGATTAAGAAGATTTGGAGTCTTGCCTCCAACATCCGCTGGTTGTGTGACTCTAGACAAATCACATAACTGGTGACGTAGGAAACTCTCCAAGACTTTTAAGTGGTAAAGCAAGTACCAACCTGCTTTGGTGAAGGGAGTTTCCTTCCTGTCACTTGCCTACACCAATGAAATCATAGGTTTGGGACAAAAAAAAATCACTCTTTTGCCCGCCAGGTAACTATATGCCTTAACCCATTTAAAATGCCTAGCTTCTTGAAGAAGTCCTTGGTATTAAATGGAAACCTGGCTTACTGGGTGGGGACAGGAGACATTTTTCTTCAAGGATGGGGATAAGAAGTGAATTGAGAGTGGGGTTGGGAAAGAGAATTTTGCTTGAGAGGTGATGAGAAGCAAGCTTCTGCTCTCTCTTAACAGCCAAGGCAGTATGGAATGGTGCAAAGAACACTGTATTTGGAGAAGGTCTGGATTCTAATTCCACCTGTGATGCTTGTGAGTTGTGTGACAAATCCCTTAGCCTCTCCAGGGTTTCAGTCTCCTCATGAGAGAATTGGATAAGGTGGCGTCCAAAGTCTCTTCTAACTCACGATCAATAATTCTAGCATCTACTTCTCCTCTATGACTCAGTTTCTTTGTCTGTAAAAGCAGGGACTTGGATGAAGTGACCTGTGAGGTCCATCCTATATCCAAAGCCACAAGTGGGTAAGACAGGTACTGAGGGCACCATGGACGTTTGTCTAATTCACTAACCAGTTGGGTGATCTTTGGTTCCATGTGCCCACCACCCTACTGGGGATCAGAGGCGAGGCGAGCCCTTTTTCTCTCAGATCCCCTAACCGCTTTTCCTACCTCTTTCTAGCTGCCAGCTAACGATGTAATCATACTTAGTATTTATTTTGCACGTTCTCAGGAACTTTGAGCAGTTCACAGAGATTATCTCATCCATTCTCACCCCTGAGAATGTCCCGCCCAGGACTGAAGCATTGATGGCCCAACATTCCATGCTCCAAGAAGCTTACTGGCTTGGACTGGCTTTCATGTTCTAATGTTCGTCCAAGCTCTGACAATCTGTGTTCTAAAACCTCTCCCTCCCATTTCTGCCCTTCTGTGTTCGGAAGGGCTTAGCATGGTGCCTGGCATGGTAAACACTGTATAAATGCTGATTCTCTCCTAAGGCTCCTCCAATTTAAGGAGCAGGTAAAGGATGTGGATGGAGCAATGGTCTGGAGTCAGGAAGTTGCTCAGTCATTTTTAAGTTGTGGCCAACTCTTGGTGATCCCATTTGGGGTTTTCTTGGCAGAGATGCTTAAGTGGTTTATAATTTCCTTCTCCAGCTCACCTTATGGATGAGGAAACTGAGGCAAACAAGGTTAAGTGACTTGCCCAGGGTCACACAACTAGGAAATGTCTGAGGCCATATTTGAACTCATGAAGATGAGTCTTCCTAATTCCAAGCTATGCTCTATCTGCTACTGCTAAGTACTACCTAGATATCCTTCAAGTTAGGAAGACCTGAGTTTGAATCCAAGTTCAGATACTTCCTAGATGTGTGATCCTGGGCAAGTCACTTACTCTCTGTGCTACAGTTTCCCTAACTGTAAAATGGGAATAATTATGGCACCTACCATCCAGGGTTGTTGTGAGGATCAAATTATATGGCACAATGCCTGGTATGTAGTAGGCTCTTAATAAAGGCTGATTTTCTTCCTTCTTTTGTTCGAGCCCTGCTGTTCTGGGATCTTAGTTCCCCTTCCAGCTATGCCATTCCATGTCTTAATGTTCCTCTCAGGGCCGACATTCTCTTCTGAAGTCAGGGAGTGATGAACAGGGAGAGGTAATTCAATTTGCCCAGGGACACTCAGCAAGTCAGAAGTAGAAGACTCCGGACCTAGAACCCATACCACTGGACACTCAGCTCTGTGTTTTATTCCTCTTCAGATACTCTGAGCTTCTTCTGGTTAGAAGTCCAAGGACATCTCTTACTCACCAGGGCCAGGGTTTTTGTCCAACCTTACCTTGCCCATGGCTGACTGCTTTGGCAACTTAGCCTCTGACCTGCAGTTAATTCATAGAAAATTCTCTGAACAGATGCTCCCTAAGAGAGCTGAGTCAGAGAGCTGCCAATGGGCCTGAAGGTGCTTCAACTTGTCCTTTTGCCTTGGGCTCTGGATCAAAGATGAAGGTGACTGGAGACTGACCAGCAGAAGGCAGTAAGGTCTACACAGGACAGAATCAGACCTGGAGCCAGGAGGCCTAGCTTCTAATCCCAGCTTTGCAGGAACTAACTGTACAGCCTCTATAAAATCTGGCTAATGACAGCTGCCCTCTTCCCTCCCAGGAAGTCTGGGAAGAGAAAGGGAGATAACATATCTCAGCATAAAAAAAGTAAAAGTTTAAACTCCCATCCCATAGATAGGTTTTATTACCAAGCAGGCTTCACTAGAGAGAGATAGAGGCTTATCTTGATTGAGAAAGGAGAAATCAATCAGGGGGCTTTATCCCTACAATGAGTTAGCATGGTATAGTGAGGAAAGCTGACCTGGGTTCAAATCCTGCCTCAGATACTACCAACCTTTTGGTCCTGGACAAATCACTTAAACTCTCCAGGGCTCAATGTTCTCATCTGTGCCTGGAACATAGTACTCATTTAATTTTAATTAAAATTTTAAAAAATTAATTAAAAATTTTAAAATGACTAAGTCCTTTATCTCTCTCTCTCTAAAATGAGGGCCTTGGACTCCATGACCTCTGAGGACCCTTCTAGCTCTAGAGATCTCTGATCTGACAGTTGCTGTCCCTCCTGTCTGTTAAATGTCAGTAGAGAAAGGGGGGAGGGGGTCTGATTTGAAGGTGGGAAGATTGGTCACAACCCACCTCACTGTGAGGCTGATCATGGGCCTTGCCTCCAACACAACCATGCTTTCCCTTTTACCTTCTAACCAATACTTTCTCATTCTACTTCTCCCCTTCTACATCATGCATCACCTTCCACGTAGCTGTTGTTGAATTGTTTGAGTCAAGGCCAACTCTCTGTGACCCAATTTGGGGTTTTCTTGGCAAAGATACTAGGGTGATTTGCTATTTCCTTCCCCAACCCATTTGACAGAAGAGGAAACTGAGGCAAACAGAGTTAAGTGACTTGCCCAGGGTCACATGGCTAAGAAGTATCTGAAGCTGGATTTGATCTCCAGGCCTGGTGCTTTATCCACTGCACCATCTAGTTGCCCATAATCTCACTGCAACCCTAACCAGCAAAACGCTCTTTCTGTGAATCAGTTAGTTAACACACATCTATTAAGCACCTAACATATGCCAAGCATTGTGCTAAGCTCTAGAGATACAAAGGAAGACAAAAATAGTTCTTGCCCTCTGAGACCTCACAGTCTAATGAGGAAAGGAAACATGCAAAGGACTATGTTTATGCAAGTTCTATCCAGTGGAAATACAGTGAGAAGTAATCTTAGAAGAGGACATGGAAGGGACTTTTTACACTGAAGGGCTTTTTGTAGAAGGTGAGGTTTCACCTGAGACTTGAAGGAACCCAGGGAAGCCCCACATTCAACACCTTGTCCCCCAAAACTCTTCTAAGATATAGTAGAAGCTTGTTGGAAAGAGTGGGTTTCCCAAGCTTCAGACTTTCATCCTGCTGTTTTCAGAGCTAGCTCTGGGGGATTCTGAAAGTTTTTGTTGTTTCCAAGTAGAACGATGAAGGGAGAAGTATGGTCACAACACGAAGATTTGGAAGACTGAAGTGTTCCACCCCAGGAAGAGAGAACAATTTTCATTTAAAGTCAAGAAATAGGCTGGGGGAAATGAACAAACAATAGAAAAGAAGTTTACTACAAAAGATTACTATGGTGACAAGGATGACCAAGTCACACTCAGAAGAAGATAATAATGTGAAAACAGCTATATGCAAAGCCTCAGAGGGGAAAAATGCAAATTGGACATAAGCCTAACAAGAACTCTTGGAAGAGTTAAAGAAAGAGATAAGAGTCACAGAGGAAAAATTGGGGAAAGAAATGAGAGTGATGCAAGAAAATTATGAAAAGAGAATTAGTAGCTTGTTAAAAGAGGCACAAAAATATTGAAGAAAATAATGCCTTAAAAAAGCAGAATTGGCCAAATGATAAAAAAGGCACAAACGTTCCCTGAAGAAAATAATTCCTTTAAAATTAAAATCAGGCAAGAGGAAATTAATGATTCTATGAGACATCAAGAAACAATAAAATCAAAAGAATTAAAAACAGAAGAAAATGTGAAATATCTCATCATAAAGATAACTGACCTGGAAAACAGATTGAGGAGAGAGAATGAATAATTGGGCTACCTGAAAACCATAATAAAAAGAATCCTAAATATTATATTTCAAGAAATTCTAAAGGAAGACTGTCCCCAATATCTTAGATCCAGAGAGTAAAATAAAAATTGAAAGAATCCACCAATCACCTTCTGAAAGGGATCTCAAAATGAAAACTCCCAGGAATATTTTAGCCAAATTCTGTAGCTCTCAGGCCAAGGAAAAAATATTGCAAACCTCCAGAAGGAAACAATTCAAATTCCATGGAGCCATACTCAGGATCAGATGAGATTTAGCTGCTTCCACACTAAAGGAGCAGAGGGCTTGAAATACGATATTACAGAAGGTAAAGAGCTAGGATTACAACTAAGAATAACATATCCAGTAAAACTGAATATAATCCTTCAGGGGGAAAAGTGTGTATTTAATGAAATAGAGAACTTTCAAGCAATCCTGATGAAAAGATCAGAGCTGAATAGAAATTTGACATTCAAACACAAAACTCAAGGGAAGCATAAAATGAAAGAGAAATCATAAGAGATTTAATAAGGTTAAACTGTTTGCATTCCCATATGAGGAGATGATACTTGTAACTCCTAAGAACTTTATATTATTAGGGTAGTTGGAAGAAATCTATATAAACAGAGAGCACAGGTGAGTTGATGCTGAGATGATCTCCGAAAAAAGGAAGGGGTAAGAAAGAGCAATATACTGGGAGAAGGGAAAGATAGAGAAAGAATGGGGAAAATTAGCCTCTGACTCAACAATACCACTATTAGGGCTGTATCTCAAAGAGATCAAAGAAAAAGGAAAAGGACCTATATGTACAAAAATATTTATAGCAACCCTTTTTGTGGTGGCAAAGAATTGGACATTAAGGGGATGTTGTTCATTGGGGAATGGCTGAATGAGTTGTCATCTATGATTGTGATGGAATACTATTGTGCTATAAGAAATGACCAGGGGAACAGTTTCAGGAAAACCTGGAAAGATTCACATGAATGGATGCAAAGTGAAGTGAGCAGAACCAGATCATTGTACACAATAACAGCAATATTGTAACACTGTTCACCTGTGGAAGACTTAGCTATTCTGATCACTATAATGATCCATTAATTTCAAAGGACTCATGATGAAAAATGCCATTCACCTCCAGAGCGAGAACTGAGGAACTCTCAGTGAAAACTGAAGTATAATTTTACCACTTCCTTTATTTTTCTTGCTTTTTTGGTGACATGGCTAATGTGGAAATATGTTTTACATGATTTTACATGTATAACTGATATATTGCTTGCCTTCTAAGCAGATGGGAGAGGGGCAGGAGGGAGGGAAAGAATTTGGAACTCAAGAAAATTTTTTTAAATATTAAAAATAAATATTTCTTAAAAATTAAAAATAAAGACAGATAATTGAATAATAAAAAAGAAAAGAAAAATAAACACAAAATAGTTAGAAGGGGGAAAAGAGCACCAACCAAAAGAGGAATCAGACAAGCTTTGGTGGCCCCTAAATTGAATCTTGAAGGAAGTTTGGTATTTAAATGAATCCAAGTGAGGAGGAAATTAAGCCTGGAAGAGAGGCCACTTTGTGCAAAGGTCCAGTGGTGAGAAATGGCATGCCAAGTTTGGAAGAATTTCTAATCTCTCCAGCTTGGCTAAAACAGAGGGTATCAGAAGGACTATAATAGGAACCAAAATAAGAAAGGTAAGTGGGACAGCAGAGGGCATTAAATGCAATTCAGCTTGTGGTTAGTACTTTTTCCTAGTGGCAATAGGGAGCTACAGTAGATCAGCATTGACATCAGGTGAGCCAGTGACTTCTTTCAAAAGGGGTTTGCATCTCAGCCTGGCTACCACCTCCAACACTAAGGACAGTGGCAAAAAAAGACTGAAGTCTCCCAAGACCTGTCTTGTAAAACTAATGGACAGGAAAAAGAGAGGAGAAGACTTTAGATTCAAGGGAATGCAGCTTATGCATGAATCAGCTGTTATTGGAATTTACCCATGTCTCAGAGAGCAAGCCAGACTCACAGTAGCATGCCCCAGAGAGGTAGAGATGGGTTTTAGCTACCATCTTCCCAACCTCAGGAGGGCCTTCCCATCCCACCACAGCATTTCATTCCAAAAAGCTTGATGTATATGCCTTCAGAGATGATAGTGGCTGGCAAGGACACCCGTCGTCCCCTGTGCCAAAGAGAAAAACTGAATTATGTTTCCTTCTTGTTGCACTTAGAGCCCATTGGGTAATGTGGAAGGACAGCGTGTGTTTGGGGGCTTGGAAGATTGATTTTTATGCAGCAAAGAGCTGAATTTGCAAGGGACCGACAGAGATGATCCTCTTAGTTCTGGCCTCTCTTAGCAGCTATGAACCAACAGCCCGAAGCATCTGGTACAAGAGCATTCTTGCTGAGGTCCTTGAATCTCCACCTTAGTCCCAGAGGCTTCACTGAGAGCCAGCCCTGCTTAGGAAGCCCAGAAGCAGTCATGCCTCATCAGAACCGAATGGGACATGGGAGCCGCTAGTGCCCTGATGGGGAATCAGTGGCCCTCTTTATGGGGGAGGGGAATTCTCACAGCAGAGCTGACAGCTTTGACATTGATAGGGTCACCAGTGGATTTTTTCTTCAGCTGGCTGAAAATAGCAGTCAGCTCTGGACTCACCACAGTCCGTGGGAATGAGTTATTCTGTTTATATGAATACAGAGGGAGTATGGGGTGGAGAATATAAAATTATTCTTAGACTTAAGAAAACCTCAGTTGAATATTGTCCCTGACTGTTACAGTCTACACTAGGCTGCTTGGCTTCCAGGGGATAGAACTCTCTAGACTAAGAGGTCAGGGAGACCTGAGTTTGAATCCTACTTTAGACATTTCCTAGTTGTGCAACTCTGAAAAAGTTATTTAACCTCTATCTGACACTGTTTCATCATCTGCAAAATGGGGATAATAATTCATGTACCTCACAGGGTGAATCAGAAGAGATACAGTTTTATAAACTTACAAACATTATATAAATGCTACCATTATTATTGTTGTGAGGATAAAGTGAGGCAGTATAAATCTGCTTTGCAAACCTTACATTAAATATTATGTTAAATATCCCTCCATTATTATCTGTGTGACCCTGGGTGGGTCACTTAATAGCCCATCAGTCAACAAGCATTTATTAAGTGCTGACATTGTGTCAGTCTCTTTAAGTGCTGGGGACACTCTGGCTCAGGCAACTTTCTAGATCATAGATTTAGAGCTAGAAGGAGCCTAGTTGAATTCCCTCTTTTTATGGAAGAGAAATTTGAGGTTCAGTCATTTCAAATAGAGTATCAGGACTTCTTTATTTTGGTCTCTCTCTTCTCAGGTGCTAATATAGTGCTTGGCACATAGTAGGACCACGGGATCATACAACCAGAACTAGAAAGATCCTAAAAGACCATCTAGTCCAACACCATTATTTTGAAACCATGGTCCAGATTTGCCCAAAGTTATACAGATATAAACCTCAGAGACAAGATTTGAACCCAAGCCTCATGGCTCCAAATTCAGCATTCTTCCTTATCTGTTAAGTCACAGACATATTACAGTCTGCATTGGAGGAATGAATTTCCACACTGGGAGATCCCCAAGCTGATAAAATCACGGGTCCTTTGAGTGTCTAGCTAAAGATGGTACCACAGACCCTCCATCAGGAGGGTGAATGCTTTGTGATATCCCTCCAGTAACTTGTGGATTCATTTCTCTCCTTCCTGGTCCCTTTTTGGCCAATGGCTTTGGTCTGTAAGTAGATTGGTCCAAGTTCAGGGTAGAATTTGAATCCAGCTCTTTTTGACTGTAAGCCAGCATTCTCTCTACTTAATGGAACTTCCAGCCTTCAACAGGACTGGGAGGCAGTATGGACAGGGACAACGAAGGCTGCTATGTGCCAGGCCTTGAGTTAAGCGCTTGAGGATACAAGGACAAAAGTAAAATCATTCCTACCCTTGTAGAGCTTACATTTCAAGGACAGCACTTTAAAGTTTGTAAATCACTTTCCATACATGATCTTTTTCGAACCTGTTACTGACTATGCTAGGTATACTCTAGAACAGCAGCTCTCAACCCGTGGGTTGTGACCCCTTTGGGGTTTAACGACCCTTTCACAGGGGTCACAGGGGTTGCCTAAGACCATTGGAAACACATATTTCCAGTGGTCTTAGGAACCTCCTCCATCTGTCTCCAGGCGGGTCCACTCACGTGCCCACATGGGACTATTAAAACATTGCTTGCAGCATTAGGAAGATTGAGAACCACTGCTCTAGAAGCACTATTATGCTCAATTTTCAGACGGGGAAGTCATAACCCAGACTGGTGAAGTGATTTGTCCAGAGTCATGCAGCTAGTAACATTTCAGAGCTGGCATTTGAACACAGATTCATTTTAACCTCTCTGAACCTCAGTTTTCTCATCTGTATGATGGGGGTGAGGTAGATTAGATGGTCTGTAAGGTTCTTTCTAGCTCCAAATCTATGATGCTATGACTTTGGACAAGTCATTCATCCTAAGGCCCCTTCCACTTCTAAACCTTTAATTGTGTGTAAAACACTTTGCAGATTTGAAAGTGCTACGGGGATGTGAACTGTTATTGGTTAAGTGCTCTGCACACTCTCAAGCTCCATGAATGCCTGTGGATTCATCAACCCCTCTTGGGCACAATCCCCTTGCCTGGTCCACCTTGCCTGTGGCTCTATTTCTTCAGCTCCTGAAGGAATTTCAGGCAGGCCTGGGGGTAGATGGAGCCCAGGGAAATGGGGCCTGCCCTCTGGGAGTGATAAGGTGGCATGGAAGGTCTCCTGGGGTCCCTTAAAGCTGGGAACCCCGAGTAGGGGCACCCGCTGTCAGCGCACCCACTAATTACAGCCTGCTCTGCCTCTGCCGCCTGGAAAAGTCCTTGGAGGGAGAGCCGTTTCATTTAAAGAAAGCTGTTGGTAATAAGCAGAATTGGGTTTTAATGGGGTTCGTACTGATAGAACAGAAATCAAATTACAGCCTAATTGGCATGCACAAGACAGTCAGAGCCGCCGACGTGGCAGCCTGGCAGCCGCTGACTCGTGCTGGGAGCCTCAGCAGCCCCTGCTCACAGCCTGCCTCCATTAGGGCCCCATCCATAATGTATGAGGCCTGAAAGCCCAAGGGATTGCCCAGCAGAGGAGGGGAGCAGCCTCCAAACAGCCCTTCGGAAGCTGATGGGCTCTCTGGCCTGGGAGGGGCCCACTCTGGAGAGCACTTTGGCTAAGTAATGGGGTCCCTTTGGCAGGGGGATGGAGGGAGGAGGGGAGGGGAGGGTAGAGGAGGAGAAGGGAGGGGAGCAGGCAGGTCTGATGTGCTCCAAAGCCAAGGAGTGGCTCCCCGGCTTCGGGCACTCAGTCACTGCTTAGTCTGCTATTCAGGAAAGGCGGCAGAGGCACAAGGGAATTTTCTTCGAAATAGCATCTTGACAGAACCCCAGCCCTCACTGATTGTGAAGGGGTGAGCAGCCGGGTAAGCACAGTGGGGCCTGGCTGCCTTGCCAGGGAGAATGCTGGAATGTAGAGGTCTGGAAAATAACACTATCTGGCATCTAGATAATGTTTGGAGGAGGGAAGGAAGGAAGGAAGGAAGGAAGGAAGGAAGGAAGGAAGGAAGGAAGGAAGGAAGGAAGGAAGGAAGGAAGGAAGGAAGGAAGGAAGGAAGGAAGGAAGGAAGGAAAGAACAAAAACATATTTATTCAACACAGTATATACCAGGCACTGTGCTAACCACCAAGGAGCCAAATTCAGAAGTGAGATGCCCTGAGCGTCCCAAGAAAGCTCATTCTAATTGGGGCAATGGTAATCCTTTGCCAATATCGTCCCATTGGAGCTTCACAACAGCCTTGGGTGGTAGGGGCTATTATTACCCCCATTCGACAGAGAAGGAAACTGAGGTTCAGAAAACTACAATGACTCTCCCTAGGTCTCACGGAGCTAGTAAGAGTCACAGATAGGATAGGAACTGATGTCTTCCTGCTTGAGAGTTCAGGACCCTGCCCATCCACCCCAGGCTGTCCACATTTCAAGCCTCCACTTTGGAAATGACTTTCTAAATGGCTAGTTGTCTTATAAATAAACTCACATTTTCAGGGAGATTGGACCAGTTCAGGAGTTTTTAACCTGTTTTTGTGGCATAACCCCCTTGGACAGCATGGTGAAGTCTACAGATTCCCTTCTCAAAGTCATATTTTTAAAAAATAAAATACACGAAATTACAAAAGAAATCAAATATGTTGAAATTCAGTTGTCAAAATATCTTTTTAAATGTGTTCATGGACCTCAGGTTAAGAACTCCTGAATTAAATAATCTCTGAGGTTCTTGTCACCTCCAAATCTATGGGACCTATGCTCGAAGGATTACAAAGTGTGACAAAAAAACTCCTTTTCCAGAAGGGCAAATGGAGGCTCAGAGGCCTCAAGGCCCTTGAGAAATAGAGGCATCAAATTCTTCCTGTCATTTATTGTGTGTATACAATCACTGGGGTCCTAAACTGTGGCACCCAGAGTAACACAGCACTCAAGCTGTGGGCTAGCCAGGGCAGAGCAAGATGAGGCAACAAGCATTTATTAAGGGCTTACTATATACCTGGTACTGTGCTGAGCACTAGGAATACAAACACATGGGGAAAAAAATATAGTCCCTGCCCTCAGGGAGCTTACATTCTAACCAGATAAGACCATGAACCAAAGGAAGCTAGCTAAAGTGGATGGAGCTGAGAGGTCCCCACAAAAGGGTATAGGGTCCAAGTTTAGAAAGTCAAAAGCTCAGGTGGGAAGGGAATGAAGGTTGGCTGATCTAAGCCTCTCTTCCACATGAAGCCTCCATGAAGATTTCCCCAATGGGAGAATCTTCCAGGGTGAGATGGCCATGCTGCAGACAGAGGTATGATGGACAAGTCTAGGAAAAGACATCATATAGCAGGACTATTTTCCTCAACATTGATATTAACCGGTTTTATTGTTCTTCTTCAGTTGTATGCAACTCTCTATGACCCTGTTTGGGGTTTTCTTGGCAAAGATACTGAAGTGGTTTGCCATTTCCTCCTCCAGCTCATTTGACAGATGAGGAAACTGAGGCGAAGAGGGTTCAGTGACTTGCCCAGGGTCACACAGCTAGCTTCAAACAATTGTCTGAAGCCAGATTTGAACTCAGGAAGATGAGTCTTCTTGACTCCAGGGCTGACATTTTATCCACTGCACACTTAGCTGCCCCTCCCTTAACCATCTCTTCTTACTTATATAGGTCAGCTAGCCATGCACTGTTTGCTATTAGCTATGCATTATTTATTTGTTCCCTGCTGTTTTATTCTTAATTGGCATTGTGCTAAGGGTATACATTTGTAATCACTATTTGTGCTTGTGATCACTCAAACAGCTGTCAAGTGAAGCTTTGCATTGTGGTATATCTAGTGCATGTAATGTTAATATGAACAAGATAATGTGGTGTGGTATGACATTAACTATAATGTAGGGATAATCGTCTAGAATGTACTAGAGGCTGTAGTTAATTATAATGCTTATAAGGGTGGGGATAAAAAAAGAAGAGGCAAAAGACAGTCCCTGCCTTCAAGGAGCTTGCAGTCTAATGGGGGTAGGACAACAGGCACACAATTTGGAATGGATAGCAAATCATTAACAGAGGGAAGGCAATAGAATTAGGAGGGGTTGGGAAATCTGTCTTCCTGCAGAAGATGGGATTTTAGTTGGGGCTTGAAGGAAGCCAGGGAGGCCAGCAGAGATTAAAGGAAGGAAAGAAGGAATGAAGAATGAAAGGAAGGACAGAAGAAAGAATAGAAAGGAAGGAAGGAAGGATGGAAGGACAGAAGAAAAGATAGAAGGCAGAAGAAAGAATGGAAGGAACGAAGGAAGGCAGGAAGGAAGGAAAGAAGGAAGGAAGGAAGGAAGGAAGGAAGGAAGGAAGGAAGGAAGGAAGGAAGGAAGGAAGGAAGGAAGGAAAGAAGGAAGGAAGGAATGAAGAATGAAAAGGACAGAAGAAAGGATAGAAAGGAAGGAAGGATGGAAGGACAGAAGAAAAGATAGAAGGCAGGAAGAAAGAATGGAAGGAATGAAGGAAGGCAGGAAGGAAGGAAAGAAGGAAGGAAGGAAGGAAGGAAGGAAGGAAAGAAGGGAGGGACTAAGCATTTATTAAAGGCTTACTATGATCCAAGGTGCCCAGTTAAGGACTGGGTATACAAATACAAGGCACAAGACCAGGCACCTGTTACTTTTATACCTGCTACGTGTCTTCTTTCCTCCTTTTAGGTTACAAGAACTTCAAAAGGTGACAGACTGAGCCACCAAAAGTCCGAAAACTGGAGCCTATGTGAGAGTTTAGCAGCAGCCAGACCCAGTATACCTGAGATCTTGAGAAGCAACCTGTTTGATTGAATCTAGGAGTGGCTAGCTTTCAAGACACATAAGCTGCATGCAAGGAAATGACCTTGTCCATTGCCTCTGTCAAGTTCAGAAGTGAATTTTGTGGGGAAAAACATTCTGTAGCAACCACTTTAAGCTTTATACCCCTGTCTCTTTGTCACTTCTGTCATGGAAACTTTGTAAAAGCTATTTGATGTTACCTGGTTAAATGATGTTACTGTCCTTTAACAATTAACATCAAATAGCTTTAACAAAGTTGCAATAACAGAATTTTGTATCTGATTCTAGAGGTGATAGGGAGCCACTGGAGTTTGTTGAATGTGGGAGTTATCTGGTCAGAGCAGCCCTTTAGAGAAATCACTTTAATGATACTAATCAATAATATCAATTATATTGAAGGAATACTAATTAATCATTGGCATCAGAAAGAATATTCCTGAATGGGGGATTGAGCTGATAGTGTTAGAAAGATTACCCAACAGGACCCCATCCCTAATCTTGAGGGGAAGTTGTAGGTAGTTACATTCTGGGGATTCAACTTGCCAGGGGGAATGGAAGTTGTGCTAAGAAAAATCCAGTTTCTGTTCGGGTACATAAATACGGGTTATCCCCAAAGATTTAGTGCCATTTTAAGCTTTAATAACTTTATTATTATTATTATTTTGCTTTTTGGAGGCCAGTTGAGGTTAAGTGACTTGCCCAAGGTCACACGGCTACTTTTTGTGTTAAGTGTCTGAGGCCGCATTTGAACTCAGGTCCTCCTGACTCCAGGGCCAGTGCTCTATTCAGTGCGCCACCTAGCTGTCCCTAACTTAATTGTTTTAAGCTCTAATTTGATTAAGCTCTGGAAAGTTTCAATAGTTTAGAACTGCGCTAAGACTTTTGGGACATGTTCTATAGATTGAGAAGAGGAGGGTCCCCTCATCCCCAGAACTGGGGAATGGAGAAGGCTGCAAGATAGAGGCTATCTTATAGTTTTACAAAAATTCAGAGCAGTATTTTGTTTTGTCTTTTCCAGACTCCTAGAATTCAGAACCCAATCTGTGAAGATTTCCTTCTTATCCAGCCTGCAGGTTGGTGGATCTGGGAAACTCATGCATGAGCATAGAAAAGATCTCCCTTACTGGATAATTAAAGTGACAACTTGTTTTCTCCAGGCTTCCAGAAAGTAGGACAGGAGCTGGTACAAGCTGGAGTGACTTCCGAAGCATCTCAATGTCACCTGGGAAGCCCACCAAGGACGGTTTCAGTTTCAATGCAGCATCCCAGGTGAATGAATTATTGCTCAAATCACACAATCTCAAAGCCTTTCACCATCTTAATTTGGATTTGAATTTTCTTCAGCTCATTATCATCTTCCTTAAACATGGCATCCTTAACATTTCCCCTCTCCCAGCCTCAGTTTCCCTATCTGTAAAGGGAGGGTTAATTCTTCTTGTCCTACTCTCCCTCATGCTCCAGACTCTTGAAGATCCTTTGAGAGAATGCTTAGGAGAGAGATTTGCACCAGGTAAAGTTCAATCAAATACAGTACATACTATCAATATTAGTCAAGGACAAACAAAGAAAACTGGAGGGACTTTCCCATGAAATCCCCCCTGCCCCCACCAGCCACCATCAACAACAAAAGGACTAATTAATTAAGTTCTTACCAAAGCATCACCCTGAGCCCATGGGAAGGCAGAGGTGACTCCCTGAATTCCTTGGGGGCTAATCCTACTTGTACAAAGTGCCAAACAAACCTGTTTTGAGGAAAACACTTAAAAACTTAAAAAAAATTGCTTTGTGGACAGAAGCTGAAACATCTCTGCCTACTAGAGTGTATTGTAGTTATCTGGTCATTTGTCTTGGGATCAGGATCAGGAGCAAGAAGGGACCTCTAAGGCATCAAGTCCACCTTTGCGAGGCAATATCACAAGACTTGGAATCAGGAAGACTCGGTTTTGAATCCTGCCTCAGACACTCACCACTGTGTGGAGGACCTTGGACAAGTCACTACCCCCCTCTGGGCCTCAGTTTCCCTATCTGTAAAAATAAAAGGATTAGATTTACAGCTTGAAATCTCTAATTCTCTGATCCATACTTGACTATAGAATTTTGTTCACTCACACCCACCTCTTTGTGACCCCATTTGGGTGAGTTTTTAAATGTATGGAATAAAATGGGTATTTCTATAATATGGTATAATCCAAAAAGATGATTACAGACAAAACTGCAGACCTATTATGTACAACTTGCTATTTCTTTTAAATATATGATAAAGTTACTGTGTAAATTTCTTTTTTTTCTTCCCTTCCCCTAGAGATGGCTACCATTAGACACAAATAGGCAGATATGTGTAAAATTATTCTATATAGACTTGTATTTATCAGTTTTTTCTCTGGATGCAAATAATGTTTTTCTTCATATTTAATTTGGGTATTTGTAATAATGAAAATGACTTAATTGCTCAAAGATATTCTTAAAACAATATTGTTGTTACTGTGCACATTATTCTCTTGGTTCTGCTCATTTTGCTCTTTTGGCAAAGGTACTGGACTAGTTTGCTATTTCTTTCTCCAGCTCATTTTACAGATGAAGAAACTGAGGCAAACAGAGTTAAGTGACTTGCCCAGGGTCACACAGTTAGTAAATGTCTAAGGCTGGATTTGAACTCATAAAGATGAGTCTTCCTGACTACTCCAGACCCAGTGCTATGTACACTATAACTACCCCAACATCTTAATTTCTAATGTGGCAAATATCAGTAGATATAACCTAATAAACAAAAGTTCAGGGAAGGGGGGGAGGAGTGGGGAGGTCCTAAATAATTTTTAAGAGAAGGGGCTCTAAAACCAAAAATTTGAGAAACATTGCTTTAGTTGACTTGAGTTCAAACCCATCTCTGCTACTTAATACCTGTGTGATTTTGAAGAACTTTCTTTCCTTCTCTGTGCCTTGGTTTCCTATAAAATGAGAGGGATGGATGAGTTGGCTTTTGAAGTCCGTCACAGTTCTAAATCCATGATGCTAAGAACCTGCAACATTCAGGGTCCCATGCTGCTCTTTAACTTACGACTACGTACATAAGAACTCTTCAGTGGGTCAGTTTCATAATTCAGCACCATGTCCCTTTGCCCTTGGACAAGCCAAGGGTAACATTTGCTTAGAAGGATACAGTCGAGTGGCAAATATGTGCCAGAAATGAATGACTTAAACATGTTACCAGTCACTTGCCCCATTACTTTACAGACTCAAGAGGTCACTTGGGTGTGCAATTAGCTGGTTAACTCGCATGTGCTAGGCTCTTAATAGATACTGAAATGTAGTAATAGAGATTGGAGTAGCACTAGACATAATTGCAAGGGCAAACATTTGCCCATATGGAGTAGAGTAGTGGGTCTGGAGCTCCTTGCAGAGTTTCCTTGGGAAGCCGTGAGGTGTTGGAAAGTGATTGAAATTGATCTTCCCCATGAACACCCCATTCGGATGAATAAGAGTTTAACCCTATCTTGTTGCTGCCCTCTGAGCTGACTCAATATCTCCTTGTTTTGCATTTCAGTGGATTCCTACAAGGAAGTGTGGAGACTTCATTAAAATAGAGTTCAAAAAACTTAGATTCTTTAGGCTCAGCCAAAGTACAATGAGCAGAATTGGGATGGGGAGGGGTGCTTGGGTGTCTAACAGCCATGCTCTCTGTGGGAGTGGCCCCACTTTCACAAGAGGACTTTCCAAGACTGCATGAAACCTCTCATTTGTCATAGATGTGCTGGACACTAGGCCCATCAATCATGATTTAATCCTGATAAATCACATAATCTCAGAATGAACCTCAGAGATCACAGATCATAGATCATAGGATTTTAGAGGCCCTCTGAGTCTGACCCTTTTATCTTATTAATGTGGGAACTGAAGCCTTGGAGGGATCTTAGGATTCTAAGGGTTTTGCAGGAGTGGGGAACTGGCAGCCTTGAGATTTCATGTTGCCTTCTAGGTCCTCGGGTGCAGCCTTTTAACTGAGTCCAGGTTTTACAGAACAAATCCTTTTATTAAGGGGGCTTGTTCTGTGAAGCTTAGATTCAGTCAAAGGGCAGCACTTGAGGACCTAGAGGGCCATGTGTGGCCTCGAGGTCCCAGGTTCCCCACCCCTACTTTAGAGCATTGAGTCTGAAGTCAAGCAAATCTGGGTTCAAATCCAGCCTCACACACTTACTGGCTGGGTGATCCTGGCCTTATCACTTCATCTCTATTTTCCTCAGTTCCCCCATCTGTAAAATGTGGATGATAATAAAAACTACCTCCCAGGGTTGTTGTGAGGATCAAACAAGAATAATTATAACATGCTTAGTCCAATCTTCCATCCAGTGTAAAAATGCCCTCTATGACAATCATCCAATTCTATCTCTGGAAGGGGTCTCAGAGGTGACCTTGACCCTTCTTGTGCTAAAAAGCTGAGTCTGGGAAGACAGAATTAACTGTGGCCCTTCTAGCTCTAAAACTCTGTCTCTCTGTTTTTTCTATTGGAGCTATGTAACAATCAACCAGTCAATTAACAAATGTTTGTTAGGTGCCAATGAGGTAGCAAGCCATGGAGATACATAGACAAAAGTGAACCGGTGCCTTCCAGAAGATTACATTCCACCACTGGAAAACAAAACAAACAAAAAACCTGTTCACACACACACACACAAAAATACAAGGTTAATTCTAGGAAGAGCTGGAAAAGAACTTGAAGGCAATTAGGTCCATTCCCTTCATTTTATAGTTAATGAAACTGAGGCTAAGGGACTTATCCAGGGTCACCCAGCTAACAAATGTATGAAGTAGCACTTGAACTTAGCTCTTCCTGACTGCATCCCTCACTCTCTATGTGCTCAGCCTCCTTATTTCCTCTAGGTGCTACCATCTGGAGGAGAGATGGGCGTTCAAAAATGCTTCTTGTAGGAAGTGGTGTCAGAGATGAGCTCAGCAGGGAGAGGGGGATTCTAAGAAGTGGTGAGGGCCTGAAGTAGTGTTGGCCTTGTTAGTGAAGAGGAGGGGACATAGGAAGAGGTATTTGGAGGTAAGAACTACATAGTCTGACAATTGATTAGATATGGGGGGGGTGAGAGTGAGAAACCAAGTATGACTATCCAAACCTGAAAAGGACAGTCATTTCCTGAAATAAATTAAATTAGGAAGAATTAAAATAGTATAAAGAATGAAGGTAAATAATAACATCAAATTAAAAATAACAAAATAACAAAACAAAACATAGTAACAAAATAACAAAAATAAAGTAACAAAAATAAAGAAAGTGTGTTTGTGTGGAGGGAAAGGAGATAATGAGTTCTGTGATGAATATGTTGAGCTTGAGAAAAATGTACAATATGCAATTGGTGATGTGGGACTGGAGCTCAGGAGAAAGTCTAGGGCTGGATATATAACTCTGGGAGTCATCTACTTAAAACTGAGAATTGGATTCATGGGATTTGATAGAGTCACTGAAAGGTAAGGTATATAGAGAGAAGAGAAGATGACCAAGGATAGTACCATGGGAAATACCCACAGTCATGGCATGGGATTTGATTGAGAGTCCAGTAAAGAATGAGTGTTGGGATAATTATGTTAATTAATCAGGTCACAGACTTGGGGGCACTAACTTAGAAACAGATTTGACCTAGCTACTCTTTCACCCTGTTCTTGTTTCTCTACCCTGAACATTTTTCTTTCCTTTGTTAGATACTATTCCTATTACTATTGCCATACAATGGGCATGACTCATGATCCAACTTGACTATGTTAATTTTTTTATGCAAAATGAAACAAACATTTCTGGGCATGACCAATATAGGAATGTGTTTTGTTTGTTGTGAAGGGCATGGAACTCTCACATGGAGAAGAGGGACAGCCTAGATTACCACCAGAATAAAAACTAAAATCCTCTGTTGTCTTTTATTTATTTTCTTGAATTTTCACTTCCAAATTCTCTTCATGTGCCCCTTCCCCACCCATTGAGAAGGCAAGAAATACAATGTCCATTCTCCATTTGATTTTTAAAGCTCTTTATAAATCAGTCCCCTTCCTACATTTCCAGTTTTCTTACTCTTTGCTCCTTTCCACCTTCTCTTTGATCCATCTACCCTGACTTACTCACTGTTCCTTGGCACTCAGTGTCAGTCTTTCCCTCCCTCTGTGCTTTTTCACTGCTGTCCCCCAAACCTAGAATGCATTTTTCTTCCTCCTCGATTACCTGGCTTCTTCCAAGCATCAACTTCAATCCTGCCTTCTATCTTTGCCCTTCCACCTTAGCACAGGGCCTTAGGACATAGCAAATATTTAATGAATACTAGTTGACTGACTGACCGATAACCCCAATGTCATGTCGATGTGAGCTTTAATGACTCCTTTTTCTTTTCCAGAAAAGCACACAATCTTACTACTTCCAATCCAATGGGAATTGCTTTTCAGTATGATACACTGCCAGACCTAACAGCATCAGAGGGCAATAAGACATTTGCCTAGTGGCCTGTGGCACATCCTCTGGGGATAAGGTTTCCCCCTCCTTTTCTGGGTGGAAAGAAGGGAGAAGTCTCTGGTGCTGAAGTTGTTGCATCGCAGCATTTGATGCTGCCAACTTTGGGGAGATTGTCTGAACTCTAAGAGTTATCAGAGAACCATAAGACCATGGATTTAGAGCTCAACCTCAGAGGCCATTGAGTCCAGCCTTCTTGCCTTTCAGAGAAGAAAAACAAGACCTAGACAAGTGAAGTGACTTTGGATCATAGATTTAGAACAGGAAGGGACCCTAGGGGGCATTCCATCCAGCCCTGATGCTCCCATTTCAATCATATAAGGCTTAAGTGGCAGAGTCAGGATTTAAATTTGGGTCCTTTGTCTTTACCTTAACCTGGGTAAAGATGGCATGTGGAATATTTCTGGCTTTATCCACCACTTTCGGGATGGACAAGATGTCACAACACCAAGTTTCTCCACTTGACTCTTTAATGACCCTAATTCATTATTATAACATCTCTAAGCAGGAATTTCAATTTGATGCCACCAGGTCACTAGTGACTACTGTCAATTTCAGGCTGGTGATCAGAATCATCCAGGATCCAGCTGGAGATAGGATGTGACCAGCAGTGCTCAATGTGGGCTGGGATCCGAAGAGCACACTCGCCTGTGTTTGAGGCAAGATCTGCCCCAGAATGCCTGTGACGCCATTAGAGACCGTCACAGCACTACCAGTGCTAGTGGGTTCTCAGCAGCCACTGGTGCTACATTTATGAGTGACCAGGCTTTCCCTCTTTTCCATTTCTTATAATCCACCTACTCTTCCTCTTCCACTGCATCTCCAGGCTTTCAGGACTTACAGAAGAAGGGGATGATGCAGGACTATTTATGACCATTTAGATATTAGAACAGCCTCAGAAAAAGCAAGACATAGGTTCAAGAGCTACCTCTCACCATCATCATTATCACCTTCATCATTGACATTATTTTCGTCATAATCACCATTAAATGTCTATTTCTCATTAAATATCCCTCATTAAATAAGCTGAAAATATGTGTCTCTGTATATATACATATATAAGTATGTACATATGTGTACATAAGTGTGTCTGTGTATATATGTGCACTTAATTATGTGTATATACACACACACATCTATATGCTGTTTCTTGCTTATGGCATATTTAGCTTCCACAGCTCGTCACTGTAACATTTCTCCTTTTAAAAAATGGCTTGGGGGTTTGGAGCAGTCTTTTGTTCAGCCACATGGGGAAATGTTTAATGAATCCTCGTGCATATTCATTAAACACTGTTCACATTTTCTGGTAGAAGAGGCAGGCCTGCCCATCTGCAGGATCTCTGTATTATGGAGGAGATCCGTTTCTCAATCCTTACAGGTCTCCTTGGTTGTCCATGAAAGTTGTCCTATTTCATGAACCTCTAAAGGATATTCAGGAAGTACCACCAAGTCTTTGCTGGGAGTATTAGGATGAGGTGAAACTCCCCTGCTCTCCCCTCTAGAATACTTGGTCCATGGACAATCCTGGTAGCAATAGGATCTATGGAAAAACAAAGGGATAATATACTCTAAAAAGCCCTGTTATGTGGGGCAGCTAGGTGGCACAGTGAATAGAGCACTGGCCCTGGAGTCAGGAGGACCTGAGTTCAGATTCGACCTTGGACACTTAACACTTACCAGCCATGTGACCTTGGTCAAGTCACTTAACCCCAACTGCCCTGACTTTCCCCCTCCAAAAACAACCCCCACCACCACCAAAAACCTGTTATATAAAAACTGGAAAGACTCTGAGGGCTAGAGAATCATAGATTTAGAGCTGGAAGGCACATTAGAAGACCCAGCCGTCCTCATTTTACAGAGAAGAAAACTGTTATTCAGTCGTTCTAGTTGTATCTGACTCTTGGTGACCCCATTTGGAGTTTCCTTGGCAGAACTACTGGAGTGTTTGCCATTTCCTTCTCCAGCTCATTTTATAGATGAGCAAACTGAGGCAAATAAGGTTAAGTGACTTGGCCAGGGTCACACAGCTATTAAGTATCAGGGGCCAGATTTGAACTCAGGTCATCCTATCTCCAGGCCCAGCCCTCTTTCCACTGTGCACCTAGTTGCCTTTAACAGCTGCCTTTAAATAGCAGACTCCTCCAGAGTAATTAAAATTGGACTCCACTTTAAAAAAATTTCACTCTCACTCAACTTTTCAGGAGCACATGGGTACACACACTTCATGAAATGCAGCAGCCTGTTATATAAATGTGCAAGCAAGCCTTAGAGGAATCTGGTTCCTTTGTAAAATGAAGAATCCCTTTTCCAAAGTGAGTAACTGACTCTGCCTCTTCTTACTCATATGATCTTGGGCTGGACACTTAGCTTTCCTGGGCCTCACTTATTTCATCTGTAAAATGGGTGATCTTTATTACATGACCATCTGATGCCCCTTCCAATTCTACATGTAAAGTCCTGTTCTTCTTTTGGCCCCTCCAGGGTCAAGCCCTTTTCAATGACAACCCTTCAAAGACTTTCAATCAATCCAAAGAGCACTCATTTAGCGCTTACTATGAGGCAGAAAGGGTATTGGATACCAGAGACAAAAATAGAAGTGGTATCATTGTCATGACTCCGGATGAGTCTGGGGAAGGTCCAGTTCCATCAATGGAGCCCAATTTAGCTAAACCTCAAGTATTCTTGCCATCCTGGATACTGTTCGCTGAATGTGCAACAATCAGCTTTTTATTCAGGGAGCCATTGATTAATTAATTAATTCGGGTCACTCAGCAAATATTTACTAAGTGTCGACTTCAAGTAGAAACTGTATGAACTGTGGAGGGGGTTGTCGTAAAAGGTAATTCTTGTTTGTATATGTGCTGGACTAGACGACCGCGGAGGTCTTCTGACTCTGATAGGCTGTGGTTCTATGGTCCTATATACTCAGGGATGGGTCCTTCAGAGCTTTCACAGCAGGGCTAACAGACCAAAGTTCCAAGCTCTTCCTTACCAAGAAGTGGAGGTGGTTTTCATGGTACGTGAGACTGTTAATGTCTAATGAAAATGGGGCAGCTAGATGGCACAGTGAATAGAGCACTGGCCCTGGAGTCAGGAGTACCTGAGTTCAAATCCGGGCTCAGACACTTAACACGAAAAACTAGCCGTGTGACCTTGGGCAAGTTACTTAACCCCAACCTGCCCTCCAAA
>CM053594.1:21710095-21734612 GCA_028646575.1 Pseudocheirus occidentalis
AAAAAAAAAACGTCTAATGAAAATATTGAAGGATCAAAATGAGTGACAATTGTTTAGGAGAGGTAGGGAAATTTAACCTGATCTCCTTCCCTTTCCTCCTTACCCCTCTCAAGAGAAACAGAGTTATTGTTGCTGTTGTGGGTTGGCTGTTGTTTTGTATCTGGCTCTTCATGAGCCCATTTGGGGTTTTCTTGACAGAGATACTGGAGTGATTTGCTATTTCTTTCTGCAGCTCATTTTTACAGATGAGGAAACTGAGGCAAACAGAATTAAGCGACTTGTCCAGGGTCACACAACTGGTGAGTGTCTGAGACCAGATTTGAACTCAGATAGATGAGTCTTTCCTGACTGACTCCAGGCCCTGTGCTCTATCCACTGAGTTACCTAGCTGCCCCTCTCAAGAAAAGTACATCTTCCCAATTCTGTGAGCTCAAGCTAATTCTCAAATTATGTGGAATGGAATTTGTGGATGGTTTCTTGGGGAAAGACAAGACATGAACTACACCATGAATGATGGATAGAACCAGGGTTTTCAAGCTAGAAAGGACCTTGGGGGTTATATTAAGTCCATCTTCTTCATTTTACAGAGAAGGAAGCTGAGACCTAGAAAGATGATGTGACTTACCCAAGGTATATGACAAAAGCTAGAAGTTGAGTCCAGGTCCTCTGTGTCCAAATCCCCCATTTTCCCCACTGTGCTTTGCTGCCTAGGATTTGGCTGGAGAAACTCAAGAGTTTGAGGACATTGCATGTAGAGTCTGGAATTTGTATGGCATGCCACAGCAATGAATGAATGAAGGAATGAATGATTATTTTCCATGTTCTATACTAAACACTAGGGATACAAAAATAAGCAAGCCAAATGAGTTCGCCCTTCAAGGAGCTTATATGAAATAACATCTAAAAAGGAAATTAGTAAGAAGGAAGGAGGAATGGAGTGGAGGGGAAGGGGAGTGCTTTGGAAATGGAACATGGCGTCACCAGGAAGTGAGTGGGGATTTGGTTCTGTGAGAGATAAGGTCAAAGCTTACCTCTCAGAGCCCAAGGTTCTGGGAGCAGAGTCTGGATTTCAGTGGGAAGGATTTCAAGAGGATAGCCCAGGTGGAGGAGAAATAGTTTGGAAGTGCCTGGGAAGGAGGGGTAACGGAGACACAGATTCAGCTGGAATAGAGGGTTTGTGATGGAGAAGAGTGGGAAATTGTCTGGAAATGACCTTAGAAATTAATCTAATCCCATCTTTTTACTGATGAGGACACTGGGGCTGAGTGACTTGTCTGAAGGAGTAAATAGCTGAGCAGAGATTCAAACGCTGGTCCTCTGACTCCAAATCCATCATTTTTTTCACTACTCCCTACTCCAGTGACCAGATTATAGAGAGCCCTAAGTACTGGGATGGGGAATTTGAACTCTTCCTTGTGTGTAGGTGATGAGAAGCCTGTGGAGATCTTGGCATTAGGATATATGACAGAACAAAGAACCTACATTAAGATGACTAAGGGAGGCAGCAAGGGAACATGGAAAGAGAAATCTGAGTTCCAATTCCCAGTCTGTCATTTACTAATTGTGTGACCTTGAGTTAGTCACTTAACCTTTGAGCTCAATGATCTCAGCTATAAAATGAACAATTGGACCTGACATCTCTCCAATTTCCTATGCTCCAAGGTCTCTCTCCCATTTCTGACATTCTGTGTTTTAAGTCTCTTTCCTTCTTTGACATTCTGTTCTAAAATCCTTCCCATCTTTGACATTCTCTGTTCTAAAGACATTCTCAACTCTGATATTTTATGTTCTAAGGCCTCTCCGAGCTCTGACATTCTAGGCTGTAAAGGACTTCCTAACTCAGATGTTTCACATTCTAAGATCCCTACCAGTTCTGATATTCTCTGGTCTAAGGCTTTTCCCAGCTTTGACATTCTTTGATTCTCTGAAAGCCTTTTCCAAGCTTCCATTGAAAGAGGGTAAACAGTGGTCGATCAGAGGGTGGGGAATCCCCCTGGGGTGCATTCCCAGGACCTCTCACTATCCAAATCAAGCAGATAATTTAACTGAGAACAAATGATTCAATCGGGATTCCCAGAGTAAATAATTTCCATCCCTAGCCCTGGCTGCAGTTGAGTTCTTTGGACAGTGATGAAGCTTAGACATCATCCCCAGGAGCCAAGAAGGGGGGGGCAGTGCAAATGATTCCACAGAGTTGCAGCTAAGGACCAGATGTTGCCTCCTGGAAAGGGAGGAATGGACATCCTCCTCTTAATCTTGCTGCCTTCAACAGCAGCTACTCTCCTTCCAAACCCCAAAAGACACCAGTACACACATCCCACTCTCCACGCCTAAGTGAGATATGTTAACAAGGGCCAATACAAATGAATGAAGGTCTGATTTCTGAAAGGTGTTTTGAAGGCAGCACAAACAGCTTAGCTCAATAGTGACTAATGGGGGACCATGAACTAGATAAGCATCTCCATGGAAGGTGGAAATTGGGTAGAATCCTATTGGCTGAGTTTCTAGTGCACAGTTGACTGGGGCCATTTTTAGTGTTAATCCACAAGTTCCCTTCATGAAAGCAACATTGCCCCATTCTGAATCGGGCCACTGCTGACATTCTGGTTTTCAATTGGCCAGCCTTCACACGAAGAAGCAGAGGACTGCCAGCATGCCAACCTCTGGGCAAAACAGTCAGACTCAATCTCCTTTGTAGTACTGGGCTTACAGGGTGTGAGTTTGAAAGACTGTTGGATACTGAGAAGGGGCAGTAGGGTGGTTAGGAAGCAGTAATAAGGAAGTGGATATAAAGAGGTGTCAGCACAGGGCCATGAATGAATAAATGAAAGAATGAATGAAAAAAACAGCAAAAAGATATTGAGCTTTTACCACAAGCCAAGTACTGCACTAAAGGCTGGGAATAAAACATAGAAGCAAAACCAGTTCTTCCCCTCAAAGAGCTTTCATTTTAATTGAGGAAAAAATACTTCTGGAGGAACAGTGGCCATGGAAGGGTGTTTTGTCAGCAAAGTCCTAGGGATGGTGAGTGGAGCCAAAGTGGGATAGATTCACACACACATACTTTTCAATAGCAATGGTGGCATTGATTTGATTGATTCCAACATTGGAGAGAGAAGCAGAGCAGTGGAGGATATTGTAAGAACATCTGACATGAATCACTCCCCTCAAAGTCTAACGTGCTTTCCCACCAGGGCATACAGAGTCTAGGGAGAAGTGGGCCCTGGCTTGAAGAATCCATGGGACAAAGGCGTGAATGACTCCAAGTTCCCAGAAGGCACCTTGCTGGAGCCCTCAAGATGTTATCCCTCCCACATCTAGACTTTCCCCTTTGAGGTTTTGATACATCCTGGGGCAGCATAAAAAATTAAACAGAAATTTGGGGGGAGTTTTGTGGAAGCTGCAGATCACACATGAAGGCCCACAGATGACACAGAAAAAGTTTAGAAGTTCAGAAATGCATAAAACATATGTATTGTATAACATCAACCCAAATTTTAAGATAAGGTACTGTAAACACCCCACAAAAGAAAAAGAAGAAATTCAGGCTTCTCTGGTACAAAGGGAGGGCCAAACAATTTTTCATAGATTTTCCAGATTGCAGGGGTGTTATGGCCCTAACACCCCTCCACCACCACCACCCACAATGTGGAAGGAATAACTGTATGTAAGGTATAGCTCTTGGCTGGGCTCTTCAGAAAGCCTGAGATCTGTTTTCCTCATCTTATCTAGTCTACCCTTGGCTCCCAATGGATATATTAATGTTATTGTAGGTATGCTACAGGGGCAATCCATGGGAAGTCCCAAATCCCACACAGCTCACAAAGCTTTCCTCTGACCAAGGGTGAGTAAGGAAACTAAGGCCACATCATTTTTCTCCTCTCCCCACCTACACAAAGAGTTCCTTCTCCCGGTTTTGACTGGGAATTTCTTTCCTGGCTTGCTGCTCTTGGAATCTCTGTTAATTCCAACCACCTCCATGTTTTTTTAGTCCCAGAGTACCAAGTCTCTCAGTCAGTCAGAATAGATTTCCTATTGTACCTAGGGAGATGCCCAAGTATATTTACATCTAGTGAACAATCAAAACATGTTCTCAGCCAATAAGTATATCGTGACCTTGTGGACTCTGGTGATTTAGATCTAACCCTTAGAGTAGCACATCCATCTCAGATTAGAGATTTTGAAAAGGATGCTGGGAAGAAGACGGAAACGAAGACTAAGGTCGATGGAGGAAGCTCCTTTGTTGTAGTTTGCCAACAGTGAAGGAGTCTTTGTTTTCTCTTATTGAAGCAGATAATTGAGTTAGCAGCCACATCTAGCATTGCCTCCGTGGAAAGGACTTGATGTACCTATCCATGTCAGCGGCGACAGCTGATTTCTGATCTCTCTCTCCCAATGATCATGAAGGGAGCAGTGTGCATGACAGAGACACCAGGACAAAACCCCTTTTGTTTTCATCTGTGGCAAGTCTTAGCCCTGATCCTTTCTTTCCTTCTGTCTCCTTTCCTAATGAGGTAGAATAGGGGGAGTGGGAGCAAAGGATTAGTGGCCTGAGGGAGCTTGGACATGGAAACAGAGGAGAATGGGGATTTGGGATGATAATTGCATCTGTTAGATTTTGCATTCTTATCCCTCAATGTCTCCTTGATACCCCAATGTTTGCTATTTTAAGTAAATTGTTTCTGTCTTATTGTGCTATGATGTTATGTAATTAGGAGAAAAATGCCTTGGCCATTCTAGGAGGCAGGATTCATAGTAGGAGTGGGGACTCAGAGTATGTTACATATGCTTTGAACCCAAAGCCAATTAGATTCTTATGGGTGGCAGTTTGTCATATCCATGTGTCAAGCTATAAATGTGTGAAGGGGGCAGGGATGTTTACCTTTCTTCTTCCTCTGGGATCCTACTCTATGAAACACAACACATAGTTTGCTCCCATAGCGTAGTGATGGACAAAAGTAGCTCCATCTCCAGAGACTGAGCAGAAATCAAAATGGCATGTGCATGTATTATGGCATTTAGTGAGCTCAGGAAGAATAAATGTGTGACAAGGGCTATTCATAAATGACCAACACACAGAGAACTGAATCATGTCTGTTATAGATCTAGCTACCAAAATTCTAGACACACTGTAAGCTATTGACTCAAGTGCCACTTCTATGCAGACTTCCATGGCTACTTCAGGTCTATGATATGTAATGATCAGTTGGAAGAGCTGGAGAAGAGAAGACTCAGGGAGCACATGATGTATGTCAGCAAGCACTTGGAAGACTTCTGCTTGTCTCCAGAGCAGGGGTGTGCTGAAGCCAGCCCTCAAGGAGCTAAGTTTTTAATGGCAGGGGGATGGGGGTGGGGAACCCACTAACAGAGGGGTATAAATTCTAAATATATTCAAGGTAAACACTAAGTTATGTGGGGAGTGAGGAGAGGCACTAACAACTGGAGAGATCAGGAAAGGCCTCTCGGAGGAGGTGGCAACTAAGCTGAGATTTGATGGGATCTAGGAATTCTGTTATAATCCATCCTTAAGGAAGCTCCAGGACCCTTTCCAGGCCTATGTTGGAGTCAGCTCAAGGAGACATCGTTAAATTTTCAGTGTAAACATTTATACCTCAGAAATAAGCAATGCTACAAGTCAGGGCTTGATTTGTTGTTTTGTTTACTGTCTAATCTTAATAAAATGTTAATAATATAGATTATATTTCAAAATGTGCACATACATTCTACTGCCCTTCCCCCAAAAGTCTGATTGTTAAACATTTACCAGCACACCCCTGGCTCTTTCCACCATGTCTTTCTGCTATCTGGTACTTGTGAAATTGATTTCTTAAACTCAAGTGTAAAACTTTACATTTATCTCTAATACAAGGCATGCCGCAACTCTCAGAGAATCACAAAATCTCAGCATTGTAAAGGACTCCAGGGGCCATTGAATTAAGCCTGAACTGTGAAAAATATGTGTTGAATTAAATTTTAAGGTGCTGATTCTTTTATTAGAATTGAATCTAAGTAACAGACATCCTTTTCCATGGACCATCCCCGCAAAGTCCTGATCAAAGTTTCCCTGTCAGGCCTCCTTAGCTTCCTCCAGCCACACAGTCACCATACTCAAAATCATTTTTAGGATCATAGCATTTAGAGTTACAGAGGACCTTGGGGATCTTTTAGTCCAATTCACTTATTTTACAGAGTATGTAACTAAGATCCAGAGAATAGATATGAACTCCTTCCAAGATCAAATATGAAATCCTTCGTATGATTTCAAAGTCCTTTATAACCTGATCCCCTTTATTTCTTGTGCTTTCCCCCTATTGATAATCTCCAGTTTATCTTGTATATAGCTTGTTTGTACTTAGTTGTCTGAAAGTTCTTTCCTCTATTAGATTTAGAGTTCCTTGATAGCAGGGACTTCCTTTTGCTTTACTTTGTACCCTTGGAACTTAGCGCAGTGCCTGGAACATAGGTGCTTTATAAATGGTAATTAACTGACATCTTTACTCTGAAGCCAACTCTCATTCTACTATGTCACATAGAGAAGGTGCTTAATAAATGGTTTTTCATTCATTCATTCATCCATCCATCCATCCATCCATCCATTCATTCATTCATTCATTCATGCCTGTAGATAAGTGGCTTAACAAGATGACCTTTTGCTGTCCCATTCAACTCTATGACCTTATGGTACTGTTGGCTTCTTGACCATGGTGGAGCTCTATTACCTCTTGCAGACTTGTAGGGTAGCCACTGGAAGGGATATTTCTACAGCCCCAAAGAGTTAATGGCCTCCCCAATTTAGGGCCACTATGCCCCTGGCAAGCATGGGGTCCCTAGTGAAGAAAAGGAAGCTCTTTGAAAGAAAGGGGCTATAAAAGCAAAGGGTATTATTAGTGTGGAAGGCTACATCCTGTCCCAGTTAAACGAACCAATTAGATGAGATAATGGGAGCTCTCTTTGTCCTCTGGAAATTATATGACGCTCTGAGTGCCTCTCATTATGTCTCCTTGATGATAATAATAATGTTTTCTTCAAGGGACACTTCACAAACTATAATTAACTTTCCTTACAGTTTCTGTGTTAATGAGTCTATGCCCATTTTACAGCTGAATAGATGAAGGCAAAGAAAGGTCGAGTGACGACTGTCTCACCATTCCTTAGCTGGGTCACAGTATGAGAAAACAGCAGAGCTGGAAGAGACCTCAGGAAGCCTAGAGTCCAGCTTCTTTCTGCATAAGATTCCATCACACAGACAAATGTTCATCTAGCTTCTTCATGAAGCTCTCCTGGGTGGAGAAGTCTTCCACAGGTAGCTGTTCCATTCCCCTCTGAGATAGCTATACTTCTTGGCAAGCATCCCCTATGTCAAGACTAAGTACACTTCTTTGTATATTTCCCCCATCACTGTTGCATCTCCCCTCAATGGCCAAACAGAGCAAGGCTAATCACTCTTCAGGAGAGCCAGTGTGGTATATGGAGAGAGCACTGGATTTGAAGTCATAGCTCTTGGGTTCAAATCCATCTCTGCCACTATTACCTTGTAGGATCCAATTCAGCAAATTAAACTCTCTGGGCCTTGGTTTCCTCATCTGTAAAATGAGCTGGAGAAGGAAATGGAAAAGCACTCTAGTGTATTTGCCACAAAAAACCAAATGAGGTCTCAAAGAGTCAGAAATGACTGAAACTCAACAACAACAATTCTGTACTGCCTCTCGAATTAAGCTTAAAATGCTTTGCTTGGCATTCGAGGCCCTGCACATCCCCTTACCTTTCCAAGCTTTTCTCAAAGTTATGATATTAGCTTGCAGCTCCAAAACTCCCCTTCTGGAACTCCTCCTATCCTGATTGGTGGCCTACATATAGGCTAATTCCTATCAAAATCAAGCCAAGTCTTCTCTCTCTTTTTGACTTGCCATGACTAGTTGATGAATGCCTCAGGGCTAGGTCCAGGCATGCTTCATTTTGCTTCCTGGTTATTTTCGTGCCAGCTATCTTGCTTCTTAGACCAGAGACCATTCCCTGAAGGACTTAACTCTTCCAGCCCTAGAATGCCTACTCTGGAGCCCACATTGTACTAAATGAATGCCTCACATGGCCCTTCATGCCTAGGCTAGCTTCACTTTACTTCTGACCATCTTCTCAACAGACCTACCATACTCCTTCCCCCAACTCCAACTTGTCAGTCCTAGAATCAAAACCAGGTAAATACTGCCATCACTACTGAAAAAGGTATGCCAATCTGCTTACCATTTATCATCTCTGTAACTTTCCAAACCAAAACATTTCTCCCTGGCCACCAGTACTTTTTATGAGTGGTCTGCCCCTACAAGAAGGAACCTATATTACAATCCACCTAGGAGTTCTCCAGGATACACAGTTGGGAAACAATGACCTGAACCTTCTGCGAGATATGTTTTTCTTTAATCATAAGGGCCTTGAGGCTTACAAAAAAAAGCCTTACAAAAGTCCAAGGAAAGTGTCTTTCCAGTGGATTGCCAAGATTCCCTCTCCAGTATCCTCCAAAGGATCTATGATCTTATCAAGCAATTTCCTCAAATAATGCATATTGGAACATATGTACACCCGCCCATCCTATACAACATTCACCAAAAGGGGTCTACCAAACATGACAGAACCTTTGTTAACATTCTCTTGGCATTATTTGGATACCAATGGAGAGCTTCAGCTGATATAGTGGAAAGAAAAGATTTGAGTCCTAGATTTAAAGTTCTAAAAGAAGATTTGAGTTCTAAAACAGCTTCTGCTACTTACTATCTATAAGTAGGGAAACTTGGGCAAGTCAGTTACTTACTATCTATAAGTAAGTATACTATCTATAAGTAGGGAAACTTGGGCAAGTCAGTTACTTACTATCTGTAAGTAAGTATACTTACTATCTATAAGTAGGGGACCTTGGGCAAGTCTGTTAGTTATTGTGCATTGTGCAATGACCAGCTTTGATAGACTTAATGCCAAATGCAATGCCAAATTGAGGTGAACCTGTCCCCTTCCAGTAGTTTTGGTGGTGGCCTAATACAGTTATACTAGAACCTTGAAAAAATCCTCTCCATCAGCCTCAGTTTCCTCATCTGTAAAACTGATAAGACTGGACTAGATGGCTTTTGAAGTCCCTTCCAACTTTAAGTTTAGAATCGTATGGTCCCTCCTCTTGCTTTACTGACCCATCCTTTCTTCTGGTCATGTTTCTCTGATGACATCAATCATTAGGATCTCCTGATAGTAATGCATTTCCACCTTATGACATGACCCTTGTTTATGGAATTACAATTGAAATTGTTCCAAGTCTAAGTTTATTTAATGATGATTTAGAACTAGAAATCCTTGCCTCTGTGGATCTAGTGAACAGTGACCTGAGCCATATAGTAATATCATTCAGCAATGGATATAGTAGCATCTTTAACATGGAAACATGACAACATATTCTCACTTTAGAAACTAACCTAGATACAGCCCCTAACACATCCTGTCAAATAAATAGAGTCATCAGGCATCCAAACCCTCCAAACAGTATCACTGTTCATGAAGACAGATGCCTTAAATTCTATAATAGAACCAAAATACAGGTGAATCCTTTGAATGATTCTCAACTTCAATTTGACAGATGCCATAGTGTTCCATGAAAATTCACAAATGGAGGAGGAAAAAGTATTTCCAAAAGACCTGGGCAACTAATAGTCTTCTGGCTCCTAAGTGGCACAGTGGACTTAGGAAGTGAGTTAGGAAGACCCCAGTTCAAATCTTCCCTCATGTACTTTCTAGCTGTGTGACCTTGGACAAGTCATTTAACCTTTGTAGGCCTCCAGTTTCCACATCTGTAAAATGGAGATAGCATCTACTTTAGAGGGGTTATTGAGAGGATCCAATGAGATCACATATGTAGAGCATTTTGCAGTTCTTAAGGAACTATAAAAATGGTAGCAATTACTATTCTCTACCTCCCCCCAAACCACAGCTCTGCTCCCACATTGAACTGCCTGTTCAGTCCCTGGGTGAACCTGACATTCAATCAGGTTATTTGCAGACAGGGAAGGAGTGAAAATTTTAGCTTTCCCTAGAAGGAATGTACATCATTCCCTGTTCTTAAAAAAAAGATGTTTTCTATTTAAATTTTTATTAATTGATTTTAATTATTATTAATTAATGTAATAATTAGGGGAAAATCCCTGATTTAAAAAAATCAGACCATCTAAGGAATATCTGCATTTTTTCCTCCCTTCTGATGAAGAGGAAGAATTCTTTAAAAAGCCAAATTGAGGTGAACCTATCCCCTTCCAGTAGTTTTGGTGGTGGCATAATATCTTTCTCACAATAAGAAATAAGGAGCTTCATTAAGAGGGAAGAAGGCATGGATCTTTGATAAACAGCATTGTGATAGACAGGAAAAAGTGCTGAATCAAGAGATAGGAGTAGACATGGGTTCACATTCCACTTAGCGTCTCACTAGTTGTGTGAGCCTCAGTGGCCCCATCTGCAAAATGGGGGGTTGTAATATCTACCTCATGGGGGTGATTATGAGAAGCAAGTGAGAGTCAGTCAGCCAAGAAGCATTCATTAAGTGCCAGGCATTATCCTATAGGCTAGAAAAGCAGTTCTGGAAGTGTGATTTAGGGATCCCTGGGGGCATTTAAGTTCCTTTCAGGGGGTCCAAAAGGTCAAAACTCTTTCCATAATAACACTAATATATTTTAATTTCTTATACAGTATGTATTAGTAAATATAACTCATATAAACAAAAGTTCATTGTGTGTGAGGGGGAAGTCCTGAATGATTTTTAAGTCCATATCCCAAAGAGACCATAAAAAAAAAAAAGGAAAAAGGACCCACATGTACAAAAATATTTATAGCAGCTCTTTTTGTGGTGGCAAAGAATTGGAAACTGAAGGAATAGCCATCAACTGGGAAATGGCTGAACAAATTGTGGTATAGAAATATAATGGAATACTACTATTCTGCAAGAAATGATGAGTAGGCAGATTTCAGAAAAACTTGGAGAGACTTACATGAACTGATGCTGAGTGAAGTGAGCAGAACCAGGAGAACATTGTACACAATAACAGCAACATTGTGCAATGACCAACTTTAATAGACTTAATTCTTCTCAGCAATACAATGATCTAAGACAACTCTAAAAGACTTATGATGGAAAATGTTATTCACATCCAGAGAAAGAACTATGGAGTCTGAATGCAGATGGAAACATATTATTTTCACTTTTTGGTTGCTTTTTCTTTCTTGCAGTTTTTCCCTTTTGTTCTGACTCTTCTTTCACAACATGGTTAATGCGGAAATATGTTTCATATGGTTGTACACATATAGTCTATATCAGATTGCATACCATCTTGGGGAGGGAGGAGAGAAGGGAGGAGGAAAAATTTAGAACTCCAAATCTTATAAAAGTAAATGTTGAAAATTAAAAATAAATAAATATATTTTTAAAAGATTGTAAAGTGGTCCTTTACAGAGAATACAGTACAAAGGGAGATCAAAAAGTTTGAGAGGCAGTTAGATGGTATAGGGGATAGAGTCCCTGATCTGAAGTCAAAAAACC
Organism: Pseudocheirus occidentalis; assembly: GCA_028646575.1. Taxonomy (NCBI): domain Eukaryota; kingdom Metazoa; phylum Chordata; class Mammalia; order Diprotodontia; family Pseudocheiridae; genus Pseudocheirus; species Pseudocheirus occidentalis. Next base: position 21,721,659 of record CM053594.1, read on the forward strand.
TCATCTTTCTGAGTTCAAATCTGGCCTCAGACACTTACTAGCTGTGTGACCTTGGGCAAGTCACTTCACCCTGTTTGCCTCAGTTTCCTCATCTGTAAAATGAGCTGGAGAAGGAAATGGCAAGCCACTCCAGGACCTTCACCAAGAAACCCCTAGATGGGGTCACACAGAGTCAGACATGACTGAAAGGACTGAAGAACAACAACAAAAAGTCTGAGAATTGTTGAGTTAGAGCTACAAAGAAAGATAAAAAAGAGTCTCTGCCCTCAAGGAGTTTCCATTCTAATTGGGGGGACATAGCTAAGTACAAGCAAGATGTGGACAGCACTTCTGTGCTCATTTCATAGATAGAAATTTAGTGCCTTTTATGTACAAAGTTCTGTGCTAGGTGCTAGGAAAGAGTTTCCAATCTAGTGAGGGGTCATGGGATCACAGGAGTACAGATTTAGAGCAGGAAAAGGATTTTAGGGGCCATTAAGTCCAACTCACTGCTTTTACAGATGAGGAAACTGAGACACAGAAAGATAACCTGCCCAGAGTCACACAGTCTAGCCAGCATCAGAGACAGGGTCTTTCTGATTCCGAGTCAGTTAACTAAAGAGCAATGGAAAGAGTTATGAGACAGTGAGGTATCAGCCAGTGTGGGGAATGATAATCAGGGAAGGCTTCATGAGAGAGACAGCTTTTGATTGAGGCTTTGAAGGATGGATGGAAAGGATATCAACAGGAGGAACTAGCAGGGGCAGAAACTGTTAGGATCAGCTGCTCAGAGGAGGTTGGTTGAAAACAAAGCCCTCACCAGGGGGCTCAAAGCCAGGCTGCCTCTCACCTGCCTTCCAGCCTGGTATCTTTACCACTTTTGCTCACACTGCTCAGAGAGCTGCCCTGCACACAGCATCCCATCGTGTGCATCTGGGCCCCTGGATAAGCTAGCTGACCCCACCCCCACCCCCCAGCTCAGCTCTACTCACCTCTTTCAGGGGTGAATACTCCCTTTCTGTCAAGGACCAGCTCAGGTTCCACTTCCTACAAGAAGTCTTTCTTGATTCCCTCTCCTCCCCCTCTGAGTGGAGGTCAGATCCTTCCTCTTAAAACTAGAGTCAAAAGGACTTCAGAGGTCAGTAATAAGTAACCCCAGGCAAGATACTTCATCTCTGTCTGCCTCAGTTTCTTTAACTGTAATATGGGGATAATAACAGCACCTACCTGTTATAAGACTTAGCAGAGTGCTTGGCACATAGTAGGCACTTAATAAATATTTAATAATTGATAAATGTTTACTGACCAAGTGATAAAAGGGTATAATATTTATAAAGCTCCTGACACATTGACTGGCACATAGTAGGTATATAATAAATATTTAATAATGTTTATTGGCTGATTGATAAAATTAGATAATATTTATAAAACTCTTAGCACAATATCTGGCACATAATAGATATTTTAAAGGGAGCAGCTGGGTCGTGCAGTGAATAGAGCCCCGGCCCTGGAGTCAGGAGGACCCAGGTTCAAATCTGGCCTCATTCACTTGACACACTTACTAGCTGTGTGACCTTGGGCAAGTCACTTAACATCAGTTGCCCTGCCTTCCACCCTCCAAAACACAACAACAACAAAACAATAACAAAAAAGGGGCCTTTGTTCTGTAAAAAGGCCGCCCATAGTGGGGCAAAATGAGATAATATTTGTAAAGGGATTAGCTCCTCACTGGGCACACAATAAGTGCTTAATAAATATTTAGTAATTAACAAAGGTTTATTGACTCAGTGACAAAATAGGGTAACTGTAAAGCAGCAGCGCAGAGCTTGGCGCCTAGTAGGTCCTATACAAAATCTAGCGATTATTATTAATACAGTAATTAGGAAAAATACAAAAATGAAACATTCATTCACAATCAAGGAATAATAGACAGTAAGTTGTCCCAAGACTGTCAATCTGAATGCCATATAAAAAGACTCGGAGAATAAAATTAATGAAAACAATAGATAAGTTTGCATCTGTACTATTATTCTGTTACAAAGGGCAGTTCTTCAAAGAGCTCACCTATTACTCCAGGAGGGGGAGGAAAGAGGGGTACAGACTAAGCCTCATAGAAGGTGGGAGGGGGGTCATAAGATCTTTGGAGCTCAAAGGACTCCTAGGAGTCCAGTGAGGAAAACGGGCTCTGAGGGGAAGCATCTGAACCAAGGTTACATAGGTAGGAAGTATCAGAAGTGGTATTTGAACCCAGGGCCACTGGGGCCAAATACAACGCTGAAAGGTTCATTACTGGCTGGAGATCAGGGAAAACTTTCAAGAGGAAGTGGAATTTGAGCTGGCCCTTAGAGCTAGGGTAGGATTTCACCAGGCAGGTGGGGGAAGGCGGTCCAGGCAGAGAAAGCTACTCAGGCACAAACCATGCCTACTTTCAGGAGAGGGATGGTCTTTTCTGGCTGAGGTCTAAGGAACATGGATAGGACCAGTAGGAGGTAATGGGATTGGCGAGGGCCTTGAATGCCTAGCCAAGCAGGGAGTCATTGGAGGGTTTTGAGCATGAGTGATATGAACCAATCTCTGCAAAAAAAAAGATCTTCCTGGCAGTCATATGCAGGATGTATGAGAGGGAACAGAACATGGATAATCCTGAATGAGAGGGGAAGGGAATGCGCATTTATACAATGCCTACTATATGCCAAGCATATGTCACTCCATTTTTACAATAACACTACAAGGTAAATACTATCATTATCTCCATTTTACAGATGAGGAAACTGAGGCCCAGAGAGTCACAAAAAGTCAAAGGTCACAAGGCAGTAAGCCCCTTATACTTGGTCATTCCTCTTTTTGAGGCATGTTTTATTCCTGCCTGTGTTTATGGTGGTATTATGAGAACTCCTGAAAGGCAGAAACAGGATTCCTCTAGAACCCTGGAATAGAAGCCAGAAGGTCTGATTCCAGCATTATCAGCTGTGTGACCCAGCTGATAGGTCATTGCACTTTGAGACTCAGTCTTCTCCTCTGTAAATTGGGGAAATAAATCCCCACCCTCAGCTCAGAGACAAGTGTGTGGACCAAATGACAGAACACACATAAAGTATTCTATAACCATCCTGGGTTATAAAATGCCAGCTATTGTATTTTGATTATTCCCTCATCTTGGAGTTCCCTCATCGATGGAGTTCAGAGAGAAATGGTCCCGGGACACATCTCCCTCCTCCTATTAATTTTTTGTTATGTTTGATGTCCCAAGGACTGTTGTGCAGGTGGATAATAGGAAAAAGCGCTGCCCTTTGTAATAGACTGAGAGTAATGATGTAAACTCATCTATTACCTTCATCAATCTTATTCTCCGCCTCTTTTTGTATAGCGTTCAGATGGAAAGTCTTGGGACCAGTCGCTGTCTTTCTTTGATTGTGGTCAGTATTATGATGACCGCCGTTGTCTGATATTTGCTGTTGCTGCCATCTGAGTGAGAGCTAGCCCAGCTGGAACAGTCGAATTTCTTTTCTAATGACGAGGGTGAAGACTCTCAGTCTGCACCTTGTCCCGGCTTACTTAATTCGAACTTCCCCAGACCGCGATGCCAGTGCCAACGCCCTTTATATAGTAAGACACACATATTCTAAATGACCTCATTAGTCATTCAGCCATGGGCTAAGTTATGATAGCCTTTTTTTTTTTAACAAATGGCAGTAAAAAATTTTATAGCCCCCAACAGCTCCCTTATTTTCTTTCCCCCCACCCCCACATACTGTTATTTACTTGACTCTGACTTGGGTTAGACTTGGGGGCATTTCTCTTTTTCCTGTCTTTTTCCTTCTCCTAGTACTTTCTCTCATGTTAATTACATCGGTTGCCATGGTGATGATGATGTCATGGGCATGGGGAGAGCTCAATGACATCCCCAAAGCATAGTTTATTGCATGGCTTAGAATGTATTCCATGGCTCCCAGAATGGAAGCCGATATGGCCATTACCGTATGGCCCCCTCCTGGCATTGGCCACAGAAGCAGGAGTTGGGGGAGCTGCGGCAGTGTGGGCTGGGGCTGGTGGGTGCTCCAGTCTCTACTCAGCCCATGACACCAGCACCTTCTTTGAAGGTTAAATTGACAGCATAGAGTTCCTGAGATCACTGAGAGTGATCACCTCCCTCCCCCTCCACCCTTCAGCTAGAACGCCCAAGGGCTAGCAATGCCCTTGCCTGAAATGCTCCCTCCCTCCCCCGCCACCCCAGGATTTCTAGACCCTGTATGCAGTGGGACTGAAAAGTGCTTCATCAGCAGGAGTGTGTGTGTATGTTTACCTACTGAAACAGTTTCGTTAGCATGGAAATGTGATCTGCAGCATGCATAGCAGACATTTGTGTGCACACGCACACACGCAGCACGTGCACACCCATCTGTACATCATCCCATCATGGCTTGATTGCATCAACACCAGCATTTTTCCCCCCCAGGATTTTTTTTAAGCTAAATGTACCCTGCATTGCCTTCCTCAGGTGCATTCAAACCTATCTGGGAGCAGCAGGGAGTTGGGGAGGAAGCCGACAGTATGGAGAAACCATTGTCTTTTGGTACTGGAAGAATGACTCTCCCTAAGTTAGAGATTTGCTGCTATGGGATAGGAGCAGGTGGGTGAGGAGGGTGCCTCCCATGTGCCTTGACTGTGTGGCTTGGTGAGTTGGACTGGGGAAAGACAATGAGCCTCCCTGGGGAGGGCAACAAGTAGTCCCCAGGGTGGCAACAACCCAATGTGTTCTTCCTGAGGGTCCACTGGGGTGTTTTCAGTTCCTCCATCAAGGCTGCCATGAACTCAACAAAGACAGTTGTGGGGGTGGGTCTTATGGAGGCTCTTAGTACCTGGTACTTTATTTATTTTGGGGGGATCAGAAAGTTTACATAATAACTCAAAATTGCAGAATAGGATCGAGTCCCTACCCCTGTTCAACAGAAGTCAATAGAACATGGATATATGGTTATTTTTTTTCCATGAGAGGGAAAGGGTGGCAGGGCTCCATTCATATTCTTTCATTTAGTTCTCTACCCATACATTTATGGGGAAATTGACTTGTTTCAAAGATCATAAAGCAAGAAACAATATGGTATGAAGAACAATGACTATGGAATCATAGGAGATGGGTTCAAATCCTGTTTAACCCTGACTACTTATGTGACCTTGGACCAGTGACTGACTCTCATTTTTCTCAGCTAAAAAATGAACACATCAGACCAAAAGGCCACTGAGGTCTCTTCCAGCTCTCAGTCTATTATCCTGAGTCATCACATGGAAATTAAGAAGACCATAATTGAACATAGTATCAGAGATTAAGAGCTGGAAGAGCCTGTAGAAGCTATCTGGTCTACTCCCATTTTGTAGCTCATGAGGCCCCAGAGAGTTTAAGTGATTTACTAAGGATATATGAGTAGTAAGCGGAGGCCAGGATTTGGAACCAACCCCCTGACTCTGAAGGTCAGCTCTTTTTCCACTGGGCTACTTTGTCCCACATTCCTTCCCAAAGGTCGTCTTTGGACCTCAGAATCATAAAACCTCAACATCTCTCAAGCTGCCTTGTCTAAACCACACACAAAAACCAATCCCATCTACAACCCTCCTCACAAGTCTTTGCTGGAAATCCTCCAATGATGGGGATCCCACCATTATCCCACAGTTGTTCCTTCCACTTTGGGACAGCGCTCAGTTTTAGGAAGTCTTCCCTTTTCCTCAGTCTAACTTTGCTTTTTCACAATTTCTACCCATTGACTCTGATTCTGCCCCCTGGGGTGAAACACAAGTCCAATCTTTTCCCAGAGAGTGATCCTTTAAATGCTTGAAGGGTATGCTCTGAATCCTCTTGTCCCTCAAACTAAACATCACCATTTTCTTTCACCAATCTTCATATGATACAAAGTTAAGGCACATTACCATCCTGGTTGACCTTCTCTGGTCATTCTCCAACTTATTGGGAATGGGGAGTAAGTATTTATTAAGGACCTACTATGTGCCAAGCACAGTGTTTAGTACTTTGAAATATTATTTCAGGGCCACTAGGTGGCACAGTGAATAGAGCACCAGCCCTGGAATCAAGAGGACCTGGGTTCAAATGCAGACTCAGACACTTAATACTTTCTAGCAGTGTGACCTTGGGCAAGTCACTTAACCCCAATTGCCCTACCTGTCCCCCTCCAAAAAGTAAAAAAAAAAAAGTAATTTAAAAATAATTTTATGAAAGAAATATTATTTCATTTGATAGAACTGAATGCAACACTTTATGTTGGTCTGACCAGGGCAGAGGACAGTAAGATTTCCACCTCCTATTCCTGGAATCTAGGATTTCCTTAGGGCAGCTAGGTATTAAAGTGGATATAGTGTCAGGTCTGGAGTGAGGAAGACCTGAGTTCAAATTAGGCCTCAGATTCTTACTAACTGTCCAACCCTGGGCAAGTCACTTAACCCTGTTTACCTCAGTTTCCTCATCTGTCGAATGAACTGGAGAAGGAAATGGCAAACCACTCTAGTATCTCTAAATACTAAGAAACCCAAGGGAAAACCCAAAGAAAACCAAGAAAACCCAAAAATGGGATCACAAAAAGTCTGATACAACTGAAATGAATGAACAACAAAAAGGAATCTCTAAATGTAAACCAAGATCACATTAGCCTTTTTGGCCAGCATACCACACTATTGAGCTTGTGGTCTACTAAGACCTCCGTATCTTTTTTCTTTTCTCTCTAAACATACTCTAATCCTTCTGAAATGTATATTTTTTAAATCACTCTCTTTCTCTCTTTCTTGGCGTCAGTTTCTTTCGGTGTCCCATGCAAGCAAGGAGTTACAAGGCATCTGCCTGGCAAGTAATGGAACAAATGACATTGACTTCCTGTGTTTTTAGAGGAAGAAGCATCAGCATGGCCTGAGCCCCAGTTTTTTCTTGTTGCTCAACATTGTAGTAAGGAAAGCCAAGAAGCTAAGCTGCAAGTGAGAGCTCTCTAGTGTCTCAGACTAAAGTGGTGTTGGCTTTCCTGTCCAGATGTGAGTAGCCCTCATCTGGTTCAGAAGGACACTGAGATAAGCTGGAGGGCATCCAAAGGAAGGAGGCCAGGATGGTGAAGGGCCTTGAGTCTATGCCACGGGAAAATTTAGAGGAAGGAACTGTGGGTGTTTAGTTGGAGAAGAGAAAACTCAGGGGAGCCAAGAGAACTGTAAGTATGTGAAGGGTGGCCACAGAGATGATGGATTGGACTTTTTCTGCTTGGCTGCTGAGGGCAGGATGGGGAGTGATGGATGTTTGGAAGGTGCAGAGAGACAGATTCAGTTTGGGGTAAGGAAAAAAAATCCCTAACAATTAGTTTCCAGAAACTGGACCACGTCTGCGAGCAGTGTATACACCCTCTCTTTACTGGGTGGTTTCAAATGGAAGACAGAGGACCACTTTTTGGAGATAATAGTAAGAACCAGCATTTAAGGTTTGCGAAGCACTTTATAAATAATACCTCATTTTATCCTTATAACAATCCTGGGAGGTAGGTGCAATTATTAACCTATTTTATAGTTGAAGAACTGAGGCAGGCAAAGACTTACTGAGGGGCAAATGTCTGGGACTAGATTTGAACTCAGGTTTTTCTGGACTCAAGGTCTAACAGCTAACTTCCTAGGAGCTATAGGTGTGGGTTGAACTAAATGGTCCCTGAGCTATCTTCCATCTTTGAATGTTTTTGGTCTACTTCATATAGGCCATCCTTCTCTTTACTGGGATCTGCTCACCTGCCCAAGGGAGGAGACTCCTTGAACCTCAGAATTCCAAAAGTCCGGACTCAGTGAGGGCTCAGGATCTCCTCTCAAAGAACTTTGGGGTTTAGATAATTACTTCATCCACCTCCCCTGTCATTTTAGAGATAAAATAACTGAGACCCCAGAAGGCAGAATTAGGAGGAAGGAGGGTTTAAATCCTGACTCTGCCCCTTGCTCACTCTGTGACTTTGGGTGAGTCTGTCTCTGTCTCCCTATTTCTGTCCCTCTCTGTCTCTCTGTCTCTGTCTCTGTCTGTCTCTCTCTGCCTCAAATTCCTCAATTTTAAAAAGAGGAAAAGTTAAACTAGATGATCTCAAAGACCATTTCCAACCCTGAAGTTATGAAGCTACAAAGAGTACACACTGTAGCTTTGAGGATTGGCAAAGCTGACTGCTGATGAGAGCTATCTCAGAGGGGAATGGGTTTCCTTGGAAGATAGTTGATTCTATCTCTCTAGACATCTCATGGTAACAACTGGAGAACCACTTGTCACTGATACCATCCAAACATCTGTGGTCAGGTATGAGTTGGACTAGATGCCCTTCTGAGATTGCTTCCACCTCTGAGATTCTTTGAAAGTTCCAGAGGTTGAATGACTACCCCCTATGCCTAGATAAGCCCTTGTGAGGCAGGAATGCTCTCCCTTTGTCTTTGTATGCTCAGCCCTTAGAAGTTACAATGACAATGTGATATTCACAGCACCTACTGCAGCTATGAATATGCTGGTGTAATTCTGAATTGCAAAATGTTACAGACTCTCCACATGGAAGACAGAGCCAAAACATTTATTCAAACACCAGAAAGCTGAATCTCAACAGAAGAAAGCCAAATCCATCATAGCAACCAAGAAGTTGGTACACATTACCAACATAGCTAGCACTGACTTCCCCAAGCCTTTCCTTTGTCAAAAAAAACAGGTTCCCTTAAGCAAAAATGTCCCTCTCTCACTCACACTAACTACACTGCCTGCTCCCAGCTTTGCTCATGCTCTCTTCTGCCCCTTCCTAATCTGTCCTTCCTGTTCCACCCTTTCAGCAAGCTCCTCTCACCTGGGGCTCCACATGATTACATTTGGCCTATTAAGGGGCAGAGAAGATCCTCAAATTCCCATTACCATTACAGTTCTGTGCCTGGTATACAGTAGGTACCTAATAAATACTTCTCATATGATTGATTATTGTCAGTCACCTTAGAAAAATGGCACCACCATTGTCCTCCTAATATTCCAGGATGTCTGAGGAAGGAGGCAAATCTAGGTGAAGGATGATTAGCACATTAGCAAAAAAGTCAGAATGATTGTAGAGGCTGTCAGATCTCCTGGTGGACGATGACAGTTCTCATGATTTGAGTACTGGACTGAAGCCAGGAAGATCAGAGTTCAAATCTGGCCTCAGACACTTCTTACTGTGTGACCTTGGGGAAAATCATTCACCCTCTGCCTCAGTCTAGTCATCTATAAAATGGGGGTAATAATAGCTCCTACCTTCCAGGGTTGTTCTGAGGATAAATCACTGTGGAAATCTTAGAGCTCTGTACAAATACTATTGTTCAATTATTTCAGTCTTGTCTTATTCTCTGTGACCCCATTTGGGGTTTTCTTGGCAAAGATACTTGAGCAGTTTGAAATTTCCTTCTATAGATTATTTGACAGACGTGGAAACTGAGGCAAACAGGGTTAAGTGGCTTGCCTAGGGTCACCTAGCTAGTACATGTCTGAGGCTGGGTTTGAACTCAGGTAGTTGAGTATTCCTGACTCCAGACTGCTATGGCGCCACCTAGCTGCCCTATATAAATGCTATCTACTATTAGAGAGAGGTGTGTGTGTGTGTGTGTGTGTGTATGTGTGTGTATTTAGTCCACCTTTCTAATCTTTCTGATCGTCCAGTCACCTGCAATATACCATCTTCTCCTCCCCCCTTTAGCCCTACAGACCTACAGTCAGAAGCTCTAACAATGCCAGGGCTTGTAGGATCATGGGGTCAGAGCATTACAGCTGTCAGGTGCCATCTGGTAGGTAACTGCACTTCTCTAATCACCCCATTTCACAGAAATGGAAATTCATGCCCAGAGGAGGGCAGTAACTTCCTAGAAGTCACCTGCCCAGGAGGTTAATGGCAAAACTGGGGCTAGAGTTCAGATGTCCATACTCCTAGTCTAGTGGCTTGGGGATACATCACACATTAGAATGCAGAGTTGGAGAGGAACCACAGAGGACTTTGAGTTCAACCCTCCATTTTTACAGATGAAGAAGCTAATTAGGGTCCAAGAGATTTTATTGAGCTGCTATAGTAAATAGCGCATCTAGGGGGCACAATGGATAGAACCCCAGGTCTGGAGTCAGGAAGATCTGAGTTCAAATCCATCTCACACACTTACTAGTTATGTGACCCTGGGCAAGTCACTTAACCTTGTTTGCCTCAGTTTCCTAATCTGTAAAATGAACTGCATGAGGAAATGGGAAACCATTCCAGTATCTTTGCTAAGAAAGACCCAAAACGGGTCTTGAAGAGCTTCAAACAAGACTGAAAATGATTAAACACAGTGCATAAAGTAGCAGAGGCAAGATTGAAATCCAGGTTCTCTCATAAAGCTCGACTGTTTCCACTCTACTATTCTAGAGATAGCCTCTGGGGTCCTTTGAGGTTTCAGTCTGAGATCTAGCACTTAGCACAGTGATTCCATGTCTCCATCCAGTATTTCTTCCATCATACTTTTCCTTCCATCATACAATTCCTTCTCAACTCCTTCATGCCTTCAAAGATAGTCCTCATGAGGGGCAGCGATCACAAACCTGGCACCTACACACCACCCTTTTGACCTTGCCAGACTGAAGTGGGCTCATCCTCAGAGTAGATACTGAGTCTATCACTGGGCCTATATTCAAAGTGGAGATTAATTTGGATTGGAGGGGGAGGGGAATAGACAAGGAGCTAGGATCATAGACTAAACCTAAAAGGGGCCTTAGAGATCATCCCTTTCACCCCCCAACTCCTTTTTCTCAAAGTAAGGGTAACTACAACCTTGCCCTATGTCATATTTCAGCCAAGAAATAGGAGGATGTGGGGAGTTTGGTTGTAACAGGTCTAGGAGGAAATAACATTGTTTGAAATACTGCTGGCATCCTCTGCCTACTGGACATTGGCCAATGGCAAATGGCAGGGCCAAGATTCAAACCCAGGTTCTTGGATTCCAGTACTCTTTTCATTATACTGATTGTCTTCCCCAAGAATACTCAAGACCTAGGGGAGGATGAAGTAGGGTCCTCGGTCAGCCAAGGGCAGTCCAAGCTGACTGTCAAATCTGAGGAAGAGAGGGAGCAATGCCACCAAAGACAAAGTCTCCTCCTTTCCAATTCTGCCTGAGGCCAACCACGGTAATGGGTAAGTGCCTGGCAGGGGAGAAGTAATGTATCTCTGGAAATGCAGCCAGAGGGCCCTGGCAGATGGTTGGCCACTGTGACCCCTCTCTCCAACCGTGAGGACAATGAGTGGAGTCATTGGCCCAACGAGTTCCTAGAATGGATGTGGAGGTCCCACAGCCCCGCTCCATTTGCAGCTCAGAACCCCCAGCCAGCAAATGAGTCCATCTTTCCAGTCCATCTTGGCATCTCAGACTTTGGGCAATGGGCCTGCCCTTCAGTCCTCCCAATCAGAATGTTTATTTTTCTGAGCAAAGTGAGCATAGCCCACAGAGCCAGCAAAGCAAGAGCAAAAGCAGCAGCTTTGGCGTCAGAGATCTTGGGTTCAAATTCCAGCTCTGGCATTTATTATGGTGTGACCTTGGACAAATACCAACCTCTTTGGACCTCAGTTTCTTTCTCTGTAAAATGAGCGCTACAAGGACCACTAAGGTCCTGCCCAGCTGTTAATCTGGGATCTTGTGACCCTGGGTAACCAGGCAAAGTGCTAAGGCTATAAAGGTGGAATGAGGGTAGCAAGGGGGCAAAGGTTAGAGGAGGAGTTGATGAGAGAAACAGAGAGAGAGAAGGAAAGAGAAGGGGGAGGGAGGGAGAGAAATAAAGGAGAGAGGAAGGGCAGAGAGAGAGAGTTGGGGGGTGGGGTAGTACAGAAAGAGATGGAGAGAGACAAGAGGGCAAATCAGATGTTCCCATGCAGACATCAGGGTCTCAAGCCCAATAACCTCTCCAGAGTCTGTCAAATTTCTGCTAATAAAGAGGGGGATTTGGGAAGTTTCCTTGTAACTGGGCCAAGAGGAGCTAACATTGTTCGAAGTACTGCTGGCATCCTCTGCCTACTGGACATTGGCCAACAGGAAATTCCTGGGACAAATCTTTCCACTCAAGAGGTTTTGAATTATTTATTTATTTGTTTTAAATTTTAAAGAGCAAAAGAAAAAAATAATTAAACTAAACAAGCTACTGATTGAGTGAAAATCGTTAACAAGTTGTTCTAATGATGATGATGATGGTGATGAAGCTCCCAGCTCCGGCCCCACTCACTCCACTTTCGGCCTTCCCAGCTGCCCTAAGCCAAACCCGGGAAGCTCTGGAATCCATTATATCCGGGAGTGCCTGGGCCTTACTCTTCCCTTGGAACGATTTATGACCTCACAGTGCCATGACGTCACAATGCGTTGCCATGGGTACCGGTTTATTATTGCCCAACAAAGGGCCGCTGGTCGCGCTCCCTGGACTCCCGGCCCCGTAGTTGGTGTCCCAGCGCCCAGGCTCGGGGCTGGGCAGGATGTGCAGCCTCAGGGCCCTGGCGGGGGGGGGGGGGGGGCTCCCCAAAGCCAGGCAGGCCAGCAGAGCGGACGCCGCATGAGGGCTGTCTAAAGCAACCGCCTTCCGTCTCTGCGAAGGTTTTCCGTGGCCCAGGCGTGTTTGGGGGAAGGGCAGGGAGACCTTCCACCTCCTGCTGCGGGGTCTGGGGTTTAGTTTGATTTGTTAGTAATAGTATTTGTGAACAGCTGCTTTAAATAAATCCACTGGGGGGAGGGGGCTGAGGGGGAGAATGTCTGAGATCTCCCGAGGAGTCAAGTTCCAGAGGAACTTGCCCCCATTCCTCTGCAAGACCTGGGCCAAACTCCCAGTGGCATCACTTTACCTGGGGAGCAAGCCATTCTTGCTTAGACACACCTCTAATCGATTCCAGGGAGCAGAAACACCTGTGAGCTCCTCCAGTCCAAACTGAGCCAGGCATAATGCGCATAAAGAGATTAGGCCCT
>CM053594.1:21735112-21753479 GCA_028646575.1 Pseudocheirus occidentalis
GATGTGATGTGATATGATACGATATGATATGATATGATGTGGTATGATATGATATGATGTGATATGATACGATATGATATGATATGATATGATATGATATGATACGAAATGATATGATGTGATGTGATATGATATGATGTGGTATGATACGATATGATATGATGTGATGTGATATGATGTGATATGATATGATATGATGTGATGTGATATGATATGATACGATATGATGTGATGTGATATGATATGATATGATACGATATGATATGATGTGATGTGATGTGATGTGATATGATGTGGTATGATATGATATGATGTGATATGATACAATATGATATGATGTGATGTGATATGATGTGATATGATATGATGTGATATGATACAATATGATATGATGTGATGTGATATGATGTGATATGATATGATGTGATGTGATGTGATATGATATGATACAATACGATGTGATATGATATGATATGATATGATATGATATGATGTGATGTGATGTGATATAATATGATATGATATGATACGATATGATATGATGTGATGTGATGTGATATGATGTGGTATGATATGATATGATGTGATGTGATATAATATTATATGATATGATACGATATGATATGATGTGATGTGATATGATGTGGTATGATATGATATGATGTGATATGATATAGTATTATATGATATGATACGATATGATATGATGTGATATGATGTGGTATGATATGATATGATGTGATGTGATATAATATTTTATGATATGATACAATATGATATGATGTTATGTGATGTGATGTGATATGGTATGGTATGGTATGATATGATATTACATGACATGACATGACATGGGATGGGATGGGATGGGATATGAAATAATGTACCATAATATAATATAGTATGACATGCTGTGACGTGATGCAATATACTACACGATATGATATGGCACAACATAACATAACATAATGTAAAAATGGAAGGTAATGTAAGATCATGTAACATCACATAAGGTGATATGATATATAACAACACAATGTAACACAAAGTGACACAACCTAACACACCATAACATAAAATATGATACTATATAATACAATAAGATACATGATATAATACGATATAATAAATGTATGATATAATGATATAATTAATACATGATATAGTAAAATAGGATATTATGTAACATAACACATAATACAAATCCGTTATTCTCCCCTTGGGGAGCAGACCTGTTCTCAGAGCTCCAGGAGACTCAGACTTTGCCTTTCCTCTCATGATCGAAGTCTCTGAGACAGGTGTGATCAGGTGTACAACTAATCTTATTCTGTGTTTAGTTAATCTTTTCTATTGTGACAGAGGTGGGGAACATGTGGGGTTTTTTGCAGGTAGGTCCCTTAGGGCAGTTGGTGGCCCAGAGGACACGGCTCTGGTTTTGGAGTCAGGAGTCCAGACCTCTATCCTAGTGCTTGTGACAACTCCTGCCTCAGAGGGTTGTTTCATCGAGCATTTAGTCCAGTGTCGGGCACATACAGGCTTTTAATGAACATTTGCTCCCCTCCCGCTTCCCTTCTCTTTGGGCCTCAGTCGCTGAATCAGTAAGAAGAGGCACCAAGATGTGATCTCCTCTAAAGAAGCGGTTCTCAACCTTCCTAATGCCGCGACCCTTTAATACAGTTCCTCATGTTGTGGTGACCCCCCCAACCATAAAATGATTTTCGTTGCTACTTCATAACTGTAATTTTGTGGCTGTTGTGAATCATAATGTAAATATCTGATGTGCAGGATGTGTTTTTATTGTTACAAACTGAACATGACCCACAGGTTGAGAAGCGCTGCAGGCTAGGGAGTTCTCCCAGCTCTGATACCGCTGCTTGTTCTAAGGTCCCTTCCTAGCCCCAACATTCTCTGTTCTAAGAGATTTGAGTTGATGCAAAAAATTCTTCTTAGTTTAAAATGAACAAGAAAAGAAACCACATCCCCTTATCATACCTGTTGTGGAGAGGTAGAAAATGTCAGGAAAGGAAGGCCCAGATCACACTTCAGTTCTAGCACCACAAAGACAGCTTTCCCTGTGGCTTCTCCATAGGAGATCAAGTGAAGGATCAGAGACAGGACCTGGGAACTTCATTGATTGAGTGGGGCCTTCCTCGGGGAGGAAACGTGCTCTACCAATGCCAATCAGTACCTTCTCTGCATCTTGAGAGAGAGAGTTTCAGAGAGTTGCTTGGGAAGCCAAAGGGAGTAAACTTTCATGCGGAACCTACCTTACAAATACGATCTCATTTGATGCTCACCACAGCCCTGGGAGGTAGGGGCTCTTTTTATTGCCATTTTATAGATGAAAAAACTGAGGGAGACAGAGAAGTGATTTGCTCAAAGTCACCCAGTTATTTAATGTATGCAGCTGGGTTTTACTTTTGGTTTTCCTGATTCCAGACCAAGCAATCTATCCATTGCACCACCTAGCTGCCTTCAGTTACTTAAACTGAGGGTGTAAGTGACTTGATCAGAGTCACACAGTCACAAAACAACAATAAAGATAGAGAAGTAAGTAGATGAAGAGATAGATAGGTGGATGGATGGATAGATGAAGACTGATAGATAAAGGAATGAATGGATAGAGAGAGGAATGGATGGATAGGTATGTAAGTAGATAGATAGATAGATAGATAGATAGATAGATAGATAGATAGATGGATGGACAGATAGATAGATAAGTAGATAGATGGATGGATGGATGGATGGATGGAAAGAAAGGAAGAAAGAAAGGAAGGAAGAAAGAAAGAAAGAAGGAAAGAAAGAAGGAAAGAAAGAAGGAAAGAAAGAAACAAAAAAAGAAAGAAAGAAAAATAGGGACATGGACTTGGACTAGTGAATTAATTGGTATAGATAGTTCCTGGATAGGAGAACCCTCTCTCCCAATTCAAATTAGCATCTTGTGTGAGAAATGTACAGTCTTCCATATTTCCCTAATACCATACCCCTGGTGCCTCATCCACTGAGGGGTTAAGTAACTCGCCTGGGGTCACAAAACAGTATAGCCAGAGGCAAGAATTCACCATGGACCTCATCGTCATCATTTCCAATTGGGATCAATACTTTCTCAATCAGATCAGCTCTGAGAGAAAAGGACCCCACTGGCAGCTTCAGGACAGTCTCTGACACAGGAAATGCTGCTCAGTTGAGTGTGTGGGGCTCCCTCAGCAGGGGACTTTTTCCCTGGTTCTCTCACTTTCTTAGGAAAATAGTTTTGGCTTCTGGAACTGTAGCTTAATTAAATTCAGTTGGCTGGATCCTTTCAAAGACTGTTCCAGGTCACCACCAGCCCTCGCAGATGCCGGCATCTTCCTTGCACAAATGTGTGAGTACGAGTATTTAGGCAGCGGCTGGCAAGATAAGACAGGCATTCTTCAGTCCCCAATCATACAGTCTGGGTGTGCTTGGAGGCAGGAGGAGAGGCAGGAGGCCAAGGGATATGGATCCTCAGCCCCTCTCCTCTGCCAGACTCAAAGGGTATGATGGAGCAAGAGCTAAGGAGGTAGAACCATTTCGGCCAGATGAACAAAAGCGACAGACCTATGGACATCGATTTCTATGTTTGGGATACAGCAGCCCAACGATGACTGAGTGAGGTTCCCAGGGCCATGAGTCAGCCTCAGCCAACTCCGTGGGTGGAGTCTGCAAGGGCAGGTTTCTCCAGTGACCCAGTTCTCCCAGGGGAGAAGTGTTCCAGGGCTCACATCAGCACTTGGGAAATCCAATCCCTCCAATACCAGCCCAAAGTGCAGAGGAAGATTAAAAAGAGGGAAAATCAGCCCATGCCTCCATTGTGACTTCATGGTTCTTGGAAAGATCTCATCAGTTAAAAATCTTGTGAAGTTGACACTGTGGACCATTTCCATGGCATTGTCAGATTGTAGGTCTAATGGAGAACTGGAAGGAAACATGGAGGCCATAGAGTTCAGCCCCTTTAATTCATACATGAGAAAACCCAGACACAGAGACATAATTTGCCCCGGGGTCATATGCCTAGTAATTCACAGAATCACTGAGAACTATGAATGATAAGAAAGGAAAGTGACTTGCTTAAAGTCACAGAAAAAAGGAAGGTAGCAAATGCCTACTGTGCATCAGGCATTGTGCTAAGCTATTCACAAACATTACTTCATTTGATCCTGCAACATTAGGAGAAAGATAGTATTATTATCACCTTTTTACAGGTGAGGAAACTGAGGCAGAAAGAGGTCAAGTGACTTGTCCAGGGTCACCCAAATTGGGTATCAATCAGGGGCCAGCTAGGTGGCACAGCCAGCCAGGAAGTCATCAGTTCAAATCCAGCCTCAGACACTTACTGGCTGTATGAAACTGGGCAAGTCACTTAACCCTGTTTGTCTCAGTTTCCTCATCTGTCAAAGGATCTGGCAAAAGAAACAGCAAATCACTCCAGGATCTTTGCCAAGAAAATCCCAAATGAGGTAAAAAAAAAAGTCAGACATGACTCAAAATGACTGAACAACAATGACCACAACAAGCCAGGTAATAAGTGTGTGGAGCCAGCTTTGAGCACAGGTCTTCTTAACACCAGGCCTAGTGATTGATCCTTTGTATCACTTAGCTACTTCAGGATTGCTCCCCACTCCTCTTCCCATTATTCAAAGGGTGGGGGAGATGGCAGCTTCAGTTTCTGTGGGCAGACCTGATAGAAGTGGGGTTGAAAACCTCTCTTGTCTCCCCTCTTCTGTCCACTTAGGAGACGGTCAGCTAGAAGAGGTGGGGGGGGGAGGGATGAGAATGAAAAGTTGCCACTCATGGCAACAATCAATGTAGGTAGGTTTATGGGAAGACAGTCAAACCGATGTATTGTGGTGAAGCTCTGAATTGTTACAAACATTCTGGAAAGTGATTTGGAATTAAGCAAATAAAGTGACTACAATGTCCATACCCTTTGACCCAGAGACTTTATTACCCTAAGGAGGCCAAGAATATGAAGAAAGTCTCCATGTACATCAAAATATTTGTAGCAGCACTTTGGGGGATAGCAAAGAACTGGAAATAAAGTAAATGACCATTGATTGGGGAATGACTAAACAAATTGTGTGATATATGAATGTGCTGGAATATTACTGTGCTGTAAGAAATTATTAAAGCTATGGATACAAAGAAGCATGGGCAGATCTACATGAACCGATGCAGAATGAAGCGAGCAGAACCAACAAAATAAGAGACACAATGACTACAACAATATAATTGGAATGAACAGCCACAAACATATGGAATCAAAAGTGAATAAAAAAGGGAGGGGCATCAGAGGAGAGTACTCATATTGAGGTAGGAGATTGTTCATTGAATATGTTCTTGGACTTTTTCAATGCATTGATTGGCTATGCTGATTTTTCTCTCATTTTTCATTTTTGTCTTAAAAATACTATTTGTAATGTAGTAGGACTCTTTGGAAGGGGGAAGGGGAGAGATAGTTGGAGAAATTATAATCATAAAAAAGACATCAGTAAAAACTTATTGAAACAATAAAAATTTAACAGTATAACTACATGCTATTATTAAGTTTTTTTTTCAGTTGTGTCCCTATTTCATGTTTTCTTGGCAAAGATACTGGAGTGGTTTGCCATTTCCTGCTCTAGCTCATTTTACAAATGAGGATGTTGAGGCCAGTAGGATTAAGTGACTTGCCCAGGTTCACACAGCTAGTAAGAGTCTGAGTCTGGATTTGAACTCTGAAAGATGATTCCAAACCCAGTGCTGCATCCACTATGGCGCCACCTAGCTGTTGATAGAGATACACAGTATATGTATATACATACATACACACACAGATATATACACATATACATGTGCAAATGCATATATACACACGTGTGTATATATACAATACACATATACATATATGGACACGTGCAGACATATGTGCATACCAAAGTCAAATTGTCCCTAAACATGCCTCCTGTAGGCTTCTGCTCTCCTAAGTCTCTATGCCTATGCCTGGAATATCTTTCCTTTCCTGATTCACCATTTCATCTGTTTAACAAGCATTTGTTAAATGTCCCCTAAATTCCAGGTACTGTGTCAGACACTGACTCCAAAGACAAAAGGGGCATAATTCCTTCCTCTAGGAGGGTTATCTGCCCATCCTTCAAAGTCCTGCCCTAACCCTACCACCATCTACAGGAAGACTTTCTTGACCCACCAATGACCTCATCACATGGCACCCAGTCTTCTCCTGTCTCCACATCTTTGCCCTGGTTCCCCCACCCCAAAATTCTTAGCTGTCATCTCCACCTCTTCAGACCTCTGACTTCTTCAAAACTCATTTCAAATCCTACTTTTTACAGCAGACCTTTCCTGGGCCTTGAGTTGGGAATGCTTCCCCCCCTCCAAAAAAATATTGTCTTCTACCTACTCTCTATGTACTTTGTATATAACTAGTTATTATTAATTGTTGTCCCCTCCATTAGCCTGTGAGTTCGTTGAGGGCAGAGACTGTTGGGGGATTTTTTGCCTTTCTTTGTATCCTCAGCCCTTAGCATAGTGCTTAATAAAGGCTAACTAAATGACTTGCTTTTAAATTCACTTGTCATGTTCCATATATTACAGCTTCCTGCAAGACTGTAAGATCCATGAGGCCACACAGCTAATTTATCAAACTTTTGCCTTTTCTGTAGCTCCAAGTATTCTATTCTACATACACTAGTACTTCCTTAAATGTTGACTCTATCAAGTCACTTACTGTCTTAGAGAGTGGGGACGAGAGAGAGAGAGGTAGAAAATGTAGAACTCAGAATTTCATATAAATATCAATGTTAAAAATGGTTTTATATGTAATTTGAAAAAATAAAATATTATCTACTCATTAAAGTTGAATGAATGAATTCAATTAAATAGCACATATCAAGCACCTTCTGGGTATGAAATGTTGTCCTAAGCCATGGGGATATCCAGAGAAAAACAACAAACCAGTCCTGGCCTCAAGATGCTTATAAACTAGTGAGTAAAAGCCCCCAAGAAGAGCTGCTTTCTCTTAGTGGTAACAGGACCTTCCTCTAAGAGCATCATGGAGATTTCCTCTGATTTGCTGGCTAGCCCTGACTTCTGTAAAACCACACTATTCCCCCCACACTGTATCCCAGATCATGAAACTAGCTGCCATTTACATCCGGCTTTAAGACTTGCAAAGCCCTTTCCAAATAGGATCTCACTGGAGCTTCAAATAGCCTGTTATTGTTTTCTCTGTTTCACAGATGAGATTTCCTCTTGGTCATCAACTAATAAGTGCCAGAGACGGATGAGATTTGAACTCGGGTTGTCCTGATTCCAAATCTGCTCTGTCTCTACTCTGCTGGTCTGACTCTTGTCTACGGATGTATAGACTAAGGATTGCTTCTGTGTGCATGTATGTATCTGTGTGCCTGTGTATGTGTGTGTGTGTATGTGAGTGTGTGTGTGTGTGTGTGATGCACATTTGACAACTGCCTGGTTTGTGTGTGCAATTAAACTAAGCTTGCGTGGGGCCAAAGTTCGGGGCTTTAGTGTCTGTCCCTATTAGCTCTCCTAAGCCACGTCACTCACCAGAAAGTTGATGCAGTGTGGTTGCTCAATGGGTTTGATGAATGGGACATTCTGCCTCCCTTCCCTGAGCCCAGGCCCTATTTTGTCCATCTTTCAACAGACATTGATTATGGTCTTCCTGTGTGTCAGGTGCTAGGAACACAAAGACCAAAGGAGATAGGGAAAGAAAAAGAAAAAAGGGAAAATGAGGGGAGGGGAGGAGAGAAGAGGGCAGGGAGACTCTCTGCCCTCAGAGAGCTTCCATTCTTTTTTTTTTTTTTGCTTTTTGGAGGGGAGAAGGCAGGGGAACCAGAGTTAAGTGACTTGTCCAAGGTCACATGGCCAGTACGTGTTAAGGTGCCTGAGGCAGGATTTG
Organism: Pseudocheirus occidentalis; assembly: GCA_028646575.1. Taxonomy (NCBI): domain Eukaryota; kingdom Metazoa; phylum Chordata; class Mammalia; order Diprotodontia; family Pseudocheiridae; genus Pseudocheirus; species Pseudocheirus occidentalis. Next base: position 21,743,049 of record CM053594.1, read on the forward strand.
AACTCAGGTCCTCCTGACTCCAGGGCCAGTTCTCTATTCACTGTGCCACCTAGCCATCCAGAGAGTTTCCATCATAATGAGGAGAGAGATGACACCCACAGGAGCCAAACAAGGCAGATGGAATGCAAGTTTCTCAAACATGAGGATTGCTTTATAAATGCTTTCTTGATTGTTGCTTCTTGTCATAAAGTGCTTGGCAAAGGGCCTGGTCCATAGTAGGCACTTAAATGTTTATTCCTTTCCCCTTCCCTTGCTTGTTGATACAAGACAGCCTTATTAGGGGAAGGCACTAACAGCTGGAGGGAGCAGGAAAAGCCTCGTGCAGGAGGTCAGGGCCTCAGCTAACTTTTGCAGAACTGTAGGGATTCCAAGAGGCAGAGGGAGAGACTGTTGATTTGTTCTCCCTAAGAAGGCATAATTATATACCTTGGTGTTAGAAGACCTAGATTCCAAACCTCATTTTTTGCCTCTTGGGCAAGTTACTTGCACTCTCTCTGCCTCAGTTTCCCCACTTGTAAGATGAAGGCATTGGACTAGATACCTTGCCTTCCTACACTCAACCTATGAGGGAAGGAGGAGGTGGCCAACTGCCAAGTTCGGGAGGGGCATGGGGATTTGACACAATTGGCCCCCCACCTAGCCAGCCAGTGCTAACGCTGTTTAGGGCCGTTTTAGCAGTCAAAGACAGGCCTCCCTCTCTGGAGACTCTCCCTTTGCCCAGGCCCCCCTCCCCACCCCTAGTTTCTCCATCTCCACCCTACCCCAGGCAAAGGATCAAGGAAAATGGGAGCAGGGATCCTGGCCTCCCAGTTTCACACACTTTATCAACAGTGCTGAGAGGCCTTTTTTCTCTTTTCTTTTCTTTCTCCTTCCCCTAAAACCATCCATCGAAGCCAAGTTGTTGAGTGAATCGTAAAGGGAGCAAATTCCAAGAGCGTGAGCTTCACTGTGGTTCCCAGGACAGGTCTCAGCCAAAACAAACCTCCAGGCTGCCAGGATCAGTGACTTACTGAGGCAAACTCAGGCCTTGGCTGCCTAGGCTGCTGGCTGGCCCCTACTCCTCCTCCTCCCTGTGTGAACTCTCTCTGTCTCTGTCTCTCTGTCTCTGTCTCTCTGCTCTCTTCTCTCTCCTCTCTGTCTTCCTTCACTTTCTCTTCTATCCTTCTCTCTCTCTCTCTCTCTCTCTCTCTCTTTCTCTCTCTCTTTCCTAGTGTCTCTCTTTCTCTCCTTTTCTGCTTTCTTCTCTCTTCCCTTCCTTCCCTGTGTCCTCTGCAAAGTCACTGAAAAAACAGTCTCTGCAGGTCAGGAGTGGTATCCTTTTGATGGGTTTCTGATCCTTTGGGAAGGTGGGGGGAGTAAAAAGGCCAGGAGGCCTTAAGAATTGGGCAGGCAGAGTTGGAAGAGAGGCCAGGGCTGATGGGAATGACTTATGCACAGCTTGTATCCAGCCCTACACCACTTCAGCCCAAACCAAACACTAAAGCCTGAATGGAACATAAATGTTTACATACTATAGTCATGGGAATTAGTCCAGGCAGCTGTGGGGCAGTGAAGGAAGGTGGTGGGGGAGAACCTTCTGGATTTAGAGGCAGAAAACCTGGTTTTAAATACCAGGAGAGGGGAGATTTGAACCCAAGTCTTTCTGATTTCAGGTTTAAGACTCTGTTTACCATGCTTTCTCAATGAAAATGGACCCCACTCTAAAAGGATAATGCTGAACAAGGGGCCTCTGGAGAAGGCAAAGACTTCCCAAGGCAGATCTGACTTTTGGGGAATCCTCCAGTCTGTATCTCAGCTGGTCTGACTAAGTCCTATGTAGGGCTCAGTTGAAGGCATTGGGGAGGTTCAGTCTAGAACACAGAAGACTGAGCTGGGCACTCTGGCTGTCTTTATGTATCAGAAGAACTATTATATAAAAGAATGATTAGGCTTGTTCTGTCTGGCCCCAGAGGACAAAATTAGGAGTAGTGAAAGGAATTCCAAAGAGGGTGGTTTTGACTAGAAATTAGAAAAAGTTTCCAAATGATGAAAATGGACTGCCTCAGGAGGCAGTGAGCTTCCTTTCCCTAAAGGTCTTCAGACAGAGGATGGATGACCACTGATGGGGCATGGTGTAATGCAGATTTCTTGTGGGTTTGGGTTGGGTTGGTCTCGTTGGATGCCAAGGTCCTTTCCAACACTCAAACCCTTTCTTGCTGTCAGTCCATGATTCTACGGTTCCAGTTGCTTAGAGGGTCCAGCCTAAACTCTATCTGACTTTTTTCAGGAACTTATACAATACAGCTCCCACCATCTGTTGCCTTCACTCCTACTCATGCTGCTGTTTGAAGCTAGAGAGAATTGTGAAACTGTGCTTGTGGCATTTGCTACAAATTTATGTTATACTGTTTCAACTGGGCCCTCGCTGTTGCAAGGCAATCCTTTTTACAAGTCCCTGATAGATTCAATGTCCCATTCACTCAGCAACTTTTCTAAATCTTTTCATCCCTCTTCAAAGGTCTCCACAGCTTGCCCTCTACTCCCTCCTCAAGTGAGATCATAGGCTTCATAGTTCACTGAAAAAATGGTAGTAACTCTCAGAGAGCTCCTTCTTTTTCCCTGTCAATTCTATTTTCTCAAAATCTCCTCTCCTCTAACATTGCCGTTACCCTGTTCCAAGTCCTTATCACCTCATCAGTGGTTCTCAACCTTCCCAATGCCATGACCCTTTAACACAGTTCCTCATGTTGTAGTGACCCCCCAATCATAAAATTATTTTTGTTGCTACTCATAACTATAATTTTGCTACTGTTATGAATTGTAATGTAAATATCTGATATGCAGGATGTATTTTCATTGTTACAAATTGAACATAACCAACAGGTTGAGAACCACTGGCTTAGATAATTATGACAGCCTGCAGATTTGTTCCTTGCCTCAGGTCTTCCCCCATTCCAATTCATCCTCCTCTCAGCTTTTGAAATGACTTTCCTAAAACTCAGGTCATCCCCCACATCTACCTCCCCTTTCAATAAACTCTGCTGGCTACAGGATGAAATATAAAAACCTCTGGCTTTTAAAGCAAGGACAGCTAGGTGGCACAGTGGATAGAGCACTAGACTTGGAATCAGAACATCTTCATGAGTTCAAATCCAACTTCAGACACTTACTAGCTGTGTGACCCTGGGCAAGTTACTTAACCCCGTCTTCCTCAGTTTTCTCATCTGTAAAATGAGCTGGAGAAGGAAATGGCAAATCACCCCAGCATCTCTGCCAAGAAAACCCCAAATGGGTTCATGGAGGGTTGGACATGACAGAAATGACTCAGCAACAACAACACAACCTGGTCTCTCCTTCCCTTTCCAGTTTTCTTACACCTGATTCCCCCAAATATTCTCTGTGATCTACTGACACCAGCCTACAAAACACTCTCTCCCTACTCTGTGCACTTTGCTAGCTGTTGCCCATGCCTGGAATTCTCCTTTTTCATACACATCTACTGCCTTTGCTGACTTCTTTCAGGTCCCAGCTATAAGTGCACCTTCTGCAACATAAATAAGACTTTTCTGATCCCTCTTAAGCCTTCCCTCTATTAAATATCTCCATTTATCCTGTATATGTCATGCTTGCATGAAGTTCTACACCTTTAGAATGTAAGCTTCTTGAGGGCAGGGGCTGATTTTGCCTTTTCTTCATATCCCTTGCACTTAGCAATGTGTCTGGTGAGTAGTGGATCAGTTTAGCATTTATGAAGCTCCTACTATGTGTCAGATGGGGATACAAAGGAAGCAAAGTCCATCCCTGCCCTCAAGAACCTGAAAAATCTAGCCTAGAAACTCCTCTGTTGGATCTGAGAGGCCTGGTCCAGGGACTCCTTCGTTTGTTGACAAGTATCAGGACCTGCTCTGCTGATTCCCAAAGGCTTGATCCAAAAATTCCTCCATAAATTAGCAACTGCCACTCCACTGTTGGCAGCAGCCTCCCAACTTGGTCTTGGAACTCCTCACTATTCCATGCACTGCCATTCCTGGGGCTGTGTGGTACCCTAGAAGGACCCTCTAAATGCATAGGTCCTTCCTCCAGGGCAATGAGTCTGGTTGAAGGAAAGGAGTTTTTACTCTTTCTCTTTGATTCTTATCCCTTCCCTTTTAAAGGCTGTGAGTATGTGTGTGTGTGTGTGTGTGTGTGTGTGTGTGTGTGTGTGTGTGTGTACATAGCCCAGGTGTAAAGCCTGAGCATGACCCAGTAAATCATCCTCAATAAGGTGTTACAGGCCAAGGGCAATCCCCAGAGCCAGGGGAGTTCACACTGTATAAAGGAGTCTCATGGTGTATCACACCATCAGCTTTGTGGAGGAATTTGACACTTTCTTAAGGAGACTCCAGAGGGATACAAAGAGGCCCTGGAAGGGTCCAGAGGGGGCACTCCTAGACCCTTATTAGCTACTGCTTCCCAGTGTGAGTCGAGTTATTGAATGTTAGAAATAAAAAGGATCAGAGATATCTTCTAATTCAGTCTCTTCATTTTTGATGAAGAAACTAGAAGTCCAGCAAAGGTAAGTAACTTGACTAAGGTCACACAGGTAATAAAGGGGCAGATTCTGGGTACAAACCCAGATCCTCTGACTCCCCACACCAGCATTTGTTCCAATACATATTGTTGTTCAATCATGTCCAACTTACAACCCCAATTGGGGTTTTTATTGTAAAGATACTAGTTTGCCATTTCCTTCTCCAGTTCATTTTACAGATGAAGAAACAGAGGCAGACAGGGTGAAGTGACTTGCCCAGGGTCACATAGATAGTAAGTGTCTGAGGCCAATTTGAACTCAGGAGTCTTTCTGTCTCCAGGCCTCTATCCACCGAGCCACCTGGATGCCTGGTAGTAAGAAGAGCTAAGCTCATAAACTAGCAGGGTGATTTTTAGGCAAACCATCTCAGAGGCTGAGTTTTCCCCCCTGCAAAGTACAATTGCTTTAGGGATGACTTCTATCTTTCCACCTCCTTTAGGCCTGATGTCACCTAGTTTCAAAAGTGCCTTGTGTTTCTATGACACCTCAGAAGTTCCTAGAAGGTTGGCACGTCCGTGCTTCAAACAAAGCATGGTGGGCGCGCAGTTTGTGGCTGGTAGTAAGGCCATGCTGCTTCAGGGTGAAGGCTTTCTGCAGAGTGCATGCCTGGGGGATTTCTCAGCCTTCTCCTTCCCATCTCTACTCTCCTCTCCCCCCAAGCTGGTGAATGATGGGTGTACTTTGTCCAGTGATTGACTGTTTGCCGAAGTGCTAAGAAAATACACGTGACACAATGTTTTTGAGCTTTTCCTGAGATATTTATATCCCATAAATGGCATGGGCTTTTCCCCCCTCTGCCACCAAAAAAAGGATAAATCAATGGTCCTAATCAGGCTAATGGAGAGAGGCCTAGCTCTGATAATGAGCAAGCTGCCTTCCATTCCAGGGCTGGCTGTGGCTTGGACCAAATGGCAGCGTTTTTGCACAAATGGCTCCCTTGTGCTCTCCCCACTCCACCTTTGCTTCCTTCCATTCCCCTGCTTCCTTCAGGTGTCCTCCTACAGGAGGCCTTTCCTGATTTCCATCCCCGCCTGGTTATTAACATTCTCCCCATCTTAAAACCATCTTTTATCACTCTTGTGATACCCCCTCCCCCACCAGGTACGTTGCCATAGAGATAGGATTGGATTTGGCTGGATGATATCTGCATGATGGTTTATAAACATTTACCAAGGGCTTCCCAAGTTTCTAGGGGGGTTTTGATCCTTTTTTTGAAAGGAACTATTTTCCTAAAGAGAAACCATGTGGCTGAGAAGGGAGGCCCAAATGTGAACATAGGAAACATCTCCCTTTTGTTGCTGTTCAGTCACGTCCAACTCTCTGTGGTCCCATTTGGGGTCTTCTTGGTAGATATATTGGAGTGGTTTGTCATTTCCAGCTCATTTTACAGATGAGGAAACTGAGGCAAATGAGGTTAAGTGACTCACCCAGGGTCACACAGCTAGTAAGTTTCTGAGACTGGATTTGAACTTGCAAAGATGAGTCTTCCTGACTCCAGGACTGGCACCCTATCCACTGTCCCACCCAGCTGCACCTATTCTTTTTAGGGAGAGAAGGACTGTAAGGTACATTCCCCACCCCATTTCTCTCTTACTGAGTCAACAGATCTCAGAAGGCCTAGTGCTTCTCTTCACAACAGAAAGCAGCTAAAATAGGCAACATGGAGTCCCAGTAGCATGGTGGACCAGGCAAGGAGGTGGGGAGAGATGAGAGGAAATTTGATCAGAATCCCCAGGGTTGATAAGATGATTGGAATCTGGCCCATAGAGCCTTTTCTCCTCTCTACGCTTCACTCTTTCCTGGAGTGTGCCCAAGAAGAATCTGTACTTTCCTTTACTCATCCAACCAGTTCACTTCCCAGTTTCCCTCCAACAGGTGGGAAGAGAAGAATAGAGGGGTGGGGAGGCGGGAAGAAATTCAACCCAACCCTTCAGCTGTAGCCACTGTGGCCTGCAAGTGGAAACCTGTTCCTTTAAATGCTTATTTACATTTCTTTGTTACTTAAAGCTGCTATTAAATAATAATACCATTTATATTTTTTTTAGTCTAGGGCACTAAGCGTGTGGTTCAAGCTTGAGAGAGACAAAGTTAGCTCAAAAAAGAAAGGAGATTTTTCTCAGCCCAGGCTGCACTGAGGGCAAGCCAATTAAATGGAAATTTTCTGCAGAGATTTAGCGACCTCTGAATCTATTCATACCCAGAATGCTTTTGAACCTGGAGAGAGACTTAACAAAGAAATGACCCAGTAGCAGTGACTAACAAACCCAGTCTTTGTTCAAGTAACCACTCTGCACATAGCACCCAGCCAACCTCCAAACCAGACCAACTTTGGATAATGCCATTCCAATGGTATCCCTCCAAATGTCAAGGGAAATTGAGGCAGGTCCCTAGCTCATCTCTACCTTGTGTGGAGACTAATAGACAGGGGTCACACAGGATGGGCAAGCATGGATGAGTTGCTAACTGCACTGTGGGAGGGAACATTTATGTAGATAAGATCACAGGCCCATTTGAATATCTGAGGATACTTGGTATTTGCCTAGACTCTGAATGTACCCTCCCAGGAGACTTTAAACTCCTGGAAAGAAACCATGGTTGAGTTTTTGTCTGTTTGACCCATCTGACACCTTAACATGGCACCTGGTACTGAAAAGGAATTTCTCTGTGGTTGTGCTTCCCTGGTTCTAAAATTGAGGGAATAATCCCTGCTCCTTAGTGACCTCACAGCAAAAAGAAGATCATCAGAAGCACTTGGCTGGTTCAGTGGAAAGAAGTTGCCATATAAATTATTCATCCCTCATTTGAAAGGTAAGTTCGTTTCAGGGTAATGCATGTTGGCAGCAGCCCTGTAAACACCAAGGAATTACCACTACATTCTAGGATAATGCTTTGAACCTCACACAATGGTGTTTTCAACATAGGGGAAATGATGCATTATGGTCTTTGATATGGCTATGTGAAAAGGATTGCCTTCTCCAATCATTCCAAGGTTGTTTCACCTTGGAGATCTGGTATGTAAGTGGGAAGAGCACCAGACTTATCAGGACCACCTGGGTTCAAATTCTTCCTCTGACACGTATTAGATATATGACCCTGGGCAAGTCATTCTATTTGCCTCAGTTTCTTCATCTATAAAATGGGGGTCACAATTACACTTAAATCATAAGACTAAGATGAACTAATGTGTGTCAAGATGCCTAAATCCTCATCTGAATCATGGAGAGCAAGGGTTATTATGGTAAATCCAAACCCTGTGTAATGCTCCCTATTAGAGGCAACAGTGGATAGAACATTGGGTCTGGTGTCAGCAAGACCTGAGTTCAAATTCAGCCTCAGACACTTACTAGCTATGTAGCCTTGGGCAAGTCACTTAACTTTTCTGTTTGCCTCAGTTTCTTCAACAGTAAAATGGGGATAATAGCCCCTTTCCTGGCAGGGTTGATGTAAGGATCAAATGAGACAAATTTGTAAAAAAAAAAAAAAAAAAAGACCAACATCGTAAATTTCTAAGAAATATTTTATATTTGTAAAATACATATATTTATAAAAATTATATTTACACATAATTATATATGTGAATTATATATTTGTGTATATATATATAAAATTATATTTATAAAAAATGTCCAGGGATTATATAAATGCTTATCTCCCCTCCTGTTTCATTTTGAGAGAATGAATAAGATGCCTCCAGTCTATATTTCTTTTGGAATAACCAGGTCTCTATGTCCCAGGTAATTTGAATCAGTTCACTCTATTGAATAGAGGGGAAAATGAACATGAAAGTAGCATGGACACAGGCCCCAAAGAGTAATTCTGAGTGTGCTGCCAAGCACAACCCAACCCACTTTCCTCTTTTCACAGACAAGAACTCATCTGTTTGTTTATGAGACCACTGGAAAATGATGAAATCTCCCTATTTCCTTTCCTTTTCTTTCTTTTTTTTTTATTTTGCTTTTTGGAGGGGGGAAGACAGGGCAATGGAGGTTAAGTAACTTGCCCAAGGTCACATGGCTAGTAAGTCTGTCAAGTGTCTGAGGCTGCATTTGAACTCAGGTCCTTCTGACTCCAGGGTTGGAGCTCTATTCACTGCACCGCCTAGCCACCCCCACTTAAAATATTTTTTAAAATTTATTTACTATTAGCTGACAACATTCAGTTCTACAAGTAGTTTATTTTGATCTACATTCAAACTCTGTAATTCTTTCTCTGAATGTTGATAGCCTTTTCCATCATGAGTTCTTTGGAGTTGTGCATTGCTGAGATGAGCCCAGTCTATCGAAGTCAGTCATCACAGACATAATGTATCTGTAATCATGCACAATGTTCTTCTGGTTCTGTTCCCCTCACTCACCATCAGTTTATATAAGTCTCTCCAGGTTATTATGAAGTTCACTTGCTCCTCATTTCTTATAGCACAATAGCATTCCATTACATTCAAATACCACAACTTGTTTAACCATTTACCAATTGATGGGCATCCCCTTGATTTCCAATTCCTTGGCACCATGAAAAGAGTTGCTATAAATATTTTTGTACATACTGGTCTTTTTCCTACTGGTATGATTTCTTTGGGATATAGCCCAAGAAGAGGTATTGCTGGGTCAAAGGTTATGCACATTTTCATAGCCCTTTAGGCATAGTTGCAACTTGCTCTCCAGAATGGATGGATTAGTTCACAATTCCACCAACAATGCAACAGTGTCTCAATTTTTCCACATCTTCAACATTTTTCATTTTTATGTTTTGTTATTAATATTAATTTTTAAAACTTTGAGTTTCAAATTCTCTTCTTCTTCCCCCCTCAATGAGAGGGCAAGAAATTCAATATAGGTTATCCATGCATAGTCATACAAAACACTTCCATAATAATCATGTTATGATAAAGAAAAGACAAAAAGCTCAAGAAAAATAAAGAAAAAAAGTTGTTTCAATATGCATTCAGACACCATCAGCTCTTTGTCTGGGGACAGACAAAATTTTTCATTACAAATCCTTCAGAGTTGTCTCAGGTCATTGCATTGCTAAGAAAAGGTCAGTCATTCACAGCTGATCATCCTGAAATATGTCTGTTACTTTGTACACAGTACATTTCACTTTGCATCAGCTCATGTAAGTCTTTCCAGGTTTCTCTGAGAGCATCCTGCTCATCATGTCCTATAGTACAATAATATTCCATCATAATCACATACCACAATTTGTTCAGTCATTCCCCAGTTGTTGGGCATCCCCTCAATTTCTAATTCTTTGCCCCTAGAAAAGAGCTGCTGCAGGGGCTGTGGAGGCAGAATCAAGTTGGTGGCATAGAAGCCGGAGAACTCTGGGGCTCCCCCCACAACCACCTCAAATACCTATAAAATATGACTCTAAACAAATTTTACAGCTCCAGAACCCACAAAATGACAGAGAAACAGGGCTCTTGCTGAAGGCAGCCTGGCAGCTGGATGGGAAGGGCTCCTCATAGCACATTGAAAGCTGAAACCAGCCTGGCCCCCAGGGCAGCCAGGACAAGCCACAGCTGGAGCACTCAGGAAAGTGGATCACCAGCAGCTGTGGCAGTTTCCACAATTATCACCTCATAAGAGCCAAGGACAAAGTGAAAGGTCAGTGGAACTTGGCTAAATTTGAGGGAAAGGAGTGGGTCCAGCTGTCTACTCCCAGAGCAAGAAAGCAGTAGAAGCAGTCCCCGAAGCCACCTCCAAGTGGCTGCTTCAGACCTCCTGGCCTGCTGATTGCAGAGGGGTGAAAAGCCAATCAGCAGTAGATTCCTGAGAGAACGCTACTGTGAACAGCCTTTAAGATTCGGATTACACAGTATTAGTGAACACTCTGTTTATTCCATTACAAAATCAGATTCAGTACAATGTTCACAGTTTCAACAG
>CM053594.1:21753979-21773436 GCA_028646575.1 Pseudocheirus occidentalis
GTTAACCCCTCGTTCCCAGTTTCCATTCAATCACATTGTCCCTCACACCTATGATGCTATAGATTTTGTAGCTAATTTATTTCCCCATCTATGATGCTGCTTCTATTCTGAATACTCCTCTTTTTGTCCACAAAAGAGAGCTGTCCCCTTCATTTGTAATCTTAACTTTTCTCAGGAGGTTGAGACCCTGTTTATTGTAAAATTATGCTTTATCAAAAAATTAATCATGCTCAGAACTTTGTGACTCAGTTTACCTTTATTTTGATTATAATACCTCTCTATCCACCTACCTATATGTTTATCCATCTCTATCCTTCAGTCCAGCCATTTATCTTTTTCTCTCTGTCTCCCCATCCATCCATCCATCCATCCATCCATCCATTCACCTATCCACCCATCCATTCACCCATCTCTCCACCTATCCATCCATTTACCCGTCATAGGCCCTTTGACCTGGATCCACCCTTTTGGCTCAGCTATGCTGTCTCCGCTTGAATGATGCCTCCTGCTTATTTCTGCTAAAAGTAGCCAGCTGCATTCCTTCTCCTGAGGCAGCCTCACTTAGTTATTTATTGATACCTTGTCCTCCTACATCAGCTGCATGCCATCTAGAGACCCAGCCGGCTATGACTTCACTCTACTCAAATTGCAATTAACCAGCCTCCTGGCTCGCATATTTACTTACCCAGAACTATTTTTGGTGGGTGCTCATAGACAGCGTACACCCTGCAGTATTTGGTATTTGAGATGTGAGCTTTGGGCTTGATTGGAGTAAGATGTTAACAAGCAAGCCTGGAATATAGATGTACTTCCTTGGGTATGTATGCATGCCTACACATATATGCCATTGCCTGGATCTATAGAGTACATGCTATCAGAGTTGCTCTCTTGGGAGTGACCTCACCTATGAGCTAGCACTGCCAGGTCACTTGATTCCCAAATGTTTTCACTATTACCCCTTCTCCCCACTCCTGCTTTGCTCCAGTCCCTTTGCTAAGGATTGCCCCTCTTTGTTGAACCCTTGTTCCTAGCCCCACCCCATTCCCAAGGTCCTTGCAGATCTTCCCCTTTCAATCATGCCCTCTTTTTCCATAATTTTTCCTAGTTGTCCATATCCTTAAAAAAAAATCACTTGAGTTTACCATTCCCCCCCTCCATGCTATCAATCATCCTATATCTTTTTCTCTCACAATCAGGAGGGGAAAACTGCCTACGCTCATAGTCCGCAATTTCTCCTTTTCTACTCACTTCTTAGCCTCTTCCAATCTTGCTTTTGAATCTGCCCCTAGAATGAGACCATTTTCTCCAAAGGTACCAGGGATATTCTTAATAAGTCCTTTTTTCAATCATCATCCTTTTTGACCTCTCTGCAGCGGACACTTTGGACACTTCAGCTACCCTCTCTGTCATCATTCCTAAGTTTGAATCATCTGTCCATTCTCTCTTCACTCTCCAGGCTTCACCTCTTTGTTTTCTTTCCCCATTAGAACATAAGCTCTTTGAGGGTAAGGGTTGTCTTGCTTGCTTGCACTTGCATTCCCAGGGTTAGCAACTCACAAATCAAGAGAGATGGCCCCAGAGTAGGGGCATTTCCAGTGTGAGGAGGCTGCTGGAGAGGAGATGGAGAAATCTACAGAGTAAGCAAGATATTGAGCAAGGAGATAATACTGGCTTTCTTAGACATTGTCCCTTCCTCTGTATTAGCCATGTTGGTCTGCTGGCCAGAATCCTGAGACTGGAACTCCTGTTAGGCCAGTTTTTTGTATTTAAACTACCTAGAAGCCACATCAAATACCTAAACTTTAGACTTCTGAGTCAATTAAGTTTCAAGGACAGTTTTAAGGAGAAACTTAACTTCCAGGTTAATTATCCCCAGGTTAGCTTCCAGGTTAATTAACCAGGTTAATTAAAAAGTTAACCCCATCTAGAGTAAGATATTACCATGGATGGGATAGGACTTTAGGGTATTGCTGCTATTAAGCTACCTTAATCAACCTCAGTCTCCTCCTCTGTAAAATGGGTATAATATCTTCATAGACTTGTAATGAGGAAAATATTTAGTGGACTTTAAGGAGCTATAAACATGAGTTTGATTTTGAAGACAAAGATTGTAGGTAATAATAATGAAACATATTGAGTTTTGCAAAGTACTTTAAATATAGGATCTCCTTTGTACCACAGTATGATGCTATGGAGCAGGTGTTGTAAGTAGATCCAGAGCTACCAGTTTGGACACCAGTGGCAAGTGATATGAAATGCATCCTTGAGCTTATAACTCCTGAAGTAAAAATAATATGTAGTGGTTACAAATATAAGAATTAATGCAGCTAAGCTGGAGAGTGATTTTGTTATGATAATGACTAATGTGTTATGAAGAATGTCCATGATTTGATATATGATCTGCTAGCTTCTTGCTTTAGATAATTATTCTTTTAAATGCTAAGTCCCTAGCTAATAACTAAGTATTTCTGAGATGCTGGAAAAGTGCACATAATAATTTTTTTGCCTCGAGACCAAGATCCAGTGGCCCCTTCCTAGTTACATCTCTGGCTACAGGTATTACTATAGCATTTTTACTTCCTTGGGTATTGTATGACAGTGACTAGCACCATTGCCTGCATATAGTAGGTATTCCCTTTCATGTTTGGACTGGACTTGTAATTCCATCAGTATAAGGAACTCTTGCTGAGGAAGCTCCCTTTGCCAACAAGAGACTGACTCCTGTTCTGCGTCTTATGGTCTTAGGGAGCTACCTTGGAACCTAAAATGTGAATTCAACTGATCATAACCAATGTATGTCACAGGCAGGACCTGAACCCAGCTCTTCCTGATTCCAAAGCTGGATTTTTATGATTATAGGGACAGCATATACAGGACAGTTTGGCTGTGGGATGGGGATGATAAAGTCCAGGAGTCCTTATGATATAACAGTAGGTGAGAGGAGCGTGCCTAAAGGTCCAGAGTTCATATCAGCAGAGCAGAGGATAAGCAGAGCAGAGGATAACCCTTACCTAGTGAAGGCAGAGCAGATTGGAAGCCCAGTGGTCTACTATCTTACTAAAGGAATTGTCATCGATGACTGCTTGCTCACTTAAGTGGAGTGAGTAGATCCCTGAACAATGATTGCCAGGAAGGGAAGGACCTGAGGGTCTGAGTGGAACAGGACTTTGGGTTCCTTCTGGTAAGGGTCAGGATGGGGGTTCAACATCAAACCATGAGTGTTTCCAATGCCAAGTGAGAACAGTTACGAAGTATAGTGAGTGAATGGAGTGCTAGACCTAAAATCAGGAAGACCTGAGTTCAAATTTAGCCTCAGAAACTTAACTAGCTGTGTGACTCTGGGCAAGTCACTTGACATCTATTTGGCTAAACTGGCTCATCTGTGAAAGGGGAATAATAATAGCACTTATTTCCCAGATTTGTGGTGAGAATCAAACAAGATGATATTTGTAAAAAGTGTTTAGTGTGGGACCTGGCAACAACAACAAATTATTATTAACTTGGTCCTGGTGGCTGGGCAGCTAGGTGGTGGAATGGATAGAACATTGGAATTAGAACTAGGAAGAAATCTTCACGAGTTCAAATGTGACCTCAGACACTTACTAGCTGTGGAATTCTGGGGAAGTCACATAACCCTGTTTGCCTCAGTTTCCTCATCTGTAAAATGGACTGGAGAAGGAAATGGCAAAGCCCTCCAGTATCTTTGCCACTAAAATCCCAAATAGGATCACAAAGAGTCAAACACAATTGAAATGGTGGTGGAAGATGGGAAAGATTTTCTGCAGTCTCTTCCTGCTATGCCCTCAGGAGCCTGTTGGAATCTGGGTGGCTAGGCAAAAGAGGTGAAGGTCCCAAGTAGTGGCGCCCCACTTTGCCTTTGTCTCATTTAATATTTGTCAATTACTTTACGCATTAGCCTTGCCCACCTAGCGGGAACTTTCACTCAGAAACAAAGAGAAGAAAAAGCTTTGTCGCTAAAACACAACTCTCTTGAATTCCTGGATTCACTTATGATGCGCACCAGGGGGCTGGACGCCTGGGTTTGCTCACCCAATGCCATCTCCTTTTAGCCTTTCCATGAGCACAGCTAAGTCTATCGACTGAATCTCCTCTGTTTATTGGATTGTCTCTTTTAATAGGACAGCCCTGTGACTGTTCTGTGAGAATGTAACACCGAGCTCATCCATCAACCTCTCAGTCTAAGTTGATTGGTTCTCCTAATGGGATGGAATGTCCTAAAGAAGAAGGAAAAGTATCATCATGTTGGGTTGGGTTAACTTGTTTCTGACCATGAGCTATTGTCCCTGAATGAGAATTCAATCAATGGAGAAGGGCTGATCTATTGTTCCTGAATCCTGAATGTTGTAGGAGGGGGAAAAAACAAGTCCTGATGCTTTCAATAAGTATATTTCAGCATATCTATCTCCCCCTGCTTGGAGCAGGTCCACAGGACCAAGTCAGGGGTGCAACAAAGAAATTTCCACAGCCTTTCGGTCATTTTCACAATTCACAAGAAAGAGATCATCCTCTGATAACAACCACAAGCCCACTGTCCTCCCCCACCTTCTTAACCTGTAGGACTGGTGGAAGGGGGGAAGGGGAGATGCAATTTGCCTCCATGGCCTTCCCAATTATAAAGAAAAGTAATTTCTCCTCTCACTGCCTTTAATGGGCTTGGAGCTGTTCCAAGAGTTAGGAAACCCATATTTTGTCCTTACATCTTTTCCCCGACTCATTATATGACCTCTCTGTGCCTTTGCTTCCTCATCTGTAATAATACCCACACAGGACTAGAATGAGGACAGATGAGATAATGTCCCTCTGTCTCTTTGAGTTTCTCGGAAAGGAATTAGATAAGTAGAATATATATGTACGTATAGTCTAGATATGTATGTCATCTCCATAGCTAGAGTTAAGATGCTATGTCTTGCATATACTAGACACTTGATAGCTAGGTCCTGAATGCAATTATATTATTATTATTAATTCTTATTATTATTTAGCATGGTTTTTAGTGAATATAGAATCTTCACTCAGAATACAGGCTTTTAACCTTCTTGTATGTCCTGGACTCCTTTGTCAGTCAGATGAAGCCCAGGGAGCCCCTCCCAGAATGATGTTTTTAAAATGCATAGAACAAAATATAGAGCAGTGGTTCTCAACCTTCCTAGTGCCGCGATCCTTTAATACTCGCATGTGGGTGTCTTTGCATGCAGGCAGATCTGCCTGGAGATGAATACAGGAGCCATGTCTCGTTCCTAAGACCATGGGAAATACGTGTTTTCCGATGGTCTTAGGAGACCCCTGTGAAAGGGTAGTTCCACACACCCCCAGAATCCCCTCCCCAACCCACAGGTTGAGAACCACTGATAAAGAGGATTAAAAAGGAAACCAATTACGTAGAAACAAAGTCTCCAAATAGTTTAAGATACAAGTTTATAGATCCCAGGTTTGGGATTCCTGATTCAGAGGCTTAAAAAAAAAAACAATTAGTGTTAAGTGATTTACCCAGGGTCACATAGCCAGTAAGTGTCTGAGGCTGGATTTGAACTCAGGTTCTCTTGACTATAGGGCTGGTGCTCTATCCCCTGCACCACCAAACTGCCTCTTTAGAGGAATTTTTTTGGATAAAACTGTAATGAAGCATACATCCTGCCTTCTTTTCAAGGATCCTCAAGCATTTCCTGAAGCATTTCACTTGTTCTTCATCATTCATTCATTCATTCATTCATTCAATAAATAAACAGTCATTAAATATCTGCTATGTGCCAAGAACTACCATATACAATGGGGATTCCAAGACAAAAATGAGAGTTTCTGCCCTTGGGGAGTTTATATTCTACTTGGAGAATAACAACCACCACCACAACAATAATAATCACCATTATTACTATCATCTAGCATTTATATGAGGCAGCTAGGTGGTGCCATAGGGCATAGAGCGCCAGACCTAGAGTCAGGAAGACTTGAGTTCAAATCTGGTTTCAGACACTTACTAGCTGTGTGACCCTGGGAAAGTCACTTAACCCTATTTGCTTCAGTTTCTTCATCTGTAAAATGAGCTGGAGAAGGAAATGGCAAACCTCTCCAGTATCTTTGCTAAGAAAACTCCAAATGGAGTCACAGAGAGTCAGACATGACCGAACAACGATTAAAGAACAATAAAACATTTATGTAATACTTATTATGTGTCAAGCATTGGGCTAAGTGCTTTGCAAATATTATCTCATTTGAATAAAGATGAGTGAATATAAAATACATACAAAGTTGAATGAGTAAGAGATAGATCTTGTTATCCTCATTTTCTAAGAAGTAAACTGAGGCACAGAGTCATAGGTTGACTTTAGTACTAGCTTGTAGAATCAGTAAAGTCAGTTCACAAGCTTCTATTAAGTGCCTACTGTGTGCCACTGTCCTAAGCATTCATTGAAAACAGAAAGAGGAGACTATGGTCTGCTGGGGATAAGTGGTTGCCTTGAAGGAAGTGGAGAGGAAAACGCTTATTCAGGACATGATACCTCTCTTCAAGTATATGGAAGGCAGTCAGGTGGAAGAAGGATTACACTCATTCAGTTCTGTCCCAGAGGGGCCAGGTAGAAGGTATAGAGAAGCATATTTAGACTTGATCTCAGGAAAACCTTCCTAACGGTCAGAGCTCCAAAAGTGGAATGTGCTGTCTCAGGATAGAGTGGGATTTCTCTCACTGGACGTCTTCAAGCCACTGTCAAAGCACGACTCATCACATTTGTTGAAGAGAGAATTTTTGTTTGGGTATTAGCTGAACCAGATAGACTCTGAAGTCCCCCCTTCCCCCCTTCCCCGACTGAGCATCTTTGGTAAACAGTGCAGGAGGGCGTGATGAATTGGTAGCCATTGTTTCCTATTTCCCTGGCATTGTTTCTTCCTCCTTTACCAGGACAGAATTATAGAGGGAGAAAAGATATTATCATCCTTTTATTCTTATATTTATGCTTTATTTATTTTATTATTATGTGTCCCACTGCATTGAGTAGATACAGCGTATTTGCACCTCCAACCCCTGGCACAGCTCCTGGAACACAGTAGGTGCTTAATCAAGGCTTCATGATCGATGGGTTACCTTTGGATCCCTAGCATCTGGCACAGTGCCTAGAACATAGCTGGCATTTTCAAAAACGTTTGTTGAGCAGGACAGTTTTAAAAGTTACATGTTGAATTTATTATCTCCTGAGAAGGAAAGGCAAGATGCATAGGATAGAGATTCAGTTTCTTGTACAACCCTCTTTTTCAGTTCTACTTTGTCCAAGGAAATGCTCATTTTATTTGTAAAGTTCAGAATTTCAAAACATTTTTAAAAAATTAACAAAAAGATCATTTGTTGAATTCAATTGAACTAAATCACTGTAACTATCCCTGGTGTATGAAATTCAGATGAAATATACCCAAAGTAACAGAAATTCTTCCCATTTGAAACCTCTGCCTGACAGCCATGGTTCTGTTTCCCAACCCCCCCAAAATGGCAGACCACATCACAAATCTGTGTGGAGGACATACCCTGATCCACCGTTAGGCATGTGCCAAGCAGGCCCAGCCAACCAACTTCTTCTAAGTTGTGTGGAGTCAAGTTGAGGCAGGACCCTGGCGCAGCTCGGTCAGTGAACAGCTGTGGAAGCTTCATGGGCTGGGCCCCAATCCGCTCTTTCCTTTCTTCCTGCTCCCTGCCCAGCTGGTTCACTTTGCATTGGGCCTTCTGCAGGCAGCAGCGTGCATGCGTGCCCAGAGGCTGTAGCTGGCTGCAGCTGGCCCAGGCCCCTTTGGCCCCAGCTGCTGAACTCCCAGGGCACCTCCTGTGGCCATCCTACAAGTCAGGTGTGGGATTCTGGGCCAGTAGGCAGAGCGCCTCCCAGACCTGGGGTGAAATCATTACCTTTCAAGCACACACACACTGGAGAGCCCTACATACAAAGTCCCAGTGTAGGCAAATTGCTGCCACACCCTAGAAACCACAGGAGTCTGGCAGCTGCCTCTTCTACCATCACAGACTGGTCTGAGAATGGGAGGTGACACAATACACTTCGGGGTAGACAGGGTCTCCTACAGGTATCTTTGAGAGACCCAGCTGGACAGGGCTGGATTGCAATGAGCAGTGGTTTTCTTTCTGTGGTCTGCCAGGACAGGATGGGCTCCAACAGGATGGACAATGAGAACATCTCAGCCACAGGGCATGGGGTGGAGCGTGTGTGTGTGTGTGTGCGCATGTGTGAGCACATGCGTGCATGTGTGTGAGCATGTGTGTGCTTGTGTTTTGTGTGTACATGTGGGTGGATGTGCACGTGTGTGCGCATGTGGATGTGTGTGCCCACGTGTGTCTGTGGATGTGTGTGCACACACGTGTGTGTATGTGTACGTGTGTATAATGTCTGCTGAGGCCTTGGGAAGGTGACCACAGGCCAGGAAAGGAAAGGTGGAAGTGGGGGAGGTGTGTGCACGCTGGCCAGGGAAGGGAAACAGCCTCTTTCCCTCTCGTCCTGCTTGGCAGCCTTCTGACGGTTAGCGTTACGCTTTTGCTGAGTCGGAAGAATACTCTGGCTGCTGCCGGGACACGGCTGTGAGGGAGCAAGAAGCAGCGGGCCCAGCACCCGGCAACGAGGAGAACCCGCGAGAAGAGATCTCAGAACCCAGGAGCGCAGCCTCCATGCCCCGCACCTACCCACAACTTGGCGGGACGTGTGTGTGCATGTGTGCGTGTGTGTGCGTTTGTGCATGCGCACACATATGTGTGCAGGTGTGTGCTTTGTGGGTGTGCACGTGCTTTGTGTATGAGCGTATGGGCGTGCTTGCACACATGTGTGTACGTGTTTATGCACGTGTGGGTGTGTGCATATGCACACGTGTGTGGTACACAAGCACTAAATGGAGGTCACACTCCTCTAAACAGGTCTCTTCCACACCAGTAATGGTAATCGCCATGCCTTCCCATCCACGTGCACCCCAGGGGAGGGACAGCTCCTTTGGCCGCTCTAGGCTTCAACCTGCTTTTCTGTAAAATGGCCTCTAAAGTCGGTCAGGAGCCTAGATCAACGCCCTGTACGTCTCTCCTTTCTCTGAGCTGTACTTAGGTCTTCCCCTTTCCAGGATTTCCCAATAGGCTCCATCCTCTTTACCCTGACTCACACTTATCTATTCAGGGTTTTCCCAGTCCCTCTCTTGGCTGATTATCTTCCATTTATCCTGCCTAGAGCTGGTTCTTACCTGGTAATTTGCATGTTTCTTCCACTGAACTGTGAGCTCCTCTAGGGCGGGGGCGGGACAGTCTTTTACCTTTCTTTGCATCCCTGGTGCTTAATACAGCACCCAAGCATAGTAGGTGCTTGCAAATGCTTGCTGACCAATTGACTCATTTGTTGTCCCTGATCAGAGCTGGGGCTTCCCATCCATCCGGAGGCAGTCAGCTCAAACCCAAGGGGAAGAGGGAGAAAGCATGAGGAGGGAAGTTGCAGGACTATGCTTTTTGGGTGGTCTTGCAGACCTGTATCACTCGTCTGGGTCTCAGGCTCCAGCTTTGTGGCATAAAGAGACTAGACGAGATTGTCTCCTGCTCTCCCATTCTCTATTTCAAGGATCTTTCTGTCTCTAGCATCCCATGGAGGAGAGACAACAGAAATGGGACAAATGAACTTTCAGTTTTGGGGTCTGAGTTCAGGTTCTGATTGCTGACAAAAGTCAATTAACTTCTCTAGGCCTTAGTGTCCTCAGGGTGGGGAACAGGAGGGCACCCAAGCCTTAGTCTCTTCTTGTCCCTTTTAGCCAGAGAGTTTTGAAGGGTCCAGAGAGTTTTGATCTTCTCATCTTTTGAGGGACAGCTGGGTGGCACCAGGTTTAGAGTCAGGAAGACTTGAGTTCAAATCCAGCCTCAGACACGTATTAGCCGAGTGACCTTGGGCAAGTCACTTCACCCTGTTTGCCTCCCTTTCATCTGTAAAATGAGCTAGAGAAGGAAATGGCAAACCCCTCCAGTGTCTTTGCCAAGAAAATCCCAAATAGGTTCATGAAGAGTTGGACATGGCTGAAAATGACTGAACCGCATCTTCCCATCTGGGTCATAGTATCATCCTGAGACAGCAGCACCCGATGGTGTGTGTCTACACTGAAGCCAGCAACACACTGCCTGTGATGAAGGGAAGCAGATTCAAAATCCCATGAGGAGCCCAGCAGAAAAACTCCAAGTGAAACAACTTGAAGACTGCAGAACTGCGAAGTGCTCCTTTGCTACATTGTTACTTAAGCTTGAGCCCACTTTCCCCTGGCCTCTGTGCACTTACAGTACAATGCGTCTCAAACTTTGGAGGGATGCTTTGTACCAACTACAGAACTACACCCACTTCTAAAAGCTAATTAAGTTTGGTTTTGTTTTTTTTTTTTAGGGGGCAGCACCAGCCCTGGAGTCAGGAGGACCTGAGTTCAAATCCGGCCTCAGACACTTAACACAAAAACTAGCCATGTGACTTTGGGCAAGTCACTTAACCCCCAATTGCTCTCCAAAAAAAAAGCAAAAACAAATCTGCAAAGTTCTCCATAAATTTTATCTCGATCCTCAAAGAGTGTCTCACGGGATCTTCACGACAACCCAGGGAAATAAGGTATTATGATTATTATTCCCACTTTATAGATGAAGAAAACTGAGGTGGACCGAGGTTAAGTGATTGGCCCAGGGTCATGAAACTAGCAAGGGTCCGAGGCTGGATTTGAATTTAGGTCTTCTAATTCAGCTGACTTACTGAGAACAATTGGTCATTTTTTAAAGGGAAGTAGACTAGTGGGGGCTTAAGAGCTATCATCAGAAAGACAAGCCCCAAACCCTCAGGCCTAATGCCAGAACCCTGAAAGGTTCATTAGCAAGAGTAGAAATTGGGACAGAAGCTTCAGAATGTGGGCTACATTTCATCAGAGAGTGGAGGGAATGGAGATAATTTATTCAAGGTCCAAGGGTATTCCAGGGTTCAAGGTCAGGTGTAAGTGGGATATGAACTCAGGCATCTCAAAGGGCCTTGGAATTCATGTTTGCTTTCCTTCAAGAGGAAGCATGCAGTTACACCTCCCTTTTACATCTGATCTTGCTCCCGGTCCTTCCTTCCTAATTCATGTGAGCTTTTTGGTCAACAAACAAGTACCCAACAAATGAAGCTGGATTTGGGGGTCAGAAGATCTGGGTTCAAGTCTCAGCTCTGCTTCTTACTTTCAGAGTGACTAAGCCATTCACTTATAAATTCTCTGAACCTTTTTCCTTCATCTGTAAAGTAAAAGAGTTGGACTAGTTGCCTCAGGAGCCCTTTTTTTGCTGTAAAATTCGAATCTAAGCTCCCAAGGACTGGAGTTTCTCCTTAAGCCATTGGCCATGGTTGAGAAAGAGCCCCTGACACAAAAGCTCTTCAAGGTTTGCCAATGTTCTCAAGAGAATTCAAAGCAAAGAACTCTCTCCTTTGGGGGTGAAAGGCAAGACGGGGCCTGCGTCCCCAGGAATGGAATATGGAGCTGGGCTTGGCCGGTGCCCCATGCCTCTGCTCCCAGCAAGTGGAGCTGGGTGCCGGTTGCTTCCGCCTCGGGGGGAAATTTCAGGGTTTGGAGAGTGTGAGAGAGCTGGAGGCCAGGTTAGTAAATAGAGTGATTCACCCAAAGGTAAGAGCCAGGAGGAGATACTGGGGGAGCTCTCCCTACTGACTTCTTCACCCGTTCCCCTCCTCCCCACTCTCCCTGGAGGAGGATCAGATAATGTTGTTTTTCCTATTTCCCTACAGTTATTCACTGGAGGACCTTAGGGTCCTGGGGCCCACTCTATCTTTAAGAAGCATAACAGTCCTTGGAGAGCAGCGAAGTCGGAGCTACAGAGAAGTAGCTTGGGGGATGGGGTGGCGGTGGTGGAAGAAAAGCCCCAGCTCCTTGGCCTGAGTTAGTAGGCATCAACCACAGACTTTTCTGCAGCCTCTGTTACTTTCATAGAATTACCAATTAAAAGCTGGAAGGGACTTTAGGGGGTCTGGGAGTTCAACCCCATCATTTCTGCAAATCAAAGACCTGAAGCCCAGAGAGGTTCAGTAGTTTGCCTTTGTCACACTGCTAATAGTGAATGATTGAATTCAGTTCTCCCTGACTTTAAAGCCCAGAGCTCCATGCCACCTTCCCATAGATATGAAAACAAAAAGGAAATAACTCCTGTCCTTTGAAAGTTATCTTCTTGAAGGTGAGATAATAGCAATTAATCAGTCAACAAACATTTATTAAATACCCGCCATTAATAAAGTCTTTATTATATAAATTAATTAAACATTTTTTGAATACCAGGTCTGTACTAGATGTCCAGAAACAAACATAGCTTAGGTTCTTCCGGAAGGATGGAACAACAGTAACAACAACCATTTGAATTTTTCAGCTACATCCAACTCTCTGTGACCCCATTTGGGGGTTTCTTGGCAGAGATACTAGAGTGGTTTGCCATTTCCTTCTCCAGCTCATTTTACAGAGGAGGAAACTGAGGCAGACAGGGTTAAATGACTTGCCCAGGGTCACACAGCTAGTGAGTGTCTGAGGCCAGATTTGAACTCGAAGAGAAAAGTCTTCCTGACTCCAGGCCAGCACTTTGTGCACTATGGCGCCACCTAGCTGCCCTGAACAACAACCATAACTAACGTCTATTATACTACCTTCTGTGTGCAGGACCTGGCGCTAAGTGCTCTGCCATGATTGTCTCCTCTGAACTTCACAACATCCGGCTATTATTATTCCCATTTTACAGATGGGGAAACTGAGGCAAGCAGAGATTAAGTGACTTGCACAGGGGTTATAGACTTAGTAAGTTTCAGAAAGAAGATTTGAACTCAGGTCTTCCTGACTCTGGGTCCAGGGCTCTATGAGCTGACGGTGCCACCTAGATGCCCATTTGAACATCAGTGGATGGATATGGTGTCAATCAATCATGAAGCATTTATGAAATACTTACCATGTGTCAGACGCTGTGGTAGGTGCTGAGAATTCATAAATAAAACTGAAACAGTCCCTACCGTCCAGGAGAATATAACATCCCCCTCCAGTCTGGAATGTCCTGAGTGAGAATGCCCTGTTATCGTGCCCAATCAGGACACGTCTCACCTCTGCTTTGGAGCTTTCCCCTTATTCTAAGAAATAGTTTGATCCAATCAAATTGCACAAATTTTTATTGTGTGAGTAGGTAAACTGAGGCAGCCACAGAAGAGAAGATGGGAACCTGGCTCCAGAGTCAAGGAGGTGGATGGTTTGTTGGCTCTGGATGCCGAAGACAGACCAGAGATTCCCTCCTGCCTGGGAAACTAGGACCTGTCTTTGGGCCTCAGTTTCCTCATCTATAAAATGGGGAGATAGACTCAATAATCTTTTAAGTTTTGTCCAGCTTTCAATCTCTGATCCTATGAAGGGGAAGCCTTAAAGAAAGTCCAGGATTCTAAGATAAAGGCATGGGGTGGAGTGAGGGATACAAAGTCCCTGAGAGGAGAGGCCAGAAAGCTGAATTAGGAGAAAACCTGATTAATTCAAAAGAATGGATCTTGTAATTTTGGAAGAGTGCCAGAGGGTAAGAGGGTAAGAAAGAGAGCTTTCATATGGGTCCATTTCTATCACAATCAATCAATCAATCAGCATTTATTAATCACTTACAGTATGTCAAGCACTGTGCTAAGTGCTAAGGATACAGAGAAAAAGGGGAAAAAATGGTCCCTGCCCTCAAGGAGCTTACATTCCAAAGGTAGAGACAACCCATAAAAACCTAAATTCTGGCACGATCCTTACTGAGTGGGGGGAAGGCAATAGCCAAGAGGAAGGGAGTCTTTGGGTGGTGCGGCCTGCAGGAAATCACAGCAGATTCATAATGGCCCATCCATCTTTCAAAAGAGGGGTCCCTGGAAAGGCCTTCCTTTGCTAGATCTGCAATCCAAGAAGCTCTGATCAAACCCCTTACTATCTATGTGACCTTCAACAAATCACAGCATTTCTTGGGGCCTAAACTTCTTCAGTCTCTTAAATGAAGAGTTGGAGTCACAACAAGGATTCTTAACCTGGAGACTGTGAGCTTTTTCTTTTTTTGGCTGATAGGTAGATGAATGGACAGATGTGGGGGGGTACGGGGACCCCAAAAATCCCCTACCCAAGAAAAATCAAAAGTCAGAGGTATCTTGAGGAAGGAACAGGAAATTTTATTCTCTTCCCCTCCCCTCCATCCCTGCCCTCCCCTTCCCTGCAGGAAGAGGGTGGTCTTCTCCATGGAGAAGATCTAGGAAAGGAGGCTGTTACAAAAGACAGAACAAGAATTATACCCTAACATAGTCAAGCCCCCTCCCCCTGGCTGTCCCTTCTCCCATGGGCTGGGAGGTGGGCTCTCAGTCTTGGCACAAAATCTAACCCAATGGCAGATAACAAAGAAGCCCACCCCTATCTCCTATTGGCAGGGAGGTGGGACAGGGAGCCAAAGTATCATCCACGTCCATATTTGGTAATAGCCAAGCAAGGGAGGGGGAAAGGTCACAAGCAAGGGTAGAGGTCAAAATCTCCTAAAAAAGGGCCTAATGCTTTTAAGGTTGTGGTATACAAAGGTGGAGGTCAAAAACTTCTGAAAGGGGCCTAATGCTGATGACAAGGGAAGGGGTGAAGGGTCCTAGGTTGTGTAAACCCAGGACTCAGGTCTGTCCAGTCTTACAAAAGTCTAACTCTGCTTGTCAGATAGCTTCTCTCCCTTCTCATTCTGAGGAGTCTTCAAAGAGGATGCAGAGTGGAATAACTATTCCAGCCCCAGGAATATCTACTCAGATGGATGGATACGTATAGTGATAGATAGATAGATAGATAGATAGATAGATAGATAGATAGATAGATAGATAGATAGATAGATAGACAGATACATAGATATGTAGATATGTAGATAGATAGATAGATAGATAGATAGATAGATAGATAGATAGATAGATAGATAGATAGATAGATAGATGGATGGATGGATGGATGGATGGATGGATGGATGGATGGATACATAGATAAATACATAGATAGACAGATACATAGATAGACAGATACATAGATATGTAGATAGATACGTAGATAGATAGATAGATAGATAGATAGATAGATAGATAGATAGATAGATAGATAGATAGATAGATAGATAGATAGATAGATAGATAGACAGATTTAGGGATAGATAGGTGAAAGATTGAATGATACAGAATAGATATAGGATAGGAGAGACTGTTTCAATAGAGTGGGTTTCTTTTGTAATCCTATGTATTCTATTTTATGTATTTAAAAATTAGAGAAAGAGTCCATGGATTTCCCCAGACTGCCCAAAGGTTCCAGAGGGTCCAACTCTCACGAGAGCATTTGATGAGATCTCTTCCAGCCCTCATCCTAAACACAAAGTTAGCGCCCTCTCCCATCCCCCCAGCAACCTCCAAAGAGATATTTTTACTTTGCAAAAGTTCCTTTAGTTCCTGGGTTGCTTTTTACACATTCAAAACCAGTCACTCTGTCCTCCTCATCTGCACTTAGCATATTACATTTTGTGCTATATTTATCTGCGCACATGTCATCTTGTCATTCCTCTGCTCCAAAACCTTCGGTGGCCTCATTGCCCAGCCAATCAAACAGAAACGCCTGCCTCTAGCACTCAGGGCCCCCACAAGCTGGTCCCAACCTACCTGTCCAGCCTCAGCTCTTTACACTCCCCCCCTTTTTGTCTACGTTCTTAACAAATGGGAACATAAGCCCTTTGTGAGTAAGGATTGTTTCATCCAATTTCTTTGTATTCTCAGCATCATGCCTGGTGTATTTGTAGTTGTTGAGTCCAGTCAATACTTTGTGACCATGTTTGGGGTTTTCTTGGCAAAGATATTGGAGTGGTTTGCCATTTTCTTCTCCAGTTCATTTGACAGATGAGGAAACTGAGGCAAACAGGGTGAAGTGACTTGCCCAGGGTCACACAGCTAGTGAGTATCTGAGGCTGGATATGAACTCATGAATATGGCTCTTTCTGATTCTAAGCCCGGTGTTCTATCCAACGTGACACATAGCTGTCCAGGTATAGATTGAGTAAATCTCAAAGGAGAAGAATTTCTGAGAGAAAGTCTGGAAACCAGATACGGGAGAGATTTGTCACTTCCTTCTCCAGTTCATTTGACAGATGAAGAAACTGAGGCAAGCAGGGTGAAGTGACTTGCCAGGGTCACACAGCTAGTAAGTATCTGAGGCTGGATTTGAACTCATGAAGATAAGTCTTCCTGACTCCCACCCTGGGACTCTGTGCACTATGGTGCCCCCAAAGCTGCCTATACTATCATGGAAACCACCATCCTTCCAGTCATCCAAGCTTGGCACCTAGGTCTCATCTTGGACTCATCACTAGCACCCACTCCACACATGTAATTGGTTGCTAACTCTTATTTTTCCTTTCACAGTGTCTTTCCTATGCACCCTCTTCTCTCCTTGGACCCTGCCAAAGAATTAGTGGTTTATTCCCTCATCCTCTCCTCCCTGGACTACTGCAATACAATCTCCCAGTTGATCTCTTTTCCTTACTTAACAATCCACCTTCTATTCACCTGTCAGATCTATCTTCCTAAAGCATAGAAGGGCCACTAGAGCAAGCCGAAGTGCCCAGAGTCCCGGAGCTGGAGTCAGGAAAACTCATCTTCATGAGTTCAAATCCAGTTTCAGACACTTACTAGCTGTGAGACCCTGGGCAAATCACTTCATCCTGTTTGCCTCAGTTTCCTCATCTATAAAATGAGCTGGAGAAGGAACTGGAGAAGCACTCCAGTATCTTTGCCACAAAAAATCCCACATGGGGTCATGAAGAGTTGGATGGAAATGAACAATAACAACATCAAAAATTCATTGAATTGAACACAGTAGGAGCTTAATAAATGTTGTTGATGGCTGATTATTAGGTGTTTACCAATGCTTTTTGAATAAATGAAGGCATTCCCACTAGTAAACTGTAAGTCCCTTGAAGTTGGCAGCCAAAATATTTTCTTCACCTTTGAGCTGGGTAGGTTCCTCCAGAACCTACCAAAGTAATTTCCATTCAATTCAATTGGACTTTGAGGACAGAAAAACTCATAAGAGCTCCTCCCTTGTACTGTAAGAGGGAGTTTACATTTTACTAGGCACAGAGTTGGAACTTAGGAGACTCAAGCACAGTATTTGACTCACCTAGGTATTTAATAAGTGTTTGTTGATTGAGTAGGAAAGAGTTACCAGTGAAATGAACCCTAGGCTTAGTAGCTGGATGATCTGGGTCAATTTCTGTCCATGGCCCTCACTGCCTGTGTGACCCCGGGAGGGTGACTTGACCTCCCTTCCCCCTTAATTTCCTCATCTATGAGAGGGATAGACTAGTTGGTTTATGAGATAAATCCCTTCTGCCTCTAGATCTATGACCTATGGTTAATTAATAAAAATGATTAATTTGACAAAAGCCATTGTGGAATTTCCTCTTGAATTTGAATTGAAATCTTCCCCCCCCACCACCCCCCGGGAAAGAAAGCATTTGAGAAATAACTATAAAGAGGTCTCCATTTAAGAAAGATGTCAAGGGCATTGAATGCCACAATCAGTTGAAGAAGCTGAGGTTGTTTAGCGTGGGGACTAGAAAACCGAGGGGTGAAATCTTAACTACCTACAAGTATTTCATGGAATGTAAGGAAGAAGAGGAATCAT
This sequence comes from Pseudocheirus occidentalis, assembly GCA_028646575.1. Taxonomy (NCBI): domain Eukaryota; kingdom Metazoa; phylum Chordata; class Mammalia; order Diprotodontia; family Pseudocheiridae; genus Pseudocheirus; species Pseudocheirus occidentalis. The sequence continues at coordinate 21,771,692 of CM053594.1, forward strand.
TTTTTTGTTCTTTTTGGCTCGATAAAAGGAATAATTTTCTAACTCAAGAGCTGCCCCAAAGTGCCTTAGGGACTGCAGGTTCCTCTTGCTTTTGGGGTTTTCTTGGCAAAGATAATGGAGTGCTTTGCCATTTCCTTCTCTGCTCATTTTACAGACAGGGAAACTGAGGCAAATGGGTGAAGTGACTTGACCATAGTCTCACAGCTAGTAGTGTCTGAGAGTAGATTTGAACTCAGGGAGATGAGTTCCTGATTCCAGGCCTGGTGCTCTGTGCACTTTGGCACCACGTAGATGCCCTCCTTCCTCCTTTCAAGCAAAACTTGATATAAAGAGGATTCTTGGGTTGGAGTAGATGATTTCTGAGTTCTCTTCCCACCCTTATATTTTTGTCTTCCTAGAGTTCATGATCTCTACTTTACTCCCCCAGATAGAGGGAAGAAACCCCAACAGTTTCACATCAACACCATCCACAGCTGGAGAAAACTTTTCCATTTGGGAAAATGGCCTCCTTGGTGGCAAAGCAGATAGGGCTCTAGGCCTGGAGTCAGAAAGACTGCTCTCCTGGAGTTCAAATCTAGCCTCAGACACTTACTAACTGGGTGACCCTGGGCAAGTCATTCACTGTGCTTGCCTCAGTTTCCACATCTGTAGAATGAGTTAGAGAAGGAAATGGTAAACCCTTCCAGCATCTCTGCCAAGAAAACCCCAAATGGGGTCACAGAAAGTCAGCCACAAATGAAACAGCAACAAAGAATCCGCGGACTAATCCTGATCTAATTTTGATTTTTACATTTCAGTTTTTCAAAGCCAGCAGAAGGGAAAGTCTAGACTTTCTCTTGGCAGAGTCGCTAGATTTGAAGCTTTTCGGTTTTGAATAGCAGGTAGGCTTAGCACATTCACCAAAGGGAAACATTCAACAAGAGATAGAGAGATAAGATAAAACAGAAAATAAGAAAGACCCTGGCTTCTCCGAGGGCTCTTGGGTTAGTGAAACCTCAGAAGGATTAGCAGTGAATGACTTCACTCACAGCTGATGGAAAGATAAAATCTGAGGTGGGGTGGAGAGGGAGACGGAATGGGAGATGAGAGGACAGGTGAGAACCTTCAACCTAAAAATGCAGGTCCAGGTGTACTTAAAGAGAAGGAGGGAAAGATTAGGAAGGAAGATTCCACACACTCTAAATCTGGACTGCTCCTCATTCAGGTTCCAATAGTAAACCTAGTGGGCAGCCCCTGAAGGGAGAAAATGAAGTGCCAAGTTTGCTTTCTGTCTCTGGGAAGGTCCCCCCTCCGCCCTGGAGGCAAAAAACCTTCCAGGCAGTTGGGGGTGAAAAGCATCAGATCTTACAACCCATTTTATTAAATGCTTCCAGGACTCCAGGAGTATCATGTAAGTTGATTTGGAGGAAAGAGCCCTTAGTGAAGAGGGACCCAAAGAGAGTTAGGGCTGCCTGAGACCCCAAAATACCAACATGCCGGGTCCCAGTCACTGGTCCCACTGAGGCAGCTGCCCAAGCCCCTCATGCTGGACCCCAACACTTTTCCCCCTGGGTTCCCTTCCCTTTTCCTCTACCCCAACACCCCTCATTTCCTGCCCCTTACACCATCCTTATCACCTACCCTGCATTTCCCAACATGGCCCCTCCACCCTCAGGGACCCCTGCTCAGGTCCCAGCCACTGGCCTAGCTGAAGTGCCTCCCTCTGTAGCTCTTCCCCCTGAGGCAACACCCACTCATGCCTCAGG
>CM053594.1:21773936-21808818 GCA_028646575.1 Pseudocheirus occidentalis
GAACTGTTGAAACTGTGAATATTGTGAACTGAATCTGATTTTGTAATGGAATAAACAGATTGTTCACTAATACTGTGTAATCCGAATCTTAAAAGCTCTTCACAGTAGCATTCTCTCAGGAATCTACTGCTGATTGGCTTTACAGGCTGTCATAAGGACCAAATGAGGTAAATGGTATGTAGTAGATGGAGTGTGGGGCCAGGAGTCAGGAAGATCTGAGTTAAAATCCAGCCTCAGATACTTACTAGCTGTGTAACCTGGGGCAAGTCACTTAACCTCTTTTAACCTAGAAGACAGCTAAGTGACTCAGTGGATAGAGTGCTGAACTGGACTCAGGAAGAGCTGAGTTTCAGTCCAATGTCAGATGCTTCCTAGCAGTGAGACCCTGTACAAGTCATTAAAAACAAAACAAAACCCCAACTCTGCCTCAGTTTCCCTATCTGTATAATGAGGATGATAATAGCATTTAGGGTGAGATGATATTTGTGAATAGTGCTTGGCACAGAGTAGGTGCTATATACTTATTCCCTCCCTTGATGTTCTCTCCTCTTTCCTCCTCTTCCTCCTTTTACTCTTCTCTGTTCTCTCTCTTTTTCTTCTTTTCTCTCCTTTCTTTTTATTCTCTTTCTCCTCTGCTCTCCCTCTCTTCCTTTTCTCTCTTCTTTTTCTTCTCCTTCTTTCTCTTTTTCTCTCTTCTTCCTCCTCTCTTTTCTTTCATTTCTCTCTTCTCTTTTTTCTCTCTTTTCCTCTCTCATTCTTCTCTCATTCTCTCTGTCTTCTCTCTCCCTCCTCTCACCCCCTCATTCACTCACACACACACACACACACACACACACACGACCTTTCTACGTACAACTAATGGAAGAAGACTGAATTAATGTGTTTTCAAAGTGTTGTTCTATTATATGTAAGTACTATAATGTGAACAGTGGGACCAGGGCACGTTATCAAATAGAGCCCCTATAGATGCTCCCTTTAATGGATAGTTGAGAATGATATATAACTTTTAATTAGTGCAGTAGAATCAGGGGCTTCCAAAGTACTTGCAAAGGACTTTTGTTCTCTCCAATAAGTAAAATGTTGTTTTCCATAGTCTCCTGTAAACTAATAATTTGTCCGCACAGCTAATTCCCCGAGCCTTGTCCCTACATACTCTTAAATCTACTGAATCACAAAGACAAACTTCCATCCGGCGTTGGTCCAAATGATAAATTAAGGTTTAGTGGGATCCGAATGAATGAGATTTGATTCTGAGTTCTAGGTCCCTGTGACCTAGACTACAGTCTCCATTCAGCTCGTGCCAGAATTGCCTGACTGTGTGCTACCACAGCATAACTAATTTACACTTTGTTATGCTTAACTTAGAAATAATTGTTCATAACAAACCATTTGCAGAACACTATTATTTCTCAGAGTGCTTTTAAACATTTATTATTTGAATGTCTGCCCTGTATTTCTCCCTACATTTGTAATAACAATAATAATAATAGAAAGTATTTATACAGCTCAGGGAACCTTTTGGCAGTCAGCTGAAGCTTATGCATTCCTTCTCAGAATCATTTAGCTACATCAAGTAAAATACATGAGATTAAAAGGAAAATCAATTATATTAAAATAATGAGGCAGCCAGGTTATAGTGGATAGAACACTGGGCCTGGAGTGAGGAAGACTTGAGTTCAAATCTGACTTTGGGCTGTATAACACCAGGCAAATCATTTAATGATTGACTCAGTTTCCTCATCTGTAAAATAGCGCCTACTTCCTAGGGTTGTTGTGCGGGTCAAGTGACATAATATTTGTAAAGTGCCTGACATATAGTAGGCACTGTACATACACTGGCTTATTATTATTAATAGTTTCCCCATCCAAGTTTATAGACCCCCTGATATTTGTTGTTATTCATTCAATTCTTCATGACCCCACTTGGGGTTGTCTTGGCAAAGATACTAGAGTGGTTTGTTATTTCCTTCTCCACTTGGTTTTACGGATAACACCCCCTGATATTTAAAGGTTTTTCCAAATTGATTTAGCTTTGTTATTCATTTGATGGAGCGGTCGAGTGGATGGGGATCCAGATTTGAAGACAGGAAAACTAAGATTCAAATCCCACTTTCGTCACTTGCTAACTGTGTGATCGTGGGTCAGGAAATGTGGGCGATTATCTCTAAAATGTCATCCATCTTTGGTGTCCATCTCTCACCCATTGCTCCAAGAAGCTGTGGCACGCACAGTGGCCAGAGCCAGTAAAACCATGTGCAGACAAGCTAAGCCAAAGTTGAAACCATCAGGGCCCTAAACCCATTGATGAGTCTGGAGGATATCTGCACAGAGCATGTGAAGACTTCCCCTGGAAGAATGGATAGATGAGAACAGTTTAAGTAGGTGCCATGAAGCCCTTGGTCAGACAGCAGACACCAAGGTCATCCATTGCAGCCTCGACCATCACCAGTCATACTGACTTTAGACCTGCTACTGGACTCTAGGGGAGTTGAGTGAGGCTGACGGCTTCATGCAACTCTGCCTCACTTAAATCCAGTTCACTCACAAGTCAAGACATCACCCTGTGATGTCGTTGGTCGTCTTCAAAAACAACAAGGTGCCTTCCAATCATCCTACACTCCAGTGGCCAAAGGGCATAATGAGAGAACCCTGGAACAATACAGGCAAGAAAAGAAATACAGAGATCTTTTCCCCAGTAAGTGCTTGTTAAATCTTGGCCATTGCAATAAAACCAAATAAAGTTAGAGCTGAAGGGGTCCTTAGAAATCTCCTGCTGTTACAGATGAACGTACAGAGGCCCAGAGCAAGATGAAGTGATTTCCCTGAGGTGACCAATGATGAATATCATGTGTCATTTTCCCAGCCTCTTCAAGAAGGTTCTCTGTGAGGTCATAAGGATTATAAATTTGGTTGTGGAAGGGACATTAGAGGTCATCCAGTCCAATCTTTTTTTTTTTAAATTTTATTTTTTTTTAATGAGGGAATGAATGCCCAGAGGGGTTAGTGATCTGCCTGAAGTCACACAGCTGCAAAGGGGTAAGTCAAGCAGGATTCAACCCCAGCCCCTTGGACTGCAGACCTAACCTCCAGGTTAGGTGCTCAGCCTCACCCTCTTCTATCTCCGAAACAGAGGCCTAAACGGCTTGGGTGACTTGTCCAGGTTCATACGCCTAGTAAATGGTAGAGCAGGAGGCACAACATCACAGAATCTGAGAAATGGAAGAGTCCTGAAAGGAGCTTCTGATTTGAACCCAGGATTTCTCATTTACCTCATATATATATATACATACATACATATATACTATATATTATACACATATAATATACATATACATAGAGGTATATATAATATGTATAATATACATATATGTGTGTACATACACAAATGTGTATGCATGTGTATATGTGTGTATGTATGTATATTGCACATTTGTATATATGTACATACACATACATATATGTCTCATTTGAACATGGTTGCCATACTCAGCTTCATTAGATTGTGAACTCCTTGAGGGCAGGGACCATCTGTGCCATATTGTTAGCACTCAGCACAGTGACTGTAATATAATAAGCGCTTTAAAAATGCTTGCTGGCATGTAGGTGGTGAAGGAGAAAGAACGCTGGACCTGGAGTCAGGCAGACTCATCTTCCTGAGTTCAAATCTGACCTCAGACACTTACCAGCTGTGTGACCCTGGGCAGGTCCCTTCACCCTGTTTGCCTGATCTGTAAGATGAGCTGGAGAAGGAAATGGCAAACCATTTCACTATCTTTGCCAAGAAAGCCCCAAATGAGGTCTCAAAGGGTCAGATACAACTGGACAGAAACAACAACAAGTGTGTGTTGACTTCCACTATCACACATCTCTCTTTCTAAGAATAAGGACATCTCTCTTCTTCTCCCTAACCAGATTCCATCTTGTTTACCAGCAAGTTTCAGTCTTCCTTTCTCCCAAAGGTTCAAATGAATGAACACTTAACCTTCTGTGCTGCTGCCACAGAATTGTGCATTGATTCTTTGCACCTGTGCAAACAGCTGCTGGTTTTGATCCTGGAAACAGCTGTATGTCAGCAGGGAGGGAGGCAGGTCTGGTCAAGGGTTGATACCTTTCTAATACTCTTTTAAATTATTTTGATGATCTTAACTCAGAAGGTGTTTGATCTGAGCTGCTCTGAGCCCCTTAAATCCACTGTGAGTTCTGGGGAAGAGCTCTGTGGAGCCCTGAATGATTGGGGAATTTGTCCCTGGGGAAGGCTAAATCTCCCATGGTAGTAGTTATTCTGAAGGTTTGAAAGCTCAAAATCATAAGAGCTCAACCAGAGCCCTCTGGGAATCAGACCTCTGAGGAATTTGCTTGGAAAGGAAGGGATGTCAGTTTTCTATACTTTTTCCTCTGGAGTTCTCACTGTCCTCTAAATTTAGTTAGCATATAGTATCCTCTCTAGGACTACTTCCCTAACTGTCCCCTAGGTAGGGTCCCAGAGGGTTGTTGATTACTTTTCCTTTTGGGTTCTAGGAATAACTTTGAGGGTTGCTGAGATTTCTAGTACTGCCACTCATGAGCCCCCACTGGTGGACTTCCTATTGATAATCAGTCAGTAGCGTCAGTTAACTTTTAGAAAGGGTTTTTTGTTTTGTTGTGTTTTTTTTTAGGGGGGAAGGCAAGACAATAGTGGTTAAGTGATTTGCCCGAGGTCAACCAGCTAGTAGGTGTGTCAAGTGTCTACACTGAATTTGAACTCAGGTCCTCCTGACTCCAGGGTTGGTGCTCTATTCATTGTGCCACCTAGCTGCTCCTAGAAAGGGTTTTTACTAAGCAAGTATAGCAAGGGCAGTTATAAAAACATTGACCCTCAAATTGGGTACAGTAACCCCTTGCACACATAAAATTCCTAAAAAGAATAGGCTTAAAACTTTTTCTTTTACTTTTTTAAATGAGGAAGGCAGGGCAATTGGGGTTAAGTGACTTGCTCAAGAGAGAGGGGGGGAGGGAGGGGGGAGAGAGAGAGAAGAGAGAGAGAGAGAGACAGAGACAGAAAGAGAGAAAGAGAAATGTCTGAGGCTGGATTTGAATGGCTTAAAACTTTGAGAGCATGTGTGACTAAGGAGCAAACTCACCACTCCTGGTTACCAGAAGACTTGCTTTCTCTGTGAAATACTCATGAAGCACCCCTTAGATGTAGACCTCTGATGGGCTCCAGGGTTGGTGGGGAGACTCTTGAAGCTACCTAACTATATTTTCTCAGTAAATCTTACTTTTTATCAGCATGTATCTCAGCTCCCAGTACAGTCAATGCCATCAACTGCTGCTGTCTCCAGTGTATACCACCACTAGCAGTGACAGGACCTCCAGGTGTTTTGACTTTTGGCTAGGTTAAACCTCATCATTTCCATCTGGTTTCCTTCTCCTAGAAGACCTATTTGCCTCAGTTATGTCTCCCTCTACTCTTGACTAGGTGTCTTGCCACCTACTAGCCCTGTCTCTCTGCTAACCTGGTCAATGGGGGAGAAGGGAAAAGGAGTAGACAAGGTATTCTCTTCCCCCAAGAGCAATTCCTCATCAGAGTCTGGAATCTTCAGATTCCAAATTCACACTCCTTTCTCACTCAACTGATTGGGTCCACACTGGTTTACTGTTTCTATATGTAGCCCAAGAATGGTGACTTTTAACTTGATCTTCAACCAATCACAAATAATTTCCTATATGGCATCCTCCGTCTTTATCCAAAGACTCCAAATCCCTATGATCTCTTCAGATGAAGAGCTTATTCACATAGTTTACTTTTGATTGATTGATTCCATTGTGACACTTGAATATTCTGTGATTAATTGAAGCATGAGCAGATCCCCATGCTTAAAATAAAATCACAGATGTAAGGCTGAATGGGACCTCAGAATGGGGCATCTGGCTGAACTCATTTTACAGTGGGGACAACTGAGTTCCAGAGATGTCATAGAAGGGTCCTCAGGGGCTATATCTAATCCTTTCATTTTCCATATGAAGAATGGGCCCTGGTGGATAGGACAGGTTAAGTGATTTGTCCAAGGCCATACCCTGATTCCATAACTCTGACTTCCATCATGTCACAATTGTGGTGAAAAATCTATTCACTCACCTTGAACTCAGCTTTGACTTTTCCATCTCCTGGAGTCCCCATTTCTAATAGCTTGTTAAGTCTTAAAGATTCTACCTCCACAGTCTCTTTCCACCCATGTGGCCACCAGCCAAACCTAGACCATTAACCTCTCATGCTTAAACTATTCAACAACAACTCCTCTATTAGATTAGAAGCTCCTTGAGGGCAGAGATTTTTTTTTTTGCCTCTTATTGTATCCCCAGAACTTAGCACAGTGCCCTGCACGTAGTAGGCGCTTAATAAATGTGTATTTAATTAAATTGAGTTTCTTGATTACCTGCTACGTTCCAGGCACTGTGCTAGGCATCAAGGACAGAACAGTCCTTGCCCGACAAGGAACTCAAGATTCTTGACCTAGATACTCAAATGGATTTCTGACTTATCCATTTGGATAATTCCCTCCTCGAGTCAGGAAGCACTGAGTTCAAATCCAACTTCAGACATTTTGTGACCCTGGACAAGTCACTTAACCTCTGCCTGCCTCAGTTTCTCCACCTGTAAAATAAGACTAATTAAAAAACCCTGCCTCACCAAACCTCTGGCTGCCTCAGTTTCCTCATCTTTAAAATGGGAATAATAATAATCCATATCCCAGAAAGTAGTTACAAGGATCAAATGAGAGAGCATTTGTAAACAGTGCTCAGCTCAGTGCCCGCAACACAGTAGGCAGTACATAAATGCTTATTCTCTTCTTTTCTCCCTCATCTGATGATTCCAATCACAGTCTGTTTATACTTGCCCTTCCCACGCGACCCTCGGCCATGTGTTCCATAAGTCCATTCATTCATTGTTCTGGGGCTGAGGCGTCAAATAAACGTGGACTGCAGGTGGGCCGTCACACTCCCGAATGCAGCCTGAACTAAATTAAAATGTAGGTCCTAGCTGATTTTAATATCCTGATGTATTAATACAAATATATTCATTGATAATTGATGATAGTATTCATCAATACTATCTGTATATATTAGTATATGTCAGTAGAAATCATATTAGCCATTTTGGTAAATTTTAATTGGTGTTAATGATAATGTATCACAAATATGATATAGTAATAGTATTAGTTAGGATATATTAATGTTTTCATCAGCACAGTATTTAATTAATATAGTGTATATTTGTACAAATATATGCACATCCCCAAAGGGAGCCATCACACCCAACCTGGAGGGAGGGAGAGCTATACATTATTCCCTTTGAGCCTTATAACGAAGTAGTTATTATTTCACATCAGAGCAGACGGGCTCAGAAAGTCGCACCACTAATGAAGTGTTAGAATCTGGATTTCATCCCAGGACTCCTAACTCCAAATCCACTTGGGTTTCCCCACACCACACTTTTCTGACCTGTTAGGCCATAGGTAGAAGCCTCTGTCTTCCTGAGGCAATATAAAGAAAAGGCCCACTAAGAGAAAATTCACCATGTTACTCATTCAGCTGAATCATTGAAAGTAGAAATGGTCCAGCCTAAGTCCCGGGAAAGTTAATCTTTCTGGATATCTAAGGCAGCCAGTGGATTATGTGAGCTTAGGGCAGCTGAAACCTCAGCCTACAGCCAAGCCCTGCCCTGGAAAAGGGCCTGTGGTGCACATAATGCCCGGGGAGAGGTCAGGGGCCCTGTTTCTTAAAGGCCTCTTGTGGGTGCCCACCCCTGCTCTTTGTTGGCCTCGGTTGGCCTCTCTGGGCTTTGAGGCCTCACGATCAGCTGTATGGTTGCTCTGGATTCCACATTTCTCTTTCCCAGGAGACTGAAACCTTGGCAGCCGCTCAACCTGTGTTCATTTAGCACAGTCCGTGATATTCTTTTCCTCCCTCAGCTTTGGTGTTACAGCTCTCAGCCTGCCAAGGGCCAGAGAGAAAGCACAAGATAAATTGGATGGCCAGAAACTTAGCAGAAGGTTCAGTTAATTTATTTGACACAAATAAGCCCATTGGCCTGATTTAGCACGGGGAGACGCGGTGTGGAAGGGAGTTAAATTTGATCTTAAAACCTGTTCTCCATGCATTGTATAAACCAGAGGTCGGCAGCTCCTTCAGACAGGAGCAGGGCTACAGACTGGGTCATGCCTGTCGCTGCTGGTAGACCTAAGGCATGGGGAGGGTAAAGGGGGAACCAGAGGCAGGAGAAAGGAAAGGAGGGAGGGAGTTGAGAGGGAGAAAGGAAGTATGGAGGGAGAGAAGGAGAAAGAGGTAACATGTAGCTGAGGTATCAATGCCATATGTTGTCCCTCCCCAGAGAAACTTGATCGAAGGATTGCGGCATTGCTGGTGGGATATGCCAAGGTTATTTTATAGACTTAGAACATTCTCTGGAGTACAACAAAGCAGAGGTTGTCCAAGATCTCTGCTTCAGGGGCTGAGGTTAGTAGTCAGTAACTCAAGGAGGCAGCTGCTTGAGAAGAAGGAGTCACAGAAAGGATGTGAGAACCAAAAGGGGCCTTAGAACTGGAAGGTCAGGACTGAGAGGGCCTCAGAACAGAGAATGTCAAGACTGGGAAGGGCCTTCAGACAGGGAATGTCAGAGCTGGGAGGGGTCTTAGAACAGGGAATGTCAGAGCCAGGAGAAACTTCAGAACTAGAATGTCAGAACTTGGACAGGTTTTAGAATGTGGAATGCCAGAGCTTGGAGGGACTTTGAAACTGAGAATGTCAGAACTTATGAGACTGGGGTGGAGAATCTTAGAATATGGAATGTCAGAATTGGGAGGGACTTTATGCCAGGACTGAAAAGTTATTAAAGAATGCTGTAGGTGGGAGGAGCTTTAAAACAGAAGACTGGCAGGCAGTGACTTCACAGATGCCATCATTCAACCCTCTCATCTTCCATATGGGGACAGTGAAGCCTCCACAGGTAAGTAGTTATACTTCTGGTAAGTGGTAGGGCTAGGCCTGGCACCCAGGTCTCCAGACTCATACTGCAGCATCTCATCCACTTTGCTACCAAAACAGTGCCCATCTCAGCAGGTCAGATCACAGCATAGGCAGGTGGGACTTTCCATTGAGGATCCCTGGAGATGCCTTGGGGTATGGAAGCAAGTTCTCACCTTACGGCTGGGATATGCTACATTAGCCCCAGGAGGTCGCAGACAAGGTCATTTATCCAAAGATGTCCTGCTAGCAGGTGGCAGAGCTGGGGAGTCATGAGCCCAAGGTTACGGATACTGAATGGTTCTGGGACACAACTAGAGAAAGGACATCGTCAAAGAGGCTCCTTGAAGGTAGATTCTGTTTTCTTTTATGCTCTTCTGTGCCTATTTAAGTGCTGGACCCAGAATGTTTGCTGGCTGGCTGAACAAATGCCTGAATGAATGCATGCATTAATGAATGAACAGATGAACTGGTTCTGACCCAGATAATTAGAATTGTACACACACCTCACCATTGCACATGCCTCCTTACCAGCAACAAGCAGGTTTAGGTGCTTCATGGGATATACCAGTAAATGGTCAGTGACTCATTGACCCAATGGCCCTGGAGCTTATCTGAGCTTGTGATGAGCCTAGTCTTAGTATGGAACCACCAAGAGGGTCCACTTTGCTCTGTGCTGGGAAAGGAGGAAAAAATGCAGGATTGGGAACCTCAGATTAAAGCAAGCAAAGAAGTAACTGGCACGTTCATCATAGCTTTAGAGCCAAAAGGGTGATGCTACAGCTGTAAAGAACCACCCCAGCAGTCATTGAATCCACTCCATCCATTCCAAAGATAAGCAAATGGTTTCAGAGAGATTAAATGACTTGTCTGAAGTCGCTCCTGGTAACTGAGGAGGGTCAAGTCTTGAACCAATGTCCTCTGACTTCTTTATTCTGGTGATTATCTCCAATTTAACCTGTCTAGAGCTTGTTTGCTATGGTTACTTGTATGTTGTCTCCCCCATTTGAACGTAAGCTCCTTGAGGATAGGGACCATCTTTGGCCTTTCTTTGTATCTTCAGTACTTTGAATAGTGCCTGGCACCCAGTAGAAGCTTAATAAGTCTTATTACCTTCCCCTTTCCCCTTTACTGCTGACTGGTACAGTGCCATAGAAGCAAACTATGGAGACAAGAAGGGGCTGTGTCAGTTTTACAAAGGATGAAACTGAGGGTCTTGTCCTAGGGCCAAAGATTTATAAGTGTAAGGGACCTTTAAGACCATCAAATCCAACCTCTGCCATTTTGAAGATCAGAAAACTAAGATAATAGAAAGCAAGGAAGTAACTATCCCAAGTCAAACCACTAGAAAGTGTTTAAAGAAGGATTTGAATCCAGGTCCTCCTAATTCTAAGTGCAGGATTCCATCCGTGACCCATGTTGCTTTTCTCCTCCAAGATCACAGAAGTTGTAAGTGTTGGAGTGGGGATTTGAGCCCACTCTCTCACCAGAGCCTGTTTGGCTCCCATTGCCCTGTCCCTACAGTTTTCCATTTTACAGAATCTCAGAACTAGAAGAGATGTCTGAGTCCATCTAATTCAGCCAGTCCTAGAACAAGAATCCCATCTACCACACCTCCCTTAGGGGCAATCTAGCTTGTGGGTCCAGCAACTGCTTCTTTCCTGCTTCTATGTAGCAAAGTAGATAGACCACTAGATCCGGGGGTCAGGGAGACCTTTCAGAATCCAGTCTTAGACATTAATTAGCTGTGTGACCCTAGGCAAGTCTCCTAACCTCTGTTTGGCTCAATTTCCTCATCTGTAACATAAGGATAATTATAGCACCTACCCCCCAAGATTGCTGTGAATATCAAATGAGATAATAGTTGTAACGTGCTTTATAAATTTTAAAGCACCATAATAAAAATAATATATTACTATTATTTAATTTTTCAAAAATTGATTTTCCCCAAACAATGAATGACCAAAAACAAACAAAACCCTAAATCAGTGGTTCTCAACTTGTGGGTCGCGACCCCTTTGGGGGTCAACTAAGACCATCAGAAAACACATATTTCTGATGGTCTTAGGAACCAAGACACTACTCCTCTATCCGTATCCAAGCGGGTCTGCCCACATATGAGTATTAAAGGGTCGCGGCATTAGGAAGGTTGAGAACCACTGACCTAAATTATGCCAGGCTCTATAAACCTTAATTAAGCCAAATAGCAAAGTAGGTTACAGGGCAGGCCACTACCCATTTTGTTATTTACTGGACAGTGAAAGAAAGACAGCCCACATCTATGGACTTTTACCAGTTGGCAATGATGCTGTCCGTTGTCCTTAACCAAGAATTTTACGGCTTTTGGTTGTTACTTAGGGGTTGCTAGGTGATGCCATAGTGCATAGGGTGCCAGTTCTGCAATCAGAAATGCCAGCTCCTCTGAGTTCAAATATGACCTCAGGCACTTACTAGCTGTGTGACCCTGTGCACTTCATCCTTCTTGCCTCAGTTTCCTCATCTGTAAAATGAGCTGTAGAAGGAAATGGCAAACCACTCCACCATCTTTGTCAAGAAAAACCCAAATGGGATCATGGAGAATCAGATGTGACTGAATAATGATGGAACAAGTTATTACTTTCCTTTATATCAGGGATTTTTAACCTGGAGTCTGTGAACTAAAAAATAATAATTTCAATAATTGTATTTCAGTATAGTTAATTACCTTTATAATCCTGTATTTTTATTTTGTACATTTAAAAACTTCATAAGTTTCACCAGACTGGGGGTGAGGGGGTCTATGATACAAAAAAAGATTAAAACTCCCTACTTTACGTAGTCAAACCCTGCTATCTGTTGTCCTTTCCATTCTACACTCTGACTTCCAGAGATATGCTGTTTAACAACCAGCTCACTGGGGAAGGGGATGTACACATGACATACTTTTAAGTTTAATCTGTATTATGTTTTCTCCATCGCTTTCTTAAATCAAAACAATAAACAGAACAATTAATCAAACCTCGATTTTGCAAGTGCTGGATTTCCAAGGTAGAAGTGTTTACACTGAAGATTTAACAGTTGGCTCTCTGAGCAGGTTGGAGCTGTCTCCAGTGGTGTGTGTGTGTGTGTGTGTGTGTGTGTGTGTGTGTGTGTGTGTGTGTGTGTGTACATACCCCTGCTCCTTTCTCAACTTTCCGTGTACTGTACTTGTTTGTATACTAGCCCTATCACCCCAATAGAACATAAGCTTTCAGGCAGGACTTGTCTTTCATTTTGTCTCTCTCTCCCTAATGAATTCCTTTGTCTCTCTCTCCCTTAATGAATTCATTAGAAGACCTTTATTAAGCACCTGATGTGCCATCTGGGTATACAAAAGGGGACAAAAGATAGTCCCTGCCTTCAAAGAGCTTACAATCTAGTGGATTCTTATTGAAGTTAAATTGGATCCTGTTCTTCAGTCTATATAATTTCACACAAGTCTTCCAGTATTTCTTTGGATTAACCATAAAATTATAGATCATAAAATAATAGATTTAGAGCTTTAAGGGACCTTAGACGTTATTTAGCCCAATGTCCCCGTTTTATAGATGAAGAAATCGAGACCCAGAGAATATGCTTTATATTTGTCCTTGGCTAGGTCTTAAAAAATTAGTTCTGTCTGTTGTTTCTATACCATCTGCATTTCCCAATGTGTCTCCCTCTCGAAAGGCCAACCCTTATAACAAAAAACTCTAAAAGATTAAAAAAAATAGTCCGGTGAAACCATATGACACATCAACCAAGTTTGACATTAAATGTAGCATTCCACACCTAAAGTCCCCCATCTTGGCAAAGAAAGAAAGGAAGATGTGGTTTCATATCTCTTCTTGGCCAACATAATGTCATAGACGTCAGCTTCTACTGTTTTGTTGTTCTTTCCAAATACATTGGGCGCGGTGTCGTGAGCTCTTTGAAGGCAGGGATTGTTTCATTTTTGTGCCTGACGCACAGGAGATTCTTCTGTAAATATCCCTCATTGATTGTACACGTCACTTCTATGTTTCTGCTTCCTTCACCTTGCATCAGCTCATATAAGTCTTCTCAAGTCTCCGTGTATTCTTTCCATATACCTTTTCTTTCAGTAATATTCCATCACAACCATATACCACAATTTCTTTAATTATTCCCAGGTTGATGGGCATCTATTTCTGTTCCAGTTCTTTGCTACCATAAAGTATTTCCATCAATATTCTGGTACCTATGAGACTTTCTGTCCTTGACTTCCTTGGGCCCCGGGGGAGGGAGGGAGGGAGGGAGAAGGAGTGGGAGGGGAGCATGTGGAGAGGGTACATGCTTGGCAGTGGAATGCCTAGATCAGTTATTGATATTTGGGTCCCTTTGTTGGCACAATTTCAACTTTCAGCTGTTTTTTTTTAATGTACTTTATTTTCTGATAAGCTGGATTCACCTTTGATTCCCATAAGCATATATAAGTGCCTACTATGTGCTGGGTGCTATATGAAATACTAGAGTCATGATTTTTTTAAAAAGGTGAAATCTGTAAGCATTTTTTGCAATATTTTCCTTTCTTTTCTGAGAGGAATAAACTTTAATAAATAAAATAATTCTATAATAAACTTTGTTTTGGTAAAGGAATTAACTTTCCCTGTATCTTAGCAAGCTGTGTAAGTTTCATTTCATTATGATAATTGATAATCATATGTACTGCTTGTTTTTATATATTAAAGCACTTTCACATAGATTTAAATCTCACAGTCTGACAATCTTTGGGGGGTGTTTAATGAGAGGAAGAACTACTTGTTTTGCTTTTTTGGAGGGGGGAAGGCAGGGCAGGGCAATTGGGGTTAAGTGGCTTGCCCAAGGTCACACGGCTAGTAAGTGTTAATGGTCTGCAGTCGGATTTGAACTCAGGTCCTCCTGACTCCAGGGCCAGTGCTCTATTCACTGCACCACCTACCGCCCTAGAGGAACTACATTTTGACCCTGAGAGCTGTCTCCAGGGGGATCAGCTGCCTTTCAAGGTTATGAGCTTCTCCTTCAAGCAGATGTTGTTGGATTTCCTGTGTGCTGTAGAAATTTAACAACTGGCTCTCCAGGAAAAAAAATGGTATTCACAACAGATTTCTAAGTTTGTTCTGCATCAGATATTTTCTCCATCACTTTCTTAAGTCTAGACAATCAACAGAACAACAAATGGAGCCTTGGTTTGTAGCGTTGGTCGATTTTTTTTTGTTGTAAATGCTTGTGTTGACAGTTTAACACTCATCTCTCCCAAGCCAGTTGGAGCCGGCGCTAGCATGCCCCTGCCTGTTGAGATCTGGGTTCCAAATCTGAATTCTAGGGAATGCTGCCCATTGTGCAGCCACACCTCCACAACTCAAATCCCACCGTTTGCAGCTCTTTCTCAGTCTCTCCCCCGATGCTGCTATCCTCCCCTCTGAGGTGATCTCTCATTTACACAGCATGGATCTTAATGTAACTAGTTAGTCACATGTCATCTTGCCATTAGAATGTAAGGTCTTTGAGGGCAGGGATTATTTTAAACTGTTTTTCCTTAAATGTCTAGCACCTAGCACTATGATTTGCTGGACTGTGGAAGGGGTCCGTGACGCACAAAAAGTTTTATATTTCCAACATTCCACTGTTTGTTGCTTTCCCTCCCCCTCTTCTGTACTCTCTTTTCTAGGGACCTGCTAGTAAATGTTTAGCAACCAGTTCGGGGGGTGGGGAGGGGAATATATACATGATACACTTTTATGTTGAATCTTAGCATTTTCTGGCATGTAGTAAGCAATGTTGCTTAACTGAGTAACTATGGCCAGACATAGTGCCAGGAGTGAATATTTACTTCACTTTGGTTCAATTCATGCCATTTACTTCAATTCCGCTAGCATTTATTCAGTCACTACGTTGTGGCCAGGTGATTTAGTGGAGAAGCTCTGGAACCTGGAGTCAGGAAGACCTGAGTTCAAATCCAGCCTCAGACACTTACTAGCTGTGTGACCCTGGGCAAGTCACTTAACCTCCGTTAGCCTCAGTTTCCTCACCTGTAAAATGAGAATAATAGTAGCACCTACCTTCCAGGTTATTGTGAACATAAAATGGGATGATCTCATGTTATGCAATATAAACACTAGCTCTTACTTTATGCAAGACCTTGTACTTCATTCGCTGGGAATGAAAAGAGGAAAAACCTTGAACAAATGAACAAAAGGGACCTGAGGCCCCTGCCCTGAAGAAGCTTCTGTCCTATTGGGTAGAAACATCATGTGGACAGTCAAGCAAATACAAAGACTTACAAAGGAATCTCAAGTGGAGAACACTAGGGTGGAGGGTGCAGGGAAGTCAGCTGAGCCTGGGCAGCACTTGGAGGTTCCAGGATGCTGAGTGTATTCTAGGCTTGGGGGGATGATCCATGGAAAGGCATTCAGATGGAAGATGCACCTTTGGGAGAGACTCCTTTCCAATTTTATTTTTTGTTACCACTCAGAATGGGACTTGGTGGGAAAGAGCCAATTTTTTTTTTTGTAGTTTGTCCTTCATTTAAAAAAAATTTATTGACTTGTTTATTTACTTTTAGTTTACAAGATTCAGTTACAGAATCACTTGAGTTTCAGATTTTCTCCCCTCCCTTCTCTACCCCCCCCCCCCGTGGTGGTGTACAATCATGTATGGGATCTACAAACAGGAAAGAGCCCATTCTAAATCTGCCAACTAGTTGCATATCCTTAGGTCCCTCCCCTTTCTGTGCCTCAGTTTCCTCACATGTTAAATGTAGAGGTGGATAAGGTAACCTCTCACATTGCTTTCAGCTATTATTCTATGATTCTCTCTCTCTCTTTCTCTGTCTCTGTCTCTGTCTTTCTCATAGTCATGATAGATTACATTTGAGAGGCAGCATAGTATTATAAATAGAAATCCTTTCTCAGAACCTGGAAGATCCGGGTTCAGATTCTGCCTCTAACCCATATTGGCTCTGTGACTGTGGACAAGTCACTTAATTTCTCAATGTGCCTGTCAACTCTTTAAGTAAGAGTAGAAGTTGCAGAATAGGCACTGAAGGTTTTGGTTGAGAATTTCCTCATCAGCTGGGGGAAAAAACATGTCCCAGGTCTCTGATTCCCAAATTCAGTGTTCTTTTCCAGGAGAACATGCAAATCCGGTGCCTAGCTCCAGCTCTGCCTCATGACAGACAAGGCAAACATCTGCTTTTCACCTCATTGCTGAGGGAGGCAGGTTCTCTGGGTCTCAATTCCTCAGATTTCATCACATGCCCACCCGGGGACATTAGACAAGGCATCCCAGATGCTGGTCACCTGTGTAACTCTGGGGGAGTCCCTTCTCTTCTCTGGACTTGATTCCCTCTCTGTAAAATATCGGGCTTGGACTAGTCTGTGTCAAAGGTTCTTCCAGCGCTAAGCCCAGGGATCCTTTCGGAGGTGTAGCAACCAAAACCAGCCAGCAGAGGTTATCCTAAGACCTGCCTTGATGAGCTCGTGTCCATTCTGGGCGCTGTCGGGAGGCAAACAATGCAATGATAAGGGGAGGTGAGAGCTCACGTTCTGTGTCGGGAGGAGTCCCCGTTACGGCTCTCTGCCGAACACATCTTCGCCTCCTCCAGTCTTCCCAAATCACTGTCCTTGAAAGTCCTGTCTGGCCGCTACAGATTGCTGCGTGGATCTTGTGTGTATTGTAGAATTCCTCAACCCCTTTTCAAGCTGCAGCCTGGGTTAGAGGAAGAGAAAACGAGCCGTCTTTGGAGGGTGGGATTCATGAAGGGAAGCTAGCTTCTTGTCCGGGTTCAGGCGTTCGCTAGCAGCGGGACACCCTATCCCTGCCCCTTCAGCTGCTGTTTTGTACCCCTTTCAGAACACCTTCTGTGTCCTCTATTCTGTCTATGTCATGGACAATGTTGTCTCCCTCATTAGAAGGTGAGGATTCCCTACTTTGTATCTCCAGCATGTAGCACAAAACTTGGCACATGGTAATTTGTTGACTCCACTGAATTCCCCTCTATGAGCCTCAGTTTCCCCCATCTGTAAAGTGAAAGGGTTGGATTAAATGTCTAAGGCACCTTCTACATCTGACATTCTATGTTCTTTGTTGTAAGGTTGTTCTCAGTTCTGATATTCCCTGTTCTAAGGCCCCTCCCAGCTCTGACATTCCTTGTTCTAAGACCCTCCCAGTTCTGACATTCTCTGTTCTAGGACCATTCCCTGTTCTAAGGCCCCTCCCAGCCCTGAAATCCCCTGTTATAAGGCCCCTCCCAGTCCTGACATCCCTTGTTCTAAGACCCTCCCAGTTCTGACATCCCCTGTCCTAGTTCCCTCCCATTCTGACATCCCTTGTCCTTAGAGGGGCTGCTCTAATTTCAGGTTATGAGCATCTCCATCTCTCTCATTCTTTTATGTTCTTTCCCCAACATACCCACAGTAGGAGCCAATGGTCCATATTCCAGTTTGACCCTTGGACAGCCTGGGGGAAGTTCACCCCAGCTTAGATTAAAACACATCTTTCTCTTCCTGTGTGTTTGCTCTTTAGCTCAATGAGTGGGCTTTGTTCTGAGCGCTGGCATAGCCGAAGTGATTGATGCCAGAATGTCCCAGGGATGGATGGACAGGTGAAATGAGCTGGGGCCAAGCGCAGCTGCAGGCAGAATTTGACCTGCCATTGTGGAAGATGGACCACTGTCTTGTCATCCAGAAGAATAACTTAGGGCTGGGATGACTGTGTCTGGCACTTCCCAAGAGAAAGGAAAGTGCCTTATTGTTGAATGGAAAGGTTCAGGAAGAAAGGAAAGACTTGGATCTCAGTCCCACTTCTAATCCTTGTACTAGCCACAGTGGTCAGGTTACTTGCTTCTATCAGTTTCTAACTTTGTAAAATGCAGATAATAATACTGTGTATGGTGAGGGAGAACTGGTCAGGTCACCTACTGATTGACTTCTTGCCCTCCTTCAGTTGAAGAAATAACAGAAAGTAAGAAGCAGATAATGAAATTATTAATATGTAAAAATTCACGCTGAAAATGTATCAGTGCTCTATTATCATTTTATAAAAAATAAAGTTTACTTGATTGAATCTGAAGGGGGAATTTGGCATTGACTGGATAAAGACTGACCATGCCCCAAGTGTCCCTTAAAAGAAGCAAGCTTGCCAGCCCCATCTCCTAATGGAGGAGGAAGCTGGATCCCAACAGAGCTGGGAGAAGAGGGTGACTCAGGAGGCTACTTGGAGCTGGAAGGCTGGAAGTACTGGAGAAGGCAGCCTTCATGGGGAGGGGCACCAGGCCTGTAAGATCAAGGCTTGGGTGGAAGATCTGGTATGAGGCACAGTCACTGATCCCTCCCAACAGCAGTACCCAAAGTGAGGAATCTATGTCCTTTCTTCCCACCTCAGGCTTCCTCACAGGAGCCGAAAGCCTTTTCCTCTGGGTACAGGGAAAGCATGTTTCCTAAAAGTTTGTTTGCCTTTCTTTATTTTAAACATTTACTTTGTCTTTTAAGCTGACAACTGACATGAATGATGTTAACCACAGACATTTTGCTAATCTGACTATATTTACAGGGAATGTAGTTAGGAAGTGATTGAAAGGAATATACTGGGAGAAGAGATGGATATTTAAACCAGCAATGTTTTGCCAGAGTATTGTCTCTGGATGGGGTTTTGGAGCTAAACCACACACACACACACACACACACACACATACACACACCATCATCAACATCATCACCATCACCACCTACTGCTATTACTACTAGTACTACTATTATTACTGCTCTTAACTCCTACCACTACTACCACTACTACTCCTACTCCTCCTACTACTCTTACCACTACCACTACCACTACCACTACTACCACTACTACCAGTAATTACTATGACAACTACTACTACTACTACCACTACCACTACCACTAACTAATTACTACTACTACTACTACTGTTACTACTACTACAAAACAAGAATGATAGATTCATTTGTTATAACTTCCCAGAGAAGAGCGAGAAAGTTTGTATTAAGAAACTGTTCTAAGCAATGATTCAGTAGTAGGGTAGGGACACTTTGGAACTGATTGTGTGATATTGAAGACAAGGGCAAAGGACTGCTGCATCAAAGAAGGTGATGCATTCTACGAGCAAAGCAGAGTTACAGCAGCTCAAAGGAAGTGTGAGATGCACTAATTTAGAGGCATCTCCAACCCAAATGTTCACAAATGTGCCCAACCTGTGGTAGTATCTTCCAAGCTCATGGTGGTCTAATCAGTCACAGGTGGATACACTGTACCTTGACTCCAACACAATGATGTCATTTGGATTCTTTTCAAGAATGAAGGACAGCTACTAGGGGCGGCGAGGTGGCACAGTGAATAGAGCACCGGCCCTGGAGTCAGGAGAACCTGAGTTCATATTCGGCCTCAGACACGTAACACAAAAACTAGCTGTGTGACCTTGGGCAAGTCACTTAACCCCAACTGCCCTCCAAAAAAAAGAGAAAAAAACCCTGAATTATACTGTTTACCAGTCTACCCTGTCACTACTACAGTAGCTACTTTGCAAAGCTGTGAGAAGCAGGGGAGGGTAGTGTACATAATTAATATACAAAAATTACCTTAAAACTTTATTATTCTTCCCTGATTATCCCGTTATGTATGATTTCTAGCTCTTGAAATTATTTAATATAATTTTGTATATGTAGCACCTTTTTCTGGCCCCAGGTCCTCAGTTAAAACTGGAAGGTTAAGTAGCCAAAGGGTCAACTACTACCTTAGGATCTAGGAAATAATGCACTGGTAATTGTATCTAACACCCTCGATCCCCTACCTGCAGGTTTCACTTTCACAACAGGCTAGTAGACTCAGTTATCATTTAGAAAGGGCATTTACTCAAATAGTCTGCAAAACAGAGGCTAAAGAGGATTTCCTCTATAATCTGGAGCATACTCTCCCACAAATAATCAGAATAGGAAAGAATTTAAAGTACAATGGTAAATGTCTTCTCATTTAGGAGATACTGTGGCCAAGGCAAATTCACAACCCTAAATGACAGGGCCTCAGCTAGTTTACTATGGGGTAAGATATCAGTGATGGCTAAGCTGGGCTGATTCCTCTTGGGGCACAGCATCTCTTCTGGACAGTTGGTTCAAGCTAGCCTTTCTCCTCTTTGGTCTATCCTGGCCAGGTAGGTTGGTTGACTGCTGGGCTTGGGTCAAGCTTGACTGCTAAAGTGTCTGCTCATTGTGATTGCTTGCTGCTGGGCTGGACGAGGCTTCTGGCTTTGGATGGAGAGGTCACTCGGTTGCTGGACTGCTTGTAGAGTAGACTAGGTAGGCCACTCAACCTGCTGGGCTTTGCGTAGAATGCAGCTGGAAACTTGATCTGTTAGATTCCTTTCTTTTTTGGATCCTCAACATGTAGCTCTTATCTCTAATACCTCTAACCTCTGGTTCAGCTGGATGTTACTGCACCCTTTTCAATTGGAGTGTTATAGTATTTTTACCAGGAGTGTACTACTGTGCTCTAAGCCCTTAGCCTAGGATTGGCAGAAGTCTCTCCCGTTTGAATTCTTCAGGGTCTCAACTCTTGGGTCTGTCACTTCTAGACAGAGGTGGGAGATTTCTCTATTCCAGTGGTTCTCAACCTGTGGGTTGCACCCCCTTTGGGGGGGTCAAATGGGGTCACCTAAGACCATTGGAAAACACATATTTCTGATGGTCTTAGGTACTGAGACACCGCTCCTCTATCTGTCTTCAGGTGGGTTCGCCCACATTTGAGTATTAAAGGGTTGCTGCATTAGAAAGGTTGAGAACCACTGCTCTATTCTTTCCTGTTCAATGATTCTTCCTTGTTCAGATCATCTTTCCTCATTGAGTGATCCTATCTTGACTTTGTGACTAGCTAGTTTCATTTCCCAGGTTTCTTTTAGGATTTTATTTAAATGAGTGACTAGGGAAGAAAGATATAAAGGTAGTTTATGCCTTGGGACAAGTTCATTGTCTTTGCTGGCCTTTCCATATATACTTGAGTTATTCAGACTTCAAAATTCCAAAGTGTGGAATGCTCCCTTTATTTCTGTTTGTAAGGGTGTAGATGATTGAGTTGGTCAGCCACTAACCCAAATGCATTAAAAATAAGAATTAGGTGCTATGCCTTGATACTTTAATGAGGGAGAACATGTCTCAATTCATCCATCTGTCAAAGTCTTTAATCTTAGTGTGAAAAGTTTTTTATTAGGTTAAGATGTCTTTGAAAGTCATTGGATAAAGTGAACTGATGCCAGATGGGAAGTCTAGTTGGATTAAGTAAGGAACTTGGTCATACCCAGTGGGTCTTCTATAAAATGGCAGATCAGTTCAGAACTGGAGAGAAATGAGTATTCAGTAGCTTAGGGTGGGAACCATTCTAGGCAAATTTTTGAGGAAGAATTACTTGAGGGGAAGAAACAAGTGAACTTTAGGGTTCCTCCTCCCCTTTCCCCTTTGCCCTTGAACAGAAGAGGATTTTGTGAATTTAAGAGGTCCTCAGGGCTTCCTGACTCTCATCACCATCTGAGCAGTGTTCCAGTATCAGCTGACAGCAATATCTACATTGGAAATCAAGAGTAGTCTGGACAAAGATTCAAGGTGCTACAAAAACTCATCAGAAACTTCACCACTCCTAAACAGAACATTTTTAGTGTTCCAGTAAAGAGATTTTGAGGAGGTATAAGATATCTTTTTGCAACATGTGCCCTCTAAGTTTGAGCCAAGTTTCCCAAGGACTCTGTATGTACCTGTGAGAAATTGGGCCACAGATTCTTAGGATGTTTTGTACCAACTACACCATTGCAGGAAAATATCCCTTACTTAAAGCTGATTGTCTGACTAAGTAATTTTAACAAGTAATCATAATGGCAAGCACACTAGTGGGGGCTTATAAGTGATAGTGTTGAGGAAGACAACTTCTAGCCCTTCAGGATTAACTCTTGAAAACTTAATGTATTTAGAGCTCATTCTCTGATAATCTCAGTTATAGAAATTGGGAGAATAGTTCCAGAGTCTACATATGCCACAACTGAAAGGGCTTACCCTTTACATTTCAGCATCTCTATCTTTACCCTTTAGGACCTTTAACTTTGCTAAAGTTTAAATGAGGTTATTGCAATTGAATTTTAACAAAAGGGTAAACTGAGGCAGATCTTTGCACAAGATGACATTTTATTAGCAGGGGTATGCTACCTGTCAATAAATGGGTCAGTGGATTGTCTTCATTAGTGCCAACGACCCCAAGCAAAAGGCTAGTTCCCCTTTTGTAGGTTTTGGGGAATACAGAACAAAAAACAGAGCAAGGTAGTTGACATCATGGGATTTATGACAACATGATTGATGGAGAGTTAAGGCACAGGAACAACATGATTGGTTGGAAATTTGGTAATGGGGGCTTCTGTCATGAGACTAAGAAGTGCTCATTGCTTGAGTCCAGGTGTGAGATAGCAGCCCAGACTTTTGGACAACAAACTATATATCCCTGAAAGACAGATTGGTGGAGTAAAGATATCAGGTCTGACTCCCTTCTGTTCACATGCTTTCTCCAAGGTCAGTGAAATCCCTGGAGGCAAGAAGTGCATCTTAAAACTGAACTAAAATCAGAGTCAAAGCACCAGGACTTAAGCAGATACAGGACAAAGGTAGTTCCAGGACAAAATCGATCACTTGTAAATAGGGCAAATAAAAAAATGATACAGGATCAGTCTTCATCTTCACAAGGACCAACCTCACATGCATACTTTGAATTTATTCATCAGTGCACATTAATCTCTTTTCCTCCCATTTCCATAGATGCAAGCTCCTTAAAGAGAGAGATTAATTCATTTTTTCCCTCTGTATTCCCAGTGCCTAATGCAGTGTCTGTCTCACAGTAGGTGTGCTGAATGTTTGCTGAATTAGACAGATGTCCATCATTCTTGTTACTGAGCAGCAGTGTGGAGTGATGGGATAAAGAGCTGGTCTTGGAGTCAGGGAAACCAGGGTTCAAGTCTTTTTTGTTGTTGTTGCTTATTTTTTTTTTGGAGGGCAGTTGGGGTTAAGTGATTTGCCCAATGTCACACGGCTAGGTTTGTTTGTGTGTGTGTGTGTGTGTGTGTGTGTGTGTGTGTGTGTGTGTGTTAAGTGTCTGAGGCCGGATTTGAACTCAGGTACTCCTGACTCCAGGGCCGGTGCTCTATTCACTGCGCCACCTAGCCGCCCCCAGGATTCAAGTCTTAACTCTGAAACATACTGGCTCTAGGACCTTGGACAAGTCACTAAGTGTCTCAGAGACATTATTTTTGCATATTATTTGCATTAATAGAGAACTGCTCTTATCTGAAGTGTCTTTCTGCAATTCCTCACACAAAGTACTCTATGACCCATCTCTCTGCCTTTTTACTGGCTCTTCTTCATGCTTGGCATACCCTCCCCTCTCACTACATACTCTTGGAATTTCTAGTTTCCTTAAAGACTCAGTTCAAGGACTTCATTCTGCGTGAAGACCTTTTTGGACCGCCTCCCTCTCTTCAAGATTATTTTGTTTCTCTTTTGTATAGACCTTGATGTATACATGTCATCTCCCTTTTTAGAATGTAAGCTTGAGGGCAAGGGTTGCACTGCTTTCCCCACCCCTTCCCACTACTGATAACATTTCTTGACACATGCTTAAAAACTCAGCTGGACCTGGGATCTCATCCATTCAGGAGTCCCCTCCAATGACATAGATTACAAGTCACTTATGCTGCCTGTCATGTTTGTTTTTTTATTTGTGTTCTTCCAAAAAATTTGGCCCTGAAGGTCCACCCAGTGTACTGAAAGCCTTCCTTGTTTTTTTTCCCATCAGCACAAGGGTGCAATGGAAGACTAGCTATCTGCTCGTCATTCCTTACTCTTGCCAGCTAAACAGTATCTTCTCTTCCCATCATACAATACCTTGACAACACATAGTAGGTGCTTAGTAAAAGCTTATAGATCAGCCATCAGCCGTTAGCGGTTCTCAACCTGTAGGTTATGTTCAATTTGTAACAGTGAAAATGCATCCTGCATATCAGATATTTACATTACGGTTCATAACTAGCAAAATTACAGTTATGAAGTAGCAACGAAAATAATTTTATAGTTGGGGGTGACCACAACATAAGGAACTATATTAAAGGGTCGAGGCATTAGGAAGGTTGAGAATCACTGCATTAGATTGTCGACCCCTTGAGAGCAGGCACTGTCTTTTGTCTTTCTTTATGTCCCTAGTTGATAGCCATGCTTGACACATAGTAGGTACCTAAGAAATGTTTGTTGATTGCCCATTAGGTTGTGAGCTCCTTGAGAACAGGGACTGTTTATTCTTTTTGTATTTTTTTTTTATCCTCAGAACTTAGCACAGTGCCTGGTACATAACAGGTCCTTAATTAAGATTAGTTGAGTATGATAATGATTGGTCATTGATTGGTCACTCCAATGAAATCACTTGGTCTTCTATAACTAGTACTGCTTCTACCACAACTAGCAATAGTAATAATAATAATAATAATAATCAGATAATTAAGTACCTTGCATAGACTTCTGCCCAATTTTAGAGCAGAGGAGGCTGAATAGTAGACAGTTCTTCTGCAATACATGCTAGTGAAGGAGCTAAGGATTCTCTTATATTCAATTCTGTCACCATGTATTAAGCATTTGCTTACAATGTATTCAGTACCCTTCTAGGTGCTAGGAATAGAGAGAAGAAAGTAACGCAGGGTGTGCCCTAAGGAGCTCACCCTGGGGAGTGTTTACAGCGAATACACTCTTTCCATGTACAAATAAATCCAAAGCCGTGGGCTAGAGCACGGAATTGTGGATGGATAGGATAGAGCTGCTTTCAAAACCAGGAAGATCTGGGTTGGAGTCCCACTTCTGACTCTTCTGACAGACTATATGGCCCTGGGCAAGTCATTTAATCATTCACTGTTCCTGGCTACTCTCTGAGACTCTAAATGACCAAGCAGTTGCTGATCTGCATTAGTAGAGGGAGCTTCCATACTAGGAGATCCTAATACAAAGTAACTTCAAGAGGGAAAAGGATGATCACGGACAATAGGAAGGAGTGAGGAGGGATCTCATGTAGTAGATAACTGGTAGCCCCTGAGCTGTGCCTGGAAGGAAACTTAGAATTCTTTTAAGCAAAGGTAAAGAAGAGAATTGGTGGGTGGGGGAGGTGGAGAGAAGTTCAGGGGCTTCTTTGGAAAAGGAGCCAGGTTAAATACCAGTGATGAAAGACTTCGTTTTAATTCTTACAGTGAATGTTGGGAAATGGAGATCATACTCTGTTCCTATTGTTTCTCAGTAGAGTGTTGGGAGGATTAATTAGTTAATGTTAGCAAAGTGCTTTGGAAAAAAAAATACTAAGATGCCTCACAGTGTGAGTGCCAAGAATTCTAACTAGTTCTCTTAAAGACACCACCTGGAAGCATGCTATGTTGTGGTGCCAGACTCAGGCTTGAAATAACAAGGTGCCGGGAAAAAAAACCAAACAGAAAGGAAGGAGGATTTCTGCCCTAAGATCTTGGCTCCTACCATCCTGCTTCATCTGATTCCTAACAGCTGGGCTGTTGGATCCTGAAAGGGCTTCTGTGGGAGAGCCAGCTTACTAGAGACAAGGGGGCATCCTTCCCTGAGGACCCCTCTGTTTGCGGGGCCTCTGAAGCCTCTTGGACCTTTTGCTTGTGATCATAAGGTGCTGCCCTGTCAGCATTACTTACAAGAATAAGAAATGGTGATTGGCAGGAACTTAGTCATCTCTCCCTGGTAATTGTCAGGTAACCAAGATGGGGAGATATGTGCAAACTTGGTCACTCAGAACAGCTGGAGAGTCAATATACTCTCTGCTCTTCTTGTTTCTCAGGTGGCTGTTGCTGTTAATGGTGGTGGTGGCATTTCATCTGTTTCACTGTCACAGGCAAGTGAGATGAGGTTGATATGGACCTTAGCCACCAAGATGTATCCATCAAGGATCTTTGTTCCATCTAGGTCTTGGCCAAGTTAGAGCTGGGGATAGGGGGTGGGGAGGATGGGAAAGGAGAGGGGTGTGACAGTCAAAGACCCACTTTTTCCAAGGCCATTTTTGCACCAAGCCTCTCATCCCAGAGCTGGGGAAACTCATCTTTCCTTTTCCCTTAAGAGAATAGCAGGTCCACATTGAACCCCAGGACCCTGTGGGTAGACTCCAGCATGCTTGCTGAGAATCCAGGATTGTGATTCAGCCATGGGTGAAGGGCAGAAATGACATGATTAGGCTATTTTGGTTAGTCACAATCCTTTGAATTTTGTGCCTTTTGGAATGAATAAGTGAATGGATGAATCAAATGATTGGTTGCTTGGTTAATGTCCACACTTGAAGAGGACCAAAATGGCATCACTATGTTGGGGTCAAGGTACACTGCCTTTGACTGTGGCTGATCCAACCAGCAAGATCTAGGAAGACTCTACCACAGGTCTGGCACAGTCCATGTGAACATTTGGAATGAAAATGGCTCGAAATTTGTGCACCTCAAATTTTTTTTTGATCTCATGTTTTCTTGAGCTATTGCATTTCTGCTTTGTTCATAGAGGATGGCACCTTCTTTGATGTGGGCACCCCATCCTGAGTAGTCCTTTGCCAATATCTCCCCTGTCGTGCAATCAGTCCCAGAGTTCTTCAGACCGACCTTGAAGGTGTCCTTGTATCACTTTTGACCTCTGTATGAGTGCCTGTCTTGTATGAATTCTCTGTAAAATTGTCTTTTAGGTAAACATACTTTTGGCATTTGAACAATGTGGCCAGCCCATTGGAGTTGTGCCCTCTGTAGCAGAGTTTGAATGTTTGGCAGTTTAGCTCAAGAAAGGATTCCAGGGTCTGGCAATTTATCTTACCAGGCAATCTTCAGAATCTTCCTCAGGCAATTCATATGGAAACGATTCTGTTTCCTGGCATGACACTGATAGGGGGCCCAGGTTTCACAGGTATACAACAATGAGGTCAGCACAATGGTTCTGTAGACCTTCAGTTTGGTAGGCAGGCCTCTTCTCTCCTACACCCAAACACCAAATTAGCTCTGACAATTCATGTGTCAGCCTCCTCATCTATGTGCACATCCCTGGAAAGTATAATGCCAAGGTTTAAGTGAACTCAGCCATAGCATTCAGTATTTCTCCACTTGAGCTGAATGAGTGAATAAGCAAATAAATTCATGGAGTGAGTGAATGAATGAATGGATGAAAAAAGATGTATTAGGTATTGAGCACTGTTCTAAATTCCAAGAATACAAATAAAACAGAGAGTGACAGCCTCAGGGAGTTAACATTCTAAAAGGAAGGGCCTATACCTTTAGGTGATTGGTGACCAAGGAAGGGAAATTTTTATCTGGAGTGTTACAGGGAGGGAGAGTTGACCCATAAGGCAACCGATTGGCATGGTGCCTTTTACAGTAGGATCATAGAGGGTTGGAAGGCCCCTCAGAGGCCATCTAATCCAACCATTTTTACAGGTGATGAAACTGAGGCCCAGAAAGGGGAACTGAATTTGGCCAGATCCCATTGGGTGAAATGTGTTCAGTTAAGGGCACTGAGCAGCTGTGATCACAGGATCATAGCATTCAAATCTGGAAGGGATCTCAGAGGTCATCTAGTTCATTTTACAGATGAGGAAACTGAGGCCTAGAGAATTCAAGTGACTTAACCAAGGTCACACAGGTAGCAAGTAACCAGAGCCAGAATTTGAACCCAGGTCCTGTTATTCCCAGAGCAAGAGCTGAAAAGCAAGGTGAGGGAAAGGGATCTATACACAGATAGTGCAGTGGTAAGAAGGCCATGGGGAATGGCTACATGGGATATAAGGCATGGTTGAATTTGGGGCAGCTAATATATGAATAGTGGGCTAGGTGATTTTCCACTTATTTACTCACCAATCAGTACAGCTCAGCCCTAGGGCAAGACCTTGTCTGTCATCAATCCTTAGAAACAGAAGCTTTAAGGAGAGAGACCCCATTCTCATTATCTGTGTACATTGTCAGTCAACTCTGTTAGACTATACAGTCCTGGAGGAGAGAGATTGGATCTTATTTATACTTGGATGTTCCCTGTTCTCCACCAATATCTGCTGGCCCCTTGGTGCCTAGGACAGGGCGCTGCTTGTACCTTAAGAAATATTGTTAAATAAAAAAAATGAATTTGGTATCAAGCGACAAGTTAGAATTCACTGGGACCCAAATTCATGCTTTCCTTCTCACGTGATGCATAGCAGAACTGTGAATATTTAGCCTGGAGAAGATTTAGAGAGTGATATTTAATAATAATAATAATAGTAGCTAGCATTTTTATTTATTTTATTATTTATCAAGGTCGTGTGACTCTGGCCAGGTTGCTTAACCTCTAGACAACACTCTTAAGAATACACTGATGTTTTATCCATCATCATACAGCACTTCGGTTCAGTACAAGTCCTCCAGTGGCCCCTCCTGATAGAACATCAACTCTCTGAGGACAGGAATTCTTTCATTTTCGTCTTTCTGCCACTGGTGTGGGTGCTTAATAAGATCTTCTTGACTGGTTGATTCATAATAGATTCTTGATAAATGTAAATAATCAAAAAATACAAAAAACTAGCCAGTATTCACATATATGCCCCTCTCCCCATTTCCAGAACCTTTTCCTGTAGCAAAAGAAAAACATTTAAGTAAAACCAACTGACACAGGAACCTACATCTAACAGTGTATATGCCACATTCTGTACTCAGAGTCCTCCACCTGTCTACTTAGAAAGTGGATTTCATCATCAGTTATTTGGGACCAAGATTAGTCATGATAATTACAGATCATAGGACCATAAAATCATATCTTTAGAACTGGATTCTATTGAGTCTAACCCATTCATTTGTCAGATAAGGAAACTGAGGCTGGCAGGCTGACCCAAGTCAGACAGCTAGTAAATGTACGAGGTAGGATTTGAACTCAGACTTTCTGAACTCCAAGTCCAGCACTCTGTCCACAAATATTCTCTCTCCTTAATTGGTCAATTAATTAGGATTGATAGTTTCTTTTTAGTGTACTTTTCACTGACATTTTTAGTCAACACTTCAGCCCCTCAGTGTTCTTCTGGTTCTGATCCCTTTACTTTGCATCAGTTGGTTCCTCTTGCTTCATGCTTCTTTGAATTTCTCCTATTTGTCCTTTCCTATTGCTCTGTAACATTTATTTGCTATTTTTCAGGCATTTCCCAATGGATGGATAGTTAATTTGCTGCCAGCTTTTTTTTTGCTATTGCTAAAAAATGCTTTATGAATATTTTGTTGTTCATGGGACCTTTCTGGTTTTGACGTCCACAGAACATGTCATCTCACTGGACCATAGTTCCACCAACAGCGTATGAGTGTGTCTGGTTTCCTACAGCTTCTCCAACACAGATCACTTCCATCTTTCATCCCTCTGGGTCTTTGAGGCCACCCCAACTTTTTGTCCATGATTTTACGCCCTCTGCTTTTCTCTCTTTCTAGTTCCGTCTGATCTTTCACAGGGAGAAGAGGCATCCTCTCCTGACTGTCATTCCTCTCTCCCTCCCTTCCCAGCATGCTGGTTTCATCACTGTGATTACACTGTATTAGTTCCTCTGATTGTTCCCCACCTCAGCACCTCATTACTGAAATAAAGTTAACATTAATGGGAGGCCTGCAGCTAATCCCCCTGCTCGCTTCTCCTGAAAATGTATTCTGGTGATTAGAGAGAGAGACACATGCATATATATCCATGTTAAAACAGATCCTCTTCTTGCCCCCCACTGATGCTGGCTGGAGTCAGCTTGACTGGCGGCTCTCAGTAGAGACTGAGCTACAATCACTTGGATAGGTATGTGGAAAAGATTGAATAGTTAAACTATGCTGAATTGGGTCATTTTGGTCTTTAGGGCAGTAAGTCTCTTTAAGGAGAAATGTATCATTTGCAGGTGGTAGCACACAGTGGGAAGAGTGAGAGATTAGGTCTGTGGTCCTGGGTTCAAATCCTGATTCTGCCTCTTACAATCTATGGGACTTTATATAAGTCCATTCATATTGCTGGGCCTCAGCTTCCTCATCTGTAGAATTAGGGGCTGGATTAGATGGTTTCAAGGGTTGTCTTCAGCTCTAGAGCTATGATTCTATGATATCATGTAACCTTTGGCCTCAGTTTACTCATCTGTATGTATGCTGAGATGTTATACTAAATGGCTCCTGAGGTCCCTAGCATTTCTGGTTCCATGGTCCTCTGATCCCTGCCCTGATGCCCATAGAGGAGATACCAGCCTCCAGGATCCCTTTCCTGACTCACTTCTACTTACATAATAGTAGCCCCTATTTCCATAGTATTTTAATAGTAGCTGGTATTTAAACTTTAATTTAAAGTTTTAAAGTATTTAAATTTAAAGTATTTAAAGTTTGCAAGCACTTTGCAAAGACCATTGCATTTTATTTCACAACAACTGTGGGAGGTAGGTGCTATTTTTATCTCCATTTTACAGATGGGGAAACCAAGGCAGGCAGAAGTTAAGTGATTTGCCTAGGGTCATATAGACCTATATAGCCAAGAGATTGGATTTCAACTCAGATCTGTTTCCTTATCTGTGAAATGAAAAGGTTCGATTAGTTCAGGCATCAGTCACAGTCCTGCAACACTCCTGAATGCTGACCAAGATTTAAATGTCATTCAGAAATATTTAACAATACAAATAAAAATACAATAGAATATAGATAATGTTAATATGTTGTTTTCCAAGTCAATATTTAATTCAATTCAATAAACATTTATTATATCAGTTGGTAGTGCAATGGATAGAGTGCCAGCCCTGAAATCAGGAAGACTCATATTCCTGGGTTCAAATCTGATGCAGATACTTATTAGCTGTGTGACCCTGGGCAAGTCACTTAACCCTGTTTGCCTTAGTTTCCTCCTCTGAAAAATGAACTGAAGAAGGAAATGGCAAACCACTCCAGTTTCTTTGCCAAGAAAACCCCGAATGAAGTCATGAAGAGTCAGACATGACTGAAAAAGTGACTGAATAACATTTATTAAGCATCCACTATGTGTTTGGCACTCTACTGTGTACAGGGGATACAAAAAGAGACCAAAGGCAATCCCTGCCCTCAAGGAGCATACAGTCTAAGGGGGGAGACAACAGGCAAACAAATATGTACAAAGAAACTATAGATGGGATAAATAGGAAATAATCGATAGGGAAGGCACTAGAATAAAGAGAGGTTGGGGAAAGTTTCCTGTGGAATATGCTGTCGTGTCTATCTGTCTTTGACACCACTGGCCTAGATGTTAGGTTCCACTTATTTCAGAATTCAAGATCTTATGACCTATTAACTGTATGACCCGGGACCAGTCAGTTTACTTTTCTGTGCCTCAGTTTTCTTATACATAAAATTGTGGGGTTTGGATTCAATGACCTCTAAAGTTCCTTCTAACCCTAAATCTATGTTTCTATGAAGAGGTAAAGCCAGGATTTGAACCAAGGTCCTGTATCCCCCAATCCTGCGCTCTTTCTACAGCTTTAAGACTATTTAGCATCACTAAAGTCCTAAGTATGCTTTAGTACTAAAATGTACTGAGAGCATGTTATATTTGGTAAGGACTGGTCTGAAGCTGCACCAGCAGTGAGGGTGGAGGGGCAACCCTGTCCATCCCAGTTCTACAGAATATCAGAGTTAACTCTATGTACATGGTCTCAACAATGAAATGTATCTATCCATGCCAGCTTTGGCTGTTATGGATTAAAGCCAGGGACAGAATTACTGAGGGCTAGCTGGCCTAGAGATCACATAGTAGTGGCTGAGGAAATTCAGCCAGGCAATGGTAGAAGGTATTTGTAATGGAACTCAAAAGGATTAATGCTGGTCTTGGCACTCACTGGTTCAGTTGAACTCAGTTTAGGTCAATGAACATCTTGGAACTGCCTCTTGTATATCAGGTAGAGTTAAGTTGAAAAGCATTTGTATTCCTAGCATTGAAAATACAAATATTGGTAGAAAGAAAGTCCCTGTCCTCAAACGGCTTACATTCTAATGGAAGTGAATTCAAAGAGTCAGGAGTGGTGTCTCGAGAGGAATGAAGACATTACTGCCTTAGATACTTTCAGACAAGAGAGAGAGAATCAGTCAATCAGAAGAACTGGCTGCAGGGGAAAAGAGAATTTCCAGGGTGATAAGGTTGCTTTGATGGGGTAAAGAATGTCCAGAGTCAGGGGTAGAGCCCCAAGAGGAATGAAGCAGGTAGGGCATTGACTTCAGAATCAGGAAAAACCTGGCTTCAAGCCCTGCTTCTATGTGACCATGAGCAATCAATTTCTTATGGCTCCCAGAAAATTCTCTATCGATCAATAAGCATTTTTAAGGATCTACTGTATACTAGGGGCTGGGGATGCAAGTATAAAGAATTACATAATCACTACTCTCAAGAAGATGATGGTACATTGAAATCTGGCAGTCTCACTGCAACACAGTAAATATAAATTCCTAAAAGAGTGCCATGAGTATGTGGGGAGGGCTGGTCATTCTTGACATGGAAGGCTTCATGTGTGAGGTTAGATTTAGGCTGAACTTTGGGGAATGAGTAAGATTACAAAAGGTAGAGGTGAGCAAGAAGGGTGCACCAGGCAGAGATCACAGAATAACTAAAGGTACAGAATCTGGGAAGAAGCAGAGAACATGTTTAGGAAATGGCTAGGAATCAGCCTGGTTTGACTCTAGGAGGAGAATATGGAAGGTCAGTGGTGTAAAGTGAAGCTGGAAATGTAAATTGGATTAAAATGGGGGAGATGATATAGTAGGGAAATCTTTATTAAAGGCCTTGGTCTTGATACCTTCTTTTGTTTAAACAAAAGATGCAAGACCCTGGAATTCTTTAGACTTGCTTTCATTAATATACTCTATTTCCCCCCTCCCCCTTTTTAATCTTTTGCTTTTTGGAGAGGGGAAGGCAGAACAATTGGGATTAAGTGATTTGCCCAAGGTCACATGACTAGTGAGTGTTAAGTGTCTGAGGCTGGATTTGAACTCAGGTCCTCCTGACTCCAGGGCCAGTGCTCTATTCACTGTGACACCTAGCCGCCCCCCATTAATACACTCTTTAAGGTGTATATTAAAAATTTCCTTACTACCAATCACCATCAAACTACCATTCCCTTCTTATACAGGTTGGGGAGTCATGGTGGGGAAGATGATCAGATCTTTTCACTCCCCCCTCCCTTCTGGAAGAGTCAGAACTGAATCTCACCCTGGTCTGGCTTGTGGTTCTCCCCTGCTTCCACTTCTACCATTATTCCTTTCTTGTAACAATGGTTGGAGATTGAATTAGCTATACTCTGTTACAGCAATTAGTTACTAATTTTTAGCATAGGTACCTATCTTTGCTATTTTGTAGAGATGTCAGATGGAAAAGCATTGTTACAATTATAGTAGCTCAGAGCCCCCAAGTAGGAAAATTCCTTTCAGACAGAATTTCCCTAATTAAAATTTTGTGTATTTCCTGACAGCCCATGATTTCTTTATATTCAAGGCAATATCTTGGTTCTCTTCCTACCTCTGTAACTACTTCTCCTCACTTTCCTTTGCTGAATCGTCTCCAGATCACTTCCTCTAACCATAGATGTCCCTCAGGGTTCTTTCCTAGTCTCCTTTCTCTTTTTCCTTTATACTACTTCATTTAATAATCTCATCATCTCCCATGGATTTAATTACCATCTCTATGCTGATAATTTTCAAATCTGCCTTTCTTGTCCTGGCCTCTCTGTTGACCTCCAATCTCACATCTCCAAATACCTTTCAGAATTTTTTTGAACTGGATGTCCAGTAGACCTCTTAAACTCAATATGTCTAAAACTGAACTCATTGTCTTTACCCAAAATCCTTGCTTCCCTTCTACTTCCCCTATTACTGTTGAGGGCACTGCCCAGTCTTACAACCTAGCACTTATCCTGGACTCCTCATTATCTCTTATTCCCCATATACAAGCTATGGACTAGTCCTTTCTCCTGTAAGGCATCTTTTATCAATTTCACCTCCACAGAACCTCTTATGCATTTCACCTCCATAGCACCTCTTGTTCATTTCACCTCTACAACATCTTTAGTCAGTTTCACCTCTGCAGCATCTCTTGTCCATTTCACCTCTGCAACATCTTTAGTCAGTTTCACCTCTGCAGCATCTCTTGTCCATTTCACCTCTGCAATATCTCTTAACTATGTCTCTTCTCTCTTCTGACACTGCCCCTACCCTAGGCAGACCCTTATGGCCTCACACCTGAATGATGGCAATAGTTGCTGGTGGGTCTACCTGCTTCAGCTCTGTTCCCCACTCCAGTCCATCCTCTATTCAGCTACTAAACTGATCTCCCCAAATTGCAGATGTGACAATAACACTCCCTCAGTCAATAAATTTCAGCAATTCCCTATCACCTCTAGGATCAAATATAAAATCCTCTTTTTGACTTTTAAAGTCCTTCAAGATCTGGGCCCCTTCCTATCTTTCTGGTCTTCTTACCCTTACTCCCTACTATGTACTCTTCCATCCAATGACACTGGCCTCCTGGGTGTTCTACAAACAAGACTCTCCAATTCTCTGGGCATTTTCTCTGGCTGTTCCCCATACCTGAAGTACTCTTCCTCCTAATCTTCATGTTCTGACATCCTTCAAGTGCCAACTAAAATCTCTTCTTCTACAAGGAGCCTTTCCCAACCCCTCTTATATTTCTAATGTATTCCCTCTCTTAATTATTTCCTGTTTGTTCTGTATATAGCTTATTTGTACATATTAATGCAAAATTTGCTGTCCCTCCTTTATATAGATTGTGATCTCTAGGAAGGCAGGAGCTGTCTTTTGCCTTTTTTTTCTCCCTAGCATTTACATAGT
>CM053594.1:21814780-21857002 GCA_028646575.1 Pseudocheirus occidentalis
TCAAGTGCAAAGTTTAATGTGCTCTGTCCTTGCCATCCCCAACCCCCAGGAAAACAGGACCACCAAGATTCTACTAGCCTTTCTTGGTTTCCATGGGAACTGAGATAGCTGCTACAATTCTTCTGGACTCCCAGAAGGCAGGAAGTGATCTCTCTGCTGGCTCTTGTATCCTGCTTTTAACATATTCAATGCCTTCTACTCTTTTAATGTGGAAGCTGTTAAATCTTTTGTGATCCTAACTATGGCTTCATGATATTTGAATGGTTTCTTTCTGGCTGCTTGCAATATTTTTCCTTGACTTGGGAGCTCTGGAATTTGACTATAATATGCCTAGGAATTTCCATTTTTGGATCTCTTTCAAAAGGTGATCAGCAGGTTCTTTCAATTTCTATTTTACCTTCTGATTCTAAGACATAGAAGCAGTTTTCCTTTATAATTTCTTGAAACGTGGGGTCTAGGCCCTTTTTCTGACCATACCTTTCAGGTAGCCCAATAATTCTGAAATTATTTCTCCTCAATCTATTTTCCAGTTCAGTTATTTTTCTGATGAGTTATAACATATTTTCTTTTATTTTTCATTCTTTTTATCTTGTTTTATTATTTCTAGATATCTCAGAAAGTAATTCATTACCACTTGCCCAATTCTAATTTTTAAAATTTATTATCTTCTTTTAATTGTTTGATTTGGCCAATTCTATTTTTAAAGGAATTCTTTTCTTCAGTGAATTTTTATGCCTCTTTTACTGCTTGGCTAATTCTCTTTTTTTAAGTGTTATTTTCTTCAGTACTTTTGTGCCTCTTTTACCAAGTTATTAATTCTCTTTTCATGATTTTCTTTCATCATTCTCATTTCTTTCCCCAATTTTCCCTTACCATTCTTGTTTGACTTTTAAAATATGTTTTTTTGCCCTTTCTTTAGCTCTTCCAAAACTTTTTGTTGGGATTTTGTCCAGTTTGCATTTTTTTCTTTGAGGTTTTGGTCATAGCTGTTTTTATGTTGTTGTCTTTTCAAAGGTTTCTGTTGTGGTCTTCCTTGTCACCATAGATTTTTATGGTCAGGTTCTTTTTTTTTCCTTGTTTATTTTTCCAGCCTATTTCTTAACTTTGAACTGTATTTTAAAGTTTGACTGTGCTCACTTGGGAGTAGAGAGTGGAATTGTCCCAAGCTTCAGACTTTTTCACACTGCTGTTTTCACAGCTAGTTCTGGGAGTTTGTAAGCTCTTGGTAATTCCAAGGAGGGGTGATACAGGGAGTGATGTGGTCACTGCTCTCTTGGTCTGTACTCTGATCTTTATTCAAGAAGGACCCTTCTTCCTTTGCAGCCACAAGTGTTAGTTTTCTTCTCCACCACAAAATTTTGACCTGGAACTAAATATGGGTAATGGAGTTGCCAAACAGTGCCCTGTTTGGTGTCCAGTGCCAGTATGGGGAACCCTATTCAATTCCCTTACCATCTCTGGACTGAGAGTTCTTGAAGATGCAATTGCCACTGCTGACATTTCTAATTCTCACAACTGGTATTACCACTGTGTGTGTTCTGGATCACCCAGTGTCACAGACTTCTCTTTCTAACATAAGTTCTCTTGGGCTAAAAAATGTCTCGCGAATTTGACCATTTTTGGCGGTGCTGCTCCAGAATTCAATTTGACACATTATTTTAAAGATGTTTGGAGAGAAATTTTGGGAGAGCTTGACTGGGTTGCTGCTTCTACTCTACCATCTTGACTCCACCTCCCTGGCAGACTTTCAAATGAGCTAATTGGCAACAATAATCAGTCTTTCAGTAGATTTTCTATGAAAGCACAGCTGGTGTGCTGATGATAGACTAGAAGGAAGTCACATCTGAAGAGCTGATTCTTTCCTTAGTATGTACGTATACATATATTTACATCCATATATGCACACACAATACATACACACACATATATTATGCACTACATAGATATATACTGTATATACACTGTTATACATAAATGTATAATATATACACATATGTATACATTATACTCACACATTGTTAAAAATAAAGCAATATGTGCAATTGAACTTTGAGTAGCACTATCATTTAATACAGTGATTGTCATTAACCAGTAGAAAAGTAAATATTTCATATCCTAACTATTGACTATTTTTATTGATTGGTTAAGTGGGTAAAATAAAAAATTCATTTCCATATCTCAAAACAGAGCCTGCAAAATTCTTCTGCCATTTTCTACCCTGTATTTATATGAATGAGCATTTTCTTTTTATTTGTTTCAAATTAAAATACAGAAATAAACTCAATACAGAACCACATTTATGATTCTGATGTCTGATGTTGAGCCAAGAATTGCAAACCTTTGTTCAAATAAGAAAATTGTTGTGAAAATTCAATTTATATATGTATATATATATATATATATATATACACTGTGTTATGTATCTTC
Source organism: Pseudocheirus occidentalis (assembly GCA_028646575.1). Lineage (NCBI taxonomy): Eukaryota > Metazoa > Chordata > Mammalia > Diprotodontia > Pseudocheiridae > Pseudocheirus > Pseudocheirus occidentalis. The sequence continues at coordinate 21,817,208 of CM053594.1, forward strand.
TAGTTATAAGTCATTTCATTAAGATTGTTATTTTTACTCAACAAAAGTTGTAAAATAATCTTGTCTTGCAGAGAATCATAAGCATATGAGGTTTTATCAGATTACTTTTTCAATTCTTAACAGAATGCCCCATATGAAAATGTTGATAATTATTTTATAATTAGGGTTCATAATTTTATATTTAAAGTTTTCATAATTATGTTAGAATAAAATTTTATATTTTATGATAATAATCCCATAATGTAAATTTTAATTTGGGGCTTTTGGGGGCAAAATTTTAATTGTTATTATAAGAACTTAATGAATACATCTAAAAGAATGTTATGAGTAGTATATTAAATTACTCTGGAGGTTCACATACCTCATTTTATTTTTGAGAGAGTTTTGAGGAACCCAAAAAAGTGAGAAACTACTACTCTAAAGGAATTCACCTTTAGACTGAAGATTGAAGATCACCTATTCAGGTGATGACATCTGAGGTCCAGAGAAAGTAGCATTATACCTTGGAACAAGTCCTTACTGAATTTTGAGTCAGAAGAGCTGGCTTTAAATTCCAGGGCCATGACCTTCGGTAAATCACATAAAATTTCTAAACCTCAGTTTCTCATTCTACAAAATTAGGGTTTTGGACTTGACAACTTCTATGATTCCTTCCTATGGCGAATTGTCCTTTGTGATACACTTAGAATTCTGAGGGCATGATTACAATGTGCTCTGGGCCATCAGCCAGAGCTTTTCAGTAGAATCCCACAGGGTAATCTAATAAGGGGGAGAGGAAAAGGGAGGGAGATGGATTCCTCCAAAACTTAAGGGGAAAACATTTCAGGTTTGGGTTTTATATGAACTTTTATGGAGAACCGGTCCATTTTTTCCTGCCATGATAATATCATATCCAACAACTCCATCTATACTGTGAACTAGTCTTCTGAGGCTGTTTGGTAGAAAAAGGAATCCTTCCAAATATAGATGTCCTTCCCTTGCTCTTATTTTCTCCTCCTCTGCCAGCCACTCCTTTTTCATCTTTGCTTTAGGTCAGGGGAGGTCTGTGCAAGGTTAGAAGATGGGAGGAACTGTCCTGGAGAGGAGAGTGGAAAACAGACCTGGAAAAAAAACTGAGCTGATCTTTCCCCAGACCTCAGAAGTCTCCCGGTTTCTCTCCAGAGACTAGGAAGGGTTGTCTGTGTTCTGAGACCGATCCCTCCCCTGCCCCGCCCCTGACCGCTCAAGAGGCTGCTCTTAGTCTGAAAGGGATGCTCTCAGTCTTTTCTCTCCTGGGCAAGTTCCTTCTTCTCCCTGAACCTCGCTGGGCAGGTGCCTCCGTTTCAATGACCAGGTCACCTTCTTTTTAAGTTCCAGCCACTGGCCAGTTGGGTTCTTCCTCCTGCCGTATACAAGAAATGCTGCTGTCTGGTTGAGTGAGTTCTGCTATAAATCAAAGTGTCGCCACTTAGCCAGTCAGAGTGATTTAATTAATCCCCCTCGCTGTCCCCTGAGCATCGCTCCACCTGACTGCTAATCAACCTCCATCAGTAGGAGGAAGATGCAAGGCCCTCTTTCTCTCAACTGCCCTGGATGAGATGAAGGAGAAGGGGGGTGGGCTGGGGAGAAGTTAATTGCAGCAGCCAAGCTTGAGCTGTCATGGAGAAAAAAGTCTCCTGTCTGGAATCTACTGGGGCCGTCTCTTTATGCGCTGTCTTCCTCCTCGTCTCCGGCGAGCTGCACAGAATGCCACTTTTCAGTGGGATTAATATAGACATTATCTATTGTCCATATCTATTTATCAGAAATCATCTCCCGCTTGGAAGCCCGTGACAGCTGCCGTGCCCCAGAAAGGGAACCAGTCTGCTCTCCTCCAAATAGTTGTTAGACCCGGTTATTCGAAAAGCTGTCCAGGTAGTCAGAGGAGATGGAACGTCTGTGTATCAATGTTCCAATCACTGGGTGTTCTGACACCTGATTTCCCGATTTCCCATCACACTCATGCAAAATAAATGCTAACAGTGTTTTACCTTTTTCCTTCCCAGGTATAATGAGATGCGATGAGGGGGTTTGAAGGTGAAACATTATTTAGGCAGATATGATCCCAAGGAGTAATTGGACATTTCTATAGCTCTTCTTAAGGGTCCAGCATGCTTTTAGCTCATCCAAGGCACGTGAGGTAGGCACTAATTGCCTTCTTGGCCCTAATTTATAGAGCAAGATCATTAGCTCATCTGTTTACAGCTGGAAAGGACTTGTTTCATCTTCGAACCCAATCCCCTCATTTGACAGGTGAGGAACCTGAAACCTTGTTTCAGGTTGAGACAGCTACTAAATGTCTGAGTTAGGATTCGAAGCTAGGTCCACACAGGTCATAAGTGACAGGGAGTGAGATTTGTACATTGTCCTGGACATCTGTCCTGTAACAAAGGGATAGCTCTGAATAACAGGTCTGACCACAAATGCATGAATGATAAAGCATTTGTGAAGGACATGCTGAGCACTGTGCTAACAGCTGGTGATAGAAATACAAAAGCAGATGCAGTGTCTGTCCCCAAATAGCCTACCTTGTCCCTTTTCTGCTCAAGAAACTTCAAGGGCTCCCTATGGTTTTGAGGATCTCCTAAACCAGTGGTTCTCAACCTTCCTAATTCCACGACCTTTTAGTACAGTTCCTCATGTGACCCCCCCAACCATAAAATTATTTTCGTTGCTACTTCATAACCATAATTTTGTGACTGTTATGAATCTATCTGATATGCAGGATGTATTTTCATTGTTACAAATTGAACATAACTCACAGGTTGAGAACTGCCGTCCTAAACCCTTCTCAATCTGTGTTCAGCCTACCTTTCTAGGCTGATCACGAATTACTTTAATTCGCCTGCTCTTTGGTCCATTTAAACTGATCATTTTACTGTTTGTCACACACAATATTCCAATCTCCTGCCTAGGGCACAATCTGTCCTCCAATTCTTGAAATCCTCCTTCTCCTCACCTCTCCCTCCTCACTAGAATTCCTAGTCACCCTCAAAGCACAGGCACCACCTCCTACAGAAAGCCTTTCCTATTGCCCCCAGCTCCTCATGACCCCAATAATCTGTCTTTAGTTTGTATATTCTTGGGCACATATCCTGCATATGTTTAAACATGCTGTCTCCCTGGGAGAACGTTTTCATAAGATTCTAGATCAAGATACTAAAGACCTCAGAGGTCACTTAGTCCAATTCCTGCATTTTACAGATGAGGAAACTAAGGCCCAGAGAATTAGGTAATTTCTGATTTTAAAATAGGAGTCATCTAATTTAACCCCTTCATTTCACAAATGAGGAAGCCAAGTCCAGAGTGGTTAAGTGACTACCCAAGGTCACACAAGTAGTAGATATCAGATAGGATTTGAACTCAGGTCCTCTCACACTAGAGGCAGAACTTTTCCGATGTGCCTTAACTCTTTGAGAACAGGACTCATGTCTTTTTTATACCCTTAAATCTTGGCACATATTAAATAAATGAACAATTTAATTAACATTAATCAAAGTATTGAATAAATTGATAAATTTATTAATATTAATTTAAAATATAAATGCTTGTTTTTATTGATGCTGAGAGAGGTAAACCTACTTGCCTGAGCTCACATGGCTTGAAAGTCAAAGCAGGGTGAAATGCAAGCTAAACTTGGAATGACAAGGCTTGAGTTCCAATCCTGACTTTCACACTTAACTGCCTGTGTGACATTGGGCAAACCCCTTCACCTTTCTGGGTCTCCATTTCCTTGTCTGTAAAATGTGGGATCTTCAATGGCCAATCTTCAGTGGCCTATAAAGCCCTTCTATCTCTAGGTCTGTGAATATTGCTGGTGGGGTTTGAGCTGAGGGCTTCCTGAATCCAAAACCAGCTTTCTATCTCCTTACACCAGATGGCATAGAGTTGGACATGGAATCAGTAAGACCTGAGTTCAAATCTTGCTTCAGAAACTAGCCGTTCTAAATTTTCTTCTTCTATGGCCCCTTCCACCTCTGACATTCTGTGTTCTGAGGCCTGGCCAAGTTCTGGTATTCCCTGTGAGTCTGGGTAAGTCATTCAATGCCACAGCTTTAGTTTTCTCATCTCTGGAATGGGGATAACAGCAGTCCCCACCTCCCAAGACTGTGGGAGGTTCCAGTGTGGTAACCACAGGAAGGGCTCTGCAAACCTTGGGGCACTATGTAAATATTATTATTATTACTACTACTACTACATCTTTTCTTCTCAGAGAGAAAGTAGAGAAAAGTCTGAATTGCTCAATATTTGGGGGAAGGGCGGTGGGTCTCAGGTTGGATGACCTCATTTTACAGATGAGGAAAAATCAAGGCTTCCAGGAGGCAAGAGCCCCTTTTGGGAGGCTGAATCAGCGGCAGGTCCAAAACTGGAAACATGGATTCCTTCTCCTGCGCAGACCCGCTAAGCTCAGCTCCATCTCTCTGTAAGGGCGTCTGTGGGAAGGTGAACAACTCACAAGGTTTTCCTCATGGAGCTCTATCTGCAATTGAATCTTTTTACTGATCAGTGAGCAGCACATGCTTTTTAAAACTTTAGGAAATCTTGTTTATTTAGTAACATAAGGACCAATAAATCCTTGGCTTAATCTGAGAAAGCCCGGCTAGGCTCCCATATACCATAAACTGCGGCTTCTCCCTGTGGGGGATGGGGAGAGGAGAGAACAAAGAAGCTCCAGTGATGTCTCAAGGCCAGCTGAATCGCCAGCCTGCCTTCCCGTCCGCCCGCCCAAGGTGCTCGCGTACCAGGGCCCCGATTCTGTGAGTCCTTCCCGATGCACGCCTGGGCGGCGGGGCAAAGCCTTTTCTATCCCGAGCATGGTCAGAGGCTTTTCACTAGGCAGTCGTAGGCAAGGCTGTTTGTCACTAGGGGCTGAGGGTTCCAGGGCAAAGTGCGCAGGACAGCTCCTTCTTCCCGACATTCTTTCCACACGCGAATCTAGTGAAAAATGAACATTAGGAAAGCCTTGGAGGGGCAAAAATAAAAGTAGGAAATCTATAAAAATGGTTTTGAAAAATTCCATAAATCAAAGGGGCCAGACCAGACTTAGATGACCTTGAAGGTGTACTTGCTTGTTTATGCACAGTTGTGTATTACACGTGTGTATAATGTGACTATATACAGGTGTATAAATACATGGGTATACAGACATACACATATACATATGTATCTGCGAGTGTGTATATATGTGTATGCACAAACATACATATGTGTACATATACATATCTATTTCTCCCTTCCTCTCTCAGCCTCTGTCTCTCTCCCCCTTCTCTACTTTTCCTTCTCTCTCTTCCTCCCCTCCCTCCCTCTCTCTCCTTCCCTCTCTCTCTCTCTCCCTCCCTTTCTGTCTCTCTCTTCTTCCCCCTGCCTCCCTCTCTTTCCTTTCTCTCTCCCTCCCTCTTTCCCTCCCTCCATCTCTCTCCTTCCCTCTCTCTCCTTCCCTCTCTCTCTCTCTCCCTCCCTCTGTCTTTCTCTTCCACCCCCTGCCTCCCTCTCTGTCCTTTCTCTCTCTCTCTCCCTCCCTCTCTCTCCCTCCCTCCTTCTTTGTCTCCCCCTCCTCTCCCTCTCTCTCTCTCTCTCCTCTCTCTTCCTCCCTCTCTGTCTCTCCTCTCTCTGTGTCTCTCTCTGTCTCTGTGTGTCTCTCTGTCTCTGTCTCTCCACACACACACACACACACACACACACACACAAATACTCATGTTGTTTCCCCTTGATACAATATGTAGCCTGACTCCCTACCAAACGGGATGGGGAAGGAACAGTACAACAAGTGTCAGCTTCTAGAAATCAGGGACTATGTTTTTAACCTGTATCCTCAGGACCTGGTACACAGTAGAAGCTTAATAAATTCTTAATTGATTGATTGAAGTCCCTTCCAGAGGCACTATGGTGTAATGGATCAAGTTCTGGACACAGAGCCAGAAAGATCTGAGTTCAAGTTTTGCCTGTGTCAACAAGGGTAAATCATTTAAGCTGAATCAGAATTTGAAAGTTAGAAGGGCTTAGCTTTAGTGGCTACTTAGTCCAATCAATGAAAATTCAACCTAAAAGGAATCTACCATATAATAAACAGATCTGTTGTTCTGACATTCTGTGTTCTAAGGACCCTCCCAGCTCTGACATCCCCTGTTCTAGGGACCCTCCCAGCTCTGACATCCCCTGTTCTAAGGACCCTCCCAGCTCTGACATCCCCTGTTCTGAGGCCCCTCCCAGCACTGACATTCCCTGTTTTAAGGTCACTTCTACCTCTGTCATGGTGATTCTGTAATCCACAATATAGCAGAACACTTCTTGAGAGGAATATGTGGAGATGGAGAGGGATGCCTTGCTGCTGGGGCACTTAGCCCTGGTGTCTTAGTTATGTCTATACACACATGAATCTTGAGAATTTCAGAGAAGATTCATGAAGAAACAGACGTTAAATGACTTGCCCAGGATCACAGAGCCAGTGAGTGTTTGAGCATGGATTTGAACTCCATTTTTAGGATCAAGCTTGTTCTACTCTACCCTAGAGAACAGAATTAGGAGCAATGGGCAGAAATTGTAAAGAGATGGACTTTGGCCTGGTGTCAGGAAGAAATTTGCTAATAATTAGAGCTGTCTCCAGTGATGAAAGATGATGAGGAAGATGATGATAATGATGATGATGGCCAGCACTTATGGAGCACTTGAAGGTCTAAAAGCTCTGTCCATGTGTTACCTGATTTGATCTTTCCAATATCCATGAGTTAGGTGTTATTATCCTTATTTTACAGATGAGGAAACTGAGGCACAGAAAGGTTAAGGGACTTGGCCAGGGTCACACAGCTAGGAAGTATTTGAGGCAGGATACAAATGCAGATCTTCTTGACTTTGGGTCCCACATCCTTTCCACCGGATCACCTAGCTTGCCCAAGGTGACAAATCCCCACCCTGGAGAAACCTGTGCCCTGTGGTCCCCCAGGGACCTTCAGAAGATCATGAGTTGCCCCCTGGTATAAGTCTTCAAACCGATGCTGAATCATCTCATCCTACTGGGAGATTCAGTGCTTTGATGATTCTATAACTAGAACATGGGTCTAATTGTTGTTCTTAAGGCAAACCTTGTATGGATCTTACCCTGAAGGGGGGGATTCAATCCAGCAATCAGTTATGGGGAGACCCTGTCCCAAAGCCCAATGCTATGTACTTTCCTCTTATGGGTGAAGATGGATGCCCTGCACTTCGTGAGGACTGGAGTGGAGTAGCTGGTGAGAGGTGAGAGCATCAGTTGGGGGAAGGGAGCTTTGGGATTTCCACCCAGGCTCCCCCTTTGGAAATCTTCAAGTGAATCTTCTTCAAGCATATGACCCTAGTTGGCTTCCAGCTTCCACAGGGAAAATGGAATGGGTCAGCCCCACTCCGGGCTGTTAGAAATGATTGAGAAAACATGAGAGGAGTGGACACAATGCCCTCTGCTAAGTGTCTCAGACACAAATGAAAAAATGAAATAGCTTCTCCTCTCAAGGAACTTACATTCTCCTGGGGGTGAGGACCAATGTGTACATACAGGATAAATACCATTTTAGTGGATGGGGGAGAACATTACCTCTTGAGGGAGGAAGTCTCTGAACTGAGCTTTGGAGGCAGCAGGGGATTCCAAGAGATGTAGGTAAAGAGTAAAACGATCCTAGGCAGTAGGGGGAACGACCTGGCCAAAGGCACAGGGGGAAATGGAATGTTGTCTACAAAGTGCAGGGAGCATGCCAGATTGGCTGGACGTGAGAGTGGAAGCTGAGACATGAAGTGGGTTTGGAAGGATTGTCTGGAGCCAGATGGTGGAAGGCTCTAAATGCCCATCAGAGGAGTTTTTATCATGAACTGAATAAGGAAATACTGAAGCTTCTTGTGGGGGCTGGGTAGGGGGAAAGAGTGATTTTCTTTTAAGAACATTTTAAATAGCTAGATAGGGAGGTGCAGAGTGCTGGGTGCTGAGTTCAAATCCAGGCTCAAACACTTGTTAGCTGTGTGACCCTGGGCAAGTCATTTAACCTCTGCCTTGGTTTCTTCATCTGTAAAATAGGGATAATAATAGTACCTACTGTTGTTGTGAGGCACACATTAGGTACTTAGTAAATACTTTCTCCCCTTCCATCATTTTAGCAGTTGAGTGGAGGATGGATAATAGAGGGGGGAGATAGGAGGCAGGGAGACCAATTGAGAAGGTGGTGGTTGTTGTCCTCTTTATGATCCCATTTGGGATTTTCTTGGAAGAGATACTGGAGTGCTCTTCTCCAGGGCATTTTACAGATGAGGAAACTGAGGCAAACAGGATGAAGTGACTTGCCCAGGGTCACACAGCTCATTAGTGTCTGAGGCCTGATTTGAACTCAGCAAGATGAATTCCTCATTCCAAGCCCAGAACTCTGTCCACTATGGTGCCACCAGTTAGCTGCCCAATCAGGGAGGAGGTCATTGTAACAGTCTAGGGAAGAAAGAAAAGAAGTGTTATTGCCAATGCTTTCACTGCTTCTCACCTAGTTTGATGTTCAGCCTTCAAGGCTAAGGGCTTGGCTGGGCACAGGAGCCCAGATCTCCGAGGACATATTGGCAGAAAGGCAGACAAAGGCGGTGATTCTGCCGGCTGAGGATCCACACCCCCTCATTAGGCTGTGCGAGTTTCACTGCGCGGGATCCCCCGCTCCCTGCCATCCAGACTTGTCACCCATTATGGAGAAGCAGCTGTTTCCATTGTAAGCCCCCTCATTTCAAGGGTTTACAACGTGGCCATAAAAACGCACTCCAGGCTGAAATTTGGCATGTGGGGTCCAGCCAGGGAGCCATTTATTTATTTGTTTGTTTATTTTTATACACAATTTAGAAACATCTGCTCTGTCATTTTTCCGGGTTGCAGGCAGGAGGAGCAAAAAAGGTTGTTTTCTCTCTGCTGTGGGTGCCTGCCTTGAGTGCAGCTGTGATGGAAAAAACAAACTGTTAGCCTCATTTCTCCACGTCATTAGAAACATTTCATTTGAGGAAGAAGGTCACCCAACTGTACCCAGGGGTTACTTGGAATGCAAACAGGTCTGCATTCAGCTGAAACCTCAGAAGTCAGCAGTGGAGAAAAGGGGCCGTACCGGGGATGACTGGCCTTGGAATTAGAAGACCTGGGCTGGAGGTGTTTCTCTGCCAGCCTGGAGCTATTTGACCTTGGTCAAGATGCTTAAACTCTGAACCTCGGAATACTCCTCTGGGAAATGTGAGGGCATTAGACTTCAACATCTCTAAAGACCCATTCGTTTTCACACTCTGTAAAGAAACTAAAAGTAACAAAAGGATATGGGAGGGGCCGCTAGGTGGCGCAGTGAATAGAGCACCGGCCCTGGAGTCAGGAGGACCTGAGTTCAAATCCGATCTCAGACACTTGACCACTTACTGCTGTGTGAACTTGGGCAAGTCACTTAACTCCAATTGCCCTGCCTTCCCCCCTCCAAAACAAACAAAAAAACCCAAAGGCATAGGGGACTGTCTTCCATTAACCAAAATGCCAGTCATAGGAAATTTGTAATGTCCCTTCTGTGTAATGTCCCTTCTGCATATCTCAGTTGCCACTCAGATGGGCTTTTTTGCTGTTTCTTAATCAATTCCCCTTTATGACAGATTTAAAACAAATTTTATTTCTCAGTGGCACCACTTAACAAAAATAATTTACTCAGCACTAAAATGTTTTTTCTTATTAACCAACATTTATTAAGCACTTACTGTATGCAAATAGAGTGTGCTAGGCATTGAGGAAGGATATAATTTAGAACTTTGTTCTGGGAAGTTTGGCTTCAGTCAAAGGGCTGCACTTGAGAACATAGAGGGCCACATGTGGCCTCAAGGCTGCAGATTCACCACCCCTGAAATTAAAACATGGTCTCTGACCTCAAGCAACTAGACCATCATATTATAGATTTAAGTCTAGAAATACATGGGACATCACTGAGTCCAAACCTCTCATTTTAAAAAGGGAAAAATGGAGGCTCAGAGAAATAAGGTGACCTGCTCACGGTCATACAGCTAGTAAGTGACAGAGATGGGATTCGAACCCAAATCCTCTGACCCCAAAATATAGGATTCTGGCTCAAAAGCTTGAAGGTGCTTTGTTTATTTATCTATTAGTTTATTTATCACAATAGAAGGTCCTTTAGAGGTCATCTCTTCCCACTTTCATTTTATAGATAAAGATGCTGAGGTAGACAGAAGTTAAGTGACTTGACCAGGGTCACACAGCTAGTACGTATAGGAGACAGAATTGGAACACGGGTCCTCCTGACTCCAGGCCAAGCATTCTGGGTACTGAAGCATCCCAGAGCTACCTGTAATCAGCAACAGCCCCTCCAAAGATCCCAGAACCTGAGAACTATTCCAATCCATACATGAACAACCTATGCCAAGAGTGGCCAGCCAGGTCTTACTTGAGAACCTCTGATGATGGGAATCCCCACCCCATCTTTGTCAGAAAGTCTTATCTGACCCCAAGCTCTAAGCTGCCTCTTGATGGCCAAATCACAGAATTCTGAGACTTGGAATGGACAGAAGTCTAGTCCAGCCCCTGTGCCCTGCCTGGGGCAGACCATCGAGTCCAACGCCCTTATATTATGTAGAGCCCTAGAGCAGTGCTATCTTAGTTTTGGATAGGGGAGAATAGCATGGAAGAGACATCTTAGAGGAAGAAATTCAGGCTCCTTAGTATTGAACTAAGGTAAGAGAAAATCTTAGGCAGTGAAGTGGTACAGTGGATAGAGAGCAGGCAGGGCCTGGAGTCAGGGCACTTACTGGTTGTGTGACCCTGCAAGTCACTTAACCTCTGTCTGCCCTGAAAAATGGAAGTTGAATGATATGACCTCTAAAGGACCTTCTATTATAAAAAAAAATTAAGCAAACTACTCCTGTATCTTTGCCAAGAAAACCCCAAAATGGATCAGGAAGAGCTGGACATGATTGAAAACAGCTCAACAACAATAAAAGAAATGTTTAGTGATTCATTAGATGGCAGGATCTCAGAGTTGGGATGGCTCTTGGTCTAGGAATGCCCCACCAACAAGTGGTCAACCAGCCTTTTTTCTCAAAGATCTCTCCTTCTCCCCAGTACCACTAGATCAGGGGTGGGGAACTAGTGGCCTTAAGGCCACATGTGGCCTTCTAGGTCCTTAAGCGAGGCCTTTGTAAAATTTGGATTCCATCAAAAGACCACAGGTTCCCCACTCCTGATCTAGATACTTTTTGTGGATTGAAGCCAGGGAAAAAATGATCACCCCAATGTGGGGGAGGAACAGTGAGAGAATGGATGGAGCCAAACCCTCGGTTCAAATCTTTCCTCTGCTATTTATGACCCATGTGACCTCAGGCAAATGGCTTAACCTCTCTTGGCCTCAGTGTCCTTGTCTGTAAAATGAAGGAGTCAAACTAAAGACAGCTCTGATGTCCTTCCCAGCTCTAAATCTTTGACATAGTTTATTGCTAATTTATACATGAAGCCCTTCTGAGAGTGGTCATCTTTGCCAGAGCTTGGAGGTTTTGGGCTAAGCCTTGGTGATCCCAGGGTCACCTAAGCAACTCAAAGAAGCCCTGGCATGGATCTCTGGGGAGGCTCATGTCTTCACACTGCACTTTTCATGTTATTATAAACCATAATTTAACTGAGCTCTTAGGAAGAAACAGCTTCCAGACAATTTCATCCGTTACTAACATTTCTCACTGAAATGAAGGCTGAGAAGATGTGTTTCTCCCAAGACCACACTATATTAGTCTCAAAATATTCATTCCTCCAATCATTTTGTCCTTGTGAATTGTCATTGTGCTTTAAACTTCTCAGGGAAGCAGAGTTCCACAGTGGATGGAGAGCCGGCCTTGCCACTAGGAAAACCCAGGTTCAAATCCTGCCTCAGACACATACGACTCTTTAATCACCCAGTTTTCCAGGCAAGTCTCCAAGACTATAAATCAAAAAGAAGTCAGCAGGGGCAGCTAGGTGGTGCAGTGAATAGAGCACCTGCCCTAGAATCAGGAGGACCTGAGTTCAAATTCTGCCTCAGACACTTAACACTTACTAGCTGTGTGTCTTTGGGCAAGTCACTTAACCCCAATTGCTCTGCCCTCCCCCCCTCCAAAAAAAAGTCACCAGTCTGCATCGATAGAGGGATGAGTTCCCTACATCAGTGAAAGTACTGGTCTAGTCCCTATCGCCATCCCTTGTAGAAAAGGAAACTGGGATTCACACAGATAAATGACTTGGCTAAAGACACAGAGTTAGTAAGCATCACAAAGATCTGAACTCAGATCTTCCTGACTCCAAGTCCCCTATGCCACGTTCTGCTCTGAATACAAATGCACTATGGCACCGCCTAGCTGCCCACGAGCTTGTCGAGGCAAGAACAATTTCTCTTTTGTAGTTTGTACAGTAGTTTGGCACGTAAAAGTTGGTGCTTAATAAATGCTTGTGGATGGATTAACTAATTGATTGAAGCCTTTTTGAACACAGTAGGGACTCAATTTATGTTTGCTAAATGAAAGTGCAGCTTAGGGAGCACCTCCTGCAGGACACCCAGTCTTGGGCTGGAAGGGACCCCAGAAGCCATCCAGCCTGAACCCCTCATTTTACAGATGGGGAAACTAAGACCCAGGAAGTTAAGCAATTTTCTCTTGTTATCGGTCAGTCATTTCAATGATGTCTGATTCTTTCTGACCCCATTCAGGGTTTTTTTGGCAAAAAAATATTTTCTAGAGGATATTTAATAGACGACAAAACGGAGATGCAAAGACGTTAAGTAATTTGCCCGGAATCATACAGCTACTACATGTCTCAAACCAGATTTGAATTCAGGTTTCTCTGAGATCCAGCACTCCATCCACATGCCTTGTAACTGTCTCTTATTAAGAGGACATTGTATCTTTTATGGAATATAAGCTTGTCCTTGTTCAGTCATATCTAAATCCTTGTGGCCCCTTTTGGGGTTTCCTTGGCAAAGATACTGGGATGATTTGCAATTTCCTTCTCCAGCTCATTTGACAGATCAGGAAACTGAGGCAAATTGGGTTAAGTGACTTGTCCAGGGTCACACAGCTAGTAAGCATCCGAGGCCAGATTTGAACTCGGGAAGATGATTCTCCCTGACTCCAGACCTGGTGCTCTGTGCACTATGGTGCCGCCTAGCTGCCCACGAGCTTGTCGAGGCAAGAACAATTTCTCTTTTGTTTTCGTAACCCTAGTAGTTTGTACAGTGTCTGGCACTGTAAAAGTTGGTGCTTAATAAATGCTCGTGGATGGATTAACTAATTGATTGAAACCTTTTTATCCTTAGTTTATTCCTCTGAAAAATGGGATGTGTCACATGCTGCATCCCCCTTTTTTGAGGCTCAAGGAAGAGGAACTGCAAAGGCTGTGGTGATGCCAGATGTGTGTATCAGAGATTCCCTCCAACCTCCCCTCCCCCTAGCAGTGATTCATTTCCTGAGGCACATCCCATTCACTGATGTCTTTGCAAAGGGACGGCCAACACTGACCAGCAGGGGTCAGAGGACATCTCCTCCTGATGTTGAAAAAAAAAAAGCAGCTTCTGCTCTAAATGGTCTTTCTAGCTCGGTGCACAGGAAGGGGCAATGCCATAGTCAGCCTCATTCCTATATGTGAAGCCAGCCACAGAGTAACCATGGTAATCATTCGTAGTTAACGTTTTAATTTACAGAGCAGCAGCAGGATATGGCTTATAGCCTGCTGGACCTGGTGTCAGGAAGGTGGGTTCAGACTTCACCTCTGACCCTTCCTCGCTGGGTGACCCTGGAAGTCGCTTAACCTCTCTGAGAAGAACACAATTCTCTAAGATTTTAAAATTATAGATGGATTGGGGTTGGGGTGAGTTACCACCCACAGGTCCTTGACATTTTTAAATTTAATAATGAGAGACAAAACACTTATAATGTTTGTCCAGTGCTTAGTGGAGAATTCCCGTGATGTGTAATAGTAGTTAGCTGACTAGCGTTTATTAAACAGTGTACGGCGTACTGGTCCTGGAGTCAAGAAGACTCATCTTCCTGAATTCAAATCTGGCCTCAGACACTTACTGGCTGTGTGACCCTGGGCAAGTCACTTCACCCTGTTTACCTCAGTTTCCTCATCTGTCAAATGAGCTGGAGAAGGAAACTGCAAATCATCCCAGTATCTTTGCCAAGAAAATTCCAAATGGGATCATGAAAAGTCGGATATGGCTGAACAACAACAAGGTTCCTGATTCCCTGCCTCCTCTCTCTCCCCTCTGCTATCAGTTGGACACAACTGAAATCACTCAAAAGCATCGACACGTCTCCAGTGCTTAGTACAATGCCTGACACATAATGAGCTCTTAGTAAATGCTTGTTGACTTGTATTGACTTGACTTACCATGTGCCAAGCACTGTGCTAAATGCTGGGGTACATAGGGAAAGGCAAAACTGAGTCCCCGTGCCTAAGGAGCTCAGGCTGGTGAGAGAGACAATGTGCAGATAGCTATGCAGAAACAAGCTCTCTATATAGGAGAAATTGGATAATTAAAAAGAGAAGATAGGAACATGAAGGAAGGCTGGGAGAGATTCTTGCAGAACGTGGGACTTGAGTGGAGACTTGCAGGAAGCCAGGAGGAGAGGATGAAGGGAGAGAGAGTTTCAGGTGTAGGAGAGAGCCTCCCAGACAGTAAATATCTGAGGCTGGATTTGGACTCAGGTCTTGCTGAATCCAGACCCAGGACTTTCTCTATGGCACTGCAGAGCTCCAGGTAGGGAGGCAGAGGGAGAGTTAGGATCCCAGTTCTTCCCCTTATCCTTTCTCGATGGACCTCAGTGCCTCAACTATAGAATGAGTGACTAGGAATAAATGACCCCTAAATTTTCTTCTGTCTTCAAGTTTGTGAGCCAGTGATAAAGCCCTGTCTCTTCCTTTTACAGAGTAGGAAACTGAGGCACAGGGAGGGGATGTGTTCTGTCCAAAGTCGCACAAGCATTGGAGGTGGGATCTGAAGCCCATTCCTCTACCTCGGACTTTGAAATGACTTGCCCAAGGTCACATGGGCAAAGCTTGGATTTTCTCCCATGATCTGGACCACAGGTGGGGATCCTGCACCTCAAGGCCACATGTGGCTCTCTAGGTCCTTGGGGGCAGCCTTTTGACTGAGTTCAAGTTTTACAAAGTAAATCCTTTTATTAAGGGGACTTATTTTGTGCAGTTTGGATTCAGTCAAAGGGCCCTACGCCTGAGGCCTAATCCCCTCAAAGGGGAGCCCCCCAGCCTGCCACCAGTCAGTCAAGATGTGAAACCCAAGCTCCCTTGGCTTGCCACCAAATGGTCCATCCTGTTTGCCAGTTATCTGGGTTTGGACTTTTTCATTTTTGTTTTGTTTCCAGCACGTCTGTTGGTGACTCAACCCAGGTGATGCGGGTGAGCTGAGAAGTCCCCAGGCCATTGTTGCACAAGGAAACCGAGACAGAGGGCCAATTGGCAGCACAAAGCCTTGTATCTGGCACTGACCCCATCTGCCTCCTCTTCATGGTCTGTTCTGTCCCTTCTAACTGGCTCGACAACTTTTCCCTCTCCAGAGGATGTGATCGGTACTGGAGAATGTCAGCTACAAAAGCAGGGGCTCATCCACCCATCCTCCCTTCCCTTCCTCCCAGACTGGCACTGCCTCTCCCGCTCTGTGGACTGGGCAGTCCCAGCCTCCAACCTCCTGCCAGCTACCCCACCCCCACCCCATCCCCCTGTACTGGGCTAATTTCCTGAGCTGGGGTGTGTGTGTGTGTGTGTGTGTGTGTGTGTGTGTGTGTGTGTGTGTGTTTTGTTCGAGGCCTCTTCTCTGAACTCCGAGGTCAGGCTACCTTCCTACGGTTCCCTGGCCTGTCTTGTTATTTCACACTGCACTGTCACTTAGCCAACTTCCTGCCCTCCCAATGAAAGTTCCCCCTGCTCTCAGAAGGCCCTTGAGCCCCAATCGCCTCTGGAAGCACAGATTATCTGACTTCCGGAGCCATAAAGAGCTTGACCTGTACATAATTATGAAATGACCTATCAGACAAGGAAATATTTGTTTACTCTAACTCCGGGCCTACCCTCCCCTCAGCTTTTCCCCAAGGGAATTCATTTGGCACCGGCTGGTTGTTCCTTGTCATTGTGATTGTCCCGGTTTCTGACACTTCCTCTCCCTCCAACAACCTCTCTCCCTTCGCTTCAAGGTCCCTCTGCAGGTGGCTGAGAAAATTGGGGGAGGAAAGTAGGTGCCTTCCAAGGAGAAGGTAGCGTGTTGAAGAAAGCCATGCGGAACGAGAATAATAACTTGTGTGGGTCATCTTGGGGAAAACTGATCAGAAAATCCTAGAGTTCATTTTACTATCTCCTCTCCAATCAGCTTGGCCCTTTGGGTACCAGCAGGTCTGGCTGGTGCTGGTTGAACCACTTGGGCTTCAGAAACTGGAAAATCGACTTGAAGTTTGGTCTTCATTGGCCAGAGGCGAAGTTGGACTAGGTGACCCCTAAGTCCTCTGCTGGCTATAAGTCCGATGACCCTCCCTCCCCTCCCCCAGATCCCCTTCCTCTTCAGCTAAGTATTTTTTTAATGAATGTTAATGGGTCCTCTGAACTTGTCCTTTTGAGTTGCCAGATTTTCAAGAAACACTGGACCCAGAGTTATGAACAGAAATAATCTTTCCCAAATTTTAGTCTTTCCCAGGCTCTTCTCTTCAGACAGTCATCATGGTATGGGGTAGGGTAGGGGGGGCTTGCCTGTCCTGGTGTCCCAGACCTCTCAAGCTGTCTGGGGAAGCATATAGACAAGACCCCTTCTCAGAATCAGGCTTCTAAATGCCCAAAATAAAATACACAGGATTACAAAGGAAACCAGTCAGATTGAGACAGTTTTCAAAATATTAAACATATGCAAATTCCCAGATTTCCAGAGTAAGAATTTGGCATTATAGGACTGGGAGTCAAGCCTCTGACAACTCCCCTTCCACACCTTTTCCAGCTTCCTTTTGCCATTAGATGGTAAGCTCCTTGAGGGCAGGGACTGTCTTTATATCATTTGCCTTCCCATCACTTTACTGCATGCCTGGTCCTCAAATGACTCCCTGTATGAGCCTGGATGAGACCTTGAATCTGGGGTTCAGTCTCCTCATTTCTTGTCTCAATGGTTATTTTGTCTTGTCTTTTATTTTTAAGATTTCTATCTTTGTGTTTAAATTTAAAATTTGTCAGTGTGTGTGTGTGTATGTGTGTGTGTGTGTGTGTGTGTGTGTTGGTTGCTTGGATGATTCATTAATCATTTGTTTTGTTGACATAAATGTTTCAAGATATATAAATATACATATATTCCCTCCAAGGGATGCCTTACTTGTATCCCAGACATTCTGGTATGCCTTTAGTTTCCTTATCAGTAAATAAGAATATGGAAAGCATAAAAGGAGGGGGCCCCAGTTTCCTCAGCAAAAGGAATTCCCAGGCCAGAGTCCCCCTTCACCTACATCTTTCTCATGGTGGATAATGCCTAGGGAGTTGCCTCAGAAGGACGTGGCCTTTAAATCAGTTGCACAGAACCACACAGCCAGTAAGTGTGAGATGGGGGATTTGAACCCAGGCCTTCCAGACTCCACAGCAAGCAAGCGTGCTATCTAATGTGCCACAACACCTGAATTATGAGTAAAATGGGGGTGATAATATTAGAGACAGCTATGGAAGAACAGAGTGCTGGAGAGAGGAGGCTGTCGGTCAGTCTTCTCAGTCTTCGGGACCCCTTTTAAGGTTTTCTTGGCAAAGACACCGGAGTTGTTTGCCATTTCCTTCTCCAACCCATTTTACATATGGGGAAACTGAGGCAAACAGGGTTAAGTCACTTGCCCAAGGTCACCTGGCTAGTGAGTGTCTGAGGCTGTATATGGCTGGCACTCTTACTTCACTACCTGTCTGTGCAGACGCAGGAAGATCCAAGTTCAAATCTAACCTCAAACATTTACTAACTGAGTGACCATGGGCAGATCACATAACCTCTGTTTGCCTCAGTTTCCCCTGCTGTAAAGTAGAATAATAATAGACGCTACCTCCTAAGGTTATTGTGAAGATCAGAGGAGACATTATTTGCTAAGTGCTTGTGCACCGTAGGTGATTAATAAATGTTTGTTTCCTTCCTCTCGTCCAATCCTTTCATTGTTCAGAGGAGGAAGCTGAGACCCATAGAGATCAAGTTACTCGCCTGTGGTCATACAGGTAGTTAAGTGGAAGAGCCAAGGTTCAAACCCCACTGCCTTCTCTCTGAAGCTAGGATTCTTTCCACCAGACTGACCTAGGCTGCCTTTTAAGGAAAGTTTTCCAATCCCAAAGTGTTAAACAAATGTGACCTACTATTATTATACATTTTAAATTTTAATACATTTTTATTTTATTTTATTTATTTTTCTTTATTTGTTTAATTTTTTGCAAAATTAATTTAATTTTAATACATTTTAATACATATGTTATTATAATATTAATATTATACACTTCAAAATACTGTCATCAGAAAAATCAAAGGATTTAGGGCTAGAAGGAACCTCAGAGACCACCCCTGACTAGTCTAGCTCCATTTTACAGATGAGGAACCTAAGGCCCGAGGAGGTTACAAATTTGCTCATTGCTGGATTACGGCTTCAGCATGAGTTTGACCTGAAGATGAATGGGTCCCATAGGAATGACCCTGATATCTCATGATCAGGGAAATGAGCCTCATTTTAGAGTCTTTCAAAGGCTGCCTGTACCCCATGTGAACATCATTTCAAAACCAAACCAAGTCAAACATTCTCTTTCCTGTCCTTTTTTCTGGAAAATTCAAGGATGTTATTTCCCCCTCCACTCCCCCCCTTCCGCTGTCTGTCTCATTTTTTTAAGTGTGTATTAAGTGGCCCATGCTGAGTTCTGCCTTGCAGGGTGGCAGAATGATGAATCGTGTTCTGTGGGGTTGTGTTTTCCTTGACCAGAACTGCCTGGAAGACACATTCTAATCTGTGTAGGTAAAAGGACCCAGTCTCCTTAGCCCTGCTCCCCCTACGCCCCCTCCAACAAATGCCAGGAGTAATTAGAGAGCGCCCAATGTTTAGGAGTCAAAGAATGTCTGCCTGTACATTGGATTTATGCCCCCACCCCACTCTCAAATTCCAAGATGGAACTCATTGCCTGCAAGCTTTGAATTTAACCCTTACTCTCTGTATCTTCTGCAAGGACATTCTTTCTTTCCATAAAGATTTATTATCATTAAAGGGCTTTTGTGGGCAGCTGGGTGGTGTAGTGGATAGAGAGCCAGACCTGGAATCAGGAGGACCTGAATTCAAATTTGACCTCAGATACTTACTAGCTGTGTGACCCTGGGCAGGTCACTTAACCCCATTTGCTTCAGTTTCTTCATTTGTAAAAAATGAACTGGAGAAATAAATAGAAAAACACTCCAAAAAACCCCAAATGGGGTGATGAAGAATCTCACACAACTGAACACCAACAATGTGCAAATAGACTGTGTTAAGTGCTAGGGGAAAGAGAAATGGGGTGGAAACTGTTCTCAAAGAGTTTACAGCCTAACAGATATGGTAGAATTGAGTGCACCCTGGGTTGTAACTAGGGTAGGACAAGGCGACTTTTTACTCCCATGGGATGAAATGTACAGGAAACCCACAGAACTTCAAGCGATCACTAATTGATCAATAAACATTTAAAATCACCTCCTATGTGACAGGCACTATGCTAAATGCTGGACTTGGACTCTTTAGGCAGAAAAAAGCAAGCTTAGCTATGTGACCTTGGGTAAGTCACTTAACCCCAAATGCCTTGCCTTCCCCTCTCCAAAAAACCAAAAAAAAAATGCAAGTTTAGCTGCTAATTGGCAGACTAGGCAATAGGGATTAGATCTGGAATTTCATTGGGATAGGGAGGGCCCAGATGACTAAGCTTTTAGCAATTCAGGTGAGCACCCTTTTCAACAATTTAGAGCAGTGGTTCTCAACCTTCCTAAGGCCATGACCCTTTAATACAGTTCCTCATGTTGTGGTGACCCCCCAACCATAAAATTATTGTCATTGCTACTTCATAACGTCATATGTGTTTTCCAATGGTCTTAGGTGGCCCCTGTGAAAGGGTCATTTGACCCCCAAAGAGGTGGTGACCCATAGGTTGAAAACCACTGATTTAGAGTATAGCAGAGTTGCGGAGGGCAGTGAAGTTCAGCAACTTGTCCAGGGTCATACAGCCAACATGGGCTCAGAGACCTTCTTGAATTCAAGGATCAACTCTCTTTTATCTACCATGCAATGGTACTTCTCCTTCAGCATAATTAGTTACCAGATTAATGGTTTAAAACTAATTAGAGCTAATAATTAACAAAAATGGGAAGCTAAGGCACATATCCCAAGGAGATCAAAGACAGAATGTTTATGGGAGCCTTTTTTGTGGTAAGATAAAACAGCAAACAAAGAAGGTACCCATGGAGCCGATGGGCTATTGCTGCATTGAGAGAACTGACAGAGAAGAATTCAGAAAAACTTGAGAAGACTTCTATGAATTGATACAGAGTAAAGTGAGCAGACTCAGGAGAACAATGTGTGCAATGATTTTAACAATGAAAAAAATGGAAAGAATTCAAACAGATTGAACTGGAATAGTTCGTAATTAAAAGGACAATATAATATGAAGTAAATATAATGATGATGATATAATACAAGATGGGAAAACAAGTCTTTTCATTTTTAGAAATAAAAGGTAGAGGTGGGAAATTATGGGCACAGAAAATTTAATAAGGTCATAGGATATAGAGATGCGAGGGACCTCAGAGAGGTCCAAAGCCCTCATGCTATAGATGGGGAAAGTGAGGTCCTGAGGATAAATGAAGTGCCCAAATCACACAGGTAATAAAAATCAGAACTGGAAACTGAAACCAAGTTCTCTGACTCTGCAGCTAATGTTCAAATATAGGTAAGGGAGAATACATTTGGACATGAAGGTGATGTAAAAACAAAAGATATTAATACAAAGCAAAAAGCTGAGAGAAAAGTTAAAATAAGAAGCTATTAGAAGACTCACTTTCTCTCTTTGCCATCAAACTCCCAAATGAGTTTCTCTCAGGTTTGGGCTTACTCTGTTCCCACTGCCAGGTGGTAGCTTTTTTCAGTGGCTGCCTGCTGCTGCACCATCTCTCTCCCAATGATGTACAGGAATCTTATGTCTTAAGATCTGAGGTCTCTCCCCACTGACGTGAAGACAGCAAGGTGGTGCAGCCGACAGAGTTTTGGACTTGAAATCAGGAAGATCTGAGTTCAAATCTAGCCTCAGGCATTGGGGAGGACAGCAATGGCACCTACCTCCTGGGGTTATTGAGAGGATGAGAAGAGATATTTGCAAAATGCTTTACAAACCCTAAAGCACTATTTAAATTCTCACCATTACTGTTATTATTATCCCAGAATAAATACACTCTCTTCGTCATCTCCTCATAGAACCCCTCCCTCCCTTCCAGATGTGATTCTAACACCATCTTCCCCAAGAGATCTTTCCTGAACCCTCTGATGGCTGGTTTCCTCTCTGCCAAACTACCTTGTATGGAATTGCTTTGAATTTATTTTCTTTGCATAGATTCTGTGTGAATTCTAGATGTATTTGTCATCTCCCCATCTGGTCCTTGAAAGTGGTGAGTCTTTGTATTTACAGCCCAGCACCTGGCACATAGTAAGGATTTTACAAACACTCGTTGGATTTCTAGGTGCTGAGGCTACAAGGACAAATATAGAATGGTCCCTGCCCTCAAGGAGCTTACATTCTAGGAGAGGATCTCTATGTCTATGTATGTAGAGAACTATGTTCAAAATATATTTAGGGTCACTTCAGGAAGAAGTATTTGATATTGAGGAGACCAGAAAAAGCTTCCTGCAGAAGGTGGTGTTGGAGCTGAGTCTGGAAGGAAGCCACCTTCCTTCCCTTCTTTATGAGAGTTGGAGGTGAGAAAGAGGAGCATCCAAGGCACTGGGGGCAGACAGTGCTGAGAAAAAGAAACAGAAAATGAAATATTTGGTTGTAGCAACAGCCCCTTCCAGCTGGAGGGAAACAAACCTTGATGGAAAGAATTTTGTTGAGTTGGGACTAGGAAATGGGCAGAACATCAAGAGGTGGGAAAAAGGGGATGTTAGACATAGGGAATGGATTGAGCAAAGACCCAAAGTGAGAGAGAGTAACGGTGTAGGGCCCAGACTCTGTCATGGAGTGGTGGCACATGCATGCTCTCTCAGCTCATGTCCTTCTAGGAAATGGGTGCTAGTGGAGGGGTGGGGATGGAAGGGATCTAAGATTGCAGAATGTGTTGGAGCTGAGAAGGGTCTCAGAACAGGAGATGTCAGAGGTGGGAGGGACCCCAGAACAGGGGATGTCAGAACTGGGAAGGACTGAGAACAGGGGATGTCAGAGCTGGGAGGGGCCTTAGAACAAAGAACGTCAGAGCTGGGAGGGCCTTGGTACAGAGAATGTTAGCTGTAATATACCTTAGAGCATAGTATGGCCATACTGGGAAGGATCTTAAAGCTCTCCCCTGACCTCATCAAGGAGCTGAACAAAAGACAATTTGAAGATGTCCCCAGTTTTCCAATGCATTACACCCCTTTGGCAGACCTTTCTATTCCAGAGATCATTTCTGTCCTGAATTTCCCCAGGTGGATCCCAACCTGCGTGTCTCCTCTCCTGCTCTCCCTGCCCGCTGCGTCCCTGGGCATTGTGTCTTGGGAGCCGGTAATTGGCTGCCTGGAGGATTGGCAATTGTGTTTTTGTTTTTGTTTTGTTTTGGGGGGGCGCGGTTGCTGTTTTTCTGTTTCCTTCCTTTTTGTTGTCTAGAGTACTACAGGCTTGGCATGGAAAAGAAATGATGTACCAATTCTATCCGTCACCCAGTGGTGGCCTCCCTGCAGCTCCCAAATACATCACATAGCATGGCAAATAGGCCAGAAGGAGGACGTATTTATTATCTCTCTCTCCTTCCCCAAGCTGCCAGGTGAATCCACAGGACTGAATTTTCATTTTTGGCTTTAAATCCCAGAATGCTTGTATTTGTGGAGATGCTGACGGGGCCCAGGGTCCTGCCAAGGGCATCTGCACCGAGTGTGTTACAATCCCCAGACTGGAAGCTCCTTAAGGCCAAGCAGCCTCCCATCTGGCTCTGTGTCGCACCCCAGCCCCTAGTCCAGTGCTGAGTCTAAACACAGACCCCCAACAAAACAGCTTCACTGTTAGCGCTCCAGAGACAGAACCTTATGTATGTGTCCATTAATACATGCATCAGGGATAGGCTGTGCAGAAATAAATGGACTGGGCTCACAACTGAAGTAGAAGAGTAAATTGCACTGGATTGGGGCTTTTGTTTCCCTTTTTTTCAGCAGCAGTGTTCTTCTTGGGGTGGTTTGACCTTGGCCAGTCTTTTAACTTCCCAATGCCTCCGGCACCTCCTTAAGACTGTAAGAGCAGAGGAGGTACTGACCTACATTGCCGAGGGAGTTTGCTCCTCCAGAGGGTCTCTATTTCAGTGAAATTGAAGATCTGGTCTGTACCTCTGTTTATTCTCCCTGGGAGGACTATGAATCAGACCATAATCTCAGAAGAACAAAGATTGGGGTGACCTCATGGGCAATGGGGAGATATAATGTAGAACATACTCCCTTCTTTGGCTCCCTCCTATCTCTAGGACCAAATATAAATGCTTCCGTGTGACTTTGAAACCCTTCACAATGCACGAATCCCTTTCACCAAGGCACAACTAGATGGTCAATGGGTAGAGATGGGCATTCCCTCTTTCCTTCCACCATTCACAATCCTTTGTTTGTGCCAAGACAACTCAAGCACCATTTTTGTCACCAAGGCTTTCCTGATCCCCTCAGCCACCAGCATCTCCTCCTGAAAATAACCTTGTAGAGACCCATATACATACAGAGTGTCTTCCATAATGGAGGGAAAGGACTTGAGGGAGAGGACTGTTTAACTTTTCTATTTCTGTCTCCAGCATCTTGCTCACCCAGTACCTGGCACTGTTGTTTGGTTGGTGTTCTTCATTCTTGAAGAAGACCAAAATGACATCACTATATTAGAGGCAAGTGCTCATCAGCTGATCGATAATGGGTGAAACTAGGTGGGGGTACATGATGACTTGTCCACGAGAATCAACCAGTGCATTGAAGAGTATTTATTAAGTGCCTAGCAGTGGAACTTGGTGCACAGAAAGCTAGCCTTGGTACCAGGAAGACCTGAGCTCGATTCTTGCCTCTGTTACATACTGGTTCTATGACTCTGGGCAGCTCACTTAACTTTTATGCTCTAGACACATCTCTAAGACTATAAATGCAGAAAGGTTACCAATCATTTCCACTATACCGGTGAAATGTGAGGTCTTATTCTTATCCTATTTGTAAGGGTCAGAGGATATGAAGATGAAAGTCCCTGCCCTCAAGAAGGTTGCATTCTGTGTAGGTTAGAAGTGATGTAAAAGGGGTCTTTGAGGATCTGCATGATTGGAAAAGGAATTGGGCTATTTGTGGGGAATAAAAGACGAACAACCTCAGTGCTCCGTTGGTGCCCGTGGAATGTT
Organism: Pseudocheirus occidentalis; assembly: GCA_028646575.1. Taxonomy (NCBI): domain Eukaryota; kingdom Metazoa; phylum Chordata; class Mammalia; order Diprotodontia; family Pseudocheiridae; genus Pseudocheirus; species Pseudocheirus occidentalis. Next base: position 21,841,816 of record CM053594.1, read on the forward strand.
AACAGACCTCTTACGCTTTGGGAAAATCTTCTATGATGGGTATAAACTAGGCTTTCACAAGGTAAGGCAGGGAGAAGTTCCGGCTTCCATTGATGGGGGGAGGCGGGGGAATGGAATCATATCTGTATGATCTCAGGTCCGTTAAAGGATCCATAAAGAACTAATAAATGGAAGTATCAGAAGTATGCATAGTATGATGTTATACGCACACACGCATACATGTACATGTATGGGGGAAATGATGTACTTTACTTGTGTGGTACGGGGAGGGAAACAGAGAAGGGGGCATTTTGGAACTTAAATGTAATAAAAAATAAAGCAAATTTAAAAAAGAATGTAAGAAGCAAACGCGAGCTGGGAGAAATGAATCTAGGCGCAGGGCAGAAAGGACTGGGCTTTTCTGGGTCTCAGTTTTTTTCTCTATAAAACAAGGGGACCGAATGCACCGAAGGGAAAGCATTTTGACTTTGGAGTCATCTGACCAGAGTTTCAGTTCTGGCTCGGTCATTTACTGTCTTTGTGGTCTTAGGCGCGTCGCTTTGCTTGAGAAGCAATATGGCGGCGGATCAGACGGCACGATAGGCTCATAGTCAGGAAGATCTGTCTTGAAATTCTGTTTTTGCATTCTTACTAGCTGCGTAACCCTGGACAAATCACTTAACATCTCTTAACATCAGATTTCTGACCCAGAAAATAAAGTGCTAGACTAGATGATTTTTAAGGTTCCTTCCAGCTCTAAATCTATGGTCTAACCATGCTTCTTTTTTTTTCTTTTTTGCCTTTTTGGAGCTGGGGAAGGCGGTGCAACTGGGGTTAAGTGACTTGCTGGAGGTCATACAGCTAGTAAGTGTTAAGTGTCTGAGGCTGAATTTGAACTCAGATCTTCTTGACTCCAGGGCTTGTGCACTATTCATTGTGCTACCTAGCTGCCCCTGGTCCAACCATTCTGTGACTAATTGGTCTCTAAGAATTCTTCCAGCTCTAAAATCCTGTGAGTTCATGACAATCAGGGGTGGTTTGGGAGATATTTGTAATGTTAATATTCAAATGTATATGTAAATGTAATGTTAATATGTAAATAAACCTTATCTTCTGCAATAATAGCTACATTACTGTTCTGCATGAATTTGAGAAAGTCCCATCCTTTCTCCAGACCTCAGTTTCCTTTTCTACAAAATTGGGATGAAACAAAATATTAAAACTCCGCCTACCTCTCAACCTGGGATTCTTTGACCTGGTGTAAAAAAAAAATGTTCTGATGACTGCATTTCAATGCAGTTGACTTCCTTTGTATGTATTTTATTCTGTGCATTTAAACATGTGATTCTGAGAAAGGGTCTCTTGGATTTCCTGACTGCCGAAGAGGTCCAAGACACACATAAATGTATCTGAACCCATCAAAATATGGCATTTTATCCATTGAATTAGATCTGTCTCTTTGACTTAATTATAAAGATGTTTTTATCTTCATTTCTTGGAAATCTTTGATGACCACTTTAGCATTAATTAATACTTGATCAATGATTTAAATTATTAATGATAGGTCAGCCATGAGTATTTTTTGTTTTGTTTTGGTCTTTTTGTTTTAAATCAGACCCGATTTCATTGGTGTACTGACCTTCTTTCAAGGAAACTCCACCAATGCAGATTGGTGCCTTTCTTTCAACTTTCCATCTTAAAGAGCCATCTGGGGGCACTAACAGCTCAATAAGGGACTTGCTGAGGGTCATACAGTCAATATGTGTAAGAGACAGAACCTGAACCCAGATCTTCCCAACTCCAAGACCAATGCTCTAGCTGAGCCTGGAGTGAGGAAAGGGGAAGAAATGAAGAGAATAAATATTTATATGGCACCTACTAGGTGCCGTACATTGTCCTAAGCACTTCACAAATATTACTTCATTTAATCCTCACAACAGCCTTGAGAAGTAGATGATATTATCATCTCCATTTGGCAGTTGAGGAAACTGAGGCAGACAGATGATGTGACTTGCCCAGGGTCACACAGGTAGGAAGTATCTAAGGTTGAATTTGAATTTAAGTCTTCTTGTACTGAGCACCTCCTTTTAAAAAAACTTAATAATTTTTCCCCAATTACAAGTAGTTTTCAACATTCATTTTTATAAAATATTAAGTTCCAATTTTTTTCTTCCCTCCCCCTTCCCAAGATAGCAAGCAATCTGATGTAGGTTATACATGTGCAATCATGTTTAACATATTTCCACATGAGTCATGCTGTGAAAGAAGAATCTGAACAAAAGGAAAAAACCACAAGGAAGAAAAAAAGAGAAAATAGTCTGCTTCACTCTGCACTCAGACTCCATAGTTCTTTCTCTGAACGTGGATAGTGTTTTCCATCATGAGTCTTTTGGAATTGTCTTAGATCTTGTATTGCAGAGAAGAGCTGAGTCTATCAAAGTCTGTCATCGCACAATGTTGGCATTACTGTGTACAATGTTCCCCTGGTTCTTGAGTACCACCTTTTAAGGACATAGACATGCTAGAACTCAAAGAAGAAATGGAGAAATAAGGAGGAGAAAATGGTAAGACCAGAGATTGTGGCATTTGAGAAGAGGATGAAAGAACTGGAGCCATCTAAGTTGGAAAAAGGGAAGAAATGACAGTTATCTTCAAGTACCTGAAAGACTATTACAGGGGAGAGGGATTAGCTGTGTTAGACTTTTCCCCAGAGGGCAGAACCAGGATCAATGGATGGAAGTTAGAGAGGGGCTAATTTCAGCTTGTTGTGATGTTAGCTGTCTAACAACGACACAGTTGGGTCCCAAAGCCCATTGCTATTGATCTCTCTCCTCACCGGTGGAGATCAATGCCCTGAGATTGCATGTGGGGTGGGGTGCAGTTGGCAAGAGGGTGAAAGAGGAGAGCTCTATTCTCTTCAAGTCTTCAGACCTTTCTTGAATTTCCTTGGTTTCTTCTCCAATGGTGTCAGATGGTTGGGTCTGCCAGAAAGAAAATGTAAGATGTTAAGAGCACTTCAGGTGGCTGAAAGATATGCCTCTGGGACAAGCTGACATGAGGGGAGTCAACAGTGTCTATCATGGCCCTATACCCAGCTTGCTACACTAGATACCTAGGGGGGTTTCCCTTTGAGTGAGATCTAGGACTTTCTCTCTTGGTCGACTTGAGTTACATCAATCCCAGTGGGAGAGCTCCTTCACTCTGCATTATGTGGTATATTTTTTTTTGCATGTAAGCCTCTGATATCTGTTTTGCTATTGAATTGGATAAATGGGGATTTTTGTTTGTTTGTTTTGCTACATGCTTAATGTATATGTTGTGGAACTGGTATTTGGTAGGAAAGGGGCTAAGCTTTGGGTATAAAATTTGGGCTTCTGCTTCCCCCGATAATGAAACAATGATCAGCATTACCTTAAAGTTGAAAACTACATCCCCTAGACTATCATATTCAAGGTAGAAGATAGACATAATTCTTTCCCAGTATTCTCTCCCTCTGAGATCAGAGTGGCCTTTATCCCAAGCTTTTGTTTGCCCTCCTGTCAGGCAGTCTTCCTTGGAGTCGGGGGTTGAGATTGAGGTGGGGTGACTGGGGGGAAGGGGAGAGACACTAGGCATGTCTATTTTGCTTTCCTTCAAGCTACACAATGACACCTCCAAGTTACATGTTGGGGATAACACTCACACTACTACTAATAAGCTAGCATTTTAATAATATGTACTACGTGCCCAGCACTGTGTTGAACACTTTACAGTCTCACTTGATCCTCAGAACATTCCTGGGAAGAAAATTATATTATTAATCTCATTTTTCAGGTAAGGAAACTGAACCAAAGTTAAGTGAATCTCACCATTGGTAAGCATCTGATGTGGGATTTGAACTGTCCCTAAGTGGCATGGGCTGCCTTCCCCTCATTGCAGGTCTCTGAGCAGAGATGGCCATGCTTCATAGATGTTAGAAAGGGGATTCCTTTTCACGTATTGGTGGGACTCCATGGCCTCTGAAATCCTTTTGCCTCTGAGATTCTCTTATCCAGCCCGTGTGACAGACGGCTGCTGCAGTGTGCTGGGAAGGACATGAGAAGAGGGAGTATTCAGGATTTACAAGTCTTTCCCAGAGGCCACACAGGACCTCATGCAAGTCTTCATGTTGTAATGACTTTAGGGGATTCAGTTTCTTCTGCCATGAAATGCAGGTGATCCTAGTGGATCATAATGGACCATGAAAGAGAGAGAGAGAGAGAGAGAGAGAGAGAGAGAGAGAGAGAGAGAGAGAGAGAGAGAGAGAGAGAGAGAGAAAGAGAGAGAGAGAGAGAGAGAGAGAGACAGAGAGAGACAGAGAGACAGAGAGACAGAGACAGAGACAGAGAGACAGAGACAGAGACAGAGAGACAGAGACAGAGATAGAAGAGAAAAATAGAAATAGAGACAGAGAAGAGGAGACGAAAAGAAAGAATAGAGAATGGGAGAGAGACATAGAGAGACACAGAGAAAAGAAAGACAGAAATAGAGAGAGAAAAGAAGAGAGAGGAGAGGGAGAGAAAGAATAGAGGATAGGAGAGAGACAGAGAGAGATGGGAAAGAAGTGAGTGGGGGAGGGAGAAAAAAACAAAACCCCCAAACCAGCCACTCCATTCCAAAATGTTTCTGACCAAATCTGGCACTCGGTTCTAATCAAAACAATGAATTTTGGAAGCAATTCCCATTCCCTAGCCATTGGGGGGGAAGGGGGAGTTGAGATGAATCAACTTCAGCTCCCCACCACAACAGAAACCCCCCAAAGCCAGGGCTCCTGCGGGAGGCGACACAGGACGTTAACGAGGTCACTTTTGTTTCGGGGCTCTCGCCATCTGCGTGCGTGGCATGGCGGCCTGGATTCAGCAGCAGCGCATTCCAAGGAGGGTGGCTGGGAGCCGGGTGGCACTGCAGAAGGCTTCTCAGTCTTCTGGTGGAGGGTGCCAGCCAAAGCTACCTTCAAATCTGCCCTGAAAGCGAGCTGCCAGATGGAGCCCCGATTTCAGCAGGCCGAAAGCTGCTCTGAGCCTCGTCGTGTGCAGAAGGTGTGACTCTAACAGACAGCAACAAGCAGGTGGGGCTGGGAAGAAACCCGAGCACACAGGACCAAAGTCTGCGTCTGGGAAAGGAGGGAGGGGGAGGGGAGGGCAGCCTGGGACCGGATCTCCAGTCCAACAGGATGCTCTCCGGGAACTTAGTGAGCCTCGGTTTTAGAAGGGGAACAAAGAAAAAGAGCCTGATTTATGGCTCAAAAACGATGTGGTTTGGGGGAAAGCAGAGGGACCCCGAGGTCACTTTATACTATAAAAATATCGGAGCATCAAAGCTGAAGGGGGGTTGAGAGGTCTTTTTGTCCCAGCTCCTAATTTTACCAATGAGAAAATAGGGACTCAGAGAGGACAAGGGATTTGACCAAAGTCAGACATCTCAGCCAGAATTTAAATTCATGCCCTCTGACTATAGACCCAGTGCTCTCTGATGATAGAGATTATAGTGGAGTAGACTGAAGATTATAGGTCAAGTTCTGGAAGGGACCTCAGAGACCAACCAATCCAATCACTTCATTTTCTATTGAGGAAACTAAAGCATAGTAAGATTAAGGAAGGAAATAAACACTTATTAAGCACCTACTAAGTGTGGGGCAGGGCAGTTATGTGGTGCAGTGGATAGACTGTTGAGCCCAGAAAAAAGGGACACCTGAGTCTAAAAAGGACCTCAGACTCTAGCTGTGTGACTCTGGATGAGTCACTTCACCCTATTTGCCTCAGTTTCCTCATCTGTCAAATGAACTGGAGAAGGAAATAGCAAACCACTGCAGTATCTCTGCCAAGGAAACCCCACATGGGGTCATGAAGAGTCAGATACAACTGAAAAGAATTAAACTAGGCAAGGTGCCAGTCCCCTTTATATTACTGTGCCACCTTGCTTCCCAAGGCCACTCAGATCATAGGCATCAGAGGAGATACTTGAACTCAGGTCCTCTAACTTCAGAGCCAGTGGTCTTTGCACTGTCCCAGTAGAATCCAGTAAAGTCCAGAAGTCCTAGGTTCAAGTTCTTCCTCTGATCATGGCCAAAGAATTAGCTTCACAGAACCTGAGTTCTCTTATCTGTAAAATGGGGATAATAATATCCTTGGTGTTCATTTCATAAAGTTATTGTGAAGTTCAAATATAATGATATAGGTAAAGCGCTTTGAAAATGTTAAAAACATACAATTTCCAGTTATTGTGAAAGATGAATGGCATTCCTCCTCCACAAAGGAAAATTAACATTTTAAAGAATACTTCAGTGACTTTTTTTCATTTTGGAAAGGAAATTGGAATTCTAAGTAGAAGTGATCTCAAGTAGCTTCATATATGTGTATGTGGGAGGGGGGGAGTTATGGTGGGTTGGAAGAGGAGAGAAGGATCATGGGATCGCAGATTTAGAGTGAGAAGAAATCATAGGATGATAATGTAAGTGCCTGGGTTTTCATCTTTACCCCCATCAGCTACATTCCAGAAGGCACAGATAGCATAATTAAATAATCAATCAATCAACAAAGTAAATGCTTTTCCTAAAAATGAATTTAGTCTTACTCGCTAATTGTCAATGAAAAGCACACTGATTGGGGCTCATGAGAAACACTAGTTTCTGTGAGCTACCCCTAGACCCCTGAGATCAAATAGCAATATGGTACCCAATCCATGAGTGTGAGACATCCAGTTGGAGGAGTGACCTCCGAAGGGTTGCTCCAGTAGAGCCACAGATTAAAATATGGAAGATGTCACCTAGTCCAAATGTCTCATTGTACAAAGTAGGTGAGATCTAAAAGATTAAAACACTGCCCATGGTCACATAAATTGCAAGCAGAGTCAGGAATACAAGCCAGAGTTCCCACCGAACCCCTCTAAAATTTCAATAAATGCCATGTCTATTACGGGATGGTGGGAGAGGGGCAATATCAGAAGGCTATGGTCCCAGGGCATACTTTGGAAGAGGCATTGGATCCCATAGTTAAGACTAAGAATGTGCTGCTGCCAGGATGTTGGCAAAGGTAGAGACAGCCCTGTGGGGCATTTGGAAACATTAACGGGGAAGCTTCAGCGCTTTACTCATGTAATCAGGACCTGTGAGGCACCTGTGAGCCTCTAGGCCTGGGTGATTGCAAACGTTTCTTCTGCAAGTCCTTGCCTGTTCTCATTCTGGAATGAACAGAAAATCTGGGTAGAGTGCCCCTGGGATGAGAGGTCGACCTGATTCTCTAGAGCCATTTCTGTACAATGGGCTTCTTCTCCACTGATCCCCTCCCCCACGAGCCCTTCCCCTCACCTTGGGCTCATCTTGCCATCTTGAATTAAGGATACTCACCTGTTCCTCCAGACCGTTCTGATCTTCCTGGACCATAGACTTTGCTTCCTGCCAGACTGAACCTGTACTCCTAATTCTGATCCACATTTGTTCTATCCTGTGGCCCCAATGTGAGAGTAGGGCTGATGTGGATGAGTGGATGAATGAATGAATGAATGAATGAATGAATGAATGAATGCATTAATGAATACAATACATTTAGGTACTTATAGACACCGTAGACCTTAAATTATCCACATTTTTAATTAAGTTTTCAGTTACTTGATGTAAAAAGAACTCCTTACTCAATGGCCTTAGATACTAGAGCAGGTGACTGAGAGAATCTCCCTCCTAGGAATCCAAGGATAAGAAATTCAGGGTAATTTCTATGTTCAAAGGAAGGGGGATGGACATGATGACCTCTCAAGCTCCCTTCCAATCTTCCCACTCAAGTCCAGCCCTGGCACCATCCAGGCTGAAGTGCCCCTTGCTGGTCACTACACCCCCTTGTCTGTTGTCTCCTCTGTTACAACATAAGCTCTTTTAGGGCAGGGATTGACTTTGTTTTTGCAATGGTAACCCAAGCAATTGGAACATAATAAGCACCTAATAGAAACCTTTTCATTGATTTATTTGTCCATTCATATTGATGTTTAGAACGAGAAGGAACCTGAGACTATAGTGCATAGAGTACTTGGCCTGGAGCCAGGAAGACTCAATCTTTCTGAGTTCAAATCTGGCCTCAGACACTGTGTGACCCTGGGGAAGTTACTTCACTTCACCCTATTTGACTTTGTTTCCTCATCTGTAAAATGAACTGAAGAAGGAAATGGCAAACCACTTCAGCATCTTTGCCAAGAAAACCCCAAATGGAATCATAGGAAATCAGACACACCTGAAAAACAAGAATGACAAAGTTCACGGCCAGTAAGTGCCAGATCTGAAATGCAAAACCAGCTCCTATGATTCTGAATCCAACTACCTTCTTCCGATGCCATGCTGCCTCAAGACTCACATCCACATAATATTTTTAGGTTTGCAAAGCGTTTTCTTTAAAACAACCCCGTGAGGTTGTAGAACAGATGTTGTTCTCACTAGTTCACAGGTATGGAAACCTCAGAAGGGTTAGATGAGCTTGTCTGATGCCTCAGAGTTAAATGTTAGGGCCAGTGTTGAGTTCTGTCTCTCTTGACTTCAGGTCCAATAGGCTTCCCATTAAACCACACCAGCCTTCATTGTGACTCCATCAGTCACAGAATCTCATGAGTGAAGGACCATGGGAGCCATCCAGTCATATCTGTGCTAAAAGGAGGCTCTCTTCCATGCCATCCCTGACTAGTGGCCTCCCATCCCTTGTTTAAAGGACTCTAGTGAGACAGAGAACCTTGGGAATGATATGTAAGCTCCCTGAGGGCAGGGGGTGCTTTTCTGATTGTATTTGTATTTGAGTGCCTGGAACATAATAAGCACTTAATAAATACGTGTTGACTTGACTTGGAGGCAGAAAGACCTGAGTTCAAATCCTGCTTCAGATCTTTACACTTTGGGTGACCCTGAACAAGTCACTTAACCTCTATGGGTCCTGGTTTTCTCATTTGTAAAATGGGGAGATTGGACTAGGTAACCTCCAAAGTCCCTTCTAGTCCTAACACTAATGAGCTCTTGAGACAGTCTGTGTCACTTTGGGAATTTGGGATAACTCTAATCCTTTGGAAGGACATACATATACATGCATGTATGTGTGAATATATACATACATATGTCTATCATCTATCTATCTATCTATCTGTCTGTCTGTCTGTCTGTCTGTCTGTCTATCTACACTCTAAATTTGCCTCTTCCCAATGTCTACCTTTTAATTTCCTTCTCTAGGGCTAAGCAGAACAAATCTAAGCCCTTTTCCATTTTGAGCACTCAAAGACAATGACCCCTCTCGCCTGGTACCACGCTGAGTCTTCTTTCCTCCAGACTAAGATTCCCAGGTCCCCCAGACTATCCTCAGATGGTATCATCCCCCATCCTGCCTGCTGCCCTATGGACAACCCTCAGTTTATCAATGTCTTTCCTAAAGTATTGTGGCTGGAATATCACTCTAGCTATGTTCCCTTTAGGTGAAAGTTCACTGATAATGTTGCTTTGTCTCAGTCACATCCCACTCTCCATGAACCCATTCTGGGGTTTTCTTGATACTGGTTTGCCATTTTCTTCTCTGGCTCATTTTACAGATGAGGAAACTGAAACCAACAGGGAGAAGTGACTTGCCCAGGGTCACACAGCTAGGACGTGTTGGAGGCTAGATTAGAACTCAGATCTTTCAGACTCCAGGTCTGGCGCTCAATGCACTATGGTGCCACCTAGCCACCCTATCCGGGCCCTATTCATACCGGTTACTCCAGAGATGTTCTTACATTATATGGTGACTTCTCAAAGTTCTGTTGTATTGAACCCACCAGGGTAGGAGCCTAGTTTGCCACTGTTTATAAATCCAACTTGCATCACAGCTCCCCTAGATTTGAGAGCATGGCGACTGGTTCTTTGATTTCATTGTTACAGGGTGGATAATGAAACTCTCCCCACAAATGCAGGCTGACACCTTCTCTACCAAGGATAATAAAGATGATAAAAATAAAGATAATGAATAGCATTTACAAAGCACCAACTATGTGCAAGGCACCGAGCTAAATACTTTTATTTATTTATTTATTACAAAAATGACCTCAATTTATTCTTATAACAATCCTGGGAGATTGGTGCTAAAGTCACTTTATTTAACAGTTGAGGAAAGTGAGGCAAACAAGGTAAGTGACTTTCCTAGGGTCACACAGCTAGTAAGTGTCTGAGGTTGAATTTGAACTCAGGTCTTCCTTACTCCGTGGGCAGCTGGATGATGCAGTGGATAGAGGGCTGGTTTTGAAATTCTTCCTGAGTTAAAGCCTGGCATCAGACACTTATTGGCTGGTGACCCTAGATAAATCACTTTACCCTGTTTGCCTCAGTTTCCTCATTTGTAAAATGAACTGGAAAAAGAAATGGCAACTCTCTCCAGTGTCTTTGTCTAGAAAACCCCAAATGGGGTCACGGAGAGTGGGAGGTTGTTGAAGAACAATTGAATTACCTTCCTCCAAGCCCAGTGCCCTATCCACTGCACCACCTAGCTTAGTGGTCATGGAACGCTAAGGGAAGAGACATGATTCACCTAGAATCCACAGCTAGTATACATCAGAGACAGGACTTGAACCTAGGTCTTCCAAGAGCATCTCTTTACCCATGAGGTCCCATTGTCTCTCCCTGGAGCAGAGGCTGCCCTGCATAAATCAGGATCCAGGCACCACTAGCTGGTTTCTCCTGCCCCAGGCAAAATCAGAATTTCTTTAGTGTCTTTGGGTTTCGAAATAGTAGCTTCCTGATGACTTAGCTGATGTCTTAACCTGACGAATCAGCATTAGAGATTCCTGTGGGAGAGCAGGAGAGATAAGTATTGATCCAAACCTTTTATTATCATTATTTACTGAGTGCTGTGAACCAGCATCTCAGCCAAAGAGGGGAAGGAGTCAGAGCCTTAGCCTTGGGCTGTGAGCAGCTAAGAAGCCAAGGGAGGCAGAGAGGCAACTGAGAAAGAGACCACCACTAAGGCTGATAATGGTGGATCATTCTTCTGTCAGTATACCCTGCACCCTGTGGGTTAGCTTGAAAACTTCTAGAGGGTGGGTATGGGATTGTTTTAACCTTTCCATTCATTAGAGACCATCCAGTCCAACCATTTTCATTTTCCAGATGGAGACACTGAGGCTCATAAAGGTTAAGTAATTTCCCTAAGGTAACAGTCAAAGAGATGAGATTCAAACTCGGGTCTGCTGACTCCAAATTTAGTATGCTTTCCTCTGTACCATGCTGCCTCAAAACAAATACAGCTCATTTTGCCAAGGAGGAATCTGAAGCCAGGGAAGGTGTATAATTTGCCCAAGATCAAAGGTGTAGGATTTAAACTAAGTCCTCTAGAGTGAGTCTCTACTTTGCCACCAGGTGGCGCCACAGTGGATAGAGTGCCAGGTGTGATCCTGGGCAAGTCACTTAATCCTGTTTACCTAGCTTTCTTTATCTATAAAATCAGCTGGAGATTTCATTCATATAGATAATGAAGATAATGAAAATCTCACCCAAAATTCTTCCCATTAGACATCTGGGACTGTAAACTCCGTAAGGGCAGAGATTCTGTCTTCCTCAGTGGTTGGCCCAGTGCTCCCTATAGAAAAAGAACTAAATTAATATTTGTTCACGTTACAGGATTTAGATCTGAATAGAACCTCAGAGGGTATCCAGCCCACCAATCCCCATTTTACAGAGGAGGAAACTGAGGCCCAGAAGGTCATAGGATCATAGAATCAGAGCCGGAAGGACTCTCACAAGCTATCAAATCCACCCTCACTCCCTTCCATTTTATAGATGAAGATCTGAGGTTCAAAGAAGCCAGGTGATTTTGTCCAAGGTCACACAGATTGTAACATGCCAAGTTGAGATTTGAGCTCAGTTTATCAGATTCCAAATCCAGGGCTCCTGACTGAATTTCTATTTCTCTTTTTTATACAGTCAAAAGAAAGGCTAACTAGAAAGCATTCCATCTTAGGAGAGTTAAAATAACAGCATGAGCCAATGTTGTTTAATTCCCCATTGGAGCAACCATTAACGACCCTGGAAAAGAATTCTTGGCCCAAAGTGAAAGTCTCCCCTTGAGGGGAGCTTGGTTTTTATGGATCGTCTCCTAGATGCTTGGAACCTAAAATGAAAATAATGTTTCAGTGTAAATAAAAAAAGAGGGGGTGGGAATGAGGGGTGGGAAGGAAATCCTCACATCTCAGCCATAAAAAAGACTCGGAATGTGTTTTTCCTTCCTCTTTGGATACTCCCTTTCCCTAAGCTATTGAGGCTGCATGGGTTCGGGACCCTTTTAATACTACTTGCATGAGCTTACTCTTGTCCCAGTACATCTGGGAACTGTGGGTGGCCTCCTTCATGCAGAGGGGAAAAATGAAGGCTGCCATTTATTATAAACACACAAGTTCTGGAGGAGCTAGGAAAACAAAACTGAGGGCCTTGACTCATGGAGGAATGGTAATGTTTGTTCCCAACATGACAGAATCTGCTGCGGCCCTTCCTGATGCGTTGGACTGTAGGGAATCCGATTGTGGTTTCTAGAATGCCGAGAAACAAGGGTGGGAATCCCCAAGAGGTCGTTGGAGAACAGTACAGTGGAGATAGACCTGGGACAGCAAAATGGGTCTCTCCCCAACAAAACTGATTAGAGCATAGGAGTCATGGGTTGTACCTGCCCAATTATCTTTCAGATGCCTTTATATTGGGGGCTGTCTTGATTGCTGTTTTTGCAAAAAAAGACCTCCATTGCAATAGTCCATTCCATTCAATAAGGAAATAGGAGGGGCAAAGGAAAAAGAATGTTACCATAAAGAAGTCAACACATGCATCCTCCTGGATCTTTGACTTACTGCTGCATGACATTGATCAAGTCACATAGCTTCAGTTTCAGATTTTTCATCTCTAAAAGAAGAGTTAGACTTGATAATGTCTAAGTTCATCCAGGTTCTAAATCTATGATCTCATGATATGGAAAATTGAGATGAACAATGCTTGAGGTAAGACAGTGGATAGAGCACTGGGCTTAGAATCAGAAAAGCTCATCTTTGTGAGTTCAAATCCAGACATTTATTAGCTGTATGACCCTGGACAAGTCACTTAACCCTGTTTGCTTCAGTTTCCTCATCTGTCAAATGAACTGGAGAAGGAAATGGCCAACCACTCCAGTATCTCTGCCAAGAAAACCCCAAATGGGATCATGAAGAGTCAGGCATGATTGAAATAACTGAACACATACATCTACCTTTACCAAAGGATCAGACGAGCTCATGGGATTCATTACAACTGCTCATGAGTGGTCTAGAGACAGCTGGATAGTGCAGTGGCAAGAGGGCTTGTCTGAAAGCTCAGAAGACCTGAGTTCAAATGTGGCCTCAGACAAATGCCTTAACCTCTGTCTGCCTCAGTTTCCTCACCTGTAAAATGAAGCAACTACCTCCCAGTAGTGAGGATCAGTGGAATAATGTTTGTAAAAATACCTTGAAAACTTCAAATTGAAATATAAATACCAATTATTTCTTCTTCTTCTCCTTCTTCTTCTTCTTCTTCTTCTTCTTCTTCTGCTGCTGCTGCTGCTGCTGCTGCTGCTGCTTCTACTGCTACCACCATCATCACCTTCCTCACTACTATTACTACCATTACTACCATGGCAAGTCACTTTAACCACCGTTTGCCTCAGTTTCCTCACCTGTAAAATGAAGGTAGTAATAGTACCTAACTCCCAGGGTTGTTAGAAGGATCAAATGAATTAATATTTGTTAAATGTTATGCAAGCCTCAAAGTGCTATGTAAATGGTAGCTATTATGAAATTAGTAAGGGGCATTTAGAAAAATAGCATTAAAATTTTTTTCTTTGAGAAATTTCAAGTCTATATTGTGCAGTTTCAGTCATGTCTGACTCCTTATGTTTGGCATTTTCTTGCTGAAGATACTGGAGTGGTTTTCCATTTCCTTCTCTAGCTCATTTTACAGATGAGGAAACTGAGACCAATAGGGCTAAGTGACTTGCCCAGGGTCATTCAGCCAGTAAGTGTCTCAGGCCAGACTTGAACTCAGGAAGACTCATCTTCCTGACTCCAGATGTAGCACTCTACCCATTGTGCCACCTAGAATCTATATAAACGCTAATTACTATTTACCTTCATTTGTTAGATGAGGAACCCAAGTTCTCTAGAAGTAAAATGTCTTACTCATGAGAACATAGCTTATAAGTATCAATGTCGAGATGAAGAGATCATAGACTCAAAGTGAGAAGGGACCCTGGAGGCCATCTCCTCCAATTCCTCCCCCCCCCCATTTCACAAGGGTTGAAACCAAGACCCAGCGAAGTCAAATCACTTGCCCAAAGTCCCACAGATTGTAAATGGTAGAGCTAGGATTTGAAGCCAGATTCTCTAACTATAAATCCAGTGCTTCTTTCTATAGAATCAAAGTGTCTCTGATAGTGCCAAGGCAGCCTCTGTGATCTCTTGCAAGAAACTTTGTTACTTTGAGAACAAGATTAATTCTGCTTGCTCAAGTGCATGAATTTCTTGCTTTTTGCCCTGGGTACCCAAATTCCTAGCTATGACTTCTCACAACCATAAGACTGAAGTATGAATCTTGCTTTATACACTTACTTGCTATATGACCTTGGACAATTCATTTGACTCCTCTCTGAGTATTGGAGATCTTATAATAGTAACATCCACCTTGCAGGGTTGCTGTGGATATCAAATGAGATAATGTATGCAAAGTCCATCACAAATCTTAATATGCTCTATAAAGGTCAACTACTATTATTACTATTAAGTTATAATTGAATTAATGAGTTTAAAAAATTATTGACTGTGCCAAGCACTATTCTAAATACCATATTAGGGTTAGGATACAAATATAAAATAACAGACAGCTCTTGCCTTCAGTTAACTTATATTCTTTCCCCTCTTTCTAGCTCTTCCCATCATTTTTGACCACTTATTCTTTAGGATTAAGTAATTTGGTCTCCAATTAATTTTTAATCTTTTTTTTCTTGTGGCTGTAATGGTAATTAATTTGTTTGATCAGATGTTAAGTAGATCCTAGTAACCTAGTGTTAAGTATAGAACTCTGTCCATTGGTGAAAAGGTGTGAATTCCCCTGTGACTTGGAAGAATGCTATTGGCTGAGACACTCCCCTGTTTACTTGGGAGAAGGCCAGTGCTTATAAGGAAGAATTTTACAGAGACAGGACAGATC
>CM053594.1:21857502-21879223 GCA_028646575.1 Pseudocheirus occidentalis
ATATCATATCATATCATATCATATCATCATCATACCGTATTGTACCATACTGCATCGCATCGTATCGCATCATATCATATCATATATCGTATCATATCATATCGTATCATATCATATCATATCATATATCGTATCATATCGTATCGTATCATATTGTATCATATATAGCATTTATTTCTTATGGTTGTAACACAGATCTACTTTCTAAGATTGCATGCAGGAGGAGATATGCTGTATTTGAAATCAGAGGACCTGACTTCAATTCCCAGACCTTTCCCTCTCCCTGGGTGAGAATGTCATTCCATCTCCCTCAGCCTCAGTTTCCTCCTCTGTAAATGGAGGCAGTTTCATTAGCTGGCCTCTATGGGCCCTTCTGGCTTTGGATTTATGACCCTCTATGATCTATTTGTTTTGCTGTAATTGATGTGCTGGTTGCTGGTTGGATTCATGCCATCAGACTCAAATGAGGCATTGTGGATTTCAGTCTATGTGTACCCATTTCTTTTTCAAAACCATTTGAGACTCCCTGGCTGGTTTTGTCACTTGTTTCATTGTTAAGTATTATTTTTGGACTTTGAATTAAGTAGACTTTTGTTAGCCTCGAGGTCTTCAAAGTTCTTCTCTTCAGATTTTTGTATTACTGATTTCATCTTGTATTTCACCTAATTTAGGCTTAGAGATGAAGTAATCTTTTATGATTGGATTCTACTGGTCAGCACTGTATTGTATGATTGAGAGTACCTCTGATATAAAGCAGTATAAAGCCTTTGACTATAATGGATGAAAAGTGTCCAATTTTGGTATAATAAAGCAAAGAAGTAATTTGAAATTATACCTGGTTTGATGGCTGGTGCCTGACATCTTGTACCCAGCTGGTGGGTATAGTTGTACTGTACTTGGAAGCCTTTTGGTCAGGCTCCCAGATCCTCATCAGGAGCATTGATAGCACCAAGAGACCCTTTTTCCATGTGTGTAGAATCTGCCTCAGTTTCCCCATTTGTAAAACTTTTTTGGGTCATTTTCAGTCCTGTCTGACTCTTCCTGACCCCATTTGGGGGTATTCTTGGCAGAGATACTGGAGTGATTTGCCATTTCCTTCTCCAGCTCATTTGGCAGATGAGGAAACTGAGGCAAACAAGGTGGAGAGACTTGCTCATTGTCACCTACCTATTAAGTGTCAGAGACCAGATTTGAGCCCAGGAAGATAAGTCTTCCTGACTCCAGATTCAACTACTTCTGTGTTACCCACTTGATCATTTGTAAAATGGGGATTAATAATAGCACCTATCTCCTAGGATTGTTAGGGTCAAATGAGATCTCTGTAAAGTGCTTAGCACAGTGCTGGCCTCATAGAAGGTTCTATAATAATTTAACTATTATTATTATTATCTCTTTTTTTTAACCAAGATTGCAAAGTATCTCTTGGCCCTCCTAATTCATTCGTAACAATGACCACACCTTTGATTCAACATTCATATCCTATGGTAGGGTATCCTGAGGGCTGGGAACTTTTAATTCAGCACTGAAGTTCACTCCATTGACCTTGCTTCCTTTTACTCCCTTAAATGAAACAGAAAATCCCCAGCAAGAAAAATGGTTCTCATCTGTGGGGAAATCCAGCCTCAGAAAGACGAAATAGAGAGAAATAGTAAGAACTCATTGTACTTATCTTCAAGTCAATCAACCAACAAACATTTAAGTGCCTACTACTTCCAGACACTACACTAAGTGCTAAGGATACAAAATAGAGGGAAAAGACAGTGCCTGCCCTCATGGAGCTTACCGTCTGATGATCAGTGTTCCAGGCAGCCCTTCACCTCCAAGCTGGCATTGGTTCATGTTTTCTGAGATTCGCTATAATCAAATGATGACTTTTATTTCTAAGGTGAACTTTAATAAACCTGTTTGGTTTTGGGAAAACAAATCATCCATTCATTCTATCATTATTTATTATTTATTTATTTGCTTTTTGGAGGGCAGTTGGGGTTAAGTGACTTGCCCAAGGTCACACGGCTAGTTTTTGTATTAAGTGTCTGAGGCCGGATTTGAACTCAGGTCCTCCTGACTCCAGGGCCGGTGCTCCATTCACTGCGCCACCTAGCCGCCCCTCATTCTATCATTATTAATAATAAGTATAGTATGTAGGATCCTATAATAATAATTACAATTGTAAAAGTAATGGATAATAATAGTAGAAATCTTCCTGAAAAGTTGCAGGCATACCAAATGTTTGTCAGGCAAATTCAATTTTCCCACCAAATCACATTAGGATTTTAGACCTGCTAATTCTCCATGTCAGATCATGGTCCTTTCCTAATGGCTATTTGTACTAAGTTTCTCTGTATCTTCCCCCCACTCCCCACCAGTTGCTCTATGAAAAAAAATCTATAAATAAGTATTTCTGTGTGTAAGGAAAGCTTGCTATTTAAAGAAATACTTTGTCATCACCCCATAACTTATCTATTCTTTAAAAGCAAATCTACATACTTTGGATTTTCCAAACAACTCTAATTCCATATTCTTTATAACATTTTTTGCCTGAAGGGAGGGCAAAAGCATTTCATGGGCTGTCCACATTTTCTTCATTTATTTACATAGTTAAGATTGAGTCTAATTTGGACTTGGGATGGGAGCTTAAGTCTAAAATGTAAGCTTCAAGGTCATATTAAATATTTCTTCAATAGTTTGAAGATCTGTAATTTGGTTGGTGTGACTCCTCCTTGCACTGAGGCTGATCTCAAGCCATCTATAGCTTAGCAGAGACAGCCCTTAGGGAGTTGCTGTGGCCAAAAAGTGAAATCCCTGTACAATATATTCCTTCTCCTGCTTTTGGACACATAGATCCCTCTTTATAGAATGTACCCTCTCCTTGATCCCCCCAGGGAAATCCTGCTTTGCTCCAAAGTACAGCTCAGGTATTCCCTCCCCCAGGAGACCTGTCCTAGGTCATTAAGTTGTGCAGAGAGCACTGGGTCTGGAGTCAGAAAGACCTGAATTCAAATCCCACCTTGAATACTTCCTAGATGTGTGACTATGGGTCTGTCTCATTTTTCTGATCTGTCAAATCGGGATAATAATAATAGCATCTACCTCCTAAGGTTGTTATGAAGGATAAAATAGGAGAATATTTGTAAAGTGCTTAACACAGTTCCTGGCACATAGTAGGTCCTACCAAAAAACGCTAGCTATTATTATCCTCATTGTTGTTACTTTGTAACTTGTAATACTTGTAAATGTGTATATGCTTAGTATTCTTGTATACATGTGTGTCCCTCCCTCCCAGTAGATTATAAGCCCTTCAATGTAAGCCCTTCAATGGTAGGGATTGGTTGTTTTCGTTTGGGGGGGGATGTGGGGGGAGGTGTATAATCAGTCCTACCTTAGCAAAGTGCTTTGCACATAGCAGGTACTTAAAAAATGTTTGCAGAATTGAAATGAATCCCATAGTTAGGGATGAAGTAATGAGCCTCTCTCAGCTGGTCCTTGAATGACAGACACATAGTCCATCCTCAAGATGGTACTTGCAGCCTTTCCCACTTGGTAGCAGGTATCATAGCTTGTACTCCGCTATTTTCACCTTTGAGAATTTAGTTCCCTCCATCCCATGATGGAAGGAATTTAGTGAAAGGTCATGTTACAGAGCCATTTGTGGCATAGTGAGTACAGACTGGTCTTGGAATCAGGATAGATCTGGGTTCAAATCCCACTTCAGATGCATGTGTGACCATGGGCAACTTACTTAGCTTCTTTATGCTCTAGGAAAATCTTTAAACCTATAAATTATAGAGAAGGTACCCATCTGCATTAGCAGAAGGAGTTTCTTTTCCTCAGAGTTTGTTCTCTGTTCTCAGTGAAATCACAGAGATTTCCTGTCCTTATCCTACATCCCACTGAAAATAGCCAGTAAAATGAGAGCTTCTATCCCATCCTCATCTTGTGGGGTCTGCTTTGCATCCTGGTATTGGCAGCCCATCAATCTCCAAGCAATAAACTTGAGCCATTGTTCTTATCAAGCCTGCCTGCAACTAGCTCATTTTAGCCACTTGGCACCCTGGGAAGTATAATCAAAATGTAAGTAAATACTAATATACATTAATATTAACCAAAGAGCAAATATTTGTGAAACTTCCCAGGGCCATCTTGTTTACATTCACACTGTGGAACCTGGGCAGTGGAATAAACACCCTTCATGAGAGAACCAGTTTGGACTTTTAGAGAAAGATGTTTCTGGTGCTTGCTCAATGCCCCCTGAATGTTCTCATTTGGGAAAGAGGTGGGTCTTTTTACAGATGGGGAAACTGAGGATCAGTGACTTGTCCAAGGTCACCCAGGTACCAAGAGACAGGGCTCAGCTTTAGACATGGGAGTGGGGTAGGGGGGATGTTTTCTTCACTGAAGTTGGTCTGTTAAAATTATCTCCATCACTCAGAGATAAATGGGTTTTCCTTTTATGCTGAAAATAGTTTGACTCCTGGAGAACATTTTCCAAGAAGCCAGAAAGAAGAAAGTGCCTCCTTTGTTAGAAACTCCCTTGAGTCAAGCCCTAAATCCAGTCTAGTATTTGCTGCCTGAACCTATGGAATATATAGAGTTCTCTCCTGAGAACAGCTAAGTGGGAAGAAAGGTAGTGGGGGTGGAATAGAAAGAGTCTGGGGACCTGTATTCAAGTGTGAGGTTGGTGCAAGCTTGCTGTGTGATTTTGGGTAAGTCATTTTACCTGTACAGGTTTTCTGTTGTTCCTGTCGTTCAAGCATGTCTGACTCCATTCATGACCCCATTTGGATTTCTCTTGGTAGAGATGCTGGAGCGTTGACCTCTTCTTCTCTGACTCATTTGACAGTTCCCTCTTCTAGGTAACATGTTTGGAATCTGTTCCCACTATCTTAGGACCAGATCTATTGCATTTTTATCCCTTCTCCTCCCCCCCCAATGGGTTCTCTGATACCTTGAAGTGGTTGAGGATTCTTTTTTCTCTGCCAAGACCTAGATCCCTCCCACCCCCCACCAGTTGTACTCCCCTCATTTTTATGGGCTAGTGACTAGTCCTGAATCTCTGTTTAGCCATTTCTTATGGGCTTAGTTTTTACTAAAGGGAATTTACTTAGAAGATATAGAAGCATTTCCCCTAGCACAATCCTCCCAATACCACCTGCTCTCTGGGGAGCTGGGGGAAGGGAAGAGGATTAGGCAGGAAGTTTAACGCAGTTTCTACAAAGCATTAGTGCCATCAAGTTCAAGTCCAAAGCTAAGGGAGGAGTGGGTGTGTGTCCAATGGGCTCCTAGTTCCAGACCTTTCTGTCTCAAAGCATCTCTGTGGGGCTGATTGCAAAATCCAGCCTGAATTCCTGGACTCCAGAATCCCTGGGTGTTCTTAGGCCAGTTGGGAGGTACCACTCCCTGCATCTGCAATGAAAAAAGAAGGAATGAACCAGGCAAAGTTCCAGGCCTATAGCACAAAGTGATAGGGAAGGAGGTGGCCCCGAGGCCCTCCTCCCTCACCAAGTGGAGGAACGCTTTTCCAGAGGGTCTCTAAGGACGCTCCCAGCTCTGACATCCCCTGTTCTAAGGCCCCTCCCAGTCCTGACATCCTCTGTTCTAAGATCCCCCCCAGCCCTGACATCCCCTCTTCTGAGTCCCCTCCCAGCTCTGATAGTCATTTTCTATGGTCTCTCCCAGCATCATAAATTCTAAAGCTCTTTTCCACATTATAGTTAGGTTAAAGATCTTCCTCACATTGGTACCCTGTGTTCCAAGGGGCCGTTTGGACTGCAACGACCTCTCCATGCTTTCAGTTTTCCAATACAAGGGCAGATTCTCTTTCCCCCCACGTGCTTCTTTGATCCTGGACCCCATGACCTTCCCCATCTGCCCCCTCACATATCTCACTCCCATCTCCTTCCACCACGGGACCCAGAGGGTCCGCCAGTCTCCCGACACTCCCGCCCCATCCAACGGAGCACATAAGGCTTGCTGGAGGAATCCCGAAAACTCTGTCCCCTTCCCACCCTGTTAATTGATTCCATATCCATTGTGTACCCACTTCACGACTCATTAAAGCCTGCTCCTCCAGGCTTCTTCAGAGTATCTCCTAATCACTAATGAGGGCCAGATTCACCCCGTGTGCATATTGGAGCATTAAGATTTTTCAATCTTTCACTCGATTGCTTTTACGAGTCCTCTGGCACGCCATTCTCTGGATCGTATAGATTAACCCCATTTATTTCAAGTCCTATTCACAGGCCTGGGGAAGGGGGGGCCTCGGCACTGCACACGGCCTCCTAGGAAGTGCTTTGCATAAAGCCCATTAAGAAAGTGACAGCTGAGCCCCCTTCTAATAACGAGCAGTGGCAGATTGGAACAAATTGTTCTTCGTTTTCATATTTGGAGGAGCTGGGCAGGGTCTTTTGGGGGTGGGGTGAGGGGCACATCCTAGATGCTCCCCCTTTTTTTGCTAATAGGAGATTTAAAAATAGGACCTCGAGAAATCGTGGCAAACCAGACGCTGAGGGGACACGGGGGAGACGCACATGCGTGCGCACACCGCACACACACAAAGAGAGGATGGTGCTATTTCTGTTCTTTTGGTGCAATGAGGAGTAAGGGAGGGCGGGGGCCGAAGGAGAAAAGGTTCTAAGATCAGCACTTTCTAGGGCTCTTGCAAATCGCCAGGGTCTCTCAAGTCCAGCCTCATTCCCTTCTCAGGATGGGTCCAAGGGTATTTATTCATTTGCCTTCTGCGCTGTGCCCTGGGCATGGGGAGATCGCTCAGAAGTAACCCAGCAGCAGGCTCTGAAAGGCGACATCTCTCCTTATTGCCTCATTCCTTTCATCCCTGAGCTAGTGATTCCTGTGGACAACGGACTAGTAGATGGAGCTCAGGCTTAGCAGGCCAAAGGATATAGCCCTAGGCTGTAGGTCCCTCCTTCCTTCCTCAGGGGGATGCCTATGTTTTGGCACCTAAAAGATTCTATTTGAGGAGAACGCACCTAGGGGAGAGAATCCGGGGCTGGAGGGGAAAGTTCGAGTTAGAAGGATTCTTGGAATGGGCAAAGTGAGGGGTCGGGGAGCCTGCGAGGGACGTTAAGGGACATTTGTCACATGTGTCCTTAATTTGGGAGCTCTAAAGTTGTTTTTAAAAAATATTTTCATTATTATATTTCAATATAATTGGTTTCCCTTCCAATATCATTATACTTTATGGACTTAGAAACACTATATACCAAGAAAGGGTCCATATGTTTTCCAGAATTGTCAAAGGAGCTCATGATACTCAAAAAGGTTAATTAAGAACCTCTGATATCTAGGAACTGGACTAAGATCGTGTTGCTATAGAGAATACCCAGATGAGGAGATTCCCTTCACCAATGCAGGTGAATGCCTTTTCCACAATTTATAATCTTGAGAGTTGCCTAAAACACTGTGAAGTGAAATGAGGGTCACACCGCCAGTCTATGTCAGAGACATGATTTGACCTCAGCTTTCTACTTACTAGGTTAGCCTCATGTATACAGATAGGATATGGGTGGAAACGGGACCTGGGGGTTTCATTGGTATAGGGAACTCCCATGAAAAGAACATCCCTCTGCCAATGCAGGCTGGTACCCTCTTTGCACCTTAGTGGGCTGCCCAGAGCACTGAAGTGATGTGCCCAGTGTCACTGGCTCAGAATGCGGAAAGTTCTTGGTTTTTGAGGCCTCTCTGAAAGGACATTTATACAAAGTTGACAAGGCTCTTTGCATACGTGAACTTGCTGATCCTCACAACAACCCTCCATGGTATGTGTTCTTATTATCTTCATTTTACAGATAAAGAAACTGAGGCAGGCAGCCTAAAGTCAATATAATTGGTTTCCCTTCCAATGTCATTATACTTTATGGACTTAGAAACACTATATACCAAGAAGGGGTCTGTATGTTTAGAAGTGTCTAAAACTGCATAATAATCATGATCATGATCGCTATGGGCAGCTGGGGGTACCGTAGTGCATAGAGTGTGGGACCTGGAGTCAGGGAAACTGATCTTCCTGAGTTCAAATCCAGCTTCAGACACTTAACTAGCTGGGTGACCCTGGGCAAGTCACTTAACCTTGTTTGCCTCAGTTTCCTCATCTGTGAAATGAGCTGGAGAAGGAAATGGCAAAGTGCTCCAATATTTTTGCCAAGAAAATCCCAAATGGGGTCACAAAAAGTCAGACAGGACTAAAAACTACCGAACAAACAATAAAGAAGAGCTACACAAAGGAAAAGCATGGCTATGTCACACCAGCCTCGGCTGCCACTTAGTGGTACCAGTGCCCTGCCATGTTTGCTCCTGTTACAAAAGAATCTGGCCCACGAGAGATGATTGCCAGAGCTGAGGTTCATGGAACCCAAGAGCTTAGAGGCCAGCCCTGTCATTTTGCAAATGAAGAAACTGGGATGCAGAGGGGAAATGACTAGTCCTAGATCACACAGACAGTAAGCATCAGAGGCAAGGTCTGGACTCAGGTCCTCTGATTCCAGCATTAGCTATTCTTTTTGCTATACCATTCTGGCTCTAACTGGAAGAAGGGTTGGTAGTGTGAGAAAAGGGGAGTTTTGTTAACCCCCAAAGGATTTATTCCATCACTAACGGGCTGCACCGTACCCCTAAGTTCTGTTCTGATGCCTTGTTGTCGCTGGAAGTGACTGGCTTCTCAAAGGCTTTGGAGGCAGCATCTTACAGTGGAAGCTGCACTGGGTTTGAGTCAGAGGTATGTCTAAGTCTTCGTGCCCTTGTGGACCACCAATACCGTCCATGAGGTTTTCTTTGTAAAAATACTGGAGTGGTTTGCCATTGTTTTCTCTAGCTCATTTTATAGATGAGGAAACTGAGGCAGGCAGTTAAGTGACTTGCCTAGGGTCACACAGTTGGTAAATATCTGAGGCTGAATTTGAACTCAGGTCTTCCTAACTCCAGGCCCAGAGCTCTATCCAGTGAGCCACTTAGATACCTCCAGCTAGGTCAGAGGGCTTAGGTTCAAATCCTGCCTCTGACACATACCCTGTGTGTCCTTGGACAAGTCACCTCCCCTCACTGGGTCCCAGTTTCTTCATCTATAAAATGAAGGTGTTGGACTTTGTGGCCTCTAAAGTCCATTTCAACCTTAGAGCCATAGCTTCTGACCTGTAAAGACCATTTAAATCTTAATGGAGTGGGGGGTAGCAGCTTGTGCTCTGCAGAGTAGGCACATATGTGGATAGAATAGTAAACTATTGCAATCAATCACATAATAGCAAGAATAATAAGAGTTATCATGCCCATAGCCCTCTAGGCTTATGAAGAGCTTTATACACATCATTTCATTTGAGCCTCACATCTCCCCTCAGGGGAGGGACCAGAGACTTAGAAGGATGTTAAGTGACTAAAGTTAAGTAATATATTCATTCATTTCTCCCCTCCCCCCAATTGTCTATTTCTTTACAAAGTTATATTTTTATCTTCTGTTTTTATATTGCCTTCTTCTCCCAATACATCTCTCCCTCTCCCCTACCCATATAATCATCCTGCATGACAGAGGAGGGGAAAAAAAGTAGTTCAGCAAAAGTCATTTTTCTTTCAGGATGGGCGTTCTTGCTGTTGTACTATGCTGTCTCTAGGTGGGAAATGGGGTGATACTGGGAGGAAAGGGCACATCAACTAAATCTGACATTAAAAAACTTCAAAACCTAACTTTTTAACATCCTCTACATTTCTCAATGTATCTCTCCCAAAGGGTTATTCATTATAAAAACAATTTTTCTTAAAGGCAAAAAACCCCCAAAGATTAGCGAAACTAATAAAAATCCATCCTTATTATGCAGTGGTCCACACCCGTATTCCCTCACCTTTGCTAAGAGGGGAAGTGGGCATATTCTGGTATCTCTGCTTCAAGGTAAGGTTTTGTTCTTCTAAGTATATATCATTTTATCTGATTTTGTTTTGCTTTTATTGTTCATGGGATTCATCGGATTAGAGAGTTAGAGCAGAAAAGGACTTTAGAGGTCATTGAATTCAACCCCTGACTTTTACAAAATGAGACAATTTGGACACCTTGACTAACTTGTCCAGGGGCACACGACTTGTAAGTTTCCTAGACAGGATTCCAACACAGGACTTCCTGACTCCAGGTCTGACCCTTCATCCACTAAGTCCATTTTCACTGCTAGAGTCATTGTGTATATTTTTTCTGGTTCTGCGTATTCTGCTTTGCATCTGTCCCCATAAATCTTCCCATGCTTCCCTGTAACTGTCCTACTGATCATTTTCCACCACATAGTTATATTTCATTACGTACATGGGTCACAATTTGTTTAGTTAGTCTCCAGTCAATAAGCATCTGCTTTCAAGAAGCATTTATTAAACATCTACTGAATGCCAGGTCCAGTGCTAAGTGCCAGGGATTCAAAGACAAAAGTGAACCGTTTCTGCCCTCAAGGAGCTTCCAATCAATAGACTAAATAGATGGGTCCTCAATGAATTAGATTATGTCAAGAATCCTCAAATGACATCTCTCCATCCCCTATGTGGTCTGGGGTATTCTACCAGGTTGAAAGAATAAAATCTAGGAAAAAAGAGAGTTCTGGCCAGGGTGAACTTAAAGTTAGTTCAATGTATGAATCGATCCACAGTTTTAAGTACTTTTTATGTGTCAGGCAGTCTGCTAAGTGCTAGGGATACAAAGAGACAAAAGACATTGTCTACCTTCAAGGAGTTAACAATTTGAGCAAACGAATGTATATAAATAAGCTATAGACAGGATAAATAGGAAATAATTAACTTTAGACAGTACTTGAATTAATTGGGGTTGGGGAAGGCTTCCTGTTAGGACTTAAAGGAAATCTTAATAATACAATTATGACAGAGCCTGAATATTATATTATCATAACTTCCAACTCCAAATAATCAGTCAAACAGTTCTTGTGCTCTCAAGAGCTCATACTCTAATAATGATAGAGACAACAACCACAGACAATTCTAAATAATGACAACTTAGAGGCTAAGCACTGATGGGGGTGCAGTAGATAGAGCAGTCAGGAAGACCAGAGTTCAAATCCAGCTTCAGATACTTACTAGCTGGATGACCCTGGGCAAGTCACTTTACCCTGTTTGCCTGAATTTCCTCATCTATAAAATGAGCTGGAGAAGGAAATGGCAGACCACTTCAACATCTCTGCCAAGAAAACTCCAAATGATGCCATGAATAGTTGGACATACCTGAAATGAATGAGCAACAAGTACAGATAATGGGTCAAGAAATGAGACAGTGTTTCAAGGACATCAGACTATAAGCAAATAAAAAAGCAATAATCCCAGTCATTGAAATGGAAAAGACAAGGTTTCTTCCAGCTGTGTATGCCCTCAAGGTCTTTCTCGCAGAGAGAGACACAGTTGGGAGCTCTTTCCTCTGGGTTGAAAATAATAAGTGATTTTACTAAGACTTAGATGTCTGACCAAGTCACTCCAACCAGTCCTCTAGTGAGTGACGCTCTGCTTCCTCTTAGCATCAAATCTGAATTCCTTTCTTTGGCATTTAAGCTCTTTACAACCTGGTCCCTACTTGCCTTACTGTTATTGCTGTTTAGTCGTTTTCAGTTGTGTCTAACTCTTTGTGACACCATTTGGGGTTTTCTTGGCAAAGATACTGGAATGATTTGCCATCGCCTTCTCCAGCTCATTTTACAGATGAGAAAATTGAGGCAAACAAGGCTAAGTGACTTGCCCAGGATCACTTGGATAGTAAGGGTGTCTGAAGCTGGATTTGAACTCATGAAGATGAGTCTTCCTGACTCCAGGCCTGGCCCCTCTATACACTATGGCGCCCCCTAGCACCTCCACCTACCTTATTACTACTCCCCTTTGAATTTTTGTTCCTGCCGAACTTTTTTTCAAATTGTGCCTCTGATTCACCAGCTCTAGATGGGTACAGGCTCCTTTATCTGTGAATGCTTTGGGGCAGTTCTTTAATAGACTGCAAAGTGCTGACCTGCATAGGTAGACTATTGGTATCAATGACACAACCAATCAAATTCCTCTTCCTTATCCATCTTACCTCAACAAGCATTTCTTGAGCTACTCTAAACACCAGGCACTGTGTTAAGGCACTCTGCACCCAAAGTGCAAAAGTTCCTTGGCTGAAGAAACTTGGACTCTCTCAGGGAAGATTTATTGGTGTGGTCCACACTCCTCCAGGGACTTTGGTCTTTGGATGTCAAGTGCCTAGCACAGAGCCAGCCACTTAGGAGGAACTCCAGAAATCGTGTTGATTGGCAGGTTTTCCTGCCAGGTAAGATCTCTTGTCACCTGCAGGGAAGCTGGTTAGCACACTGTTGTGCCCCCCAAACGTCCCCCACCACAGAATTCACCCTCCATCGGAAGACTAGGGCACTGTCCATCCCCAGAATCCCATTCTTCCTTAGGTCACCCTTGAGCAAACATCACTTATTGGCCTCATAGGCAACTCCTTGGTTTCCGAGAGAGGGTGGGTTGCCTCAATTATGGACAAAATAGATGGGTAGCCTCATACCAATTAACCTTGCTTTAATTGATTATTAATTTTAAAACCTATTCACTCTCCCTGGAACAGCTGAGACTTTAGGAGGACCAGTGTGAAAACAAATGGAGAATGAAACAATCCCTAGGGAAATAAGGGGAGAGAAAGAAGAAGAGATTACGCCTCTCGGGTGAGTCATTTCATTCTGCCGTTTCAGAGGACTGTCGGGGAAGGTGACAGACCAAAGTCACGGTGTGTCAGGAAGAAGCTGCTCTGAAACAGCGGCTTCCTTGACAAACTCTCTGCCGCCTCTACCTTCGTCCCATCTGCACTAACAAAAGACTACTCAGAGGAGAGTCATGGATCTGAAGTGAGGAGAGAGCTGAGTTCAAATTTAGCCTCTGATGCTTATTCCCTTCGCTACAATCAGAGGCATTGGTTAGGGCAAAGGCAATGGGGCTTTGATCCAGGTTTCAGAATCGGGTGGAGGGAAGGAATTCACACGTCCTCCCTGTGGCCTACTGAAGGTAGAGTTACTGAGGAAGATTGCAGGTTCCCTGTAAGTTATTTCTGGGATAAGGAGCAGAAAGTATTGCAGTACTCAGGAGAAATGTTGCTTTTCTAGACCCAGAGGGGTTCAGGCAGAGGGCACTAAAGCTCCCTGGATCCCTGGGGACAAATGGCAGGCAAGGGTTAGATCCCAGTTGACATTCTGGCCAAAGAGAGGAAGCCCTTTGGTGGCTTCCCTTCTCTGGAGGGGACAGACAGGTCCTTCTACCTGGGAAGTGAGGACAGTTTGGGCATCCTTTCCCCACTCTGTTTTAGAAAGAGAGTACTTAAATGATAAAGCCAAATGGCTCATTTTTGTGAGTCCAAATCTGGCCTCAGACACTAGTTGGGCATCCCCAGGCAGGTCACTGAACCCTGTTTGCCTCAGTTTCCTTCTCTGCAAAATGGTCTGGAGGAGGAAATGGCAAAAACATTCCAGTATCTTTGCCAAGAAAACCCCAAATGGGATCATGGAAAGTTGGCCGTGACTGACCAATAACAACAAAGCATTCCCCTAAATGAAAAGTCCTTTGGAGAGGGCACTTTAGAGCCTTGGGCTCCCGGTTCAGCCAGGCTGTGCTTCTCTTTAATTCTCATTCTGGTGAAAGAGTGAAGCAATGTGCTGGGAATTGTCCCAGCACCAGAATATGCTTCCTCCCTCCCTCCTTCCCCAACACCCGGGGAACAAAGAAACAACACACCAGGAAACAAATATCTCCCAGGTGCCAGAATTCCTGGATATGGCTCAGTTCAATTCAGCCAACTTCAATTAAATTGGTTGTGGCAGTGTGTTACAGTGGTTAGAACCCTAGGGGGGACATCAGGAAGTTCGGGTTAAAATACCACTTCTGACATGCTCCATGTGAGTTTCTGCATTTGAAATTGGGGGGTAATAATAGCGCCTATTTCAAAGGGTTCATAGGAGTTTAAATTCATTTAGCTGAAGGGATTGGGGTCAGGGTGAGATCAACCATGTGATCCCAAATCTTGGAGTATTTCTCAAGTGCCTACTCTGTGCTGGGGAACTCACCAGGTGCTGAGAATACCCAGATAAAAGATAAAAATAGTTCTCATGAACTTCAGTTTTGCAAGGGCAGGGAGGGTGACCCGAATCCCCAAACTCATTGGAATGCAGTCTCTCCTCATTGGTAGAGATCAATGCTCCTGTGCCAGAACTGGCCATGCCTAGAGAAGTCTGAGCTACAAAGGTGTAAATAGATACCATTGGTCAGGAAGCCTTCTTGTCTTAATTCATGTCTCTTCAGGGTGCCTTGAGCTTTATAGACTAGAAGCTCTTTTCGGCCAGGGATTGCATTATCTTCTGGTTTTGTTTCCTCAGCACAGTGCTGTGCACACAGTTGTGTCAACCCTTCGTGGGGGGAGAGCCAGGACTGTCCCAAGCACTCAGCACAACTCTATTGTAAGGAAAGGAGTGGGGGGAAGGGAACAGGCATTTATTAAGCACCTACTATTAGATATTGTGCTAAGTACTTTACAAATATTATCTCACTGGGTCCTGAGTGGTAGGTGTTATCATTATCTCTACTCTATAATTGAGAAAACTGAGGCAGACAGAAATGAAATGACTTGCCCAGGGTCACACAGCTAGTGGCAGATTTTCCTGACTCTAGTGCTCTACCCATTGGGCCACCTAGCTGTCTCAAGGAAAGCTCCCAGACCACACACGTTCACTCTTTCATTCCTCTTTGTACTCTGTTCCTGACTCTCTGAACTTGTTTTTTTTTTTCTTTTACTCCCTTATGTCCCTGGAAGATGCCTCCACCTTTGATACTTCAGTTCCTGGGAGAAGGTGATTTCAAGGAAAGTGAGTGGACGATCCATGAGCACTTCTTCCTTCCTCTCTGGGCTCTGCTCCTTACTCTCTGGAATTCTTTCTCTACCTAACATTCCCACTCAACTGGAGTACTTCCTGCGTGCTTTTCAGCATCCTTTTGTGTGGTCTTTCCCCATTAGAATGTAAACTCCCTGAGGACAGGAAGCATTTTTGGTTTTGCTTATCTTTGTATCCCCAGTGCCTGGCACATAATCCGTATTTAATAAATGGTTGTTGCCTTGGCATAATAGGCACTTAAATTTGATCAATAGAAGGTAAGCTCCTTGAGGCCAGGAACTATTTCTTTTTTATTTTTATACCCTCCTCCTCCCAGCTTCCCCTTCCCTTCTCAAGTGCCTAGCCCAAGTGCCATATGTATGAACATGTTGTCTCACCCAATAGAATGTGAGCTCTATGAGAGCAGGGATGATTTCATGTAGGTCTTTATATTCCCAGCACTGAGCACAAGCCCCAGAAAACAGTAGGTGCTTAATTGAGCCATCCAGATGGGTTTCATTTCAGGATCACCAAGGAGACAGTAATGGTGACCTGTTAGAGATCTGTCCTCTGGAGTCGTCCTGGAGGGTCAGCCGTGAGCAGAGAGCCTAGTGTGGCATCCCTTGCCAGGCAGCTTCCTCCTGCCTGCTCCTCTTGAGGCCCTGATGAGCTCTCCCTGGTCCCAGTCTAGACCTACTGACTGCCCCGGTTATTTTGGTATCATTAAGATGTGGTAAACCAGAGCCTCTTTCTCTCTTTTTATCTCTCAGGTGCTCATAATTCAGCAGAA
This sequence comes from Pseudocheirus occidentalis, assembly GCA_028646575.1. NCBI lineage: Eukaryota > Metazoa > Chordata > Mammalia > Diprotodontia > Pseudocheiridae > Pseudocheirus > Pseudocheirus occidentalis. Next base: position 21,873,163 of record CM053594.1, read on the forward strand.
GACGAAATGATTCAGCCCACGATAAAAGGTCCTCCATGTTAGATTACAAAAGCCCCAATTCCCTTGCGAGATGTAGATGTAGTAATAATATTTACCAATGTCTGCTGGGGGAATCGTTAAAGTACTCTTTGTAGGTAAGGACTCCAGGAATGCTATTAGTCGTCATTGCTTCCCTCCCCCTCCCAACTGACCACATAGTAGACACTCAGAGTGGGGAGGGACCTCTAGAGGTCATTTAGACCATTCCCCTACCTCTGACAAAGGTTAACTGGGGCTCTGTGAATTTTTAAACATTATACGTGTGTGTGCATGTATATAGTTTGATAACCACATTTCAAATGAACTTATTCAGTCTCATCTGTTTTATTTCATGCCCTTAATCATGATTTTGAGAAGGGGTCCCTAGTTTTTACCAGGCTGCCAAAGGAGTCCCCCTGCCCTACCTTCTATTAGAATTGTGGTGAAAGCCAAATGGATAACTGCGTATTCTTTTCTTTCTGAAAAAATCCTTCCATCCCTGAACAGATAGGAAAACCAGGGCATCCCAAGCTTTACTAGTTTGTCACTGCATTAAGACTTTGCAGACGACCCCTTGAGTTTGAGTGACTTAACCAAGATCCCACATGCAGCAGCTAATCCCAGAGAGAAGGGATTCACAAGTCCTGCCTCTGACTTCTGATCCAAACCTGGCTTTTCCCACCCCACTCCATAGTTTACTTTTTCTGTGATCTCACAGTGCCTAGCACCATGCTGGATGCTTGATAAGGACTGATGATCATGACCTTCTAGCTTTTGATGTGGTCAGTAATATCATGGAGGAATTGCCAGAGACTAGCATGGCGAATGCTGGGTTTGGAGACAAGAGAACTTGGTCACTTGTTACCTGTGTGACCTTGAACAAGTCATCTAACTACGCTGGGCCTGTTTCCTCATTTGTAAAAGGAGGCATTTGGACTAGATGACTTGAAAATCCCTAAATCCTTGGATCCTCTGAGTTTGGGGGGAGTTCTCTTCGTTTACTTAGTCTCTCATTCCCTTCTCTCTCCTTTCTAGTGAAAAACAGCTCAGAACATGACATAATAGTCACTATACACTTAGAATTTTAAGATTTACAAAGCACTTTTCCTATTGGAACCTCACCATCCTTGGAGACAGAGCCTTCATTATACCCATGTCACAGATGAGAAAGCTGAGGCCAAGAGGAAGTGATTTGTTCAGAGATCAGCTAGTAAACTGTAGACCTGGAATTTCAAGGTAGGTCTTTTGGCAACGAATCTAGTTCTCTTCCTGCATGAAGCTTCTTCTAGTCCCTCTTACTTCCAGAATCCTCCTTTCCCCACCCACCCCCAAATTTAAGTGGTATTTATTTCATATCTAACTTTGAGGGGCTAGTGGTACTGTGCCTACTCCCTGTTCTATACCTAAGCAGGAAGTATGGACTGGATTTAGACCTCAGTTGTCTACCCTATAATGAGGTGGAGTCAGGCTCTCCCTTCCCACACTCATTGGCTCTTCTAGACCCTTACCTCATCTTAGGAAAATTGCTTAAGCCTCAGATTTATGGCTCACAGTTTAGATTATCCCCTCAGGAGGGGGAGGAGTATAAAGACACTCAATTAGGTATGGGACTCATAATTCATTCCTACACCCACCACCAAAAAAAGAGGAATGTTAAATTCAGGACACCCATAAGTGCACATTAAAAGAGAATTCAGGAATGGAACTTGTATCTGCTGGTTGTTGGCTGATAAATAACTCTCACCAGAACATAATGCAGTTTGTGGAACTGCTGATCAGGTATTTTCAATTTGACTTCGGTCCTCACTCCAAACCCAAACCTCTTCTGATCGGTTGGCCCAGTTGCTGCCAATTGCTGTACGTGTCTGTCATCATCAGCCGCTTCTCCATCTGCCACAACCATCCACTTCACTCCTTTGTCCTCCAGGACCCTCAAACCTTTCAAACTCGCCACATTGTTCTTAAGCCGGTCATGACAGTCTCTACGTTGCCGCTCCATCACCTGCTCAGAAAATAAATGGAGAAGTGGCAACAGAAAGCAAAGCTCACGCTCGCACTGCCTAAGCGGACGCGTCTTTCACCGCCGCGCACACCATGTTCCTTATGGAGGCTGGTGTGGGAGGCTGGCAGAACGGGGCCAGCCATCTGTCCTCATCTGACTCATGGTATATAGGCTGAAAAAGCCGCATGTGGAAAAGAAGACAGCCGAGGGGCTGCTTTCTTTTGTGCGTTGACCAAGTTTTCCGCTTTTCTAGTTTCTCAGGCACTAAGGGGGCCGACGCTTGGTCGTTTTACGGTGCCAGGCCGTCAGGAACGAGCCACATGTAGATCCCTGAACTTCAGCTGGAGCCAAGAACTGTTCTATGTGCTACGTGGGAGCCGAGGGGAAGGGGTCCTGCTTCGTGCGTTTTCTTGTCGTATTCGGGAAGCCTCCCTGCTAGAATCATAATGATAATAAAATAGACTCTATACGGGTTCCTCAAGCACTTGGCAAATATCTCATCTGATCCTCACAAAAAGCTTGGGAATTGGATGCTATTATTACCCCCATTTTACAGATGAGGAAACTGAGGCACAGAGAGTTAACGTAAGCTTTTCCAGAGTGGGGACTGTTTCGCTCTTTGTATTTGTCAGCCTGGCGCAGTGTCTGGTACATGATAAGCTATTAATAAATGCTTGTTGACTGAATGTGTTGCATCTACTTCCAAGCAAAAGCACAAATGTAGAACTGAAAGGGCCACTGAGACCCCGAAGGGGGAAGTGACATGCCCAAAGTCACCTAACAATGTCAGGATTCGAACCTGGTGCTCCATGCACTTTCAGCACTTTCTCTGCTCCTCCACACTGCCTCTATATTGTCTCTTTTTCTCCCTGGGGAAAGAGAGGCAGAGACAAGAACATGGGCTGCTCTTTGCCTCGGGCTGCTCAGACGGCTGGATATTTTTAGCTGCTTAGGAAGTCTCTGAGTAACACAGACGCAGGCTTAGAACATGCTTTGTCAGCTCGGCCTCCACGTCCCACGCGAGAGGTTGATGACCGACTTTCAAGAGCTTTGCTGATACAGCCTGGAATGTTTATATCCACAATCAAGTGCTCATGGGTGCCTGGCCCTGAATTTCTCCCTTCCTATTGGAAAAGCACAGCATGGACAGAGCAATTTTTCAGTCTTTCTGGTTTTCCTCACGTAGGACAAGCATACAGTATCCTTTTCCTTCCTCAGATTTTTTTATATATTACCTTGTCTGGTTATCACCTTTGCCCCCATCACTGTCTACCTTGAATTACACTTATCTGTGTGTAGGTAGCATCCATCCTTCCATTCTCACCTCCAAAAGTAGAGCACTCACCCTCCTTATTGGGGGTATGGGCTATATGCTCTTTGATTAAAAAAAATTAAAAAGATTTGATATCACTCGGTTTTGCATCATCTTTCTAAAATCATAGATGTAGAGCTAGAACGGTCCTTGGAGTCTACTGAACTCTATTTTATAGATGATGAATTAAGATACTGAGACATTAAGCAAAATTGCTCTGCTGCTGGTAGGGGTGTTTTGAGTGGGATTTGAACTCAAGTCTTCCTGATTCCAAGTTTAAAGCTCTATCCACTCCTCCATGACCTCGATAGATTTTAGAATTGAATTCTTCCACTCAGAGAACCATCTCTGGTGAGAAAGAATTTTTAAAAAAAGAAGAAAAAATCAATTTAGGGAAACTAATCAACGCATTAATGGAGCTCCACTGTGTACACAGTGCTGCACACTCATGATCCCCTATCTGCAAAAATAGGAGGGAGATGTATTTTCTCAGCTTTCGGGGGAATGAAAGTAGGGTGATTATACTTAGAAATTTTTTTTTAATTACAGGTTTTTAAAAAATTTATTTCAGTTTCCATTGTCATAGTCTTTGAGAATCCAATTTTCTTTCCAAGACTTCCTGTATACGTGCCATGTTTAGGTTGTCGTGTTGCTAGCGTTGAACACATTACTATATAAACAGTAGGTGCTTAATAGATGTTTGTTGAATGATTGACAGTTTCCAGTGCCTAGTAGGCATTTAGTAAGTATTTATTGACTCACTCACTGACAAGCAATGCTTGCTTTCTTCTGAAGGCTGCGTAAATTAAAGATTGTGAAGCAGGAATCTGTATTTTAGATCAATAAAGTATAATTATTTTCCCCATATCTTTCACCTTTCTTGAGAAATTTCAGCATAGTTAGGCCCTGATTAGAGTGAATAAAAAAGCTTATAAAGTAGTTTTATGTATTCAGATTCCCACTATTTGAAGTTGTAATTTTGTGAAATATAATCATTGGTTCCAGTCCAGTAGGAATATGAAATGTGAATCCAACTAGTGCAACCACTTCATGGGACTCATTATTTGTACTCATAGGGACCTAGCTACGTATTTGAATCAGCAAACATTTATTAAATGCCTACTATGTGCCAGGTGGCAATTAGGTGGCACAGTGGATAGAGCACTGGTCCTAGAGTCAAGAGAACCTGGGTTCAAATATGACCTCACGTATTTAGTAGCTTTGTGACCTTGGGTGAGTCACTTGACCCTGTTTGTCTCAGTTTTCTCATCCTTAAAATGAGCTGGAGAAGGAAATGGCAAAACACTCCAGTATCTTTGCTAAGAAAATTCCAAATGGGGTCACAAAGAATCAGACGTGACTGAAAAGACTCTGTTAAACAATGGGAATACTCAAATAGACACATGATATCTAGGTATCAAAAATAAATTAAACAGTCCTTGCCCTCAGAGGGTTTATATTCTATGGGGGAGAAATAACATGTATCCAGATAAATAAATTCAAATTATATACAAATTAATCAGTCAAGAAACAAATATTTATTAAGTGCCTACTGTATGCTGAGGATTGTGACGGGTGCTAGAGATACAAAGACACAAGTGAAAATAATGCCCTGCTGAACAATAGAAATCAAGTCTTTTGTCAGCTCTTAAAACAATGTCTTGAGTGCAGTAGACCCCCAGTAAATAAATACCTTTTGGACTGGATTGGGTTGGGTTGAATTGGAATGACTACCCCTGAGCACCTTCCATGTATTTTGTAGTGGGCCCTTAGCCTTCTATTTGTTAATTAGATGCACTGTAATTAAAGCCTCCTACTTTAAACATCATTGGCCCATCTGACTTGTGGGTACAAATCTCCCTAAGTCACAAGACTGGTGAAATGGTTTGGGACAACTTCCCAGTTAAGACCTTTCTGAAGTATGTATCCAGGTCAAATCATTGCATTGCTCTTTCTGTTTGAGCCTGAAGATGAGTGGGCCAAGCAGCCAGATCAACAGAGCTAAGGAGTCTGATCAGCAAGTCAACAAGCATTTATTAAGCCCCTACTGGGTGCCAGGCACTGTGCTAAGCTTTGGGGGGGAAAAGGTGGGTAAAAATAGTCCCTGCCCTCAAGAACATAAACAGATAAGAAAAATAAAAACGTGTACAGATTAATCAATTAACAAATTTTTATTACATTCCTACTATGTGTTTCCTGAACTTAGGAGCAACAATAACTAACGTTTATCCAGTGCTTAATGATGTGCAAAGTGTTTTCTGCACATTTGTTCTCCCAAGGATGACAAAGCCAAGATTTTCACAATGATTGAAGCTGTGAGGACACATAGAAGTCTCAGCTAATGCTTCCTCATCACTAGGACACCAGACTGGCAGATATCTGTGCTTTTAAAAAGCCTAGTAGGAACAGAGGCTGTTCTTACAAGGAGCAGTCAGTGTCCTTGAATGAAAGGGAGCAGGCTAACCCCGCACTAAGAATAATGACCCAGCTTCCTATCCTCTTGTGAACCTCAGCCAAATGATCCCACTCTGTCTGAACAACTGAGCTGAAAAAGATCTCTCTGTGAAGCAGTTTTGGTGTTCTTTCTTCCTTCCATTATCTCTTTTGTTCTTCCTTACCCTTTCTTTTTTCTTTCTTTCTCTCTCTTTCTTCTCTTCTTCTGTCCCTTTCTCCCTCCCTCCTTTTTTCTTTCCCACTTTCTTCCTTCTTCCTCCCTTCCTTCTTTCTCT
>CM053594.1:21879323-21909573 GCA_028646575.1 Pseudocheirus occidentalis
TTCCTTTCCTTTCCTTTCCTTTCCTTTCCTTTCCTTTCCTTTCCTTTCCTTTCCTTTCCTTTCCTAGAAGAAGTATGATACAGTGGAAGGATACACGATTTGGTGTCAGATCTGCTAGGTTCAATTCCCTGAACAACCACTGATTCACTTAGCGACCTTGGGCAAATCACTTAACATCTTAATGCCTCAGTTCCCACATCTGTAAAATAGGGATAATAATACTTAGCCAGCTCACAGGGGTGTTGTAAGAATTAATTAATGCTTATAAAGCACTTCGAGAAGCATGGGATGAAAGGTTTTAAATGCAAAGCAGGGATGATTTGGAAGAGTTTCCTGCTGCCAGTCAGTCTGAGCAGGCTGGGACAGAGACCTTCTAGAGGAGTTTTGAGCCCCTCCTCTGGAAAGCAACTGAGAATCATATTCAGACTTCAAAACATTGTTCAATTTGAGCCTGTCGGAGAATTATTTTCTTCTCCCTATTTCCCCAAATTTGGTTAAGTTTTTCTTAAACTCCTCTATAATTAAGTTCAATTTAAAAATATTATTATTAGAAACCTGCTATGTGCCAGAGATATGAAGGCAAATACATCCCTGCCCTCAAAGAGCTTACATTCTATTTCATTTTGATGTAGATCTGGTAAATGTGATGATGATCAACCCAATCAATCAACAAATATTTAATAAATGCCTACTTCATGCTAGACACTGGAGATACAAAGACAGAAATGAAATAGTATCTGGCCTTAAGGGACTTACAGTCTTCTAAGAAGTAACAGCATAGGAGCATTGTATGATCACAGTGGTGGAACTGGAAGGGAATCTTAGGAGAGCTACTGAGTCTAGCCACCTCATTTTTTCAAAGAAGGAAAATGAGACCCAGGAAAAGCAAACTAACCACAGAGATAGTAAGTTTCAGAGGTAAGATCTGGTCCTTGGGTTCCCTCAGATTCTAAACCTAGCATGTCCAGATAAATCAATACAAGGTAATTTGAACATAGAATGAAAATATTAACTGGAGGACAAAGATCAGAGAAGGTATTTTGTGAATTTCTCAATTTTATAAATTTAAAATCTTTTGAGGATGACTTGGGGTGTGAAGGAAAGCACATTCTTCTCCCCTAAACAAAGTTGAGACCCAAAGGTTATAATTTAAAACTGCAATAGACTTTAGGAGTTATTCAGTTTAATCCAATCCAATAAATATTTATTAAGCATGTACTGTGTGTCAGGAGATAATTAATAAAAAGAAAGAGTCCTTGCCCTCAAGGAACTTACAATCTTAAGGGGGAGACAACACACAAAAAGAAGCAAGAAAGAGTGCCAAGGAGTACCTGGCCCCGGGCCATCTTGTTCCATGAAGCTGAAACCAGGTAGGAGAGCAGAAACTGCAGAGAGTCGTAATCTGACAGTCCATGTTCTTCCTTCTATGAAAGAAGGCATTGGGAAGAATCTGGGCACTCTTGCCTCCAGCCCTTCTAAGAGAGGGAAAACTGAGGGAGGTGTTGTCAAAGCTTGAGTTTGCAGCCTGGTGGAGAGTTTTGAAAGGATAGTTTATGCTGGGAGGGGTATCTTGTTCTGTGGAATTGAAACCAGGCAGGGCAGCAGATACAAAGTGAAGTTGTATCATCTCATGTTGTAGAAGAGGAAATTGAAACCTGAGGTGATTAAATGGCTTGCTCAGAGTCTTACAGAAAGTAAATGAAGATGGGATTCTAATCTAGATCCTCTGACTTCACAACCAGAACCCATCAAGGAGCTTATCTTGTAATGGGGTGGGGCACGATGTTGTGGCAGTGGTAAGAAAGATAAGGACACATAATGCAAGGAGAGGTGGGAGGAAACGAGAAATCCCTTTCTTCCTGCAAGACAACTAAAGGGTCACTTTCATTGTGAAGCCTTTTCTGATCCTCTCAATGACTAGTGTTCCATTTTTCTGACTATCCTGTATTTAATTGCCTTGTATTTATTGTTACTTATCCTATGTCCATGCTGCCCAACTATTCTCACCCTTGGTTTTGGGTCTCCAAAATGATCTGCTTACTCCCCTTAGGTTTCAAGGGACTAAATAATATTCATACTTATAGGCCCCCACCAGTGTGCTCCCATTTAACAATAAACCAGTAGACATTAACTAGTTTTTATGAAAGGGATTTACTAAAATGGTATAGTAAGTACAATTGATATAAAATATTTCCTCTCCCCCTGCCCCCCAGCATACTCTCCCATGCACCAGGGAATGTGGACTTAAACTTAAAGTACAAGTTTTTAAGGCAGATCTATAGAAAGCACATGTGGAAAAGGTATACCTCCTGACTCTCAATTCTAAAAATCCGTTCCTACTTTCATGTAGTTCTCACACAGTTCACTTTAGGGCATGACGTCTATAATGGATAAACTGCTCTGCTGCTCAGCTGACTTCTCACAAGGTATGGCATCTTCACTGGATGGATAACTTGGTTGTGCCTATACCTTATGGGTTATATAGTGCCTCAGCTGAATAGGTCGGGCTGTTGCTGGACTGCGTCAAGCAGGCTGCTTAGCTGCTGCTGGGTTAGACCATTCAACTTCTTCCCCATGATCTCTGTAGTCTTTTCTGTCTTATAACGTAGCTGTCTGGTCTATCCAACTCAAAGGTTGCTGATCCATCACCTCCCAACTCCTTTGTCTATTGTTACCAACTCTGGCGAATTTTATTACTAATTCTGGATACAGGTAGGACCTCTGGGTCTCCCAAACTCACAAAGTCTTTATTTGGTTACATCTACCTGAGTCAAATTATAAAAATACTAGTCATTGATAAATGGTCAAGGGATATGAACAAGCAATTTTCAAACAAAGAAATCAAAGTTATCTATAGTTATATAAAAAGGCTCTAAATCACTACTGATTAAAGAAATTCAAATTAAAATAGCTCTGAGATACTACCTCATACTTATCAGATTGGCTAATATGACAAGAAAGGAAAATGCTGGATATTGGAGGGGATGTGGGAAAATTGGGGCACTAATACACTATTGATGGAGTTGTGAACTGTTTCAACCATTCTGGAGAACAATTTGGAACTATGCCCAATGGGCTATAAAACTGTGTGTGCCCTTTGATCCAACAATACCACTGCTAGATCTATATCCTAAAGACATTTAAAAAAAGGAAAATAACCAATTTGTACAGAAATATTTATAGCTACTCTTTTTGTGGTGGCTAAGAATTGGAAATTGAAGAGATGCCCATCAATTGGGGAATGACTAAATAAGCTAAGGTATATGATTGTGATGGAATATTATTTTGCCATAAGAAATGACAAGCAGGATGATTTCAGAAAAACCTGGAAAGGCTAATATGAACTGATGCTGAGTGAAATGAACAGAACCAGGAGAACATGATTGGATCATTGTATTGCTGAGAATAGCAGTGTGATGAACTATGAATGACTTAGCTATTCTCAGCAATACAATGATCCAAGACAATCCCAAAGGACTAATAATGAAGTATATTATCAGCCTCTGGAGAAAAAAACTGATACTATCTGAATACAGACAGAAGCATGGTATTTTTCACTTTCCGTCACTCATTCTTTTTTCTTTTATTTGAGTCTTCTCATACGTAATGACTAATATGGAAATGTTGTATGTGATTGCACATGTATAACCTATATGTGATTGCTTACCATCTCAGGGAGGGGGGAGGGGAAGAGAGGGTGGAAGGGATAGAATTGGGAACTCAAACTTTAAAAAACTAATATTAAAAAAATTTTTGACACATAATTGGAGGAAAATATATTTTTTAAAAAAAGAAATAATAAGCACAAAGAGACAGAGGTAATCATGTGGTCACTACCACCATGGCCTGATAGGAGATAGGGCTTATCTTCCTCTCCCATTGCTTTTCTGGGCACCTACTCAACACATACTGTCCCACTGATTCTGCTGGGAAGTAAGGCATAAATAAGAAGACTAGAATGGTAGACAGAGGCTAGGTTATACAGAATTTTGAATGTCAAACAGAGGTATTCTGGAGGTGATAGGGAACCACTGGAGTTCACTGAGTAGGGGGTGGTAGCGTGGGGAATGTATATATGACATGGTCAAGCCTATACTTTAGGGAAATCACTTTGGTGACTGAATGGAGGGTTGGAATAGGGAAAGACCCCTATGTGCTTAATGGGCTGCTAAGTGGCATAATGGTTAGAGCACCAACCCTGAAGTCAGGAAGATCTAAGGTCAAATAACTATGACTCTGGGCAAATCACTTAATCCTGTTTGCCTCAGTTTCTTTATCTGCAAAATGAACTGGAAAAGAAAATGGCAAATCATTCCAGTATCTCTGCCAAGAAAACCTCAAAAAGAGTTACAAAGAGTCAGAAACAACTGAAAAATGACAGAAGTACAACCTGTTCCAGATACTGTACTAGGCGCTTGAGAAAAAAAGATAGGTTCTTCCCTAAAAGATCTTAACATCAGAGGGTGTAATGATATGTGTATATGTGGAGAAAAGGCACTTTGGAAGTGAATCGATATTTCAAATAAAATGGAGTATTATCTAGTGCAAGGATCCCAACTTGAGTTCTATGTATCACCAAGGGATATGAGGTTATCAAGAAATTGTGAGGAATATTTTGATTTTATTTTAAAAATTGATTTCCACTCAATAAAATTGCAAAATTATCCTTAAACTGGTTTCAAAAGTCTAGTGCTCCTATGAGTGCTTAAAGAAAAAACCAATGGATCTCTATATTTTATTTCTTATATGCTTAAGCATCTTAAGCTTTGAAATCTTTCTCTTTTCTATTGGATAGATACAGAAAAGTTTTCTAAAAGCCAAGGGACACAAGGACCAAAAACGTTTGGGAACCCCTGATTGAGGAGTATAGATATATTTGTTTACAATGAGCCAGGGTCATATGGGTCCTTAAATGAATTCACCTCAGGTCACTCAGTCTGTACAACCTGTACTCAGACTCAAGTCTCTTGATTCCTTGTCCAAGGTTCTTTCCATTACGCCATTCTCATCTCTTCCAGCTATTAATTTAGTTGTGCTGAAAGCAAAAGACCACAGCGAGAGAGTTCTTTTCCCCGCAGTACAACTGGAGAGGTGGATCTGATCTCTGCAAAGCCACTGAAAGTAGAAATAAAAAAAAAATCTGCTTTTTGGTAGATAAGTACAGTGTATATCTATATGTCTATGTGTAGAAATTACCCCGAAGCCGAAAATAATAGCTCTTTGTACCTACATAGATGCCGATGTCTATCTCCCACATGAGAGATTAAAGAAGAAGGAAAGGTCTGGCCAGGGAACTTAATAACTCAGGTTTTCCCCTACATTATACAGGCAGCTCAGCCCTCAAAAACTTACTCCTCCTCCCTTTTTTCTTTCAAATACCCAAGGGCTGGAGGCTGTGTAGAGATGGCTGATAGGATATCATTGTCAGACACAGGATTTTGAACTGGGGGTCACTTAATCCAACCCTTAATTTTATGGAATTTTAAGGAAATAGAGACCAAGTTGATTTCACAAGTTATCCACTGTCATTGATTCATAGGACTGTAGATATGGAATAGGAAACCTGGGTTTTCTCATTTGTAAAATGAGGGAGTTGGCTTCTGAGGTGCTTTCCAATTCTTTCCTTCCTCCTTCCAATTCAGTCTTTTCAGTTCTTGTCCACCCTCCAACAAAATTCCCTCCCATTGTTTAAAAAACGGTATCCAGAGTGGTTATGGCATTTTCCCAAGATCTCATGGGTAGAAACTGACAAAGCTGGGATTTGAACAAAGGTCTTATTACCTCTCAGCCTTTTTTCCATCACATATTACCTGTGCAAACATAGCCAGGTTCTGCCTCAGTTTCCTCATCTGTGAAATGGGGGTAATAATAGCACCTACCTCCCAGAGTTGTTGTGACAATAGAATATTTGTAAAGCTCTTTGCAAATTCTGAAGTCTTCTATAAATGTTAGCTATTATTACTTTCTGGGCAGCTAGTTGGTGCAGTGGATAGAGCGCCAAACCTGAAGTCAGGAACGTCTGAGTTCAAATCCTGCCTCAGACACTTACTAGCTGTGTGCCTCTGGGCAAGTCAGTAAACACGCCTGCCTCAGTTTCCTCATCTGTCAAATGAGCTGGAGAAGGAAATGGCAAACGACTCCAGTCTCTTCCCCAAGAAAACTCCAAATAGGACTACCTAGCAGTGTCTGGAACAAAGTAGGAATGTAATAAGCTGAATTGAAACCAAGCCTAAACTTGCCTCCTTGGAAATTCCCCCTATATTTCTTTAAAGTGAACTTTATCTCAATTGAAATCCAAATCAACCCTGTGAGATGGTATAGTTATTTTCATTTTATAGATGAAGAAACAGGCTCAGAATGATGAAGTGTTCAAGGTCACATAACTAGTAAATGTGTGAAATTTGTGTCTAGGTCTTTCTTTCTTTTGCCTTTTTTGGGGGAGGGCAATTGGGGTTAAGTGACTTGCTCAAGGTCACATGGTTAGTTTTTGTGTTAATTGTCTGAGGTTGAATTTGAACTCAGGTCCTGACCAGTTTTCTATTCACTGCACCAACTAGCCACCCCCTAGGTCTTTCTTAATCCCAAATCCAACACTGCCCACTGACCTATACTGTCTCTTGCTGTGTGGCACAGACATACACACCTCCAATGTCCATTCATTACATTAGACATTGTCAATATGGGATGGCTATCAAAGTATTAAAAGGCTTTTTCAACCTGCCATTCATCATTTCATTGTCACAGCATCTCCACAAAACAAGCAAATATCATTATCCCCACTTACAAATGAGGAAACTGGAGAAGGTAAATTCCTTTCCTGAAGTCACCCAGTAATCCAGCAAGGCAGCCTAGGACAGTATTTCATGAGCCCTAAAGCTCAGTCCAGAGGACTGACTTGAGCCAATGGTGAACATATCCTAGGTTCGATCATGTGAGAACAGTAGCATTTTCTCTCCGTGGTAAATGTCTAGAGTTCATTGTGATTTTTTTTTTCTAAATAGAGATATTCTCTTAGACCACCCTGAGAAATCAGAGCTCATACTCTTCAAAAATGGATGAGAAGAACTGCAGACGTTTACCCTGGAGAAGAAAAGACTTCCACAGAACCCAGAGGGGTCTTTAAGTCTCTCTGGGGTTGAATGTAAGCTCATTGAGAGGAGGGATTCTTTCATTCTTTGTATTTGTACCCCCAGGGTTTAGCACAGTGCCTGGCTCTTCATAGACGCTTGATTAAATGATTGATTGAAGTATTCCTGGAAGAAAAGCAGTGTATTATAGTGGATGGTGAGCCAGTCCAGTATTCTCTCTACTCTATCCGTTAGCTGCCACCTGGGATGACTAAAGATAGATTTTCTAGCTGAAAAGGACATTAAAGTCCCCCTCATTTTGCTGTTAAAAAACTGTGGCCCAAAAAGTTTCAATGACTAGTCCAGATAGGATTGTACAGCTAATAGGTGTCTGGGCTGGGATTTGGATCCAGGTTTCCCTTACTCTGTGCACTATGCTAAACTGCAAGAGGCCTTGAAGGTCATTAGCACCTCTGATGTGAAGGGTGTCCACCTTCTCACCCAATACCCACCTGTGGCCCCGGAACGCTGTAGCATCCCCAGTGGCTACACCTCTATAAACCATCTTGTGGATGGGCTAAACCAGGCTGAGGGTAAAGAGGTTTTAAATCTCTTGGTGAGTTAGGGGAGCATCTATCCCAAGCGTGTGAAGACATCCCCTGTTGGAATGGGTGGAGGAGAATAATTTGTTCCAATGGCCATGAAGGTGACTGAAGCAGGCACTGTGTAGGGCTTAGAGCTTGGGCAGGCATTGAAGATCCCAGAGGCATCCTGGGCCAACATCAATCACCTTGACTTTTATCTTACCACTGGACTTTGATGACTGTGGAAGAGAAAGTGAGTCTGACCACTTGGTGAAATTCTGCCTCACTTAAATCCAGTTCGTGCACAAGGCAAGACATCACCTTGTGCCTCTTCAAAAACAAAGGACAAAGTGCAGTTGAGGAAACTGAGAAAAGATAAATGACTTTCCAAATGTAAATAAGTAGTGAAGTAGTGGATTCAAATCTTACCACTGACATTTACTACCCTTGTGGTCTCCAAAAAGACACTGTATCTCTCTGAGACTCAGTTCCTTTCTCCGTAAAATAGGGATAAAGACACTGGAGGCATAGAGATCACTTCACAAAGTTATTGTGAGACCCAAATGAGACCAATTGACACAGGGTGTCTGCCAGTCAGTCAACATTTATTAAGTATCTGTTTAGTGCCTGGCTCCATGCCAAGAGCTGGGATAGTTCCTGCCCTCAAGGAGCTAACAATGTAATGGGAGAAGACAAGGCACAAAAGGAAGCTGAGAAGCAAGAAGGGAGGACCCAGACCAGGCAAAGGTGAGAAGAGGGGCATAATAGAGAGTTCCAAATGAGGTTAAAAGCAGATAAGCTGGTGGAAAATGGGGAGAAGACTGTGCTAGGTCCCCTCATTAGATGGATGTCATGGAGCCTATGGCTCTGTTCCACCAGGCAGAGGAGCAGAGCGTACCCATGAGAAAGGAGTACCAAGACAGACTCAGTCTTGAAGGAGAATGATGAGTGTCCTGGGGAGTGCAAATTCAATGTAGCTGATTGGAAATGGAGATCCCTAAAATCTTACTGTATTTCAAAGTTCTAATAGCTTCAACTTTTTTTTAAAATTAAATTTTAATTTTAAATTTTAAAATTAAATTAATTTTTTTAAATTTTAAATTAAAATAATTTTTAAAAATTATTATTTACTATTATTATAAATTTAAATTTTTATTACATTTATTATTGTTTTAAAGTTATCATTAAATAATCTATTGAAGTTATTATTAAAGCTATTAGGTGGTTCAATGGGTAGAGCGCTGGAGTCAGAAACACCTGAATACATATCCTGACCCTGGACAGGGCTCACAAACTTTCTCATTGAGTTTCTTCATCTGTAAAATGGGGAGAACAATAGCACCGATTTCATAGGTTGTGTGGGGGGATTAAATGAGATAGTATTTCTGTAAAATATTTCATTTGAGAAACCTATTCAGCAGAGCCTAAAGCTTTGAACACCTCAGAATGTTATATAAATACTAGTTATTACTATTAAATGTCATTTATTTGGCACCAGAGGGAGGAAACAGCAATAGGTTGGTGTCACAAAGAGGTAAATTTAGGCTTGAGTTTAGGAAAGGCTTCCTAATGATGGAAGCTATTCCCAAAAGTGGGATGGTAGTGGGCTTCTGGTCCCTGGTGGTCTTCTAGCCAACCAGGGACGACCACAGGTTGTGCTTGCCATTGAAGATATGTTTTTCAGATGTGGGTTGGACAACATTGCCCCCAGAGGTCCTTGGTTTCCAGGATGGGGTCTCTGGTCCCAGGGCAACTTCCTACTCCTGATTTCTTAAGAGTAGCATCATTTTCCCACCCAAATGGTCTGAGGTCCAAAAAAAAAATGAGACATAAAGTTTGTCCAAACAGCAAGTTGAAGCTGAGACCACCCTGAAGGACTGATGATTCTTTCCAGAATCCTAGCTCTATTTTTTTTCCCATCCAAAGAAAGACTGTTTTGCAGTGGTGAAGAATAACACAAGTATTGCCTCAGAATGATGCTTCTGAACTCTGAGGATGAATGAAATAGCATTTGAAAAAGCACACTGAGTCAGGTTAAAAGACAACCCGAAATACTGATCTTAGTAGGATAACATAATGACCAGGAGTCCTAATTTAGGGTTGGAGAGATCTGGATTTGAAGCTGTGCCATATTGGAGAGACTGTTGGACTTGGAATCAAGAAGACTTGAGTTTCAATTCTGCCTTCTGGCACTTGCTAGCTGTGTGACCCTGGACAAATCCATTCACAGATCTGAATCTCAGCATTTTTTATCTGTAAAATGGAGATAATAATTGTAGTTACCTGTCTCATAGGGTTGTTGTGAGTACCAAGACCACAGGATTATTAACTCATAGACATGGAGCTGGAAAGGAACTCAGATGTCATCTTGTCCATTCCCTTCATTTAACAGATAAGGAAATCGAGGCTTGGAAGGGTTAGGGTTAGGGTTGGAGAGGATTCGCCCAAGATCACAGCAAGTCAGAAGTGAAATTAAACATAGGTTTTATGATGCCAATGTCGATGTTGTTTCCAGTGTACCAAAGTAGTGTGTGGAAAATACTCTCCAAACCCTAAAGTTTTATTTAAACTTTAAATAAAATCTTTTCCTCCTCTTCTTCTTCCTAATCTTCTTTTTCCTTCTCTTCCTTTTCTTCTTCTTCACCTCCTCCTTTTCCTTCTCTCCCTTCTCCTCCTTTCTTTCTCTTGTCTTTTCCTTTTTTCCCTCCTCGTCTTTTTCTTCTTTGTCTTCATGATCATCATCACCATCCTTCTCCTCCTCCTCCCCACTTCATCCTACCTCAACCAGTAGCTGTGTGATTGCACACAATTCACCCTATCTTTCTGAGCCTCTGTTCCCCAATTATAAAATGTGAATGATGATACTTATAGTACCTCCCTCACAGGACTATTGGAAGGATCAAAGTTCTTTGCAAACTTCAAATCTCTCCATAAGAAGAAGCTAATATTATCATAAAATATTTTTTTTGGCCGTAGTGACATTGCTTGATTTCCTTCCTCCACCTACCAAAAGTTGGTAGGAGAAAATGGACTGTGATTTGCCACAGGTCTAAAGAAAATTTGTAAAACCTGGAAAGACTTACATGAACTGATGCAGAGCGAAGTGAGCAGAACCAGGAGAACATTGTACACAGTAACAGCAACATTGTTCGATGACCAAATTTGATAGACTTCGCTCTTTTCAGCAATACAATAGTCTAAGATAATTCCAAAAGATTCATGATGGAAAATGCTATCCACATCTAGAGAAAGAATTATGGAGTCTGAATGCAGATCAAAGCAGACTATTTGCTCTCTTTTTTTTCTTTCTCATGGTTTTTCCCTTTTTTTCTGATTCTTCTTTCTGATGACTAATGTGGAAATCTACTTAATATGATTGTGCATGTATATCCGATATCAGATTGCATGCTGTCTTGGGGAGGGAGGAGGGAGAAAAAATTATGGACCTCAAAATCTTACAAAAGTAAATGTTGAAAACTATCTTTACATGTAATTGCAAAAAAATACTATTAAGGGCAATTCAAAATATATAAAGAAAACTTTTCTTTGCACAGCTGCTGCCTTGTGTTCTTTGCATATCCTCAGGGCTTGGTGACCAATATACCTTACACAGTCTGAGCCGATCCCTTCAAGGCTACTTACAGCTTGTTGACTGACAAGGACAGCTGGCTGCCATCACCACTCCTGCTTGTCTCAGCTATGGAAGTGCTTGTCCCCACACAGAGCCCAGGAACCCCTGTGGTTCAAAGGCAGGAGGGTACCTGAGTCAAGCATCCTGCTAGATCTCTCTCAGCACTGAAGGAATCAGGGCTGGCTTGCTGCCTCAGCTGGCCTGCTTCAAAAGAGGGCTAATTCCCCTATGATTGTCTCTTAATTGCACTGCAGCCTGTTGGCTGGAATAATAGATGGAAATCACGGAGCCCTGACTCGATGGGCAGCAGGGGGTGTTTATGTGTTATTTCCCTCACCCAGGGAAAGCTTTGTTCCGAATCAGCATCTGGCCCAGGGAGGATCGAAAAACCCAATTATCCAGCAGGGTTTGATGGGAAAATAAAGAGGTGAGTTAGACTTGTTCACTTTTCTCCATTAGTACATTTGAATTTGGGGATCTAGGCGTCCTCACCTTTTCCCCTCGCTGCATTTTCTCTCAGATTCATGCTAATTTGATTTTGCCCCAGGTTTTGTGGGCATTATTGAGGCTGAATTACAGTTGGGAAAGCACAGATCAGGCCAGCGTCTGATGCGTCTTGGAACAATGGGGCTGGGGTGAGTACATGGGCTAGAATCAATGGACATTGAATAAAAGAATTTGTTCCATTAGACTTAGACTCACTCAAAAGACTGCAGCCAAGGACCAAGAGGCTGCAGGTTCCCCACCTCTGTCCCTAAAACTTCTCATAATAACCTTTTGTAACTATATCAGTTCACTAGGCGTTTTTTATCTCCATTTCACAGATCAGGAAACTGAGGGCTCAGGCATTATGTGAGTTGCCCATGAATACAAAGTAGGAAGTCAGAAGTAGGATTTCAAAGATCTCTTCTCACTCGTTTTAGAGTTCTCTCCATAGTCTAGGAATCAGTTAGAACCGACTCCAGCCCTTTGTAGGTCATTGGGGGGTTACTAAATATTAGATAATGAGAGAGTTGAGCAGGATTGGTCTGGTCTGTAAATAACCCGTTTTAAATGCTTTCCTGACTCTGAGTTCAGCACAAAAGCCACAATGTCTCCAGACTAGGAGGCAGTAGGTTCTCCTTATGGGAAGCTGAGTGAGGGATACAAGAGGAAAATTTAGGTTTGATGTCAGAAAAAAACCCCAAACCTTTCTTAATAATGAGGGTTTCCTAACAAAGTAGAATGGACAGCTAGGTGGTCTCAGTGCATAGAAGTGCCAGGTCTGGATTCAGGAAGACCTAAGATACTTGCTAGCTGTGTGACCCTGGGCAAGTCACTTAACCCTGTTTGCCTCAGTTTCCTCCTCTGTAAAATGTGTTGGTGAAGGAAATGGTGAACCATTTCAGTTTCTCTGCCAAGAAGAACAAGAAGAAGGAGGTAGATTAGATTATCTTTTTTGTTAAACCCTTACAGTGCACTGAGCACTTATGCTAAGTGTGTATGAGGCTGGGGCATGTAAATACAAGCAGAAGGAAGACAGCCCCTGCCCTCAAAGAGTTTCAATTCCAAAGGGAGAAGACAACATACATTCCCCCAAAGATGTTCCAAAGAAAACTCACCCATTGGAGGAGGAGACCCAAGGCACGGGATTGAAGGTTTCCCTTCAATGGAGGCCTTCACACAGAGGCTGAATAACTGTTTTGGGGTGATGTTGTTTCAGTATGGTTGGAAGAAGAGGGCCCCTGGGCTCCCTTTTGAATCTGAGATTCACTGATTCTGAGAAGCCACATGAACCCCTCTCTGGGACTCAGTTTCCATTTTGTAAAACCAGAGAGTCCACCAATTGGTTTCTGAGGTCCCTAATTTCCTGGGATTCTATATATAGCAGCAGGAATCAGAGTTGGCACCTACTATGTTGCTTGGTGATTGTCTAGGGTTAGTAAATATTAGATTACCAGGATGAAGAGCAGGATTGGTCTGTACTGTAATTAATCAGTTTAAAATGGGTATGAAAGGGTTTCTGTCCATTCTCTTGGCTGAGCAGTTTCCACACTGTGAGAGTTTCTTGTGAGTCTGTCCCATCTCTCCCACGATAGTAAGAAGAGCTCTGGGCTTAAATTCTGCCTCAGACACATACTAGCTATCTGACTCCGGACAAATCAGTTAACCACTGTGTGCCTCGGTTTCCCCTTCTGAAAAATGAGGAGGCTGAATTCAGTGACCTCCAATGTCCCTCCCAGCTTTAAATCGCTGATGCTATGACCCTAGGCACCTCTAATATATCTCGATGGAAACCTCATCACGAGAGATCATTGTTTCCGTCACTCTCAGTTTCTATGAAAATGTTCTCAGGAACACTCGATCTCCTAAATCATCAATGAGAAAATTAAATGTGAAATAGCTTTCGATTCATGGAACACCCAGGCTACAAGGTGAGGGCACCCGCCGTGCTGGCCCCAGAAGCCAGGAAAACGAGGTTCAAATCCCACTTCTGACTCTTCCTGGCTGTGTGAGCCTGGCTAAGTCACCTACCTTCTCTGGGTCTCAGTCTCCTCCCCTGGACATAAGCAAGTTGGACTATATGATTTCTAAGGCCCCTTCTGGCACTAAATCTATGTTCCTGTGATAGTAAAGACTTCTCTACTGAGTTATAGGCTGTTTATGAACTGCCCTGGTGGACGGAACTGGTGTTTTAAATCAGTATCTGAGGATTGAAAGACCCAATTATCCAGCAGAGATTTGATGGGAAAATAAAAGGCATACGCTGGATTTATTCGAGGTAGCTAGATGGTGCAGTAGATAAAGTGCTGGGCCAGAGTCAGGAGGACTCATCTCCCTGGGTTCAAATCTGGCTTCAGATACTTAATGGCTGTATGACCCTGGGCCAGTCACTTTACCCTGTTTGCCTCAGTTTCCTCATCTGTAAAATGAGCTGGAGAAGAAAATGGTAAACCATCCAGTAGTATCTCTGCCAAGAAAGTCCCAGATGAGGTCACCAGGAGTCAGAAATGACCGAATAAAACAACAACTATTGTTATTGTAATTATTATTAAAATACAGGGCAGGTACTACCTGTCACACTGGGTCTTTCTGGTCCCCTTTTACCCCCACTGCTAGTTCCCCCTTCATACGTATTTTGTATTAGCTTCTATGGGTCTGTGTGGCTCTCTCCAATTCAATGTAAGGTCCTTGAAGGCAGAGACTATTGTGGGTCTGTAGCTAGCCAGGTAGCAGATGACTTAGTGTCCCCTGAATGCACTCTCTTGCCTACATATGCTGTGCTTTAGGCAGGGACCGGTCTCCAAAGTTCCCATGGTCCTTCTTGCTGAGGATGGGACCTCTCTGATTTATTTTTAATTTTGCTAATGAGGATGCAATAGGAAGAACCTTCCGAGAACACAAGTGGCTGAGCCAGGGAATAGATTAACAAAGGAAATTTCTGTCACTCTTTAAGAATGGGACTGTTCTTGGCTCGAGATGACTGGGAATCAGGGAGATCTGACCAGTGGTATGGTGGAAAGATCACGTAGTTGGAGTCAGAGAACCTGGTTTGAATCCCAGCTATGAAACCTCAAATCACTTAAACTCTTTGGGCCTCAGATTCCTCCCTTGTACAACAAGGGAGCTGGCTTAGAAGTCCCTTCTAGTCTAACTTATAGATTTAACTTCTCCCCCACTGGGCACCTTTCTGACATTGTCTTCAAGGCAACTCTTAGCTCTCAATCTTTCCCCAGGTTTTCTCTAGACTAAACATTCCCAGTTCCCTCACAGGTTGTTGTATTTGTCCTTTGTTCTTGAAGAGGACCATGACATCAAGGAAATGATGCCACGCCTTGCAGTTGGCTTGGATTTAAGTGAGGTAGGGCTGTGCAAGGTCACCAGCCTCACTTTCTCCTCCAGAGCCATCTGGGTCCAGTGGCCAGATATTCCTCAGGATGACTGGAGATGGCCCTGGATGCAATGGGAGACCTTGGCTTTTAGGCAAAGGCCTTTTCAGGTTCTCACTTTGAGTGAGGTAATGCCCGTTCAATGAATAGGCAGGTCTCTTTAAGAAGCGGGTCAAGGGATGGCCCCTTTAATTTAAAAAAAAGAAAAAACCAGCAACACAACCTTTATACATCATAACGTCCCTTCATCAGATTGGTTTCCTTCCTCTGGACATCCTCTAGCTCACAAGTTCTCTTTGGTCTTAGGACCCCTTAGTATTTTAAAAAATGATTAGGGACTTCCAAAGGGTTTTGTTCTTTATGAGTTTTATCTATCAATATTTTCCATCTTAGAAATTTCAGTGTCTTTATTGTCATAATAATAATTATAATTATGATCAATTTCATAATAATGAAGATAGTTTTGACCTCACAGACCCCTTGAAAAGTTCTTGGGGACCCCTAGGCATCCCTAAGCCATACTCTGAGAACGGCTGCTCCGGCTTACCAATGTTCTTCCTAAAATGTGGGCAATTCCAGCCAAATTCTCTATCTCATTTGACAAAAACAGGGCCCAGGGAGTGGCAGGGACTTGCTCAACTCAGGGTGGTGAAGCTGACTTGTAGGAGAGCCGGGTATTGAAACTCGGTCGTCCGATGGCTTCACTAGGGCTCTGCTGCGGGTACCTCCATAATGGGACCATGGCTTAAGAGGTGGAAGAGACCTAGAGAAGGAAATGACAAACCACTCCGGTGTCTTTCCCAAGAAAGCCCCAAATGGGGTTGCAAAGAGTTGGATATGACTGAAAAAGACTGTCTGGCAACATCAAAACTCCTTTATTAAGCGCTTTCTGAATAACAGGTGCTGGGCTAAGTGCTTTTTCCAGACCTCTTGTTCAGGCCTCACAGACTCTGGGAGGTAGGGCAATTATTGTCTCCATTTTATCGTTGAAGAAACAGGCAGACAAAGGTAGAGTGCCTTGCCCAGGGTCATCCAGCTAGTAAGTATCTGAGGTTGGATTTGCATTCAGATCTTTCTGACTCTAGGCTGAGGTTCTAGTGGTCCAATTTTGCTTTTCTTCTTGCTACTTGTGTAACTTTGGGTGAGCCATGTAATTCTCTGGACAAGAGGCCTTAAGCCTGGCTTCTAGCTCTAAATTTATAATCTGATCATCCTCAAAAGCAGAAGCCACTCCTTTTCCTCCTCTATATTCCATTTTCTCTCTCCGTACCTCAGTTTTCTCATCTGTAAAATGGGTGATGATATCCTTTCCTAGTCAGCAGCAGAGAACCGTGAATTATTATCCTTTCCTCCCCTTCCCCCCCCAAGCCTACAACTCCCCCATCTCTGGGGACCCCTCCCTCCTGAAGGCCAGACCCGCCCTGGTTCCCCACTAACTGGCTTCTGAGAACCCTAGATGCTTTTAGCATCCAGCACCCAGCAGGGGGCTAGACCTCAAAGCACTTAATGAAGTCTGCTTGGCTTATTGATTGCCTGCCTCAGCCTAGGCTGTGGAGCCTGGAGGATGTGGCTGTTTGAAAGGATGAGGCGGTCTTTAGCAGAGAGTTTTTTGAAATAGCTAAAGAATCCCTGGAAAGGGTTGAGTGCTTTGCCTGGCCTGCTCTCTGTTTTCCCCAAACCCCCAGGGGATTTTGTACAAATAACTTTTTTCTTCTTCTTGGCTTTGCTGACAACCCTGGCAACGTGACTTTCTCAATTGCAGTCCCAGACTGAACAGTGTTTTCCTTAAAAAAAAAAAAAAGCACACACATTATCGGGTTACAGCAGGACAATAAGCTGGGCCCAGATTTGAATAGAAGGAGAAAATCTGGCTGGGTTGCCTTTGGAAAACTGTTCAGGCCTTTTACAGAGAGGAGGGAGGGCATAATGAAGAAGGAGTGTGGAGGGCCTTGAGTTGAAGTTGTGTCTATGATACTTGTTTAAATTTGGGTGAGTTGCTTGAATGTAATAAATGAATAGATATTTGAATTAATGAATGCAATGGATGAATTAACACTTAATGAACACATTAATGAATTTATGAATGAATGCATACATGAGTGCATAAATGAATATTCGAATGAATGAATGCATATATGGATGAATCAATGCATTAATAAAGACATTAATTAATGAATGCATAAATGAATGAATGTTTGAATTAATGAAATGGATGAGTTAGTGCATGAATGAATACATACACGAATGAATTAATGTTTGAATGAATGAATTCAGGAAGGGATGAATTAATGCACGAATGAATGCATTAATGAATGCATGAAGGAATGCATATATGCATGAATGAATGCACAAATGTGTGAAGTTTAAATTAATGGATATATATAAATATATAAATTAATATATTAATCAAAGTATAAATGAATGCATGAATGGATGAATTAATTCATGAATCAACACATTAATGAAAGTATGAATGACTGTGTAGATGTATGAATGAATGTTTGAATTAATGAATGCTTATGTGGATGAATTAATGCATGAATGAATGTATTAATGAAAGTATGAATGAACAGGAACATAAATGAATGATTGAATTAATGAATGGATGAATTAATGCATGAATGATGTATTTATTAAGCACCTGCTGTACTTTGACAGGTTGCATTATGCCAGGCACTGAGGATACAGATGAAAAATGAGACAGTTCCAGCCTCAGAGGAGGTGCATTCTGATAGGAGAGATGGAGTTGAAGGGAGATTTCTGATCCAGGGCATCACAGGGAAGGTGCAAGAAGTCAATTCTCATATCTTTTCCATAAGCAAGGTAGTAATAACTTGATTACTATTCCCAGAGCAAGAGATGGAAAGCCAGGATGGGGAGTTGGGGGAAGAGATCACATGGTGTGGGGGATGGCAAGCAGGATCTAGGGAAAGGTGGATATTGTAGGTTAGCAGATTTTTCACTCACGTATCAGCCAATCAGGACAGCTCAGCCCAGGTCAGAGCTCAGACCTCAGCTCACTCAATCCCACAGAGAAGCAGGGAATGGAATTAGAAGGTCTTGTGCAGAAGGGAGAAGAGAGAACCATAGAAAAACAGATGGTGTGGATGACTGGATCAGAAGCAAAATGATGATGGGAGCACCCTCTGAACCTCAGTTTCCTTACCTGTAAAGTGACCTAGATATTGTGAAAGGTGCAGTGCATAGAGTGCCAGCCCTGGAATCAGGAAGACCTGAGTTCAAATTTTGCCCCAGACACGCACTAGCTGTGTGACCTTGGGCGAGTCACTTAAGCCTGTTGGTCTGTTACCTCATCTGTAAAATGAGCTGTCAAAGGAAATAAAAAGCAGTACAGTATCTCTTCCAAGAAAACCCCAAATGGGGTCACAGAGAGTAGACTATGACTGAACAACATCATGGGAAGCACTTTATAATCAGATTCTTAATCACGTTTGGTCCAGATTATAGCAATAGCTTCCTAATTAGACTCCCACCTTCCCTTCTCTCCCCTCTCCAATCCATCCTTCACATAGCTGCCAAGTGTGGCTAAGGTAGTTTAAATGTTTTTTCTAAGGTCACACAGGTCATAATAAGCCATCAATCCATCAACAAGTATTTTATTAATCACCTACTTTATGTCAGACCATTGAGCTAGGTCTGGGAAACAGGAAGCAATACTCACTCAAAAGGAGATTATATTCTGAGCACTGAAGGTGGGATTTGAACCCAGTTTCTCTGGTTCTAAGCCAGTGTTATTTCCTCTGCATTCCTTTGTCCCTCCAGGGGCTAATATATAGGAACAGAAATTGGACCTGTGAGGATTCCCACTCTGGAGATGCAGGCTGGCATCCTCTAGGCAGCCTGTAATCTCAGAGAGTTACCTAGAGCAATGAGAGCTTAAATCATTTGCTCAGGGTCAGGCAGCCGGTGTGTAGCAGATATGGACCTCGGGTGATCCTGGTTTCAAGGTCAGCCCTCTACCCCATTACCCCAGTGCCAAAGGGTGGGCTGGGGAACACTGGGGCTCCTTAGGGTCTGCAAGGTCAAAACTATTTTCATAATACTAAGATTTTAAATTTCTAATATGGTCCTCAATAATTTTGAAGAGTTTAAGGGGGTCCTAAAACTCTATTGTACTACAGAATGCTGCCTGGAACATTTGTTGTCATTTGGAAATGTCCAGCTCTTTGTGACCCCATTTGGGGTTTTCTTGGCAGAGATACTGGAGGGGTTTGCCATTTCCTTCTCCAACTCATTTTACAGATGGGGAAACTGAGGCAAATAGGATAAAGTGACTTGGCACATAGAAGGGGGCTAATAAATAAATAAATACTTGTTGAGTTGAATTTGTGAAACTTGAAGTGTTCTAGACAGGTTAGCTATGAATAATTCCAAATTTGCTATCCATCTCCTACTCTCCAGGTAATTTTTCCACCACCAATATTCTCTTGGGGTCACTATATTTGGACAAATCACAAAGCATCCTAATGTTGATGTGATAGATGATTCCAAGAACAAGGCAAGGTGTAGATGAGGCTGCGGCAAGTTGCCAATGAGGATTTGTACTTAAGCAGTAAGTGGCATAGAAAAAGACAACGTCTTGTGGCTATAGCCAGAGCTGGAGGTGGACGGTCCATTGGGAAGGGCAGGAGATAGCAGATGGAATGGCCCAGGGGATGCACTGGTACCCACTAGAAAGCCCAAGAGAAAGGTCCCTACTTTCTGAAGAATTCCTGGACAAGAATGGAACAGAATGGGAAGGTGTGGGTGGGTGTTGTCCCTCATTGATGAGATCACAGCTCCTTCCCCTGTGATTATAGGGAAGCCCTTGGATTCTATAATTTCTATTTACTTTCTCTCCTTTTTTCCTTTTTCCATGTAGACCAGGAGGCCATTCTTAAACTGGCCTGCTGCCATCCATATGCTAGTGGCAGCTTATATCTGATTTCAGAGAGTGCCAGGCAAGGATGCTTCGGATCCTTCAATGAAAAATGACATCCGGGCTTTCATTATTTATTACCTTTTATCACAGGCAGGCTAGTTAAGAAGGGGAAGAGAAAACATTAGGTTTTTTGTGAGCACATCACAAGAATTCTGTTCCACCAAAGACCCCTGCATATCCATCTGAGGTCCCTGCTAGCTTTCCATTCTATGGTCCATGATCTATGAGCTAATTAGTTTCCAAGACGGTACCAAGCAATGCATCCTTGGAAATAATGTGAACCTCTTAGTATAGATTCATATATTCAACATTAGTTTATATTTATGAAGTCCCTGCTCCCTGAATTGTACTGGGCCAGAAACTAAGGGGAGTACAGAGAAGGGAAAGACACAGCTTCTGCGTTGGAAAAGCTTCCAATATTCCCAGGGAGACAAAGCTTAGGTATCTGATTTCAATTCAGTTGAATGCAAAAAAGCATTTAATGAGCGCCAAGTGTTAGGGGTACAAAAATAAAGATGAAATCCAGACCCTGTCCTCAAGGAGCATGCATTCTACTTGGGAATATCACAGGTACACAGATAAATAAATATAAGATGAGGAGGAAGAAAATGCTAACAGTTTGGGGAATAAAGGAAAAATTTAGGGAAGCTAAGAAAAGAAGAGATTATAAGAAGGGAAGATTAAAAAGGGAGTGCATTCAAGGCATCATAATAGTGGTGGTGGAGGAGGAGGAAGAGAAGAGGAGGAGGAGGAGGAGGAGGAGGAAGAAGAGGAAGAGGAGAAAGATACAGCCTGTGCAAAGGTATGGAAGATACATTACAAAATTGAGGGATGAAGGCCAGTTTGGCTGGAATGGAGAATGTGTTAAGAAGACTAATACAAAATAAGGCCAGAAAGGCAACATGGGGTTAAATTTTGAAGGGTTTCAAACTCCAAAAAAGAGGAATTTGTATTTTATCCTAGAGGCAATAGGGAGTCACTGAAGCTTATGGAGCAGAGGTTTGACGTGGTTAGACTTGTGATTTAGGAAGTTATTGGTAGCTTTGTGGACGATGGATAGGATAATGAAATTAAATAACAATATAAAAAATATTTCTGTAGTCATTCACATTGACATGGTACTTTAAACCTTTTGTCCCGGCTCTGAGGTTGTCAGAATTAATATTTGTATAATACTAGTGCTCTCCTCCCCAGCCCCTTAGAAGAAATTACTTTGCATTTTTAGTTCAAAGTAACTTTCAGTCAGTCAGCAAATATTTATTGTTGTTCTTGAGTCAGTGCAGTATCCAACTCTATGTGACCCTATCTGGGGTTTTCTTGATAAAGATCCAGGAGTGGTTTAGCATTTCCTTCTCCAGCTAATTTTACAAACAAGGAAAGGGAGGCAAACAGGGTTAAGTGACTTGCCCAGGATCACACAGCTAGTAAGTGTCCAAGACCACATTTGAACTCAGATTCTCTCATCTCCAGGCCTAGCATTCTATCCACTGTACCATCAAGCTTCCCCTAACATTTAATAAGCACCTATTATACACCTGACGTTGGGCTACTCACTAGAAATACAAAAAAGCAAGACACAGTCCCTGCCTTTGAGAAGCTCACTGTCTAATGAAGGAGACAAGAAACCAATCTCAGACAAGCTATAGAAAGGAGAAACAGGAAATACTTACACATTTTCTCCTTTCCTCTCCAAGCTGAATACAAACTCATTGAGGAAAAGGAATTGTTTCATTTTTGTCTGCTTATCTGGAGACTTAACACATATCTTCTTGTCTGAGTAGTTGCCACTTGATAAATATTTGTTAAATTGAATTGGATCAATATCTGCTAAGCCCGGGTCAATTTCCCCCCTGTACTATAACCTCTATGAAGGCAGGAACTATGTCTTCTCTAAAAGCTATATCTCCCTCAGAAACCAACACAGTATGTTTCATACAGAGTAGACTTTTTCTGGATTTTTTGATTTGTGACTTCACTTTACCGGGTCTTGTTTTCCTCATTTATAAAATGAGAGGGTGGGCCTCAGAGGCACTTAAATTCCTTTCTAGTCCTAGAACTATGCTCCCATTGCTTGCATCCTTTCCCTCTACTAGGTCTCTCTCTCTCTCTCCTTTGTCATCCTGTTATGCCAGAACGAGAGCTGGACTTTGGAAGGGGGCCAACAGACATTTGGGGGATTCTGTAGCAGTGAAACAGGGCCAAACGACTTCTAAGATTCTGTGACCTTGAAAGGGAAAGCTATTTCAAGGTCACAAAAGATAGTCAATTTGGGTCACTATACCCTGAAAGTGCTTAATCATAGGTTCAGAAATTGAGAGCCAGAAGGGACCTCAGAGTGCATCCCTCTCATTTTACAGGGAAGGAAACCGAAGTGAGCACAATCAAATGACTTAGGCTCTTAGACCTATTTCTGGAAGGAACCTCAGAGAGAGAAATGAAATGACTCCTTGGAATGAGAGGAAATGAAATTGCCCAAGTGCTGAGAGGTAATAATTTGGTAAAGCCAGAATTTGAACTCAGATCTCCTTGACTCCAGCTCCAGAGATCTTATTACTGCGTGTGGCAGCCCGGTTTGGAACCAGAAAGGGTGTTTTCTTTGCATGAGCCTGGGTCTGCAGAAGCTGTGGGGCTGCTGTTTCTGCATTTAGTATCTTTATTCAGAGCAATGCCCGCAGCCCAAGTGTGTCTATAAATAAATCTACCACGGTGGCTTCTTCCTTTAATGTTTCTCTCGTAGAAACAAAGAAAAGCAACCTATTCCTGGAGCTGAGTTCCCGCCTGACCACTCTAGGGCTGTGACAGCATGATCCTCTCCAGAAAGAAATTCTCATTTGCTGTTATTGTGGAGAAATCCTCAAAAGTCCTTTTCAGCAATAGTCCTTGGCCATGGTGGAAGGCAAGAAGCCAGCCAACCATTTAGAAAGCTGTCTGAGCCAGGGGAGGAAATAGTTAAGCTATTTTTCAGCTGGGATAAATGGCACCAGACTGGGGGGGGGGCGCATTTCCCATAGGATTATAGCTCCAGAGACATCTCAGAGGTCAGTTATTCCAACCCTTTCATTTTATGCATGAAGAAACTGAGGCCCAGAAAGGTTCCCAGGCTCTGAGTTTTAGAGTTGGCAAGACCCCATGGCCCAGAGGTATTAGTACACTCCCGCATGATATTAAAATCAGATTAAAATGTAATTGGAAAATATTTAACAAAATAAATTAAAATACAATATAACATAGATAATGTTAATATGTGGTTTTTGACATCAGCATGCTGCTGCAGGAATCCTTATGTATCATATAGTTTAGTGACTGCTTCTATTTGAGTTTGATGCCTCTGGTTTTCCTATATGACTTTGTCTGGCCCTTGCCTTTGGCCCCATTTGATGCGTCCTAGCTGTGTGACTTTGGGTAAATTCCTTAAACTCTCCTGGTTTCAGTTCCCTCATCTGTAAAGGACAAGATGGTCTCTGAGTCCCTTCCAGCTCTGATTCTCAGATTCAGTCTAAATTTGCCTCTCTCCAGCTCAGTCATCCTGGGGCTGAGCCCTGGGACCAACAAATGTAATCCTTCTTCCATATCCCAGGCTTTCAGGCTTACTGAACATGGTCATCCCAGATCCCTACAGTTGAAATCCTTTATACCCCTCTCCAAGAGAATTTCAGCCTGAGACAGCCAGAGTGCTCTGGGATGGGACGGCGGCAACCTTCGTGTGAGTCAGGAAGAACAGGATTCAAACAATGGGAGAAAAGAAGTCTAAGGAGCTGGGTTCAAACCCTACCTCTATCACTGGGTGACCTTGGGAAAGTCTCTCATCTTTGTGGGTCTGTGCCCTCCTCTGTGGAAGGAGGCAGTTCATACTGAGGGCCTGTATTGGTAGATGGAGTTTCCTATGCCAATAAAATCCATAGTCCTTCCCCTCCCCACAATAATCCTTCATAGCTAATAAGGTACCTAATTTAATCGGTGCTGTTGAGTTGAATTGAAAATAAAATTAACTACATTTTCTGTGACTTCGAGTTGTCACCAAATCCTGGCAAAGGGTGCAAGGTGTGCTCCTTGAGCCCGTTAATGAAAATTCCAACTTAGAAAATGGAGATGGAGGGAGGAGAGAAGGAGGAAAGGGGGCAGTAGGTGTGAAGGATTTGTATTTGCCAAAGACTTCTGTATAGTTTTAAAAATAAATGGTAGGCTCCCTGAGCACCTCGAAAATACTCTTTGATTTGAGAAATTGTTGTTGATGTTGGATTTTTCAGGAGCAAAGTATAACTAGCAATTTTTGTACCTAAATCAAATAGTCTAAACTGTGCCTTCAGAAAGTAGCAGGAAATGTACTCTTAAATTAACTTCTTTCCCTGTAATGGGCTATATTGGAGTCTTTGGGGGGTCATCCTGTGAAGCATGTGAGGTGTGCTCCTTGGGCCACTTCTAGAAAGATATGTACTCTGGCTCAGCCAAATCTTGGGTTGAATCAAGCTCTCATTGATCCCCTTGTTCCCCCTGACAGGGACTCTGCCGAAGAGGAATGGCCATCGAGTCAGGGAGAGCTGTGCCCTCAGTAATCTTTAAAAGGTACATACAAGATACATACATAATAAATGAAAAGTAACCTTGTGGGGGGGTGGAGGGAGGGAAAGAGGCTGGGGGGAACAGGAAGCCCTCCTATGAGAGGCATTTGAACATCTTTGCTTAAGCTGTCTGTCCTCCATGCCTGGAATTCTCTTGCTCCTCACCTCTGCCTTCTGCAATCCCTGGTTTACTTTAAGACTCAACCCAAACAACATCTCCCATTGCATCCTTGGTCATCTCTAATTGTCCTGATCTATATCTGGTCATTAGACCCAGATGGCTCCAAAGGAGAAAGTGAGGCTGGTGACTTTACATAACCCTCCATCCCTCAAATACAATTCAGTCTAAATTTGTAAGTCATGGCATCATCTTCCTAATGTCATGGTCTTCTTCCAGAACAAAAGACAAACCACCCAGGTACCTCCTTCTTGGTAAAGTCTTTGTGGAGACCCCACTTTGCTGGCATAAAGAAAGGGTTGTGAGGTGGTGAGAGGGACCCACTTATGGAAGGCAGCTGTTATTGTGTCGGGGAGGGAGACGAAACATCTCTAGCCTCTTCTCCCCCCACCTTTCTCTGAGGGAGACTTTCATTTTTGCCAGGAGAGGAAGCAGGAGGTTGGGGCCAAAGGCCACCATTCTGCTCTCCTAAGAGAGAGAACATACCAGGCTAGAATTATATCTACCTATTCCCTTAAATGTTGTTTGTCTAGGGGATATGAGCAGGTTTCACCCAACTTTTGACTCTTTTGTCATTTTGAGGAAGAAGGGAGACTCTGAGTTTTATATCCAAGGCTTAATCCCTTCTCCACCCAATGGTAGGTCTCACAATGAATACATATAGAGTACAACAAAGAAGTCTATGTATCCAAATAAGAGTAAAACAGTAATTAGAGAAAATATATATTTATACATGTATTCATGCATATATGTATATGTATGTATATGTGTGTACACAGACACAGATATACATACTCACACAGAGATACACACACAATACAGAATGGAGTCCTCTCATCAGGAGCGAGATAACTCGGATCAACCAAGAGGGGTTCCTGGATCTCTCCGAAGGGCAGACTCCTGGAAGTCACTAGAATAACAAGCTAGGAATAGGGACATGGTTGAAACTGCCTGCCCCCTCAAGTCTTCTCAGAATCTTTTCCTTTAGTAACCTAAAGTGGGATTGGCCTCTTCCATCTTCCCTGTTGAAACTTTGCTCAAAGGAGACTCTTATTGGAGAGTCCCAAGGGGGTATGGCCGTTTTTAGTCTCCCCCAAAGGGGAGAAGTAAAGCTCTGGCCTCTTGCCTTTTCTGCCCTGCCCCTCATGGTGGCCAAGGCATTCATCTCCACCAATGAGGAGAGGCTCTCATACCAATGGGCTTTGGGGAAGGGCATAAGCTAGTGTTTTCATTCCCTATTTTGTATTTGGTTTGTCTATGGCTGTAGACATACATGCCATCACCTCCCAATAAAATGTAATCTCTTTAAGTAACTATTTCATTTATGCCTTTGTATCCCCAGTGTCTGGCATTGAGCAGGTGTGTGATAAATTCTTGCCAATGAACTGTTTCCTCTTTTGTACTTGGGTGCCTTATATTTAGCACAGGGCCTGTCATGCAGTAAGTGCTTAATAAATGTTCCCTGATTGGTAAACTATTCCATTTTTTGTACTTGTATGCCCAGCACTTAGCTTAGGGCCTGGTACACAGCAAATACGTAATAAATGCACATTGATTGATAGGTTGTTCCATTTTTGGTATATGTATGCCTAGCACTTAGCATAGGGCTTGGTATACAGCAAACACTTAATAAATGCACATTGATCACTTGTTCCATTTTTTGTACTTTTATGTCCAGCCTGCAACACAGACCTGGTATACATTGGGTGCTTAATAAGGGGTTCCTGATTGACTGATGTAACAGGCACGTTGAACAGTTCATTGTTATTTAGTGCACTAGAAGGTTATTTAAAAGACTCCCATGGTTAATACTCTCTAAAAGCAAATACCACCCTCCTCCAATTAATTATTTGTGTATTATCGTATGCATCTCCATATACTGAGCTGACTGAAAGCGGGGAAATCCTGTAATTGGTTGGTAAACCTACCTATGGAGGGGAAAGCTGGAAAAAACCAAACAGATCACAGCCAGCTGCCCAGAGGGATTAGCCAAGCTGTAGAAATGAAGCCTCCTTAGAGATGCTGAGATTCCCTGAGACAAGGTCTCTCCCTTCCAAGTCTATCTGTCCTTGGCAACTGAACTCCAGCAAGAAGCCTCCTCCTCTCTCCCCTACGCCCTCCCTCCTCTCCCCCGCCCGCCCGTCTTCTCTAAGTGTTACATCCAATTTTCTCTTGAATACATGTAGTGAAGAAGCCCCGATGACTTCCCAAGAGAGATTATTTATAGGTAAGGAGCGCTCCGGGAAGATTTATGGAACGTCTGTAAAATGCGTGTGTTGGAACTCTCGACATTTTGATCGTAGCCAACGAGAAAAATGGACAGTCTCTCACTCGTTGGCTTCGGGAGCATTTTTATGGGCTTTTTAAAATTAATTAATTTTTCCTTTGTTAAGAATTTCTGGCACAGGCTCGAGCCCTGGAGAAGGGAAGCATCAGCCACAGGCTATGTGTCCAAACTGTCAGGTTTGGAGTCTCCAGGGGCCAGGCCAGATTACCTCTACTTTCCCTGAAGTGCTGAGAGCCTTGTCAAGCATTCTCAAGATGTATGCTATTATGAGAGCAGCAGAGGTTGCCACTAAGTGCCTGCCTGCACCCTGAGACCGTGGCCAGGCTTCTCTGATCTGCCGTCAGTCTCCCTGAAGCTCCCCCCTAAAATCTCCAGCTCCATCTTCCTCCCTGCACTAGACCAAACAGATGGATTCCTAGGATTGAGAGCTGGAAGGGGCCTTGGAGATCATTCCCAATCAATCCAACAGGCATTCATTAGACCCTTCCTATGTGCCCACCACTGTGCTGGGCTCTGGGGCATATTGTCTCTGCCCTTAAGATGCTGACATTCTATTGGGAAGAAGCAACATGTTTGTAGGTACATAGATATAAAATAAACAGAGAGGAAATACAATGTTGTTATTGTTGGTGGAAGGCACTAGGAACTGGGGAGAGACAAAATCAGGAGCCTTTTTGTATGGTGTACTTGATCTGAGTCTTAAAGGGAGCTGGGAATTCATCCAGGGTAACACTTTCAGTTTACAGATAGAGAGACTGAGGCTCGGAGAAATTGCCCCAAATCACACACTTAATAATAATAGTTGGCCCAGCAATAATAATGATGGCACTCAAAGTGATCTACGTTTCCAATCTCATTTGAGTGTGACGATGACACTGGGAAGTAGGCACTGTACATATTGCTATACCCATTCTACAGATGAGGAAACTGAGGCTCAGGGGCACAAGGCTCATAGTTTCATGGATTTAGAGCTTGAAGGAACTTCAAAGATTAAGTGATCATAGATTTGAAGCTGGAAAGGTTCTGAGAGATCACTTAAACCAGCATTACAGATGAGAAAACTGAGACCTAAAGAGAGCTGAGGTGACTTGCCCTGATGAACGGAGGAGGTGGATTTGAACCCAGGTCATCCTGGCTCCTTGGTGGCTTAAATAGGGAGTCATGGAGCCAAGAGATGAATCACGAGGGTCTCTGTCTTCAGAACTAGTGTTTTTTTTCCATTTCACTAGGCTCCAAAGGAGGACACTTGGTGACTTGTAAACATGACCCCCTACCTTCTGGGAGCCTGTGCTAAGCCCTAAACAGAAATGAGCAGAAGCACCTGGTCAAATGTGCAAGATTAACTTGGTTCAAATCCTGGCAGTGGTATCGTTAACTCACTGGGTGACCTTGGTCTTGTCACTTCCCCTGATCAGTGCTTCATGCTCAGCATCTGTAAGAAGACGGCTTAGACCACATCATCTCAAAGGTCACTTTCCTCAATGACATCCTAGGATCCTAACACTCTGTGATTCTCCAGTCAGCAACATTGGCGATATCCCTAAGCCGCTCAGGTTCTTGCCAACATGCTTGGCAGGCAGTGGAGCCCAGAACTAGGCAGAAAGCGCTGGCCCTATGCCTGAGCAGACTAGACAGCTGCCCGCATGGTATGATTGGAGGGGCTCTGGCCCTGATATATTCCCCCAACAAACCTGTCATGGCGCCTTACAGCCTTGCCATTTGTTTCCAGAAGGTCCATATTAAAAAGTGCATGGCTTACCCTGGAAGACACACGCACACACACACACACATGCACTGACACATACACACTCACAAACACACACACTGACACACTCACAAACACACACTGACACAGACACTGATATGGACACACACACTGACACACTCATACACACATTCACACACTCATACACACACTGACACTCACAAACACACACACACACTCACACACACTCACACACACTCACATATACACATATTCACACACACACGTGTGCACATAGCAATCTGAGCTTTACCTGTATGAACTTGGGCAAGTCACTGAATCTGTGCCTCAGTCTGTAAAAAGAAAGACTTGCACCAGATGCCCTGGAATGTCCCTCAGATTCTAATGCAGTGAGTCTGATTAGCTGGCCATCACCCAGTAGGGAACAGGAACCTCAGGAAATGGGGATTAAGATGGATACATTTTTAATGGGCCAGCAGGGTGCAGAGAGCAGACAGGGCAGAGCAGAGCTGGCTTGAATTCAAATCCTGTCTTGGAGGCATGTTAGCTTTGGGGCGGAGTCATGAGCTGATTGAGCATCACAGGTGGAGGGAAATCATTGGGTTTTAGAACAAGAAGCAATTTTAGGGGTTATCTTGCTCTTATTTCACAGAGGAGGAAACTGGCTCACAGAGGTCAGGCAAATGACTTATCTAAGATCATTAAACTAGCTAGCACAAACAGGCTTTGAACAGGGGTTCTAGTCCACCAAACTGTCCTCTTCCCACTGTTCCATCCCAGAGCATGGGTATGGAAACTCTTCCCAGTAGATTGGGGTGAGTGGTAAGGGACAGTGGATATCAAGAGCTCTGATGGATGAGCTCTGAGCTGTGGCCGTGTCTGGGGCTGACCCCATAAGCTTTCTCTGTTGGGCATTCAGGATAACAATAAGGGAGCTGGTGAGACAGACTTGGGGCAAAGCCCTGATGGTCAAAGGGACTGTTAGAGAAAACCAAACAATCTTCTGGGCTTAGCGAATCAGGATGTGAGTGTTGGAAGAGTCCTTCTGAGACAATCCATCTCATGCCTGCTTCCTTCCTTAATATAGTAAGAAATTGAGACCCAAAGAGGAAAGGGGACTCGTTCAAGGTCACGCAAGTGGATTTAAAGCTAGAAGGAACCTTAGAGGCCAGCTAGTTCAAATCTCCCATTTTACAGATGAGGAAACTGAGTCCCCAATAGGGGAAGTGAATTGACCAAGGACATATAGTTAAGGGTAGAGTTGGAGTTAGGATTCCAAACTCAGGCTTCCTGACTCCCAAATTCTGGAAAAAATACATCATATTTTTTCTGGAGGTGAACAGGTAGGTGTGTGTGTGTATGTGTGTGTGTGTGTGTGTGTGTGTGTGTGTGTGTGTGTGTGTGTGT
>CM053594.1:21910073-21935992 GCA_028646575.1 Pseudocheirus occidentalis
CTGTATCTTGTGTAAGAAAAGATAAAGTGCTCTGAACCAGCTAAGTCCCTCCCTGACTCAAAATCCTATCTTTTTAAAAATTCCAATAGTTTTAATGCCATGATATTCTCCCAGTGATGATACTTGGCTGGGAATCATGGAACACTGCAGTCTCAGAAGCATCATAATTGCAGGTGATGAAAAGAGAAATGGAAAGGTAGGCGTAAGCAGATGGCCTTATATACAATGCACTCCTTCATGGACTTTCTTTTAGCCAAATGGACCTACCTGCTGTTCATCACACACCACCCTCTACTTCCTGTTTCCATATCTTTGTACAGGGCATCACGGAATCACAAAATCAGATGTGAAAGGAATCTCTAGCGTCTTAGAACTAGATGGCTTCCAAGGGCTTTGCTTCTTCTATAGTTTGTGGTCTAGTATCTAAGCTGCCTTCTAGAGAATGTTTATATCTTTTTCTAGAGAGATTATAGAATGTTAGCTCTAGAAGGCACCTGGAAAAAAATTGCCCATTGCAACATCCCTGACCACCCAGTCCTACCTCATTCCTGGGATATGTCCTCTCTCCACACTTCTGGACTTGTTGAATGTGATAGATTGGTGGGACTTCTAAGAGAAGATCACCTATAATCAGTTAGAGCTCTGTGTCCAGAACTCAGGAGAGAAGTTAGGGTTGTAGATAGAGATCTGGGAGTCATCTGCATATTGTTAGAAACTGAGGGAGTAAAGAAGAATGCCAAGGGAAAGAGAGAGGTGGAAGGGGAAGGGAAGGAGGGAAGGGGAGGGAGGAGAGGAGAGGATGGAGAAAAGGGTAGAAGAGGAGGGGAGCAGAATGGAGGGGAGGGGAAGGAGAGGAGAGGAGAGGAGAGGAGAGGAGAGGAGAGGAGAGGAGAGGGGAGGAGAGGGGAGGAGAGGAGAGGACAGGAGAGGGGAGGGAAGGGGAGGAGAGGGAAGGGGAGGAGAGGGGAGGGGAGGGGAGGGGAGGGGAGGAGAGGGGAGGGGAGGGGAGGGGAGGGGAGGAGAGGTAATGGAAATTAAGATCTTCCCCACCCATTGAGATGCCTCACATGAAGCCCATTAAGGGAAGCTTATTTAGGGGAGCCTTGCTTGTAGGAAGGTTTTCACACCTTTTGCTAATTTCTACTTAGGCACTGAGTCATGAAGGTTGTGATATCTTCTGGCTCTGAGAAGCCTATATATACTTGATATTTTGTTAACAGTTGGTATTTTGCTTTAAGGTCTTGCTTATGAGAAAGATTTTGTGATGTCCTGGTCAAGATTCTGAGTGGTCGTATGTTCAGAGCTCCCCAACTGCTCAGATGCAAAGGCTCTCTTGATCCAGGAATGTATGTGAAGTGTATAGCAATATTGCTTTGATTCAAGCAATCAGAGCCCTGTCTGTTGGTCTTTGTTTTTCTGCTTGTATTTCTTCTGGTTGTATTTTCTCTGAAGTTCAGGGTGCTAACTTTTCCTCTGAACTAGTGAATGTAATTAAAAAAAGATTGTTGACTTCTTAAACAGTTATCTTTCCTAGTAAAGCAGATCTAAGAACATATGATAGCAGTCATCCTGGGTATGCCATTGTGGTTGCTGCTACAAGGGGAGGAGAAGAAAAGAGAGAAATGAAGACAAAAAAGGAAAGGGGAAGGGTAGAGAGGAAAAGAGAAGGGAGAGAGGGAAAGGAGAATAGGGGAAGGAAAAATAGCAAGAGAGGGAAAATGAGTCAAAACCTTCAGAAGCATTCACTTTAAGGAATTAGGGAGAAGATAAAGGAAAATTAGCAGAGTAGTTAAGAAAAACAAGACAGAACAAGTAGGCTGGGAACTAGAAGTGTGTTTCTGAAGCTAAAGGAGAAGAGGACATCTAGTAGGAAGTGACACTCAGGGAAGTTTTAGTAGGGTAGCTAGATGCTACAGTGGATAGAACATTGGGCCTGGAGTCAGGAAGACCTGAGTTCAAATCCAGGCTCTGTGACACCAGGCAAGACATTTAACCCCATTTACCTCAGTTTCTCCATACATAAAATTAGCTGGAGAAGTAAATGGCAAATCACTCCAGTATCTTTGCCAAGAAAACCCCAAATGGAGTCACAAAGAGACTGAAATGACTGAACAAGAACAGCAACTTTCAAACGGCTGCCAGATTTGGTAATTGGGAGGCCCACAATAATGCAGATGCCATTAACAAAAAAAATGCAACCAAAAGCATTTTCATTGCAATGAACAAATTTGATCCTAGAAAGGGGTGATAAAAGACAATTATCTTCTCTCAGAAGAGAGGTGGGGAACCATGGGACCTGAATGTCACTTACACGGTCACTTGTGCTCATTTGGTCTGTCAGTTTTATTTAATGATTTCTCTTTGTTACAAAGGAAGGTTTAAATCCTGGAGGAGTGGAGGGAGAGGAGGGGGAGGATTATTGTGAATCAACTGTAATATTAAAAAAGGCATTAATAAAAGATAGAAATAGTAATATGTACAGTATGTTGCAATAAGGAAGATGTTTTATGACCCTCAGGGGTGGCATTTATAAAATGCTCTAAGATTTGCCAAGTACTTTTATCCTTTTGGACCTCCCAACAATCCTGGGAGGTCAGTGAGCTTATTATCCCTTTTCTAAAGATGATGAAACTAAGGAAGACAGAGGTTAAATGACTTGTCCAGGGTCACATGGCTGGTAAGTGTCTGAGGCTGGATTTAAACTCAGGTCTTCTTGACTCCAGGTTCAACCATTATCAGTTACAGAAATGTCAACGGCCACTATTACTAATCACCTTTACCTTCCACATCAGACTTGTTGCCTCCAAAAATCAAATTCAACCGCAGTGGATAAACATATTCAGTCATCAGAGACTCATAGGGATGGTGTCCCATTAGAAGCTGAGTCCTGTGAAGGAGAGTTATCTGGAAGGACAATGTGTTAACTGCATGGAGAGTTTTCCCAAGCAGGACATCTAAGGATTAGTCAGCATATGTGAAGAGACAGACATGGAAAAGTGGACTGGAACAAAGAACAAGATTTAGGCCAGGGAGTGTAGACTGAATTGGCATGCACAGAATTTGGTGGCTGAAGGGCTGTGCTTGTGTGTGTGTGTGTGTGTGTGTGTGTGTGTGTGGTATGTATACGTGTATATGTGTGGTATGTGTGCATGCATGTGTGTATGTGTATGCGTGTGTGGTGTGTGTATGTGTGTGTACATGGGTGTAGGTGTAATGTGGGTGGGGCACTCTTCTCCTGTGCCCGTAGTCTGCCCCTGTGCTGGTAACAGGGTGTAGATAGCTACCACCTCAGAAAACAGTTCCAAAAGGGGATTTCCAAAAAATATTTTGAGGAATAGAAAGATCATTAAAATAAGTCACAATATCCTAAGGTGAGTACTTTGAAGAACAAATACTTACGTGATGTTTTGTTGTTTTTTAAAATATATATTTTGACGTTTTTTTAAAATCACTTTAAATGTTTAAAAAGTTCCTTTTTAGCATTAACTCACATCCCTTGTTTTAAGGTCTGGAAAGCTAGAAAAAAAATTCGTGGTGTCCTTGTTTAAAATGTTCTCTCCTCCTCAGAGATGAAAGTTAAAACTGTCAAGGCAGAACCTTTGTGTTACTTTTCCACCAGTGGGGATGGATTTGTGCTGACCCAGCTATGGTCTCCACCCCCACTCCAGTGGCCCCTCTTGTAACCAGTGTCACCCATTTGGAAGGGGACTGGCCAACGCTTGGGATGCCATCCGTGCCCATGTAACAAAGCAAAGCTAAGTAACTCTGGTAGGAATTGAACCCATGTGAGCTGAGCTCATTAGCACTGTGCCCTAATGGGCTACTACTCTGCCTTTCAACCCAACCCTTTTTGGACATCTTCATTCTATACTATTTACTGTTTTACTAAATCTTTGTGCTAGATGGTTTCTAAGGGCTTTGTTCAATCTATAGTCAAGGTTTTGCTGTCCAAGGTGCCTTCTAGAGCTAACATTCTATAATGCGAGGTCTCTCTTAGATTTGATATACTCTGTTCTAAGACTCTTTCCAGCTCTGCCATCTTCTGTTCTGAGGCCCCTCCCAGCCCTGACATCCCCTCTTCTACTGACAATCTCTGTTCTTAGGTCTCTCCCAGCCCTGACATTTCATGTTGTGAGGCCCCTCCCAGCTCTGACATCCCCTGTTCCAAGGTCCCTCCCAACTCTGACATCCCCTGTTCTGCTGACATTCTCTCTTCTGAGGTCCCTCCCAGCTCTGACATCCCCTGTTCTGAGTCTCCTCCCAGTTATGACATCCCCTTTTCTGAAGTCCCTTCCAGCTTTGACACCCTATTTTTCTACTAGAATTATATAACTTTAGCTATGTGTTTTAATAGTTCTGACATGAACACTATATTCAATAACGCTGATGGTATCTTTTTCAAAGACGCTTCTTAACAATGAAATCAAAGCATTTCTAAGTTAGAAACAAGAGAGAAGACCACTGATTAAAATAAGCATTTAAGAACACGACTCAAGAATCCAAGAAATCCTTCCCGAGAATGAACAAGGGTGTCTGTGATTCCTAAGCAAAGGATGCTTATGGTTCTTTAGTCCAGAGTCATGATTTCAGTGGCACAAGGAACCTCCCCAGAGGCTCTCCCTCCGCCGATGGAGATCAGCCCTTTCCAGGGACATGCTGGAGGCAGCTCGAACCAGCTCCCAAGAACTGTTAAATACGTTCAATTGTTTAATTTTCAGTGTGAGCACTTACATCTTAGAAATCAGCAATGCTACAAATCAGGCCTTAATGGTCTAGGCTTAAGGAAAGGATGGAGAAAAGATTAATAAGAAATTAAACTCTAAAGTGTATTGGATGTACTTTGGGGGAGATCATAATAACACCTCCCTTCCAAGGCTGTTATGAGGGTTACACGGGTTAATATTTATAAAGGGTTTGGCCACAGCCTGGTGCATAGTAGGAGCTACAGAAATAGGTTTATGTTGTTCAGTCATGTCCGACTCTCTGTGACCCCATTTGGGGTTTTCTTGGCAGAGATACTGGAGGGGTTTGCCATTTCCTTCTCCAGCCCATTTTATAGATGAAGAAACTGAGAGAATCAGGGTTAAGTGACTTACCCAGGGTCACTCAGCTAGTAAGTGTCTGAGGTCAGATTTGAACTTAGGTCTTCCTGACTCCAGGCCTAGTGTTTCATTGTTGCCCTACACAAATGTTAATTATCAGCTTTTTTTTTTCCTGGAGAACCTGCTGTTACTACACATTTACTGGCAAACCCCTGGTACTTCCCCCTCAGTTTATAATCTTAAAGAGTTGTCTACAGCAGGGAGAGGTTCAATGCCCTGCCTAGTTTGTGGCAGAGGCTGGTCTTCACCCCTGACCCCAAGACTCCATCTCTTACGCCACTCCATGACCCCATGGCTATACTGATCTCATGAACCAAAGTTAGCAAATAATGTTAACCTCCCTGACTCCCTCACTTTGAGGTCTTTAACTGGATGGAATGTGGAATCGCAAACTACATCCTTTGCAGAGAGTGGATAGTGTGCTTATCATAGAACCAAGAAAACTGGGGTTTGAATCCTGACTCTCATACATACTGCTCTGTGACCCTTGGCACTTCTCTCAATGTCTCTGCCTCAGTAGTACTCATTTGTAAAATGAAGGCAACAAAATCTGCAGTGTCTGCTTTGGATAAAATAACAGAAGGTATTTATAAACTTTTGGATATTATATGATTAACAATGTCATATAGTATCTCAGGAAAAGATTTCCCTGTGGGATTACCTGAAAACAAAGAATGATGAGAAGAATTCTGAATATTATATAGCTAAAGCATCTTTGGATGCAACGCTGAATTTGGAGTCAGAGGGTTTGGGTTCAAATCCTGCCACTACTACCCACTATCTGTGTGGCCTTGGGTGAGTCACTTATTTGTGAGTCACAAATAAAGGGTTTGACAAGATGCCTCCTGAGGTCCCTTCCTGTTCTGTACCTATGATCTCCTGAGCTTTCAAGTTCTCAGTTTACCTAGCTGTGAAGTGAAGGGGATGGATTTCTGAGGTCCCTTCCAGCTTGAAATGAATCAACCTATAGAACCCTGCAGATTTACTGATCCCATGAACCAGGGTCAAACTAAAAGGTTAATTTCTCTGCATCTCAGTTTGCTTATCTGCACAATGGGCACCCGGGCCACATGGCCTCTGAAGTTCCCTCCAGCTCTAAGTGTCTGGTCCTGGAATCCTGTGCGCAAACCTAAAGTCTACTTGATATGGGGACGCCTGTGTAGGAGCATGAGTGTTGAGTATACTTCTAAAATTTCCCTCCATGGTTTTTTGTGGAGGAAACAAGCCTTCCTAGGTTTGGATCCAAAGAGTTGGCAAAAGCAAGTCACAGGGACTGGGGGGTGGGGAAAGGCAGACATTCTCACCTTGATAGGAGGAGAGTGGAGGACTTTCACCGTGGGTGCTGACAGATTTACCATTAGCGGGATATGTGGAGAGTCCTCTGCTCCTAGTTTCAAGGAGAGAGATTTATAATGCCTGCACATCTGTTTGAGCTCAGTTGCAGCCAGCTCTTTGCCATGTTCTGAGGACTTTGTCTTCCTGTTTTATGGCAGATCCTCAAGTCTCTGCTTTTCCTTCCTATTGTGACCAACCAACCCACCTCTCACCGGCTTCCACTGTAGCCCCCTGCTCTCTCAGCCTTAGATTTTGGGGCTGGTAGGAGAAGAGGGGGGAATCATGGGGGCACGGTTTGCTGGAATTGGGCCACATCTGCTCACTTCTTGAATTTGTTCCTTCCTAGGCCAGCAGTAGAGATGGGATACTATCCTTTCCTGCCAGCTTCCTAAAAGATGGACTACTAAGCCACCACCCTCAGAGGAGGCAGAGGGCAGATGGAATGCCAGGTCATTGCTTAGTATGTGCTCTCCTGGCCCCTCCAGAGCTGGAGGTCCTGTTGTTAGGGAGAAGGGCCCTCCTAGAGTTTGATGCCTTTGTTCCTCTTAGTTCAGGAGGAAA
This sequence comes from Pseudocheirus occidentalis, assembly GCA_028646575.1. Lineage (NCBI taxonomy): Eukaryota > Metazoa > Chordata > Mammalia > Diprotodontia > Pseudocheiridae > Pseudocheirus > Pseudocheirus occidentalis. The sequence goes on from CM053594.1 coordinate 21,917,072, forward strand.
GGTTGGAAAAGGCCTTTGTGGTGCCTTGGAAGGTTAAATAACTAACCCAGGGTCACAGGCAGAAAGTGACAGAAACAGATATAGAACCTGGGTCCCTTGTCTTTGGAGGCAGAGGAACCCATTCTAATCTGGCCTCAGTCACTTAAGGCCTCTGTGACCTTGGGTAATAAATGAATGAATGAATAAAAAGAATTTATTAAGCCCTTATAACGTGCAAAGTACTGTGCTAAGCATTGAGAATACGAATTAAAAAGCAAGACAGCCCCTGCTTCTAAGGACTTTGCATTATAATAGGGAGTGACAATTCCTACCAGGACAATTGCAAGCCATTTCATCTCTGTGGGACTCAGTTTCCTTTTCTGTAAAATTAGGAGGTTAGACTAGATGGCTTCAGAAGTCTCTTCTAGCTGTAACCAATCAAGTGACAAGTATTAATTCAATATATAGCACATATCAGGTCCAGGGCTAGATGCTGGTGTACAAAGTATAAACAGGAAGCGTTATCTGCTCTCAAGAGGCTTGCATCCTATCAGAAGATAGTTTGCACGCAAATAATATTACATACATGCTATACACGTGTGCGTGTGTGTGATATCCCAGAAGTCTTAGTGAAATTTTAATCTGCACTAAGAATTTTAGGACACCTTATCTACACAAGATTTTAAATACAAGGGACATTTTTTTAAAAAATTATTAGTCTATGATCAATTCAGTTTATTTCAAGATGGCTTGATAAGCACTAGTATGTGCCAAGTGCTATGCTAAGCTCTGGTTATACAGAACGAAGTTAAAGCAGTCCCTGCCCTCACGGAGATTACATTGAAAGGGAAAGAAAGGGGAAGAAACGTACATAGAAAGAATGAAATACAAATGGATGGATACAAAGTGAATCCAAAGTCATTTCCAGTAAGTAATGTAAGGACAGAGTGGATCAGGAAAAATCTCATCTTGGTTGGAGATGACATTTGAGCTGAGCCTTGAAAGGAGCTGGGAAAGGGGTAGGAACCTGCTCGTGGCCTTCCTCGGGTGCTGCCTTTTGATTTGGTCCAAGTTTTACAGAACAAATTCTTTTTTTAAGGGGAATTGTTCTTTGAAGTTTGGATTCAGCAGAAGGGCTGCACTTGAGGACCTTGAGGGCCATATGTGGCCTTGAGGCCAAGGGTTCCCCACCCCTGAGCTGGGGTCTCAAAGAAGTGAAAAGGAGGAGGCAGCCCTTGCACATAGTAGGGAGCTTAATAAATGCTTGCCCTTGAACTCATCACTGCTCAGGTGGCAGTCTCACCCTGATGCTCTGGAAAGGACTCGGAAGCACTCTTCTCCCTTAGGAGGGATCAGTAGCTCTTCCACAGGTAAGAAAGATTTATTAAGTGCCTAGCCTGCGCCAAGAAATATGACGGGTGCTGAGGACACAAGCACCTCTAGGAAACGGGTCCGTGCCTGTCTCTTCCCAAATCAGGATCTCGCTGCCGTTGGAGGGACGTGGCACACCTGCCTCCCAAGCTTGGCCCACCAGCTCTCCAAGAATGGATGGAGCACTGTCCCCATAAACAACTGGCCTGGTTGCAATGGGGTGTCTTGCTGGCCTTGACTTCCCTTTTGGAATCTGTGTTCTATCTCTCTCCTCCCTTTCCTCCTCTTTTCTTCTGCCAGCTTCATGCAGCAGTGCCCACCCCAGGAGTCCTTCCCAGCCCCTCTTACTGGCCCAGAAGTGGCACTTACAGGAAAGTTAACCTGTCCTGGACAGCTCCTCCTCCTCCCCCAGCTCCCCCAGCCCCTCCCCGCTTTGGCCTCTGCTGCCTCGGCTGCAGGAGTCACTCCATGGACCTCCTTAGTTTGAGCTTAGAGGCAGGAAAAATGGCCCCTTTTTGTCACTAAATAGCACTCCTGAGGGTTTCTCAGCTGGTAACCCAGGGCCCCTGCAGCACCACTATTGATTGCGCACAATGTAAGGAGGGCAATTTTTACCCGGGAGAGGACACAGAGCTACATGTGTTCCTCCGGCACCAAAGGAATCAGCCCTGCTTCAGTCTGGCAAAGTGCTGCCCCCTTTCCAGGGACAGTCAGCTCTGACAAGCTTCCAGGCTGATGGATGACCAGAGTTTTCTTTTTCTTTCCTTCTCGTTCTTTATGTTTCTTTTCCTTTCCTCTTCCCTTCTTTCTTTCTCTTTCCTCCTTTTTTCTTTTTTCTTCTTTTCTTTCCTCCTTCTATTCTTCCTACCTTTTCCCTTTCTCTTCTCTCCTCCCTTCCTTCCTCTTTCCTTCTTTCTTTTTCTCTTCCTTTCTTCTTTCTTTTTCATTCTTTTTCTCTTTCCTCCTTTCTCCTTTCCTTTCTTTTTTGTTCTTTTTCTTTCTCTCTCTTCCTTCATTTCCTTCTTTCATCCTTTCCCTTCTTTATTTCCTTCTTTCTTTACCCCTTCCTTTTTTATACTCTCCCTTTTTCTTTCTCTTTTTGCTTTCCTTCCCTTCCTTCTTTTCTCATTTTTAAATTTCGTTCTCTCTTTTTTCCTTTTTCCTTTCTCTTCCTTCCCATTCTCTTTCTTCTTCATCTTATTCCTCTTCTTCCATGTTGTGTGTGTGTGTGTGTGTATGAGTGTTTAAGAACCCACGGATCTGTCTCTACCTGTGGATTTATGACAAGCATTTTTATAGAAGTGGCTGAACCTACTCAGGCTTACTTAGCAGCAGCAGCAACAGCTTTGTCTTCCAGTATGTTGATGGTACCTTCCTCCTGCCTCCCAACACTGTGTGTGCTGTATGATCAGACCGTATGGAAGAAAGGAAAGAAAGTTGAATTTGGGAAAAGAAGACCAGGGTTCGAATCCCAACTCACCTCTTAACTCCCCGTGTGAGTCTGAGCAAGTCACTTCTCATTGCAGAAGTGGTAGGAGGGGAGAGGAAAGTACTTGGAACCCTTGAAAGCAGGCACAGCTCCTCTAATCAGGGAATAGCCTGAATCAAGGCATGGGGGCCAACAATGCAAGGTGGATGCAGGAGAATCTGTGTCCAAATTCTACCTTTGATGTTTTATTACCTTGGGTGAGTTAACTTATTTTGGCCTCAGGTTCCTCACCTGTAAAGTGAGGGAGCTGGACTAGAGGGCATCTAAGGTCCCTGCTTGATGTAATCTTACGATCCTGTATTCTTAGTCCAGTCTGAAGACATAGGTGAAAGGTTCTATTTGGTCAAGTCAACCAATTATTTTGACATTGTATGTATATAGCCTTAGGTCAGCGGTTCTCAACCTGTGGGTTATGTTCAATTTGTAACAATGAAAATACATCCTGCATATCAGATATTTACATTACGATTCATAACAGTAGCAAAATTACAGTTATGAAGTAGCAATGAAAATAATGTTATGGTTGGGGGTCACCACAACATGAGGAACTGTATGAAAGGGTAGTAGGAAGGTTGAGAAACACTACCTTAGACAGATATGTTGATTCGACGTAAGGGATCTGGACTTGGAGTCAGGAACTCTGAGTTCAAATCCAACCTCAGATACTTATTAGCTGGACAAGTCACTTAACCGCTCTCTGCCTCAGTTTCCACATCTGTAAAGGTGCTATAATAATAGCACCTCCCTCACTTGGTTGTTGTGAGGAGCAAAGGAGGTAACAAAGGCACAGTGCTTTGCAAACCCCAAAATACTATATAAAGGCTAGTTGGCTATTATGCAACCAGCACAGTGTCCAAATGGAAAAAGCAGTCCTCAAAGAACCAACTGAATTTGAATCCCACCTTGCCTCTCACTCACCCACTACAGGTGGGTGACAGAACCAGAGGCAGGCTTTGAACTAGGGCTGAGTCCAAATGCTCTCTCTAACCATTAGACAATACTGCCTCCCCTCCATGTAGCGTCTCTCCAGTAGAATGTACATTTCTCTAATGCAGGGACTGGGTTTTTTTTTTCTTTCTGTCTTTTTATCCTCAAAGGCTGGCACATAGTAGATATTTAATAAATGTCTGTTGACTGATTGATTGTTATCGATGAGACATAAACAGAACCAGGCTGGCTTCAGTACTAGCCTGTGAAACAGCAAGCATTTGCCCCTGATTGGATTCCCAGGCTGCCTTTCCAGGGAGGCCCCAAGCTCCCTTTAACTCCCCAGAGAAGTTCCTTAAACTCATCCTCTGTTTTTCTGTCTCTAAAAAAGAAGCTAATCACAGGCTAACAATACCTCTGTGGTTGGAAGTGCTAGCCTGAAAAAGCTAGGGGGGTGGGGGGTAAGGGGAGTGGCATTTTCAGGGCCTCCCAAAACCATGGGTTTCTCATGCAAATTGCATTTCAAGAGGCCTGCCAGCATTTCTGGATTTCCCAGTCACCCACAGAGCAAGGCAGACCCCAGGGGGGACTGTTGCCTCAGGCTCAGACTTTCCACTCATCAAGACAAAACCCAGATACAGGGATTTTTCTTCTCCCCCTTTCAGACCCCACCCACCAGAAAGCTCCCACCATCCAGCTGGAATGTGCAGCCAGGACACCAGCCCTAGGAACGTTCCCAGATCCTCACAGCATGTCGGGGCCTTGTCTCTCCTCCCTCTGTCCCCTTCCCCAGTGGGGCTTTTAGCCCCTCTCGGTCAATTTCTAGTTTCCTCAGTTCTCCCCCTATTAGCCCTTCCCCCATTCTCTTCCTCCCTCTCTCTCTCCCTCTTTCCCTCTCCCTCCCTCTCTCTCTCCCTTCCCCCCCACTCTCTCCCCCTCCCTTCCTTTCTCTCCCTCTCTCTCTCTCTCTCTCTCTCTCCCCCCCCCCCCTTCTCCTCATTCCAATTGGTGCCTGTCACTGTCAATCAGCCCATCTTCATTCACCCCTAGGGGCTCTACCTTGGGTCAGAGATTCTCAGCAGAGATGTGGACATCCCTCCCGAGTGTAACCCTCAGATAAGGAAGGCTAGACCCAGACGCAGAGAAGCTTCCCTTTCTGAGAAGCCTATCACACTTTTCCTCCCCAGTAATGGGTCACATTCCTCTGGGACCAGGATTGGGGCACTATTTAGACAAGGATACAGCAATATGTGAAAAAAGGCATGAAACCTGTCAACCCTTTCTTTCAGTTGCTAGGACTTTATCCTGAAGATATCAGGGAAAAGAGGGGGGGAAAAGACCTATTTGTACAAAGATATTCATAGTTGCTCTATTTATAAAAGCGAAAAAAAAATTGGAAAGAACCTACATGTCCAACAACTGGAGAATGGCTGAATAAATTATGGTATCTTAGTGCAACAGAATATTATGGTGCCATAAAAAATGACAAACAAGAGACACAGAAGCAAATAGGGAAAGATTGGTGTGAAGAGATGCAGAGTGAAATCAGCAAGAATGGAATGTGTACACATTAGGTACAATTATATGAGATGGGAAAGGAAGGCAGGAAGGGAAGAAAGAAGAGAGGGGAGGGAGAAATGAAGAAAAGAATGAGAGAAGGGAGGGAGGGAGGGAGGAAGGAAGGAAGGAAAGAAGGAAGGAAGGAAGGAAGGAAGGAAGGAAGGAAGGAAGAAGGGAGGGAGGGAGGGAAGGAAAGATAGGAGGGAGGATGGGAGGGAGGGAAAGAGAGGGAGGGAAGGCAGAATGTCAGAGATCTAGAAGGGTACAAAGGACCAAAGCCTTTTTTACTTCTTTGTTACCTCGTTCGGTACTACCTTGTTAAATACGGAGGGATTTACCCAGGCATACCTTGTTTTATTGCACTTTGCTTTATTGCATTTCACAGATATTGCTTTTTTTTTAAACAAATTGAAGGTTTGCGGCAGCCCTTTGCCCAGCCGGTCTATCAGTGCCATTTTCCAGCTAGTGCTCACATCAGATCTCTGGCTCACATTCTGGTAATTTTCACAAGATTTCAAACTTTTTCATTCTTATCATATCTGTTAGGGCGATGTGTGTTCAGTGATCTTTGATATTACTGTTCTAATAGTTTTGGGAGCACCAGGAACTGCACCCACAGAAGAAGCAAACTTAATCACTAAACACTGTACTTGTTGTGTCTGCCCCTCCCGATGCAGTCCCCATCACCCTCCCTCTCCTTAGGCCTCCCTATTCCCTGAGACACAACAATATTGAAATTGGGCCAATTAATAATCCCACAATGGCTCCTAAGTGTCCAAGTGAAAGAAAGAATCCAGCAGTGTGCTGAGCATCATTGTTGTCGTATTTTAAGAAATTCCCACATCCGCTGCAACCTTCAGTGGCCACCACTTTGACCAGTCAGCTGTCATCCACACCAAGGCAAGATTCACCATTGGCAAAAAGATTGAAGCTCATCGAAAGCACAGATAATGGTCAGCATTTTTTAATTATAACCAGAGTATTTTTAATTAAGGTGTATCCATGTTTTTTAAGATATAATACTGTGGCATATTTAATAGACTACAGTATAATGTAAACCATGTTTATAAGGGCTAGGAAACAAAAAAATTGTGTGACTCTCTCATGATATTTGCTTTATTGCAGTGGTCTGGAACCAAACCCACAATATCTTCGAGGTGTGCCTGTATAAGATTTTATTCCATTTTATGCTGATTTGATTATGTGTTTGTGGATATGTGTGTTTTTTACACACATATACATATTAAAACATAGTAAACCTGTGATTTCATTGGTATTGGGAACTCCCAAAAGAAGAAACCCTTTCTACCAACTAAGTCAGTATCTACTCTGAAACCTATAGTCTTACAGAATTAGTTGCTACAGCACTGAGTGATCCAAGGTCACACAGCTTGGATGTGTCAGAAGTGGGATTTGAATTCAGGTCTTCTTGGTTCTCAGGACACATCTCTACCATGCAGCCTTTTGTTGCATCATGGGCCAGATACTAACTTCAACTTTCACATCCGTAAAATGGAAATCATAATATTTGTACTTCCCTTCCTCATCAGATTCTTGTGAGGAAGTATTTAGCAAGCCTCAGAGAACTCCAGGAGTTTAAGTGATTATTAGTATTATATAATTACTAGCTATTATTAATGGCAGTAATTATCCTGGCTACATTACTGGTTTAGTGGGTGATCTCGGGCAAATCACATCAGCTCAATCTCTCGGTCTCTCTTTGTCTCTGTCTCTCTGTCTGTCCCTTTGTGTGTTTTCTCCCTCTTTTTTCAATTTCACGATCTGAAAAATGTAACCCTCTCACTTATTTCACAAGACTTTAACGAGGAGCAAATGAGATGTCTCTTCATGGAACCACTTAAAAAAAGCAAGAAGCCATAAGAGAATAGCTAAATATGGTCCATGAATATAGTAAAGAGTTTAGAGAAGTATGGGAAGATTTCTGTAAATTGATGTAGAATGGAACAAGCAGAATCAGGAAACGACATATCAATGACCACTACAACACCAATGGAATGAACAATGAAAGGAAGCGAATGTTTTGACTCTAGAGAAGAAATAAGAAAATGCAGCTTTTTTATATATATAAGAAGTTGAGATCTATGGGAATATAATGTTGCATACACAGTGCTTCATTTTGCTGAACTGTTTTATTTTTGTCTTTGCTATAGGGGAGGGCTTGCTGGGGAGAAGAAGGATGTGTTCAGAAATGAATGGGATATAAAATGAAAAATAAGGGGTGGCTAGGTGGTGCAATGAATAGAGCACTGGCCCTGGAGTTGGTGGACTCCAGGAGGACCTGAGTTCAAATCTGGCCTCAGACACTTAACAAAAACTAGCTGTATGCCCTTGGGCAAGTCACTTAAGCCCAATTGCCCCACAACAAGAAATAAGAAAAAGAAGTAGTGTTTTTTTAAAGTATGAAGGACAAAAGAAATATGATGCCGTAATATAATTCATCTAGACACATCAAGAAAACAGGCCAGTGCTTGCCTGCGCTGACTACTTTGTGCCAATCTAATAATAACTGATATTTATAGAACTTTTAAAAGTTTATAAGTCACCCTTTTGTTAAGCCCCACAATATCCCTGTGGAGAAAGCACTACAGTTATTATGAACTTTATTTTGCAGATGAGGAAACCAGTGTACAGAGGGGTTAAGTGATTGGATATGGGCACCCAGCAAGTGATAAGGAGAAGTATTTGAATTTTGGTCTTCCAGATTCCTGGTCCAGCTTTTCTATTCATCTAGAAGCTTTACATGCTCCAGGAATCATTCAGCCAACTAGTATTTATTTTATAATAAATGGCTATTATATGGCAGGCACTGTGGCTAGATTCGGAGCATCCAAAGACAAAAATGAGAAAGTTCCTTTTGCTGTCGCCAGGCAGGGAAATCCTCCATCTACCCCCATCACAATGTCTTACATTGCCAATGTCTGTCTCCTGTACCTGAAAACATTTCCTGAAACTCACTCTTAATCACGCCTGAAAGAAACATGCTCTGAATTACCATATTATTAGAAAGAGGCGGGCCTGCCAATAAATCATTCACGACGTGTCAATCAAGTGACAGGGGAAAATGACGCGTTGACTTATTTTCCCATTATGTATTTGCCTGGCTTTGTTCCTCCTCTCTCCCTTTTTGGCATTTTTTTCACTCTGCTGTTTTCTCTTTGAAGTCTATTAGTTAATATTTTATTCATTTCAGAATGTAACAAAGCCCGCTTTGTACAAGTATTTGGGTTACTGAATATAATAAGACAGCATACAGATGAGCATTGAGACCCCCATGAGTCTAAGCATTTAGCATTGGAGGAAACCCTGGGCTCTGTTCTGTTAGCCTAATTACTGTGTGTCCCTGGCAAGGTCATTTCATCTCTCTATGCCCCTTTTCTCTGTCTGTTAATAATGGTGTGGGCTTGGGGCAACAAAAAATCATAAAATCACTGGTTAGGAACAGAATTCACTCTAACACACGTTGCCATGGGAAGAAAGAACAATGGATGCAGTCCCATAAGAATCAAATCTTGCCTCTGTCGCTAACTACCTGTGTGACCTTGGACAAGTCACTTCCCCCATCTAGGTTTTGATTTCTTCATTTGTAAAATAAGGTCTAGATGACCTCTAAGGGCCCTTCTGGCTCTAATAGATTCATGAACAAATTTCATGGCTACAATTTTATCCTAAAAATATAAGGGAAAGCAGGGATGGGGGCACTTACCCATGCAAAAATATTGTTAGTTTATTTTTTTTAATGGAAACAACCTCTACATCTAAGAGCCGGAAATGACTGAACAAATGATAGGATTTTAATACTGTGAGGAAACTACTGAATCTATTCTCACTATCAGAAAGGCATAGAACAGGGGCTAACCCACAAGCTGTTACTGACACGTCTTCTAGAATGACACAGCTGGGAAGGGTTTTAAACATCCTTTAGGGGGTCCCTGAGACTCTTTCAGGGTATACATGATGTCAGAACTATTTTACTAGTAATACTAAGGTGATTTAATTTTTAAGTGGTAAATATTGCTAGCTATAACCCACATAAACAAAAGATATTAAAGGGAGGGATCCTTGATGATTTTGAAGAATATAAAATAGTCTCGAGACCAAAAGGTTTGAGAACTACTGCTCTAGACCAGGTGTGCTGGTTTACAGATGAGAGAACTGAGGTTCATAAAAGGTCCAAAGTCGGTCACATAGTCAGGGAGGCAGCAGAGTGTAGGAGATAGATCTGGTTTCAGTCAGGAAGACCTGAGTTCAAATCCTGCCTCAGACACATAGGAGCTGTGTGACCCAAGGCAGGTCATTCAGAATCCTCACCTCTAAAATGGAGATAATAATAGGTCTTGCCTTTGGGTTGCGAGGACCAGATAAGAAATGAGATGTCAAGGGTTTTCGTGAATTTTAAAGCACTAAACAAATGTCTGTTCTTATTTTTGTTGCTGTCGTTATTTTAAAAGTCTAAAGCACCACAATGCACGTATCCCTGGAGATGATGTGTACTGTAGCTTCCTCCTTGCTCAAGTCCCCTGATCCTCAAGGTCAAGATGGGGGGAGATTCTAGAACTTGAGAAGCTGGCTAAGCAATCGAAAGCCATCGGAGAAGGGGTGTCGGTCTCTCCATGTCTCTGAAACCTTGTCTCGCCATGAGCAGAGCCAAAGATTGTCAGAGCGCTCTGCTAGGTAGCTGAGATGGAATCCAAACCCAAAAGAACTGTCTAGCTAACTAGAAGTTACCTTTAGCAATGATTGCTATTGTTATGATTAAGTGGAATCATGGAATTTTAGCAGCAAGGAGTATGAGAGAACAGTCAGCCTGCTGAGAAATCAGCCCATTTATATCAGCTGCCAGCCAAATCTCCAAGGATGACTTGACTTCTCCTCTGAATGGGTCACTCCATTTAAGTGCCAACTAGCACTGCTAAAGGAATCCCTGGCTGGTACTGAATTGTAAATAAACAGTGTGCTGGCCAGTTTGCCGTCCTGTGCCCTGCCTAGCTCGTGAAAGAAAGAGGGATGACGCATCTAAGAGTAGCTTGTCTGGGCAACACATAGTTATTCATCATCCCTGGGTTATTTTTATTAGTTCGCAAAATGAACTCACCTCCCGGGAACTGGTTAGGGCTATAAAGAGTCCTGTGTTCCTAATTGTCCTTAGAGAGGGAGCTTGGTATGGTAGACAGAGTATGGGCTGAGAGTCAGAAGACCAAGTTTCCAGTCCTGCCTGTGTGACTTTGGGTGGGTGATGGCCCCTCTCTGGGCCTTGGTTTCCTCCTTTGTAAAATGAGGGGATTGGACTCAGTGACCTCTGAGGTCCCTTCCAACTCCAGCTGTAGGAGATCTCGGAGCCTCAAGGGGTGGGGCTGGCTGGCAGCCACTGGTGAAGAGGAGGGTGACACTGGAAGGAAGGTCTGACCCCTGAGTGGTGCTTAGACCTCTGGCACCAGGGAAAGGGGAGGATCTTCAGGGTGAACTCTACCTACTGCACAAGCATCCTGGAAATTTTCCTGGCAGAGAGGGTGGAAGGCTTCCCATGCAGATCAGAGGAGAAATTAGGGCATCAGTCAAAAGCAGCTCAGGACAGCTCACATCTTAGAGCACTTAAGAGTGTATAAGGAGAATTTTCTTTACATTGACTCTGAGAGAAGGTAAGTGCAGATTGGAATGGAATACAGGATGATCTGGGTTCAAATCCATCCTCAGACCCTTACTAGTTGTGTGACCTTGGGCAAGTCACTCTACTTATGTCTGCCTCAGTTTCCACATCTGTTAACTATGGATAATAATTGTACCTCCCTCCCAGGGCTGTTGTGAGGAACATGTGAGCTAACATATGCAAAATACTTTGCAACTTTAAAACACAATATATGTGCAAACTATTTTTGTTATTATTATTAATCTGTGATCTCATGGCTGCCTTTTCCTACCATCCTTCTCTCTGGCAACATCCTTCACGTTGTTTTTCCTGTGTGAGACCGGCCATCATTTTTCTTCTGATTCTTAGCATCTTATATTCTTCATTTATTATAAGCACTGGACAAGCTGGAGGTGCAATGAATGGAGTACCAGGCCTGGAGTCAGGAAGACTTGAGTTCAAATCCATCCTCAAATATTTACCAATTGTGTGACCCTGGGCAAATCGCTTCAACCTGTTTGCCTCAGTTACCTCATCTAAAATGAATTAGAAGGATGGCTAGGTGGCGCAGTGAATAGAGCACCAGCCCTGGAGTCAGGAGTACCTGAGTTCAAATCCAGCCTCAGACACTTAACACACGCACACAAAAAAAAACTAGCCATGTGACCTTGGGCAAGTCACTTAACCCCAACTGTCCTCCAAAAAGCAAAAAAAAAAAAAAAAGAATTAGAAAAGGAAATGGCAAGCTTTTCCAGTATCTTAGCCAAGAAAACCCCAAATGGGGCCATGAAGAGTCAGATACAACTGAAATGACTGAACAAGTCACTATGTATCATATTCTCCGGATTCTGAGCATCCCACTCTGCATCAGTGCATATAAATTTTCCCTTGGTTTCTCTGAACTCCTTTCCATGTTTTCTCTTCACATCACATTCATAGTCTATCTGATGCATGGAAAACAATTTGTTAGAAATATAAGCCAATGAGAGATTTAGTTTGTGTCTCTGTATTTCCAGTGCCTAGTGAAGTGATTGGTACTCAGTTGAGACTTAATAAAGACTTGCCAAATTGATTTATTCAACCATTCTCCAATCTAGGACCATTAGCTTTCTTTCCAGGTTTTTTTTCCTACTAAAAAATGTGCTGCTATAAATATTTTGGGTTTCACAGTTCACAGAATTTAAAGATGGATGAGACCTTAGACTAAATCAGGGATTCTTTATCTGGAGTCTATGAATTTTTTTAACCAGAAGACCTCTAAAGTTCTTTTCAATCATAAACCTATGATGCCATGCACACTTCCATGTCCATGGGAAGACTCTTCTGGGTATTTTAGCAACAGCGACTGACCTGTGCCCGAAACAGACTTTTAGTGTGTCCTTCCAGACATGGCTCTGCTTCTAAGAGTCTCTTCAGGACTGTTTGTTGACCTACCTCAAGTACATCCCTTAACAGCAACATACTACCATGATGGGTACCAGCTGGGTGAGGCATTAGATGCTCTAGCCCACCTGGGAAGACAGACATTCTGGCACAAGGACACGGCTTGCTGGAAGCTGGTGTCAGCTTGCAAAAGCTGATTTTGTCAGATAGCAGGCAGAAAACTCGTGAGTTCAAAGGCTGAAGTGAAAGCCATGTAATATCTAAAATCAGAGGTCATGGCCCTCAGACCACATTGTGTGGTGTTCAGATCTGAGCATCACATGTTAGGAAGGACATTGATAAGCTGGTGAATGTCCAAAAGAGGATAGCCAAAGTGGGGAAGGACCTGGGCTTCATACTCTATCAGGATCCATGCAAGACACCAAAGAGTTAGCCTGGAGAAGAGAAAACACTGGGTGGGGACATGGGTGGAAATTCCCTCCACCCATGTGCCCGGAGAATTCCTGGCCAACTTCTACTCTGAGGGTTGTTACCTTAGGACCAAGGACCCTGAAGAGTTCTGGTGATGGATTTCAAGGAGTTTATGAATTTGGATGAGATGGAAAAGATTCTATCTTCATAGAGTTGGTTTACTTTATAATCTGGTGCATTTTGTTCTTTGCATTTACCACCATGATTCTGGAAAGGAGTCTTTAGGCTTCAGCAGATTTCCAAAGGGCGCTCTCTCTCTCTCTCTCTCTCTCTCTCTCTCTCTCTCTCTCTCTCTCTCTCTCTCTCTCTCTCTCTCTCATATACACACACACATACACACACACACACACTCTCACCCATGCACACATACTCAGACATGTTAAGAACCCTTGCTCTAGTCTCAGAGAGTTGCCTAGAGTACTGGGAGGTTAAGTGTCTTGCCCAGAGCCTTTCAGCCAGTTTCACAGATCACTTGAAGGGCAATCACCTGGAGTGAAGGGCAATCTCCTGGAGGAGGAGATAGATTTGTTTCTTTTGGCCCCAGCAGGAAGAACTAGGAACCAGAGTAAAGCTGCAAAGATTGGGACTGGTTGTCAGGAAGAACTTCCTAACAAGAGAGCTGTCCCAAAGTGGCATGGGTTGCCTTGGGAGGTAGTTGGCTTCCCTTAGAGGTAGCTGGGTGGACCAGCAGATAGAGCTGGGCCTTGAGGCAGGAATTCAAATATGGTCTCAGACACTAGCTACAGGGTCTTGGACAAGTCACTTTATTTCTGTTTGCCTTGGTTTCCCCAATTGTAAAATGAGGATCATAATAGCACCTATCCCCCACGGCCATTGGGAGGCTCAGCTGAAATAATATTTCTAAAGTGTTTAGCACATTTCCTGGCTGAAAAATAATCCAGTCATTTTCAGTCCTGTCCAACTCTTTGTGACTCTATTTGGAGTTTTCTTGGCAGAGATAGTGGAGTGGTTTGCCACTTCTCTAGCTCATTTGACAGATGAGGAAACTGAGGCAAATAGAGTGCACTGACTTGCCCAGGGTCACACAGTTAAGACGTATCTGAGGCCAGACTCAATGAAGATGAGTCTATCTGCCCCACCTGGCATTAGTAGGTGCTTAATAAATACTTATTCCCCTCCTCTTTCACTGAAGACTTTCAAGCAATGGTTGTACCAGCACTTGTTGAAGTAGAGAGAAGGGACTCGTGTCTAAGTCAGGGTCAAGATAGATGACCTTCAAGGTCCCTTCCTGGTTCTTTAATTCTGTGGAAACTGAATGTCCACAGGTATCTAATGATTTTCCCATCATGCCCTGTGCTCTAGGGTTCCACTGCCTTGCATCTTAAAGCATCTCTAATTCATTTCTCTTGTGGAATGTGCTCCTTGCTGAGTCCCTGCCTCTTTCCCAGTGAGCCCTGCCTCTTCCAGGACCCATCAGACAGCCCTGGTGACCAATTAAGGGAAAGGAGCCTCATCATCATTTGCACTGTTTGCCAGTAAATGATCCTCCCAGCTCTCTGGTCCTCCCTTGTTGGTGCTCATTAAAAATAAAACAAAACCTGCTATTCCGGATCTCACCTCCCAGGGCCACATTCTTAAGGTACCTTGGTACAACACATGGGGCCCCTGTTTCCCAATCAGGCCCCCCAAATGCCTCTGTGTGCCGGGTCCTATTTTCTGACCATCGTCCTTCCTCCATTGGCTGACCCATTCTAGCTTGGCCAATGCCCTCAATCCTCACCCACTTTGCCAGCTGGGAGTCCAGTCCCTGACCCCTCTCATTCCCCAACACCCATGCCCTCAGACAGACAGAGCTAACGATAGTAATAACTCACATTTCTAGAGTGCTCTGGCATTTACAAAGTACTTTCCTTGTTTTAAAATAGATTTTAGTTGCTATCTTTGGTTGTTGGGTGGTTTGTTTTTTAGTATCACCTGCCTTTCTATATCTTTCCTTCTTGTCTTCCTCCAAAAGAACCATCCTCAAAATTATGATTAGGGTTTTAAATGCCCAGAGTCATAGAGTCAATGCATTAGGGCCATATAATGCTTTAGAGTTAGGGTTTAGGGACAGCTAGGTGGTACAGTGGATAGAGTGTCAGGCCTGGGGTCAGGAAGAACACCTTCATGAGTTCAAATCCGACCTCAGATACTAATTAGCTATATGACACTGAGATACTAACAGTGTGACCCTGAGAAAGTCACTTAACTTTGTTTGCCTCAGTTTCCTCATTGGTGAAATGATCTGGAGAAGGAAACGGCAAATCACTCCAATATCTCTGTCAAGGAAACACCAGATGGGATCACCAAGATTCACACAACTGGACAACAACGAACAGAGCATTATAATTAGGGCTTTTAATGCAGTTAATGCATCAAAAAGAAGGGGAAAACAGCAAAGCCAACTTAATAAAGAAGCATAACATGGTATGCAGTGTCCCACACCCATAGTCTCTCACCTCAGGAAAGAAGTTAAGGCTCAAGTATGGCGTCTTTGGAGCCAAGCTACAAAGCATTTTCCTTATACCGATTTCGTGGTATACTGTAGATCTTGCTATTGTTTTGGACTGGATAATTTGTGGGCAGTTTCTAGTCTAAGAAATGCCTGGGGCACTGAGAGGTTAATTAGCCAGCCCAAACTTCTACTGGGTTGGGGAGCCTGGGGCCTTATGGCCACCTGTGGTCATCTTGGTCCTTAAGTGCCACCTTTCAACTGAAATGGACCTAGAGGGCCATAGGTGGCCTTAAGGTGGAAGGTTCCCCATCCCTGTTACTAATTAGCCAATATAGAGACTCCAGGGTACAGAGCTGGAAAGATCTCTAAAGTCACTTAGCCTCAATCTTAGGGGTTTGGCAAATAAATTCTGGTTGATTGATTCAATGCCACCACCACCCTTTCATAGAGAATGAAACTGAGTTACTTGCCCAATATCACACAGATAATGATCTTTGAAGGCAAGACTTGAACACAGGTCTTTCTGACTTTGAAGCAGGCTCTGTATCCATTATAGTCCAAAGTAGACCATAAAACCATTATTATTCCCATTAGATGAAGAGATTGAGGCTCAGACAGGGGGAATTGACTAGCCCAGACTCAATGTCTGGTGACCCAAACCAGAACTCAAGCACAAGTCTCTCTTGTGTTCTTTCCAGCACACCATAACGGCTGCCTTCAATGATGACTCGTATGAGCAGAGACAGAATGAAGTCATCCAGATGCAGACTCCAGTTTTCCTTGGGCTCTGATTCCCCAATCCGTAGGTGTATTCAATGAATCACCTTTGGGCTGGGTGGGGCCAGTCTGGGTCTTGAAGAAGAAAATGTGGATCTTCCCCTTGAGGGAAAGCCCTCCCCAAGCCTCCATACCTATTAGGATTTTTAGAGGTGAGGGACTATGGGTGTACAATATTGCATATACTGTATGACATGATCAATATGCTGGTTGGTTCTAAACCAGTTCTTCTCCCCTCCCCTCCATTTTAAGTGGTGTTATAAAGGCAAGTTCACTGACTAGTGGAGATGGGTGAGGATATATTAAGAAAAGCTACCCAAGGCAAAGAAAGAGAGAGAGAGAGACAGAGAGACAGAGAGAGAGAGAGGAGAGAGAGAGAGAGAGAGAGAGAGAGAGAGAGAGAGAGAGAGAGAGAGAGAGAGAGAGAAAGGAAGAAGAAAAAAGAAAGAAAGAAAGAAAGAAAGAAAGAAAGAAAGAAAGAAAGAAAGAAAGAAAGAAAGAAAGAAAGAAAGAAAGAAAGAAAGAGAGAGCTTAAATTAGCTGATCTCTAAGATCCTCTCCGCCCCCTAGAGAAACAGCTAGAGATCCAAGTAGATGAGAGGGAGTAATAACCATTTTTCTATGCTTCACAGTTTACAAAGCCCTCTGAAATCTATTATCTTCTTTAATCAACCCTGGGAGCTAAGCTAAGCAAAGGTTATTAGCTTTCATTAACAGATAAGGAAACTGAGGGTCAGAGAGATTAAGTGCCTTGCCAATGGCCACACAGCTAGTTAGTGATAGGACTGGAACCCAACCAGGGACGAGTGATTAGTAATCAGAAGGAAAAGGCTAATTACTAAATTACTTCTTTTTTAAAAAAATTCTAAATTTCTTCTTTTGAGCTTGCTTCTGCACAGTTGAGCAATCTACTGCTGGGGAAAAAGATTTTCCAGGATGGAAGGTCCTTTGGCTTTATTAAGAGATGTGTGGTCTCCAGTCCAATGGAAGTGACAGTGCCACTGTCCTCTGCCCTGGTCAGCTCATGTAGGGAATAGCGTATTTGGTTCTGGGCATAACAGAACTCCTTTGGGAAGGATGTTGATAAACTGAACAGTGTCTAGGATCATACAGGGACTTAACGTTCCTATCACATAAGGATCAGATGAAGGTATATTGGCCTCCTGGCTGTTCCTTGAACAGGACTCCTGACTCTGGGCATTTTCCCTGGCTGTCTCTCAGACCTGAAGTGCTCTGCATTCTCATGTCTGTCTCTCGACTTCAAGTCCCAGCCAAAACCTCACTCTATAGGAAACCTTCTGGATCCTCCTCCCCCACTTAATTCTGATGCTTTCCTGCTAGTAATCACCTCCCATTTATCTTGTCTGGATGTTGTTTATAATATACATGTTTGAGTGTTGTCTCCTCCGTTAAGATGATGAGTTCCTTGAGAGCAGGGACTGGTTTTTGCCTCTCTATATCTTAGCACAGTGCTTGCCACAGAGCAGGTTGTTTAATAAATGTTTATTGATTGACTGAGTGACATGCTTAACCTGAGAAGAGAGAAGACTGCAAGTGATGAAGGCAGGAGCCCCAGGTACTTGTCTTCAAGTATTTCAAGGACTGAGATGTAGAAGAGGAATTCATTTATTCTTTTTGTATCTGAGGGTAAGGGAAAGACTGGAAGCAATGAATGGGTAAGAGTTACAAAGAAACAAGTTTAAACTAGATTTAAAGAAAAACATTTCTAAATTCCAGCAGTCCAAAAGTGCCTCAGGAGGCAGTGAGTTCTCCTCAAGCTCAATCCTTCCTTCTGGAAGAGGACAAAAGAGATCAGGATGCCTTGACTTGGGAATAAATTGGATTTAAGTGAGGTAGCTAGTCTTCAGCCTCTCTGTCCTCTCCAGCTACACAGAGCAGAGAATGGAACAGTACTCCTGGAGTCAGGAAGACCTGAGTTAAAATTCCACCTAAGAAATGTACTAGCTGTGAGAGCCCAAATCCATCACTTTATTCTTATCTGCCTGAGCAGCACCTATTTTCCAGGGCTGCCGTGGGATAAATGAGATAATATCTTTCAAGTGCCACAAAAATGCTAGCAATTATTATGATCACTTGGCAGGCAAAAGGGATCCTTGCTCAGGTATGGGTTGGACAATATGGTCCTTCCCAACTCATGACATCCTACAATTCCAAGATTTGGAAGGTTTTGTGTTTGTTTCTGTGTCTTGTTGCAAGCTGGAGAAGGAAATGGAAAATCACTCCAGTCTGTTTGCCAAGAACATCTCCAATGGGGTCATAAAGAGTTGGACGGGACTGAAATGACTGAAACGACTGAACAATAACATCTCACTACAAGGCAATGAGCATTCATTAAGTGACCACTATTTGCCAGGCACTGTGCTAAGCACTGGGCTACAAAGAAAGGCACAAACAGTTCCTGCCTTCAAGGAGCTCCCAGTCTAATTCAAGATAAGAAGCTGAAAGGCGGAAGAGAGAGGACCAGTTATGAGGTAAGGCATGATGTCAGCATTCGAAAAGGCAGAGATACAGAAAGAGGATAAAGGTTGGCTGGCCTGGATCTCTTGCCAAAATGGAAACCCTGGGATGGACACCTCAATGGGAGAAGGAGGATGGTGTGGGGATATTCCAAGGTAAGAAGGCAGGTGAATAAGTGTGCATGCACTCGCGGCGTGTGCATGCACACACATGTATACAGCTTACACAGTCATATAATGATCTAATGTTTGCAAAGTATTTTCCATAAATTATCTCATTTGATCCAGCATTTAACATATTAACTAATATATGGCAGGTGCTTAATAAAGACTTGCTGCCTTGACTTCAACCTCACAACAACCCTAGGTGGTAGGTGCCATCACCATC
>CM053594.1:21936492-21954470 GCA_028646575.1 Pseudocheirus occidentalis
GTCTTGGAGATAATAATAATGATGATGATAATGGTGGTGATGATGATGATGATGGTGATGATGATGGTGATGGTGATGATGATGATGATGATGATGATGATGGTCTTGGAGATAATGATAATGATGATAATGGTGGTGATGATGATGATGGTGGTGATGGTGATGATCATAATAATGATAACAGTGAAACTGATTGTCATGGTAATGATGAATGAAAAAGCATTAATTAAGCATTATGTGCCAGACACTGTGCTAAGTGCCACCTGTACAAATACAAGTAAGAGAGATAGCCTCTGCCCTCAAGGAGTTTATTTTCTAATTGTAGCAGTTCTTAGTCTTTTTTGTGTCCTATAAACCTCTGACAATCCAATAGAGTCTAAGGACCCTTGTTCAGAATCACATTTTTAAATGTATAAAGTAAAACACATTGGATTACAATGCAAACCAATTAAAAGAAAATATACTGATCTTAATAGTTTAAAATAAATAAATAATCAAATATACTGATCCTAGTAGTTAAAAAATAAATAATAAAAATAAAAATAAATAAATAAAAATGTTGGGCCCTGGGTTATAAATTCCTGTAGCAAGGGAAGCAACGCATATTGGGAAGCTAGGAAATAGTGAGGGTGAAAGAGCTGGGGAATGGCCAGAAAGAGGCACTTAGTTGTTAATCTGAGCAAGATTACTGTCATTTTTAAGTATTGTAGGTAAAATGAGAGGTCTAGTCATTCAGCTAGATGATCTCTAAGGTTCTATGTGGCTTAAACACTCTATAGTAATGTCCTGAATTATCTCTTGGCACTGACATCCCCTGTTCTAAGGTTCCTCCCTGTTCTGACAGTCCCTGTTCTAAGGCCCCTCCCACCCCTGACATTCCTGTTCTAAGGCCCCTCCCAGCCCTGACAGCCCCTGTTCTAAGGCCCTTCCCAGTTCTGACATTCCCTGTTCTAAGGCTCCTCCCAGCCCTGGTTCTAGGATCCACAGCCCATCAATGGCGTTTATTAATCTCCTAGTCAGCATCCCTTCCTCTCTTTGCTGAGTTCCTAATGCAGGCTCAGACTCAGAATGGGAAGCCCAAAGAGGCTGCTGTGAGTCTGTTCTGCTGGGCCTGCAGAATTCAGGAGGCCCCGGCAGCTGCCAGCCGGTGATTAATCAGGCTAATTTCCCGCAGTACATCATCATTTCGAAAAGAGAGGCCCAGCTTGGGGGGAAAATAGGGCTGCTTTATTCTTGGTACAAATGAAAGATTAATTTTTAAGTCTTATTTAAATAACTCTCAAAGAGAAGCTTGCAGAAGAAATTACTTTTAATTGGCCAACTTAGTGCTAGCCCCTGAATGCCCGAGTGAGTGTAATGAGATTTGGGCCTGTTTGTCACCGAGAAGCGTCTTACTTCCCCTCCCTTTCTCCTTCTGAGGTCCAGCTCTCTCCCTGTGACCCGAGGTCTGTGCTCGGCCTCCAGAGCTGACTGCTGCTCATTAGGCAGAAGGAAGCCTGTTTCCTGGGGAATTTCTTCTTCTCTCAGGAGTCAGCATCTGACAGGATTTTTTTTTTACTTCCCTCCTGAAACTCTACCACTAAATTACTCCTGCAGTGGTTGAGTAGATTGGGAGCCCCTTGAGGACAGGGCCTGTTTCTGTTTATGTGTTCCAGTCCTCACTGTGGAACATGGTGCCTGAGGCACAGCAGGCATTTAATAAATACCTGGGAAGTTAAATTGAATTGAATTGTGGTGTGAACATTCTGGACGGCCAAGACAATGGAGTATAGGTCTTAGAAAGAGCAAGAGGTCTACAGAATATCAGGACTAGAAGGATTCTTAGACCACAGAATGTCAGGGCTGGGAGGAGCCTCAGAACAGGGGATGTCAGGGCTGGGAGGGGCTTAACAGGGGATGTCAGGGCTGGGAGGAGCTTCAGAACAGGGGATGTCAGGGCTGGGAGGGAACTTAGAACAGGAGATGTCAGAGCTGGTGGAAGTCTTAGAAGGAAGACTTTCAGTAAGGACCTGCTGAGGGATTGTGTGCTAGTGTCCAGGGATCCAACTAACTAGGGTCTCATCATCATGTTGGTCCCAGAGATTGTGACAGGAGAGAAGAACCCTGAGTTTTCAGTTAAACTCTTGAGCAGGTATGTGACACCACAATGCACAGAGCATCAAGCCTGGAGTCAGGAAGACCTGAGTTCAAATTTGACCTCAGATATATTAGCTGTGTGACCCTAGACAAGTCACTTAACCCTGTTTGCCTCAGTTCTCTTATCTGTAAAATGAGCTGGAGAAGGAAATGGTAAAGTCTCCAGTATCTCTGCCAAAGAAACCCCAAATGGGGTCACAAAGAGGCAGTGACAACTGAAAACACTGAAGAACGGTAAAGCTAACAGTGTGTGATACAGCAGATAGGGCCATTGGGCACGGAGCTGGGGGAGCTAGGGTCAGGTCCCACCTCTGCTACTGGCTACTTGTGAGACCCAACCTACCAGTGAAGGCATGTTGATCGACTCCAACCAGAAAAGGTGTCACTTCTTCAAGTAGCCATTCTGCTTGGCCCCAGGGGACAAAACTAGGAGCCATGGGTAGAAGTTACAAAGAGGCAAATGTAGGCTTGATGAAAGGACAAACCTGCCAACAATTGGAGCTTTTCAAAGATGGCCTAGGCCCCATTGAAGCAGAGGATGCCCATTGCCGACTCTCTTAAAGCCTTCCCTCATCAGACTGTAAGCTTCTATGGGACAGGGACTGTCTTTTCTTCTGCTTTTGTTTATGTCTCCAGGGCTTAGTATATTGATTAGCATGTAACACACACCTGATAAATGCTTGTTATCTATTGTAGATCTTTACTATGCTAAAAAAAAATAGTAATAATAATAATAAAACTCCTGCTCATCACTGTTTCTGCAGCTTGCTGTTCGACTCCTCTCATGTGGCAAAGTCCCTGGTGCTGAGTCTATTCTAGCTGAGATTTACAAGGTGGAAGGTCCACTGCTCAAATAAAAGCTGACTGAAATGTTCTTGGTTATATGGAAAGAGGAGGTTATCCCCCAGGATTTCAAGGATGTCCATCTCTATAAAAGAAAAGGAGGGGTGGATGGGTGGCACAGTGAATAGAGCACCAGCCTTGGAGTCAGGAGGACCTGAGTTCAAATCTAGCCTCAGAAACTTAACACAAAAACTATCCTGTGACCTTAGGCAAGTCACTTAACCCCAATTGCCCTCCAAAAAAAAATTTTAAATAATAAAAGAAAAGGAAATAGATTTTGCCATGACAATCACGGAGGTGGGGCAGGGTTATCTCTCATTCATTGATGGTGAGATTCTTGCCAGAGTCCTCTTTAATAGGCCAGTCCTTCACCAAAAAGACAGTCATCTACCCGAGAGCCAAGTGTGGCTTCAGAAAGGGCCAAGGAACAGTCAATATGGTGTTTGCTGCTTGACCACTCCAGGAGAAATGCCAGGAGCAAAACAGTCTGTACATAACATTCATAGACCCAACAAAGGTCATTTACACTGTCAGTTGTGAGGACTTCTGGAAAGTTATGTCAAAATTTGATTGCCTGGAGAAGTTCATCAGTATTGTACGCCAGTTCTAGGACAACATGCTTGTCCAGGTTCTAGATGCTCTTGTGCTTTCCCAGTCACCAATGGAGTGATGCAGGGCTTTCTCCCATGCTCTTTAGCATACTCTTTTCTGTGATGTAGTCCAGAATGAGGACAAACATGGCATCAAAGTCGGCTATACACCGATGATAAAATATCTAATTTGAAAAGGCTACAAGTCAAGGCTAACGTATAGGGAGAATTGGTGCATGACTTTTTCTTTGCAAATGATTATGCTCTCAATGTAGCCTCTGAGGTTAAGATACAATTATGGGTCAATTCTCTGCTGCTTGTGCTACTTTTGATCTAACAATTAACACCAAGAAAACTCAGGTTTTCCAGCATCATATCATCCATATAGGGAACCATTGGTTACAGCAAGTGAAGAAGCTTTGAATGCTGTGGATAAGTTCACTTACCTTGGCAGTATATTTCCAGGGATGTACACATAAATAATGAGGCTGATGGACTCATTGGTAGAACTAGCTCAGGGTTTGGTAGGTTCTGAAGGAACATGTGGAAGAGAAGAGGCTGTCTACCAAAGAAGGTCTACAGAACCATTGTGCTGACCTGTGAAACCTGGATGGCCTACCAACACTATGCCAGGAAATGGAACCACTTGAATCCATCTGAATTTTCTGAGGAAGATTCTAAAAGTCACCTGGCAAGATAAGATACCAGACAGTGAAATCCTTTCTGGAACTGAACTGCCAAACATTTGAACTCTACAGCAGAGACCACAACTCTGATGGGCTGGCCACGTTATTTGAATAGCAGACATACATTTGCCCAAAAGATTATTTTACTGAGAACTCAAACAAGGCAGGTCAAACATGGAGGTCAGAAGAAGTGATACAAGGACACTCCCAAGGTCTCTCTGAAGAACTTTGAAATCAGTTGGGAGACATGGGAGACACTGGCACAGGACCTTCATCAAAGAAGGCTCTGTGTTCTTTGAGTGAAGCAGAGTCACGGTAGCTCAAAAGAAATGTGAAATACGAAAAATTAGAGACATCTCCACGCCCAATGTTCCCATGGACTATTGGTACCTGACCTGTGGTAGAGCCTGAGCTTGTATTGGTATGATCAGTCACAGTCAGACATACTGTACCTTGACCCCAACATAGTGATGTCATTTTAGTCCTCTTTGAGAACAAAGGATAATAACCAACCAACCAATATCTGTCATTTGTAATCTTAAAGCCTTTCTAGGGAATTGAGAGATTTGCCTGATGTCAAACAATGTATATATCAGAGGCATAAACTGAATCCAGTTTTTCTGGGATTCAAGGGCAGCCTTTACCCACTAAACCACACTGCCTCTCAGGGGGAATACAAAGGCTAGGTCTAGGATGCTTCTAACTGACATTCTGCAATTATGAGAGATTTGAAGTAGGGAAACCAGCTAGGGGCTATTAAAATAACCCAGGTGAGGGGTGATGAAGGTCTGCAGTAGGGCAATGGGTCTATGAGAAGTCCTGTGGGCCAGAGTAGAGAGAAGGACGTAGATATTAGAGCTAATGTGGACTGTGTGGACATTGGTGATGGAAGAGGGGTAATTAAAGATCGTTCTGAGGTTCCTAATCCAGATGACTGGGAGGACTGATAATTCTATTAATAGAAACAGTCAAGTGGAAAGGATGAGTAGGTTCAGGTAGGGACAGCGGAGGGGGCAGGGTCAATAATGTGCCTAGTTCAGAATGAACTGGTTTTGAGGCACCAGAAGGACATCTGAATGGAGATATTGAGCAGAGACTTCATAGAATCCTAGATATAGGACTGGAAGGGACCTCAGGGGTCACTTAACCCATCACCCTTGTTTTATAGAGAAGGAAACTGAGACTTAGGGATATTAAGCGATTCTCCATCCAATAATGGGACCTCTCACTGGAGAGATACCAGAGCCAGGCATATAATTAGTTAATCTGTGGTGCTAAGGGGAGGGAAGCTGTGACAGGGACCGGCTACTTCCTTTGAGGTTATCTCCCCCATGCCTTGCTATGAAAGAAGAGACTCTTTACCTCTGTTTTTCCCCTGCCCCTCCTCTTCACCTCTCCATCAATTTTAATCAGAGCTGCCAATCAGAGCAGGCATGTCTTAGGTGAATCCCAGTGGCAGAGGCCCAGTGTTTACAATAAAGCCAAAACTAACAAGAATGCTTCAGGAACGGAAATATCTTCAACTTTCTGAAGACAAATTAAACACACAAACATACCCACAAATCCTTTGGGTTTCAACCACTGCTATTGAAATCTTTCTAAAATATTTGAAGACACTTGTCTAACTTGGTTAGTCCAGTCCAGAGAATATCATTGCATCTTTCAGAGGAAAAGAGATAAAAGTGTGAGCTTGGTAAATCAATTAACCTCCCTGAGACTCAGTTTCCTCATCTGTAAGAGGAAATATTTGGATTAAATGACCTCTAAGGTCCTTCTCAGCTCTAGATCTATGATATTGAGCTGTTTTACCTGTAAAATGAGGGGTTTGGAATAATGACCTATCAGGTCATCTTTAGTTTTTAAGAGAGATTCATCTACAGAAGATGACAAGCCGGTCCACTTTAGGACAGCTCTCAGTGATGGGATGTTTTTTCCCAATGTCCTAGATTGGCTTCTTAGAAATTTCCATCTAGTTCTCCCAGTTCTGTTCTCTGGATCATGCAGACATCACTGGTGGTCCTCAGGCAGAGGTGAGAGAAGTGTTGTTGGGTGTACTGTCCCATGAGATGTCTGGTTAGCTGACCACAGGGTTAGATGGTGGGCGAGATCCCCTCTGGCTGTGACTCTGGGGATTCTCTGATGCCAGGATTTCAAAAAGACAGAATCTCTTCCAGGGCCCATGGTAGATCATTGTGGACACGAGGAACATAGTGTAAAGTGACTAGGGGACAGAGCAAAGTCCCGGCCTTACACAGCAAGCAGAGCTGTGAAAATAGACCTTTGGTGTAAGGGACAAGGAGTAGGAGGGGCAGAGAGTCAAGACAGGGGAGCACGTGGACAGATCAGGCTGGGATGTGTTTCAAATGGTTTTCTAGTCTGAGCTTTCTTTCAGGCAACTGAAATTGCAGGGCAAGAGGGTTATACCATATATATGTACATATATATACATACACACATTTATATATGTATATATACACATATGTGTGTAGAGGATATATTCCATATATACATGTGTGTATGTGTGTTTATACACTATTTTAGTACATGCATAGAATCCTGTGTGTGACCTGATAACAAGAATCAGTAAATAATAGAAACACATGTGGTCATTTTAATCCTGAGAAAAGAGTTAATAAAATACTGGAAAGATGAGAAAGAATCAAACATTGGTAGCCAAAGTACATAAAGTGATTTGTCCATCACACCCTGGGCAAGAGAAAAATAAAACCACAGAATGTCAGAATTGTTAGAGAACTTAGAACAGGAGATGTCAGAGCTGGGAGGGAGGTTAGAACAGAGGATGTCAGAGCTGGGAGAGAGGCCTCAGAACAGGGGATGTCAGGACTGGGAGAGGCTTAGAACAGAGATCTGAGAGAGACCTCAAAGGTCTCATTTTACATAAAAACAGAGGTTGTATGAAGGCTCGGATTTGCCAGCCGTATCTCCAGGCTGTTAGTGACCAGAACCGGGATGGTAAAGCTAAGAAGAAAGGAGAAGAAAGGCCCGGTACAGCACTCTAAGGTCAATGGAACACTACATGCACTCTCTCCTTTGATCCGCAGTAGTTCTGGCTCCAGTTCTTTGCCCGGTTCCATACTTTCTGAGGAGGCCGTGGACAGCAGTCTGGCCATCTGGCGATCATAGGCCTGGGAGAGGAAAAGGCATGAAGGTGACACATCACTGCATCAGGGTTTGGGCCACCACAGAGGCTTCAGCCAAGTTCTGAAGCTTTGATGAGGGACAGATTCAACTGTGCAGTGTGACCTGCTCTTATTCCCCCAAGATCCCACTCAACAGTGATGTCCCCATCTCAAATCTAGGGGTGTGTGTGCACATGTGTGTGAATATGTGTGCATGTGTGTGTGCATGTGTGTGTGTGTGCATGTGTAAAGAGAGAGAGCAAAGAGGAAAAGGGAGTGGGGACAGTTGCTCTCTGCCACACTGGTACACAACTTGGGCTGGGAGCTCCATCAGGAAGGGCATCGAGGCATTGTGAACCCCAGTTTGAATCCCAGTGCAGACCTTTCCTAGCTGTGCGACCAAGGATAAGTCCCCAGGCTCTCAGAAGCAGAGCTGGGAGGGGGGGTCACAGGGCCCCTCTGATCCAAGGTTCTAAACCTGGGGTCTGAGCTAATTTTGTATTATTATGTGGATGACTATTTCAATAGCATTGGTTTCCTTTGTAATCCTGTATATTTCACTGTATTGATAAGCATAATTCTAAGGAGTCCATAGGCTTCCCCAGATGCCAAAGGGGTTGAGGACACATAAAGGTCAAAGCCCTTGATCTGATTCAACCCCTTCATTGTACAGATGAGGAAAACTGAGGCTTTAACCATAGTCACACAGCTCATAAGAGGTAGAATTTGAATTCAGGGCCTTCAACTTTAGAATAAGAGCTCTTTCTACTACCCAACATTGCCTTAGCCCCTCTTTGAGCTTAGTTTCTTCCTCTCTAAAATGGTAATAACACTTGCAATACCTGCATAGGGGTCATAATTTTTGCACAGGGTGTGTATAGTTGGGCTTAGAGTCAGAAAGACCTGAGTTCAAATCCAACCTCAGACACTTAGGAGCTAGTGTAAGACACACTTACTAGTCTGACCTTGGGTAAGCCGCATGACCTTTGTCTGCCTCAGTTTCCTCACCTGCAAAATGGAGAGAACATAACACCTCTGTCCCATGGTTGTTATGAGGATCAAATGAGATGGTATTTGTAAAGAACTTTGTAAATCTGCTCCTCCCCCTTCCTCCTTCTCCTTCTCCTTCCCCTCCCCCTCCTCCTTCTCCTCCCCCTCCCCCTCCCTCTCCCCCTCCCTCTCCCCCTCCCCCTCCCCCTCCCCCTCCCTCTTCTTCTTCTTCTTCTTCTTCTTCTTCTTCTTCTTCCCCCCAAAAGGTGGAGAAAGGACCTGGAGACCTGGGTTATTTACTTGGGAAGAACTGATCACATACACACAAATTACTCTTGAGTGAATCTTTTTTCAATATGGGGAAAACAACTGAGAGCCTGGGTCCCAGCCAAGTGCTCAAAATCTCCTTCTAAGCGGCTTTGGGAATGTATAGAGAGCCAAGATGTCCTGGCCCTGCTCTTCCAGTTCTGGGGCCTGACCTTCTCTTAAGCAAAAAATTCCCAGTTGTCATCAACCACTAAGATGAGCAGAACCGGCTTGACCACTTGGCCCTGCAAAGGGGCGTGGCAAGTTTTGATCTGTTGCTCCTCTTCCCAGAAACTTACTCGACCTATATGTTCAGCAGAACCCAACTCGCCTCTCTCTGAGCCTCCGTGTTTATAGCCCAACAGTGACACTCCATCTTCTTCTCCACCTGGCTGACCCAGAAATTCCCCTGCCATTGTGGGCCCAGAGTAAATGACACTGCTTCCCAGGGTTGGGGGTTTGGGGGCTGGTTTGACTCACCCACCACCCACAAAGAGGCCACTAACACCAAGGAAACACCAAGACAAAGGTCTCCCTGTCATATTGTTCTCCATCTGCCAGAAAATTCATAGTATCCTCAAATTTCTGAAAAGGCCATTAGAACAGAGAATGTTAGAACTGAGAAGGGCCCAAGAACATAGAATATCAGAGAATATAAGGAGGGCCTTAGAACAGGGAATGTCAATGCTGGGAGGGAGCTTAGAGCAGAGACAGAAGAAGTCTTAGAACAGAGAGTACCAGAGCTGGGAGGGAACTTAGAACAGGGAATGTCAGGAATGGGAGGGGTCTGAGGAACAGGGGATGTCAGAGCTGGGAGGTCCTCAATTCTTTGAATTCAGAATGTCAGTTAGAAAGTGCATTAGAGTATTAAAAAGTTAAAACTTAAGGACTCAGAATATAAAATGCCTGAGTTGGGGGTGGAGTGGGTGGCCTATCTGTTTTCAGAATTCTCCGTTTGGTTAGGACATTTTTTCTGACATTGAACTTCCACCCTTTGCTCCTAGGTCTGCCTTGCGTCACATCCCGCCCCCAAAGTTTAACAATGGATCATTATCTTGTTCTCTCCAGTCTTCTCTACTCCCAGCTCAGGTCCTTTACCCTTCAATGAGGCACGAATTCAAGGTCCTTTGCCATCTTGGTTGGTCCTCCCTAGGTCCTCTCCAGTTTAAGCCTTGGGTCCCAGAATTGAACACAGTAGCCCAAGAGTGGTCTGGCCAGGGTAGAGTACAGCACAAATATTACCTTCTGTTGTTCCTGGACACTTTGCATCTCTAAATGCAGCCCAATATCACAGTAGTTTTAGGGGCTACTACATTCTGCTGATTCATACTGAGCTTGTAAAACAATGAAGTCTATATGACCAAGCCAAGTCAACCAACCTCACTTGTCTTCACTCTCGTCTTTGAAAACAAGACCAACTCAATTTCCCTGTGCAGAAAGCAAACCCCTCTGTCACTTCTCTCCTTGCTAATAATCTTCCCACCAAACATTCCCTAATAGTTTTCTCCACCCGAGATCAACATCTCCCTATATACCATTTTGGTTTTAAATAGATGAGGAAGGAGATGTTTCAAAGAGAAATCTAATTGGATGTGGGCAGCAACTTTCACTTGTGCCCGATGCCAAAGTCCCCTTCATCCAAGAGGAATTCTCTGCCATTAAAATAAGTCAGTTGGAAGGATTCTTTCTCTATGATCTATGAGGTCTCCCCATTGCCAGGATTCACCTGGAAGCCAAATGAATTAATGCCATCTTGAGCTGTATTAAAAGAGGGAGAAAGGCCAAGTCTAGCAAAATGGTAGTCCCGCTATACTCAAATGGGGATAAGGATTGGACGTTCAATTACACTGCTCTCACAAATTTCCAAGTGAGAAAATTCCCTCTACCAGTACAGGTCGCCATCTCCTCTGCAACTTACAGTCCTAAAAGATTTAGCTAGAGTCTCTCACTGAGAGAGGAAGTAACTTGCCCAGGTTCACACAATATGGATCAGAGATGGGACTGGAACACAGGTCTTCCTAGTTTTAAGGTCAGTTCTCTATCCACCACACTAGGTTATTTCTCTTGTACTCAAATAAGATAATGTCTATAATAAATCTTGCAAATCTCAAAGACAGTGATTTGAAAACACAAGTTATCTTGATTGTTACTGTTATGATTTTGCCTTGGTCATACCATGTCTTGAGTATGGCTTGGTCCTGGATACCACATTTTAAGAACAATATTGATAAACTAGACAGTGTCAGAGAAGGGCAACCAGGATGATGAAGACCTTCCAGCTCATGACAAAAAAGATTCAGCTGAAGGAACTAGGAATGCTAACTTGAAGAAGGGAAAACTCAGAGAAAACATAACTATACTGAAGTTTTCAAGTACAGGCAAGAGGGATAGACTTCTGGTTGGCCCTTGCGAGCAGAAATAAGAACAATGAATGGATATGGCAAAAAAGCAAATTGTGGTGCAACTTCAGGAAAATACTACCTAATGGGGAGAGCTATCCCAAGATGCAATGGGCTGCCTGAGGAAAAAGGAGGTTGCCTCTTACTGGAGGTCCTCAATCAATGGCCAAAGGTTCCTTCACGTCTTTGTTTTCTCAAATATCTAGCACATAGTGGGTCCTTAACTCATACTTGTTGAATTAAGGCTGAACCATCAGTTGTAGTGGCAGCTAGGTGATAGAGTGGGTAGAGTTCTGGGTCTAGAGTCAAGAAGAACTGATTTCAAAT
The DNA here is from genome assembly GCA_028646575.1 of Pseudocheirus occidentalis. NCBI lineage: Eukaryota > Metazoa > Chordata > Mammalia > Diprotodontia > Pseudocheiridae > Pseudocheirus > Pseudocheirus occidentalis. The sequence continues at coordinate 21,947,910 of CM053594.1, forward strand.
CCAGCTTCAAACACACTAGCTGTGTGACCCTGGGCAAGTCACTTAACCCTGTTTGCCTCAGTTTCCTCATATGTCAAATGAGAGGGAGAAGGAAATGGCAAAGTACTGCAGTATCTTTGCTATAAAAACCCCAAATGGGGTCATGAAGAACCTGACACAACTGGAAAATGATAAAATGAGTAGTTGTAGGGTATGGTATAGTTGGGAATTCTTATACAGTTTCAGGATGGACCAGGAGGTCTTGAGGTCCCTTCTAGGTCTGAAATTGTGGATTGTGGGATTCCTTCCATTAAACCTTCCCCCCTCCTCACCAGGAAGCTGTTTGATTCCTTATGGTGGCTGCCATTTTGGTTCCAGAACCTCCATCAGCTAGAAAAGCACCAGACTCCACCTCCTTCTTGCCTTTCCCATTCCCATCTTCCTTTGCTTAAAGAGAGGACCATATGTGGGCCCCGGGAATTTTTCCCAGGCTCTGTGATCTCCAAAATGAAGCGCCTTGGGGAGGGGAAGACAAAGGGGGAGGGAGCTGGCGGGGGAGAGCAATGGAATTTGTTATCTGCCCTATCTGCTCTTTGCTCCCCAGGTTGGGAGGAGGGAAGGCTCCCAAGTCTACTCACAGTGTCCGGAATGTGGGGAATGAGCCGAGTGAGCAGGAGCAATGGTGTGTGGGGAGGGAACATTCCAGTGATGTTTAAAAGTTGGAAATCCACCGTGGAGGAGGTTCAGTCCAGGAAATGCTGCCTTGAAAAAGAGCCGTTCGGGGCTCAAGTTGGGGAGATGCTGCCCTCCCCTCAGCCTCCTCCCCTGCCAGCCTCCTGGCTCTCTGTGACTCTGACCACTTCCCTGGTAGATTTTATTAAAGAAGGCTGGGGGGGGGGGGGGAGGTGGGAGAAATAAAAAGGAGTAAGGGTGGGTCAGGTTAGATAGCAGGGAGGTCAGACAGGGTTAAGCAGGTCAGGGCACATTTCTCTGTCTTCCTTAGTTCCTGAAGGCTCGGGATTATGGCTTAGAATTGTGCTATTTAATCAGCTGTTAGCAATTTAACCATTACGTCCCAGTGAGAAAATCTAAGACATTTCCTAAAAGGGGAGGGGGAGAGAGAGACTAAGATAGAAGGAACGTAAAGAAACGGGAGGGAGAGGGACCAAAACTCCACATAATTGAAAGTAGATCGTCTCCTATCTTTTCTTCAATTAAAATGAAGCACCCATTGGGTGACCAAATGAAGCCAGGGAGAGCGGATCACATGAGATTGCTGGTTAGTGCACTTGGTGGTCCAGCAGTAGAAGGGCCTGGGGGCCAGAAGAGAATGCCTCTGACACTTCCTAATGAAGTGACCCTGCTCAAACCAGAGGACCCTAGATCTAATGCTGGAAGTGACCTTAGGGGTTCACCTCACCCTATCCCCTTTTTATACAAATGAGGAAACAGGCCCAGGGATATATCGGGATTTGTCCATCACCACCCAAGGAAGCGTCAGAAGCAGAATGTGAAAGGAGGGCCAAATTCTGCGCTCTTTCCCCTGCTCCACACATCCCTCCAAGCCTCCTTCGTCATCTGGGGGGACAAGCAGAGCTAAGATTTGTAAAGCTAAGTTACAGGATCTCATTTAATTGAAACATCCACCTCCTGGCGTGCTCACAGTGAAGTTCACACGAGACACCCAATTTAAAAGCTCTTTGCAAACCTTCAGCTCTTTCCAAGTGTTAATCCCTGTTATTACTGTTGGCTTAGTATGGGGAGTATAACATGGGCAGGTAGGTGGCACAGTGGATAAAGACCTAGACGTGGAATCAGGAAGACTTGAATTCAAATCCAACTAGCTGTGTGACCCTGGACAAGTCACTTCACTGTGTTTTCCTCAGTTTCCTCATCTGTCAAATGAGCTAGAGAAGGAAATAGTAAACCATTCCAGTATCTCTGCCAAGAAAACCCCAAATGGGGTCAGGGAGAGTGGGAAAGTATTGAAATGTCCTAAATGACTAAATGACAGAATGTAGGGAGTAATAGTAGCCAGGACTGAAGAGATGAGCACAAAGAATGGGTGACTGGGGGAGACAGGGCCAGGGTTGGGACTAAGGCCCCCAGTGCTCCAAGAGCAAGCCGCCACTCAGCACAAGCCCGAGACTGACAAGTCTTGGCCCTGGGGTGGTTCTCCACGTAACTGATATTGATTCTCAAAGGAAAACATCGTCACCATGTCCTCGGCTGGTAAATGATTTCAGCCAGGCAGTTCCACGAGATATTTGGCTCAGAGTCTGTGAGTGCTTAGAAATGAAACTGTTCTGCAAGATCCTTTAGCAAATGAATTTTCACACATTTTAAAAGACAGACACATGCTAGCCTTGCCTTTCTTGGAGCCCCTCAGATTGAACCACTCCCCCTCCAAGTGGCTTGGCTCTCTGGCCAACTGCACCCCCAGCCACATTCTGGCTCAAAAAGGCAATGGGCCAAATGGAGAAAACAGCTGGGGCTTCCCTTGGGGGGAATAGACCAGAGAGACAAGAGAAAATATGACCTTTAGCAGCATTCTTGGAACCGGGATGGATCGGTCCTCTCTCTACCCTTATCTAGAGCAGCTACGCGGTACAGTGGATAGAGCACCAGGCCCAGAGTCAGTAAGACCTGAGTTCAAATGTGACTTCAGCCATTAATTGTGTGACCCTGGTCATGTCACTTAACCCTGTTTGCCTCAGTTTCCTCATCTGTCAAATGATGTAGGGGAACTCACAGCCCTCTAAGGTACCAGTCAGCTCAAAATCTAGGATTCTAATTTTACAAGTAGAGGTCCTGGGGCCCAGAGGAATATGGAAGGAATTGTTGCTCAGTCATGTCTGACTCTTTGTGATCCCATTTGGGGTTTTCTTGGCACAGATACTAGAGGGGTTTTCATTCCCTTCTCTAGCTCATTTTACAGATGAGGAAACTGAGGTGAAGGGGGCTAAGGTACTTGCCCAGGGTCACATAGCTAGGTAGTGTCAGTCTTTGGATTTGAACTCATGTCTTCCTGGCTGTAGGCTCAGCACCATCCACTGCACCACCTAGCTGCCCACAGAAAGAATGAGCATTTATGATAGGCACTGTGCTAAGAACCTTACAGATATTTTCTCCTTTGGTCTTCACAACAGCCCTGTGAGATAGGTGCTATCATTAGCCCATTTTACAGTTGAGGAAACTGAGGTAAATAAAAGGGAAGGGACTTGCCCAGGGTCACACAGCTAGGAAATATCTTAGAACAAAGGTCTAGTCTTTGCTCAGTAGCAAAAGCAGGACTCGAATCCACGTTTCTCAGCTGCCAACCCAGGGTTCTTCCCCCCATTCCACCCTGCAGACAATCATTCATGGCAGTGAATGGAGAACTGTGAACATGTTTCATACAAGCCTCTGAGAAAGCACCAGAGGGGATAAGGAGGAGAGTTAAAGTGAGAGCAATCCTTAAAAATACACAAAACATGAAGTGACAGAATTTATGGAGACAGCTAAGCTGGGGTGGTTAAAGGAACCATCCAGATACAGTAAGCTTAAAAAATTAGAGTTTACATTATCGAAAGAGGTCCTAAGGTAAGGGATAGCTGGGGTGCATCTCCAAAAAGGACACTGGATTTTTGTCAGAAGACTTAGATCCTGATTCTGCTATCTGTTGTAGGTTGTGTGACCTTGGCTAAGTCTCTTAGCTTCTGTGGGCCTGAACTGTAAAATGAAAGGGTTGGGCTAGAGCAGGAGTTAATAACCTGCAGTCCACAGACTCACCAGGGTAGTCCAGGAGGAAGAAAAACCACATCCTTGCTTTTGCTAACCTTTAATGCTATTTATTTTATTTTATGCAATAAAAATAATACTTTTAGAAAGGGCCCATAAACTTTGCCTGCTTGCCAAGGCAATCCAACCTCCCCGAAAATATTTTAAAATCTCAGCCTCAATGATTTCTAAGAACTTTCTCAGCTCTGACATATCTTGTTTTAAGCCCCTCCCAGCTCTGACATTCCCTGTTCTAACTGCCCCCCCAACCAGTTCTGAGCCTTCTCCCAGCCTCTAACATTCTATGCATGTATGTGTATATGTATATACATGTATATTGTGTGTAGACATAGAAAGCAAAAAAAGGAAAGGAAATAATAGTCCAAACATGTGAGATGCCCCATGTGCTGTGGAGGTGTGTGACTAAAACATCAACATCAATGGGCCTTGGTCAGGGGACATCTCATCACCTGAGACCCCTGAGCCATTGATGAAACCACAGGGGACAGATGGTCTGAGAGAGGGCCCTCCCCTGGCCTCAGCACATACCTGGAGTCCCAGGGTCCTGACATCCTGAGTCTGGAGCTGGGCCTCAGCGATCAGGGCACCAAGGCCTGAAGATGTCAAGTGGCTTGCCATGTGTGTGGTCACACACAGAGAAGCATCAGAGGTGGGATTCTCCATCTTCTCTCTGTCTCTCTTTCTCGCTCTCTTTCTCTCTGTCTCTGTCTCCCTCTCTCTCTCTCTCTCTCTCTCTTTGTCTGTCTCTCTCTTTCTTTGTCTGTCTGTCTGTCTCTCTCTCTCTCTCCCTCCCCTCTCTGTCTCTCACTGTCTCCATATGTCTTTCTGTCTTTGTGTGTCTCTTTCCCTACCCATCGTCCCTACTCTGAACTTTAAAAAAAATTTTTTTTTATAACTGTATATCCCTATGGTTGGTTTCCTTTGTAATTCTAAAGCATTTTATTTGATGCATTTAAGAACATGATTCTAAAACATGTTCATAGGCTTCACCAGACTGCCAATGTGGTTCTTAACCAACAAAAAAGCTTAAGGTAGGTAAGTAGATTTACCTACCATGGCATGCATGTGTGTATAGTGTGAATATACATGTAAATTAGTTAATAAACATTTATTAAGTACCTACTATATGCCAGGCACATGCTAAGTGATGGGGCTACAAAGAAAATCAAAGGCCAGTCCCTGTTCTCAAGGCATCCACGGTCTAGTGGGGAGCCCATCCAGCTGTTCACTGATACACCTCCATGCATATACAGATACACATGCACACACATACATATACACACATACATATACATAGACACATACATGTGCCTACACACATACACATAGACAAATATACATGCAGATACATGTATACAGATACACACAATAGCTATACACATACATGTGCACATACATGTACGTGTATGTGTATGCATTATAACCCAGAGATCCCAGTACAGGCGTTCTATCTGGATGCCCACATAACATTTGCTTCTCCATCATGAGGCACAGAGATGACCATCCTTTTTTCCTACCATTCTCTGTGTTTTCCTGCCAGGATTCTCTCCCAGGTCTAGCAGGGGATGTTAGAAGAAGGCTGGCCCAGCTCTAATTTCTGTCCCCAGCACATTCGTCATCCACTCTGCGATCTTCACTGATCTCCCTGGACCTTTACCTCGGCTTGTGTGGCTCCCACTCGGGCCCACGTGACGGCACATTCCTTGTGCTAATGAGCTTACAGTCTGTTTGGCCATATGGGGAAGGTAGGGTGTCATAAAGGAAAGCTGCAGGCAAACTTCTCCCCTCCCTCCCTGATCCAGACTTGGAGGCGAAGCATCACACTTGTGGCAGAGGGAAACAAATTGACAGCCCCGAGCCAGATGGGATGCTGCAGCTAGCTCTGCTCATGGCCCTGGGTAGCCACACAACTCAAATACCTCTCAGCTCCTCTCATAGAAATCATTAAAGTTAAGGACAGACAAGGCCAATTAAACCACCTCTAGCCAAACCCAAGTTAGCCTGGGCTTCCTTGGAAAATAGGTGGGCAAAAGGCCTTTCTCTTGCCAGACCTTAGAGGAGAAACACCTGAGTGTTTCTGAGTTGGAGGGAGGGCTGCGGGGGGAGAAACAGCGGGAGCACCTTCATTCTATAGCGATGGAACAATAAAGATCAATGCAATGCTATTGACTGATTGGGCATTGCCGACTTAAGGTCACCAGTCAATTAATAGTGTCTGTCAGGAATCAACAAATGACCTAAGTGCCTCTGATACGGCTTCTGCAGGCAATTGTGGTGGCTGCTTTATTAAACTGATGGCCTCTGTCTTTATTAGGAAATGTTAGGGATAAGTGCTGAACTTGCGGTTTCATTGAGATAGAGAGATGGATAAATGGATGGATGGATGGACAGATGGATGGACAGACAGATGGCCAGATGGCCAGATGGACGGTTGGACAGACGGATGGATGGATGGATGGATGGATGGATGGATGGATGGATGGATGGATGGATGAACAGATGGATGGATGAACAGATGGATGGAAGAGTGGATGGATGGACAAACGGACGGATGGATGGACAGATGGATGAATGGATTCAGAGATAGAAGAATAGACAAATATATACGATATACATAGATATAGAGACAGAGATAGAGATAGCAAAACATATAGATGATAAATGATAGCTACATACGCGTATTTATACATAGGTACATACAAATATTCATAGAGATAGATGGAAAGAGATAGCAAGAGATATGGATGATAGAGATAGGGAGATTATAGATAAGCAAAAGGAGAGAGAAGAGGAGAGAAGGGA
>CM053594.1:21954570-21995721 GCA_028646575.1 Pseudocheirus occidentalis
GGGAGGGGAGGGGAGGGGAGGGGAGGAGAAGGGAGGGGAGGGGAGGGGAGGGGAGGGGAGAGGAGGCCATTTGTTAAATGCTTACTCTGTACCAAACACTGAGCTATGCAGACAACTCCTGGATGAGGGAAACTGCCCCTGTGTAGGTACATACAGATCAGCCCTTGTTCCACATGTAACAATTTTAGTTCCCTGGGGCACTGAGTAATAAAGTGACTGGTTTAGGGTCACACAGCCAAGATGTTCTTCCTGGTTTGAGGATCAGTTCTCTCTATCCAGTCCCATAAGCTTTTATTACATTAATATGTGTATTGTTTATGGTTATTGTTTTTCTAAAAACTAATCTGCTCTCTCTCTCTCTCTGTCTTGTCTATCTGTCTCTGTCTCTCTGTCACACACACACACACACACACACACACACACACACACACACACACCACCACTACCACCACTACCACCATCACCTTTCCCCCTGTGCTAAGAACTCTTACAAAGTCAGACAGGGTTAGAAAGGAAGCTTCATGAGAACTCTCCTCCAACCATAGGTCATATCTTGGAAGCCCTTTCCTGGCACTCACTCCCTGGAGCAGGTAGAACAAGCATTTTTATTATAGTCATTTAATAGATGAAGAATCTAAGACTCACCAAGCTGGTAAGCCGCCCAGGCGGAGGTCCAACAACGATGAGCAGCCTGGGAGCAGAGGCAGCAGCAAGCTGAATGTTCCCAAACATGGAGACCCAGGAAGAACCTTGGAAGCTGGTCCTATGCACAAGAAAATCTGAAATCCAGAGATAGAAAGTGATTTGCCCGAGGTCACAGGTTGTGTTCAATTTAACAACCTCCGTGTTTCCCTCTAGGAATATGGGGAACTCCAGGGAAATATAGGCAGGGGACTCAAATTCCTGCTAGAGCTGGCTGTAAAGCCAGGTTTTAGACTTGGCCTCAGACACATATCTGTGGCGTGACCCAGACAAGTCACTGAATCTCTCAGTGTCCCCAGACAACCCTCTAGTCTGGGACTATAAACTGCAGTAACTTCAGACAACCACCAAGCTTTTATTAAAGCACCTACTATGTGTCAGGTACCATAGTAAGCACTGGGGATACAAAAGAAATTTAAAAGACAGTCTCTGCCTTCAGTGATCTTACTGTTTAATGGAGAAGATGGCACACAAGCAACCCTGTACAAACGAGCTATGGACAGGCTAGATTGTAGAATCAACAGAGGCATGGGGGAAGGGGGGGCAACCTGCCTAGATGGAGAGAATTTCCTCACCTTAAACTTCCCTATACCCATGAAATCACAGATTCATTCCCTATTCCTTTTCTGGGACTGGTGTTCCAGGTCTCTTTCAACTTCAGGCATAAAATAAATGTTTATTGAATAGATCCTAGAACTTGTTATTTGATAGCCTTGTGACCTTGGACAAGTCACTGGGTATCAGTTTCCTCAACTGTATAGTGAGAGGCTGTTGGACTCAATGGCTTCCAAGGTCTCTCCCAGGTCTAAATCTTTGAGCTCTTCCATCAGGCCTCCACTATTCAAACTCCGATCAAAGCTCGACATTATCCTCCCATGATGAAGCACCTCCTAATTATCACAGAATCATTTTCATTAGTTATAATAAAACCTTACACTCATATGTCATTTTTTCCTTTCTAAGTGCTCTCTATCTCCTGCCTAATGAATAGTGTTGGAATTGACATAATGAAGTGTCTGCCCTGCTTGAGTTTCTGGACCAAATGGGGAAAATGTTTTTCCTCCTGACCGTTGGTGGAGTAGGGGAAAGGAACAAACCTAGTCATATGTTGACGATTCACCCTCGTTTCAGTTCTGTTTTCTCCGTGATGCCACTAACTAGAATGCCCCCATTGACACTGACCCTGCTCCCCATCCCAGAGAGACATCATACATGTAGAAAGAACCATTGACTCTCAAGTTAGGTGATTGCTATCTGAGGAAGCTCATTGTTCAAATGAGGAAACTGAGTCCTAGAGAGGTTAACTAATTTACCCAGGGGCACAGGAGCCCCATGCTAGTCAAGACTAGAACTAAGGTCTTTCTGATGCCAACCCCAGCACATTATCTCCTCTACTGCATTGCCCCTCATCAATGCAAAGAAAAACAGACAGAGATACACAGAGAGAAGCAGACAGAGAAATAGAGAGACACAGAAACAGTGAAAGAGAGAGAGAGAGAGAGAGAGAGAGAGAGAGAGAGAGAGAGAGAGAGAGAGAGAGAGAGAGGAGCCCAGCAAGGGAATGGCACTTCAGAGAAACCTGACAGATGTGTATCATTTCTAGACTCCTTCCAGAGTGCTAGAAGCAGATTTTCACATTACAGGAGCCGCAGGATACTCAGAGACCCGTGCCAAAAGTGGAACTCTTCCCACCGGGCCCCCAGCACGCTTTCTGGGGGAAAATGGTACAGCTGGAAATGCCATCTTGCCAATGGGGGCCCACAGTGGCGGTTCTGACCGCTTGTGTTCATGGTGGATCCCAGAGCACTTTTCATTGGAGTTGGGTTGTTCCACTCAGCCCACATCCTGGCCTAGGTCCAATTCAGGTAATTACTTTCTGCCTCTCTGAATTCCCCCTGCCGTCTGGGTTGGATACAGTACTTTTCCCCCTTCGTTTCATAGCCTGAAAATGCAATATAATGATGCTCTGCCCTACTTAACAGCTGCCGAGCTTGCCTCCACAAACACGGGGAGCTCAGGGGGAGGAGAGAGAGGAGAATGGAATTCTTATGGGGGTCAGCATTCCCAGCAGACAAGGCCACGGACAGGTCACATCCCCTGGCCCATGACCAGGATCTTCCAGCTACCTACCAGGGCCTGAAGTCTCCCCTGTTTGGTGTCAGCCCAGACAGAGATTGGGCTGGGGAGGAAGAGGTAAGCAAAGTGAAGGGAAGCCCTCCCAGCAGAGATTCCAGCAGGATACTGGATCACAAGGAGATACTTTCCGCCCATAGTTTAAAATGCAACATTCAAGGTGTTGAGTTTTTGACAAGTGGGGGGTGGAGTGAGGCTACATGTCTATGTTCTGTTTTGAGCTCCTAACTCTAGAGCTGGCAAGGTCTCTAAGATCACTTTACAAAGCAGGAAACTGAGGAATGGAGAAGGAAAATGGCAGCCCTGGTCTTAAGAGCCAGAACTTAGAGGTCATAGAGAACTATCCTCTCGAGGAAGTTGCGCTAGAGACTGAGGCCTGAGTCACCTAACCGTTGTGGGTCTCAGTTTTCTGCTCCATAAAATGAAGGAGTTGGACAGGACATCCTCTAAGGTCCCTTCAAGGTCTAGATGACTTGTCCAAGGTCAGCAAAGCCGTGATTTGAACCTGAGTCATCTGGGTCAACATTCTTCCCATGGTTTCATGTTCATATATAATTCCAGAATTAGAGGCCGGTGTGGCCTGGTCCATAAAGGTTCAGTGTTTGAGTCAAGGACACCTGGGTTCAAGACCTGTCTCTGACACAAACTAGCAAACAACTGTAGAAAAGTGACCACATCTCACTGACATGGGTAACTCCTAAAAGGCGCTGGTCACATGTTACCTTTCTGGGATGATTCCACCTGCTCTTCCATCCAGTCAAACTGACCTTCTGACCGTCCCTCACACCGGCCATTCCATCTCTCCTCCCTGCTTCCTTCAGAGTTCAATTCAAACACCACCTGCTACAGGGAGGTCTTTCCCAATCCCCCCTGCTACCAACTGCTTTCGGTATTAATTTCTACACATGTCCCCCTTTCCCCACTAGAATGGAACCCCCTTGAAGGTCATATAACTAGAGGGGGTTTCCCACCCCTGCTCTACATCTAGAGATTTAGAATTGGAAGAGATCTAGGCTCATTTTACAGATGAGGAGACTGAAATGACTTATCTAAAGTAACGCAGAGGGCAAGCATCAAGGTGAGATTTGAATCCAGCTTCTCTGACTCTGTAGCCTAGCACAATGCCTGGAACGTAGCAAATGTTTAATAAATGCTTACCGACTGATGGGTTGGTCGATTGAATTCTAGAGATACATCCCCAGCGGGAGACTCCCTGCTAGAATTTCTCAGACCAATGAAATAGCAGATGATGATAAATATAAGAAGAATTCCAAAGTGTCTGAATCTGGCATCCAAAGAAGATTTTTAAAATCAGGAAACTGTTAAGAGCTATGGGTTTGTGCAGGTGGCACGGCACAGTCTGGCCATGGCTTGGATTCTCTGCTGTCCCTCTGGGGGCTGCCTCAGATCAGGGCAGAGGAGGGGAAGCTCGGGTGCCCTGAACCCAGGGACCAGCAGCCCGACACCACCCCCAGACCTCTGTCTTCCTTCTCCTTTGTCTTTTTCACAGAAGTGAAAGGTGCTGGGGCCCCAAGCGCCTGCCTCTGCACCACCGGGGGCCCCCCTCACTGATCTGCTGCCTGCTGCCAAGGCTCCCAGTACAGCCTGCTTGCGGTTGATGACTCAAAAGGGAAGAGATTCTAAAATAAACAGTCTGACAGTCACAGGCAGGAGCCCCCGCTGTCTGGGTGACAGCCCTCCGGGCTCAGAATCAGGAAATGTGCGATCTGGAACAGGATCCCTAAGCGGCCTGCTCTGCCTCTTGGTGCAAGAGGTGACTCTCCTAGGGAAAGAGGCAGTGGCCCATGAAGCCAGGGACTTAGTCAGCAGGAGTTGGAGGAGCACCCAGCAGAACTGGGAGGGGTCATAGAATAGGGGATGTCGGGGGTGGGAGGAGCCTTAGAACAGGGGATGTCAGGACTGGGAGGAGCCTTAGAACAGGGATTATCAGAGGTGGAAAAACCTTAGAACAGGAAATGTGAGAGCTGGAAGAAACCTGAGAACAGGGATTTTCAGAGCTGGAGCTTGAGCTCCAACGATCCTCAGAGACCATCTCGTCCCACCCACTCATTTACAGACGAGAGCACTTGAGGCTCTCCATATCACTGAGAGAGAGAGTCCTCTGTACTTGGTGCCGCGCTAGGCTTAGCTTCAAGGACACTTTACTTTCCCTGGGTGACACAGACCTAGAAAGTGAGGATGTCAGCACTCGCCCAGATCATAATATTGTGATACGGACTCTGCGCCCCAGGGCTCTGCAGGTGCCTGTGGCTGCTGATCGCAGCTCAGGCAGAGGCTTCTGAGGCATTTGGTGTGTGGGCTCCGGAAGTCGCCGTCCCTCCCCAACCCCTCCCCAAAGGGCTGCTGGGGTGTAATTGAAAGATCGCTGCCTTCCCTTCTGAGGAGCCAGGTGCTAGCCCCACTGCTGCCGCTGACTACGTGTGTGTTCCTGGGCAACACGTCTCAGTTTCCTGATCTGTCCGAGGATGGGGATCTGCCCTCCTTCACTAGTGTCTGTGGCTGCCTCAGCATGATTTGGTCATGACCATGGCTTTGGGGTTGTTTTTAGTGTGTTCAGATGTAGGCTTAAAGACTATCAATGAAAACAAACAAATAAATATATAAAATAAGGGATAAAATTGACAAAAACCTTTAATGTTTAATGATTCAATAATAAACAAGGGAGGAAAAGTTTTAATTTTCTGTCCTCATTCCAAATCTTTTTGAATTTCTATTATTCCTGGCTGCCTTTTTCTGCCTCTCTTTCTCCTCCCTCTCTTCCTTTCTCCTTCTTCTCTTTCTCCCTCTCCCTTCCTTTCTCCTTCCTTCCTTCCTTCCATTCTTTCTTTTTGTTTTGCCTGACTTGTCTCTTTCCCAGGGTGTATGGGATGTTGAAGAAGTAGCACCTCTGGTGTGAGGGTTGGCCAAGCCACTTTCAGGGCTGTTTATCCACCTTGGCATCCACCTGATTCCCCCAACTCTCAACTGCAGCTCTAAGAAGCTGTAACATGTGCAGTGACCACACCCAGGTAAAACTGTCTGGGCAGACAGGCTAAACCAGGTTGAGGGTAACTGACAGGCCTCAAACCCGTAGATGAAGGACGGAGATATCTTCCTACCCCAAGCTTGTGAATACTTTCCCCAGAGAAATGGGCAGGCAAGAACAACTTGTTCCAAGGCCATGAAAGGCAACTGAAGCAGGAGCTGTGGAACACTTAGAGCTTAGTCAAACATCAAAGACACCAAGGGCATCCATGCCCCAGGCCATCTCTCTCTCTCTCTTTCTCTCTCTCTCTCTCTCTCTCTCTCTCTCTCTCTCTCTCTCTCTCTCTCTCAGCCCATAAGCCGGTAGGTCCTACCAAGCTAAAAACCATGGTCTTTCCAGTCCACCAATGATGAACTGTGCCTATGACTTATAGACTAGCCCATCTCCTTGCCAGATTGGGGGCTGATTGTTAAATTTTCAGTGTGAGCATTTATACCTCAGAAACTCACAAACGCAACAAATCAAGGTTTTGTGGATTGTGTAGACTTAAGTAAGTGATGGGGAAAAAAATTAATAATGCAGATTAAACCTAAAAGTGAATCTCACCTTTTTCTCCCTTCAGGAAAGCTGGTTGTTAAACATGTAGTAGCATATCCCTGTCCCAGAGGGCTGAATTTTTCAGCTATAGCAAGTTTCAATGACTGCCTATTTAGTTAAAGAAGGCTTGTATAGAAGTAGAAGGCATCCATGCTCAATTTTGATTCTTCAGAGACTTTGGGATTCACAATATCACCAGCAAAATACTGTTGAGGAATTCGTGAGAGGAAGGAAGGAAGGAAAGAAGGAAGGGAGGGAGGGAGGAATAAAGGAAGGGAGGAAGGAAGGAAGGGAGGGAGGAAGGAAGGAAGGAAAAGAAGGAAATAAAAAAGAAGGAAGGAAAAAAGAAGGGAGAGAGGCAGAGGGAGGGAAGAAAGAATGATAATGAGAAAGAAAAAGGCAAGGGAGAAAAAAGAAGGAAGAAGAAAGGAAGGGGAAAATATGGAAAAATGCAAAATAAAGGAAAGAATGAGAACAGAAAGGAAAGCAAAGAAGAAAAGAAAAAGGAAGGAAAGAAAAAGAAAGGAAAAAAGAATGAAAGAAAGAAGGAAGGAAGAAAGGAAGGAAGGAAGGAAGGAAAGAAAGAAAGAAAGAAAGAAAGAAAGAAAGAAAGAAAGAAAGAAAGAAAGAAAGAAAAAGAGATGGATCTTTGATTCAGGAAGATTGAGGTCATTAAAAAGCCACATAGAAATAATTGTTACAGGGGCAGCTAGGTGGCCCAGTGAATAGAGCACTGACCATGGAGGAGAACCTAAGTTCAAATCCGGCCTCAAACACTTAACACTTACTAGCCGTGTGACCTTGGGCAAGTCTCTTAACTCCAACTGCCCTCCAAAAAAGGCAAAAAAATTTAAAAAAATGTTACTAAGAATCCATTTCCTTCATGTTCTGTATGCCACAAATATTAAGTGTTTAACTCAATGCTTCCTGGCATCCCTTCAGCCTACTTCTGCTTTGGGTGGGGAGGGGGTTGAAGGATGGTGTTGAGGGGTTTCACGTGTTATGAGATGTGGGGTAATTTCTGAAGAGATGTAAAAGATTTTCCCCATGCCCCAAGAGTCCTATTAAGGGTGGGTACGAGACAATATCTATTTCCTGAAAAAGGTAACTTTAGCAGAATTTACTTCCTCCAGAAGTAAGTACATTTCTGATGGTTCTCACATTTCTGGACAGATTTTCTTTCAGCTGGTGAGCTCCAGCTCTCTCTTGATGTCAGAACCATGAAATTCAGATTTGGGGGTAGGAGGTGATTGTTGGTTTGTTAAAAAAGTTTAATAGGGAAGCTTGGTTTGTATCTTTCTCTAGAAGGCAGCCTTAGTCAGGAAGAACTAAGTTTAAATCCCGAGGGAGTTGCTTAGTAACTGTGCGACCCTGAAGAAATCACTTAACCTTTCACCCTGTTTCCTCTTCTGCAAAATACCTACCCTTAAAAGGTTGTTGTGAAGATCAGATGTGATTGTGGACCAAAAGCATATAAATGTCAGTTATTATTATTATTAGTGAGACCTACATATATATGCACATAAATGCGCTATCAGTAGAGTTGCAAACTGGTCCGGCTATTCTGGAAAACAATTTGAAATTATACAAAGAAAGTGAGCTAAATATTCATGCCTTTTGACCCTGAGATCCCACCAAAAGGCATAAATCTCAAGGAGGTCAAAGACAGGAAGACTCCACATACTGTAAAATATTTGCAGTAGCACTGTTTGTTGAACTGGGAACAAAAGACGCCTATCTCCTTTGGAAATAGCCAGTGTGCTACATTAATATAACTGAAATAAAGTCTTAAGGCATGATGAATAAGAAGAATACAAGGTGCTCTGGGAAGATTTATGTAAACTGGTGTTAAGCAGAACTAGGAAAACTCGATGTCCAATGAGTAGAGCAATGGACATGGAAAGGGTACCAACGATCAAAAATACCTTGAAATTGAATGCTGTTTAATTCCATAATCATATATAGGTCACACACACATACATACATAATTATATAATGACCAAGTTTATGCTGGAAAGAAAGAACTAAGAATACGTGTCCTTCCCATCCTTCTTTTCAAGGCTGGGAGATTATGCTGTGCAACATTTTATATACTATTGGACTTTATTGATGTGCTAACTTTTCTGAATTGTTTTTGTTTTGAATTCTTTGTTAGAAGGGATGGCTCTTTGGGTGGGGGAGGGGAGAGAGATACTGGAATATGTCATGTAAAACCTCCCAAAAAGTTATCAATGAACATTTTTTAAGAAGTGACATATTTGGCATGAATAAAGGGAGAGGGAAAGCCTAAACTGGAATATTTCACAGATCTACAAAATCTTCAACAGAAAAGAGACCATGGAGACCATTTAAACTAGTTGCTGCTAAGGCACAAATCCTTCCTACAATGACTTTAACAAATCGTCATGTGATGTCTGCTTGAAATACTTCAGCCACCTGAAACTCACTCCCTCCCTCCATCCCCGGGGCAGCCCAAATACGGTTCTCCCTCATTTTGAGTTAGAATCTGCCTGTCAATAACTGATACCCACCCTTCCACCTTCATTCTGCCCATCGGGATGATTCAGAAACCTCCTTCCTCTTTTAACATGACAGTTGAAGAATTATGACCATGTTTCTTTCTCCCCACACCCATGCGTTTTCCCTTTTGCAGAATAAAGAAGCTCAGTTCTTTCATTTCTCTCAGGCTGAGTAGAATTATACAGTCAGTAAATGGCAGGGTGACCACATGGCTTTCTGAGCTGGAAGTTTTTGTAACCATGTAACATAATTTTTTCACCTTTTCAGATGAACTGAGACCTAAAGGAGTGAAAAGGAAGTGACTTATACAAGGTCACCCAGCTAGGCAGTAAATCCAGGTCCAATGTTCTTTCCTGTATTTATTTTATTTTTTTAATTAAATTATTTATTTTTTGTTTTCAACATTCTCTTCCATAAGTTCTAAGTTTTCTCTCCCTCCCCGACGGCTTGCAATCTGATATGGCTCTGCCTATACATTCCTGTTAAACATATTTTCACATTAGTCATGTAGCATAGAAGAATTATAACAAATGGGGAAAATTGTCGGAAAGAAAGAAAAATATAATAAAACAAACAAAAAAGAAAATAGTCCCATTTGCTCTGTATTCAGACTCCGTGGTTCTTTCTCTGGCTATGGATGGCATTTTCCATCATGTGTCCTTTGAAATTCTTGTAGGTCCTTGCATTGCTGAGAAGGGTTAAGTCTATCAAGGTCAGTCTGTGTAAACTGTGTTTTTTCCTTTATACCCCAACCAGTCCCTTCTTATTTGAAAGATAAGGAAGTCGAGGATGAGATTGAGAAAATGACTTGCCAAAGTCACATATAAACACAGCTAGCGAACGGCAGAGGCAGGATTTGAACCCAGGTCCTGAGACTTTTAAATCCTTCGTTCATTTTTAGTCTAGTACAGCTGCTGAGTCACTGGCTTTT
Source organism: Pseudocheirus occidentalis (assembly GCA_028646575.1). Lineage (NCBI taxonomy): Eukaryota > Metazoa > Chordata > Mammalia > Diprotodontia > Pseudocheiridae > Pseudocheirus > Pseudocheirus occidentalis. Next base: position 21,964,440 of record CM053594.1, read on the forward strand.
GACAAGCAGCGTCTTCATGGAAACTACTCCAGTTCCGTGGTTTGTGACGTCAGTCTAACCCCGGCTTGGTATTCACAGCTTTTCTGGGTAATTGATGTTCAGGACTTCGGAATCCAGAGTTTTAAAACAGGGAGAAAACAAAATCACACAGGGAACAAAATGCTCTCATTCCTCAAGCCCCTGGGCACATGCTGTCCGCGAATAGTTCTTTTTTTTTTTAAGACAGGAAACACAGGAAACCAGGACCAGCTGATAAAAATTAAAACACACACACACACACACACACACACACACACACACACACACACACACACACGAAACTTTGAAACTTTGACAAAAACTTTCTTGAAGGCCTGGAAAGCAGTTCTGAGATGAGTGGGTACAGGCATTGTGATGTCAGAGGTCTTTTGTCCAATTAGCGGGAAATATTAGATGCTTTCCTTTGCATACTGGGCTCTTATTGGTTAAGAGGTGCGTTAGGAAGTCTAGATTTCGTCTGTCTGGCTATCTGTTCGGGGCTACCAAAAGTTTCTGATTTCAGCAGACGATCTCTAATTACGTTCTCCCGGGCTGAGTCTTTGGAATTAAACCCATTTTTTTAGGGAAACTCCCTCCTGAGACAGTCCAGTTTTAACCAGCGTCCCCTACTAAGCCAACTACCTTTGGAAAGGGAATAGCAGGGGTCTCGGCACAATTTCCCTGAGGGGCCATGTTGTTATTTTAAAATATTGGGGGTGATCCCCACTGGGGCGGTGTCTAACTTCAGCCTCCACATCAGCAATTCCTAATATCGCCCATTGAAGGCAATGGGAAAAACCCTAAATTTGGAGTCAAAAGAACTAGTTTCAATTTCCCACCCTTCTGTGGTTTTTTGTTTGGTTTTATCCCTGCCGTTTCTTGAAGTCTAACAAATGCCTGGCACTGGCTGGACACGGGTTTTTAAAAATTTGATTGCAAGCAAACCACTTAAAATTCTTATGTTTTTTTTATCTGTAGATTGTCAAGGGTCAGACTACAGGATCTCTAGCATTAATTTGAACTATAGACTACTTTAAGATTTACAAACCACTTAGTTCATTATTGCCTGTTGAGGCAGATAGCTCAAGTATCGTTCTCTTCTCTACATCGGTGAAAATTGTTGCTCATAGGATTGAAAGGAGTTGCCCAAGGTTACCAAGATAGTAAACATCAAAGCTGGCATTAGAATCCAGATCTCCTGACTCTTCAGTCACCTGGTTCACACATAGTACTGTCTTGCTAAGGACTCTTCCTAACTCTAAATCCTATGAATAATTAACAGTGGAAAGAGCTCTGGAATCAGAGGATTGGGGTCTCATTTTGACACCGACCACTACTTGGATGGAAAAACCGCTTAACCTCCCTGTGACTCAGTTTCTTCATCTTTAAAATAAGAAGGTTGAACTCAATGCCCTCTTCCAACTCTAAATTTATCATTCTATCCATTAAAGTGGGCAGCTAGGTAGGGCAGTGAATAGAGTGCTGAACCAGGAATCAAGAAGACTTATCTTCTTGAGTTCAAATTCAGCCTCAGACACTTTCTAACTGGGTGAAACCTGGCAGGTCATATAACCGTGTTTGCCTCAGTTTTGTCATCTATAAAATGAGTCGGAGAAGGAAACGGCAAAGCACTTAGTATCTTTGCCAAGGAAACCCCAAATGGAGTCATGAAGATTCAGACAATCGAAATGACTAAAACTGCAACAGAATTCATTAAAGTACTCCTCTAGGTTTTATTGGAGACTATAATCCCAAACACCTAGAGTTTATGTGTTCCTCTGAGATCCATAGCCTTTTCCTGCAACAATCTGCCTCTGCTCTGGATTTGCACAGGACTCATTCTTTCTCTTCTTTCCCGGGTAATTCCACATCCTATGTTTCAATCGGGCTTCTCAGGTCTCTCACATTGGCTCCTATCTAGTGTCACTGCTGGCAGCAACAGGGCTGGAAAATAGAATAAACTCACTTGAGGGAGAACTTAGCCTCTGCCTATGAAAGCCATGACCTTGGGTTTCCATCATGAACTACTCTTGTTATGAAGGTGATTCTGACCCAAATGTCCTCGAGGACTAGGAACAGTGATGGGCAGCTCAAAAGAGCTGAGTGTGCAGACTGTGGGGTAAAAGTCCCCCATTTTCTCAGTCCCTCCCTTTCTCTTCTTCCCACCATGACCCAAAGACCAATGGGCCCAGGATTCAAGGAACTAAGTAGTTACATCCTCCCCTGATTGTCCCTCTTCCTTCATGCCTCTGCTCCCAGGAGGCTTTATTAAGGCCTCTCTTGTTGCAGTCAAGGCCCACAACTAGGTCCCAATTAGGGTGAATAATAGCTCTCCCAAAGAAATCAAATATATTTGAGTTCACACTATTCTAAATTATAGTTATATAAAACATGGTCTTTGATTCCAGTCCAGTGGAAATATGCAGCATTTGAATTCAAATAATGCTACCAATTTCACAATATTCCTTGTTCATATTGATCAGGACCAAGCTGTATCACTTTATGGATCCCTGGTCTGTGATTCTTTGGTGAAGCCCTCTTAAAATTCCAGAAGTTCAGTTAAATCCTAATAGAAAGACATCTCCTTAGCCTACTAAATACTAACTACTAAGCACTAACAATAGATGCTGCTGTTGTTCAGTCTTTTCAGTCAAATCCCATTCTTTGTGACCCCATTTGGGGTTTTCTTGGCAAACAATATATGCTCAAATTCAATTAAATTGCTTTTAAAATTTCCTATAATTTGGCGTATTTACTAATCAGAATGACTCTCTTCAGCTGGTCCAAATCCAACCATTTTTAATGTACAATGCTTTATTTTTTTAATTTATACAGTGACTTTTTAAAAAAACACACTGATATGGTAGTTTTTATATCACTCTCATTTCCAAACATCTTTCCCCACTTCTTCCCCTCCTTAGATGAACTAACTCTTGGAAAAAAGAAATGAAAAGGAAAGTTAGCATGCTAGCCTATATATCTTAGGATCATAGATTAAAACCTAGGTGGGATCTCAGAGGCTATTGGGTTTCATACCCTAATTTTACAGATGAGGAAGCTGAGGCCCAGAGAGGTTAAATGTCTTGTCCAACATCACAGAGGTGTCATCTACTTGAACTCTGACCCCAGGTCCATTGCTCTTTCCACATATTCCTTCATTACCAATCTGGCAGAAATATACTAATATACTATATTCCACACCTTCTGAAAAGAGAGTTTTCTCTCTCTCTTTTTTTTTTTTTGTCCAAGCTCGATCATTATAATTACATAGAACTCAATATCCGGGGTTTGTTGTGTTGTTGTTATTTTCATTTACACCACCCTACTCATTGGAATATATTGTTTTGCTCACTAAACTTGGCATCATTTCACGTCTTCTCACGCTTCCTTTTTCTTCATATTCATAATGTCTAAGCTTTTGATTTTGAACAAACATCTTTTAAAATTCCTACTCTGTGCCAAGAACTTTGCTCTACACTAAGCTAGCCCTTACCTCTCCCCCAAAATGTCCCTGCCCTCAAGAAGCTTATGTTCTACTGGGGAAATAATGGACACAGGTAAGGATAATTCAAGGTAGAGAGTAAAGGAGCCAAAAAGAGACCCAGATGATGTGCTCTAGAAAAATCTGAGATGGTTTGGAGCAGTAGTAGCTGGGAGGAACCAAGGAAGGTATCACAAAGTAGGTAGCACTGTGTGCTTGGGCTTGACCAAACATGGAAGACAGTAAGGTCTACATCCCAGGCCATTGCCAATCATTCTGACTTTGGTCTTGCTTCTAGACTTTGATGGTGACTCTGGAGGAGGGAGTGAAGCTGATGATTTTGTGTAACTCTGCCTCACTTAAATCCAGTTCATGGTGCAAGTCAAGACATCACCCCATGACATCATTGGTCCTTTTCGAAAGCAAAGGACAAACAACAGGCACCCCCAAATGAACCTTGAAGGAAGAGAAGGCTTCTGAAGGTGAGATGCAGTGGTAGAGCACACCAGGCATAGGAGATGGTCTCTTGGACTGTCACTCACTGAAAATACTGTTTGTAGTGGAAAACAGAAGATTTGCTAGGAATAAGAAAGAGACCTTGTGGATAGAGGGGTGACTTTGGTAGTTGGAAAAATGTAAGTTCAAGATGCATTTCTGACACACATGGGCTATGTAACTCTAGGGAAATCACTTAACTTTTCAGGGATACTAAGCAACTCTCTAAGACTGACTTGTGCCAAGTTTCTGGTCCACGTCAGTTGGAGAGAATTTCCACATTGGGATTTCCCCCCACTCCCTACCACCAATATTACAGGTCTAATTGACAAACTTTGTTAAGTATTTATTACTTAAACAGTGCCAGGCAAAATGAAACAGTCCCTGCCCGTAAGGAGGGCATCATGTGCATATACATGGTCATTTTAGTGGGGAAACACTAAAGCAGTACCTGGAGAGTCAGGAAATGTCTCCTATAGCAGGGAGGGCAAAATGAGTTGAGCTTTGAAAGAAACTAGGGATTTTAAAGCCTTAGAATTCTAAATTCTAAAGATTCTAAAGCCCTCCATCCCTCACCCTTCCAAAAAATAGAAAAAAATTATTCTTTTAAATTCTAATTGTCAAATCTCAAGCTGATATTCTGAGTTATTACAGGCTTACTCTGACTCCAGGGAAGAGAAGACATCATAGTAGAGTGGGAAACATTTAGGGTCACAAGATTTGAGTTCAAGTCTCGACCCTGTGTGATTTTGCACAGATTTCTTCACCTCCCTGCACCTCAGTTTCATCATTTGTAAAATGAGGAGATTGGCAAAACCTTCCAGCTGTAAATCTATGATCTTAAAAGCTTCCATTTTTATCTTTGTGGGAGGAGCACCTAGCCCAGTGCCTGGCGTGAAGAGTGCTAACACCTGCTTGTTGAGCTGAATTGAATTCTTCTTTTATTTGAATCAATTGCTTTTCTCATAGGGATGTAGTCTCTTTCCTGATGGCCCCACAGAGGGCTCCTGTGATGGGTTTTCTCCTGACCCCATTCCCATTTGGCTTTCTTGGGATTTGAAGTCACCATCTTTTCTACAAGCTCCCTGGCTATTTCCCTTTGGATAAAATGACCATGTGGGCTTCGGGGGAAGTAGCTTCCTTGCTGAAAGCTCATTAAAGTCAGGCTCTGCCCAGAATGCCTCAGGAGGTGCCAGAAAGGCCCTGGCTGCCATAGGAATGTAGTCAGTTAATGTGAATTTTTTGGCTGTGAGAAGTGGGGAAATCCTCTGAGGAAGAGATAGCAGTGAAGGAACTGGGGTCAGGAGATCTTAACAGCATTGTAGGATCCTAGATATCAGTCTGGAAGGGACACAGATGTCATATAGTTCAACCTGCTGATTTTAGAGATTGGGAAACTGAGGCACAGGGAAGTTAGGTAACTTTAAAGAGGTAGTAAGCATCAGAGGCATGACTTTCAACTCACTCCTGTGACTTTAGAGACAGGGCTATTGCTGTCATATCACCTTGCTTCTGTTACTAGCTGAGTGACCCCAGATAAGTCACTTACCCTTTCCTGAGCCTCAGTTTCCTCATCTGTAAAGTGTATATGAATACTTGACCTAACTCACAGAATCATCATGAGGCATAATTAAGATCAAGTATCTAAAATGCTTTCCAAACCTGATAAGACTACATCAATGTCTGCTACAGAGGAGGAGGGGGAGGAAAAGGGGGAGGAAGAGGAGGGGGAGGAAGAAGGGGAGGAAGAGGAGGGGGAGGAAGAGGGGGAGGAGGAGGGAGAGGAGGAGGGGAAGGAAGAGGGGAAGGAAGAGGGGGAGAGGAGGAGGAGGGAGAGGAGGAGGGTGAGGAAGAAGGAGAAGAAGGTGAAGGAAGAGGAAGAAGAAGAAGAATCAGAAGAAGACGAAGAAGGAGGATGAGGGGGGAGGAGGAGGAGGAGAAGATGATGATAATGATGATGATGTTGATGGTGATGATGAGGATGATAATGACAACAAAAATCCTTGGAGGTAGGTGCTATTGCCTCCATTCCACAGATGAGGAAACTTGGGCAGAAAGAGGTTGTTATTTCTGCTTCTTCCCAAAGAAAGGAAGAAACTTTGGTTTCAGCACCAAGTTCGGGGAGTCTCTCTTTTCCCCTTGACATCCAAATCCATTTTTGTACAATCATGAGATCATCCAGTCCACCCTCTTTATTTTTACAGATGAAGGAACTGAAGCACACAGAGGATACATGACTTGGCCAAGGTCACACAATGAAGTCTTAGGTGTTTTCATGCATTTTATGAAGGTGTATATGTCTCTCTACCAAGACCATCAGCTCTTTCAAGGCAGTGACCACATTCTTATGTATCTTTGTATCTTCTCAACACAATAAATACTTGAAAAATATTCAATGAAGGGCGGCTAGGTGGTTAGTGAATAGAGCACTGGCCCTGGAGTCAGGAGAACCTGAGTTCAAATCTGGCCATGTGACTTTGGGCAAGTCAACCCCAATTGCCCTCCAAAAAGCAAAAAAAATATATATATATATATATATCAATTGAAATGGGTGAGTAAAATGAGCGAATGAAAGACAAGCTGATAGAACTGGATATCAGGATCCGGTGGAGAATCACAGCAGAGAAGAATAGTTGTAGCATCAGGAAAACTGAAGCCTTCTAGTTGTGACCTTGGTTCAGTCACTGAATTTCTCTGAACCTCTATTTTCCTTATGGGTAAAATGGGCACAATACAAGCAGTTATTACCTGTCTCACCGGGTTGCTGCAAAGATCAAATGGAATCTTAGATATAAAGTGCTCAGACAATCTCAGTCATTACTATCAAGTAGGACAATGTCACCCCCTGTCACTTAGCCCAGGTTCAGATTCCAGCTCTGATACTTCCCCCTTGTACCTGAGGCAAACCTCCTCACACCCCTTGGCCTCAGTTTGCCCATCTTTAAAATGAGGAGGTACAACTAGATGGGCTCTGGTGTTCCTTCTGTCTTTCGCTCCAGGCTCCCATGACCCCCCAGGGTCAGATGGGATAAATAACAATAGTAACAGCACATATTTTTAGAGACAGGCACTAGTTCTGTGATTTCATTAATATACAGAATTCCCTCAACCAACTCAAGCCCTCACCTTCTCTCCAACTTAAGAGCAGCCTAGAACATGGAAAGGCTAAGTGACACATCTGTGGTCACAAAACCAGTATCTCTAAGAGGCTGGACTGGAATTCAAGTCTTCCTGACTTCAAAGTCATGAATTCAATGTAATAAACAGGGGTGGGGTGGGTAGGGGTTTGGGGGTGTGGAGGAAGTGGGGGGGTGTAATGCAAGAAGAGGCAAGAGACTGTCCCTTCCCTCAATGAGTTTACAACCTAATGGGGGCAAAGGGGAGGCTTTAAATATATCCCCAAAAGCTACATATAGGAAAAATTTGTGGTTGTCCAGTTGTGTCCAACTCTTCATGACCCTATTTGGGATTTTCTTGGCAGAGATACTAAAGTGGTTTGCCATTTCCTTTTCCAGCTTATTTTTACAGAGGATGAAACTGAGGCAAACAGGGTTAAGTGACTTGCCCAGGGTCGCCCAGTCAGCGAGTGTCTAAGATTGGATTTGAACTCTGACTCCAGGTTGGGCACTTTAGTCTACTTTACCACTGAGGAAATACTTAAAGAAGGCACTGGAATTAAGAGGAGTTGGGGAAGGCTTCCCTTAGGATTAGCCTTAGCACAGTGCCTGGCTCGCGACTTAATAAATGTTTGTTGCCTCAACAAGCATTAGGTGGTGCAAGTCCCACAACATCTAACACATAGTGGGTGCTTAATAAACGTCAAGGGACTTCTGAAAAATAGAGAAATAAAAGTTAAATAGATAATAACTCCCTTGGGAGATAGGTGGACCAGCTAGGTGGCTGGGGTTTTGTTTGTTTTTACCTTTGTGCCTGTTTTGCTTTCAGTTTATTTTAAAGTACATCATTGAAAAGAGGGGGAAAAAATCCTGGAAGAAATTCCCAGAACATCATAAGGCATTGTAACAATGTCTTGAGGTTCTCTTGACTAGTGGAGTTCAAATTTGGCTTCTGACTTTTACTGGATGTGTGATCCTGGGCAAGTCACTTCACCCTGTTTGCCTCAGTTTCCTCATCTGGAAAATGAGCTGGAGAAGGAAGTGGCCAACCGTTCCAGTATCTCTGCCAAGAAAACCTGAAATGGGATCACAAAGAGTCAGATATGGCTGAAAGAACTGAACAACAAGCAGCAAGCAAGGCCAAGTAACCCAGGCCCTTAGGGTCCTAATCTGCTTCTTTTCTTCCCCTATCTGTGCAGTTCTAGGCTCCAAGGTGAGTGAGTTTTCCCAAGCCTCTTTATTCTACCTTTGGCTGCCCTGACCTGAGTTCAGCATAAAGCTCAGAGAATTAGACTGTTGGCCTACACGGTAAAGGGAATAAACTGTAGGGAGAGGGCTGTGAGGCCTTCAGGTGATTGAAGGCAAGGGGGAGAAAGTCATAGAGAAAAACTCTTTAGAGGAGACAGCTCCATGAAATAAGAGAGGAAGAAGTAGCCAAGAGAAGGAAGCTTGCCATGAATAAGAAAGTGAATTGTGATAAGGCCCAAGGTCCTGGAGGCTTGCTTGGAGTCAGAGAATTTCCAGCTCTCTCCCCAGGCCAGCCTCCAACCCTATCTGTTTCTGGGTCCCCTCCCCAGTTAATTATTGAAGCCAGGGCCTGATAAGGAGGCCGGCCCTCCTGCCTTGGTTTATCTCCAGTTTTACAGCCCTGTCAAGCAGTCAGAACGCCGATAAGCTGCTGGGTGGCGGCAGCTTGGGAGGTAATTAAGAACTCTGCTGAGAAATAGGAGCAAGAAGTGGAAAATATGGATGTCAAATACAAACCTGATGAATTATTGAAAGGAAAGAGGAGGCCATTGGGGCCTGGCAGCCCCGAAGTGTCCAGGCCCGGGAGTGCTCTGTTCAATCAGCACAGAATCACATGAATAAGGTTGGAAGAGGCCTTATGTATCACATAGCCCAGAGCCCCTTTACTTGAGGCATGAGTAGTGAGGCCCTGAGATGTTGAGGTCTGCTCAAAATTGTAGAACCGGGATTTGAATCCAATGTCAGCTTTCTTTCCATCCTCTCTGACGTGGCTAAGGCAGAGAAGCTGCTGGAAATTCCAAGGCTCCCCTTTGAGATGGAGAGGTTCAGGGTCTTTTAGCAAACCCTGCCTTGACAATATTTTGAGACTCAGGGGACTAGTAAGGTCCCTTCCAACCAGGGGCTCTTAACCTAAGGTCAGCAAAATTACTTTTTAAAAAAGATTTTGAAAATTGCATTTCAATATAAAAGATTCCTTTTGTAACTCAATTTATTATATATTATAATTATATATAAAAACATTAAGGGGTCTAAAGGCTTCCCCAGACTGGCCAAGGGGTCCATGACACAAAAAAAGGTCAAAAACTCCTGTCACCAGCCCTAAATATATGATCTTACAAAAAGGGAACAGAGGTGATTCATTCATTCGATTTAATTCTGTTAAATGTTTAGGTCAAGGGTGGGAACCATAAGGCCAAGAAGCCTTAGGGCCAAAGGTTCCCCACCCCTGGTTTAGATCTTGCAGGCTACATAGCAGGTACCAGACTCTGTATCTAAAAAGGGGAAACAGGGACGGCTAGGTGGTCACAGTGAATAGAGCACTGGCCCTGGAGTCAGGAGGACCTGAATTCAAATCTAACCCCACACACTTAACTAGCCCTGTGACCTTGGGCAAGTCACTCAAGCCCAACTGTCCTGTCTTCCCCCCATCCAAAAAAAAGGGGGGGAGGGGAGAAACACAATAGCCCCTCCCCTCAAGAAGCTTACATTCTTTCTGATAGAAAATTTAACATGTCCCCGGAGAAGAAAATGTATAACACAGCTAGGTCCAGATGAGTGTGAATTAACACTAACTCTAACCCAAATCTGCTCCAAGCACTCACATGAATTCAAATTCACATATTCCAAGTTATAATTATGTTAAATACAGCCATGGGTTCCAACCCAATGGAAATATGCAGGGCAAATTCAAATAATGTGGCCACTTTAGGGGAGCTGGCTATTTCCTCTACTGGGGACCTATATATTTATGCAAAGTAATTTCAAAGCGGTGACAGGAAAGGGAGATAGCAAGCCCTGGAGTCTGCTGCCCTCGTGTTAGCTGGGAACGGTCTAAGATGTGGAGGTGAGGACAGGTATGTGCAGGCCTGAGGCAGAAGCGCAGAGCCGGGAGCAGCAGGCAGAGACTTGAAGGCCACAAGGTTGGCGGGAGCCCAGTCATGAAGGGTTAGAAACACCAAAGGAAGGAGTTTGTGTTCCATCCAAAAGGGGAGTCATTGGACCTTTGGAGCCTTCAGATATGTGGGTTAGGAAATCACCCTATGAGGAGAATGATTAGGGAAAGGGGAGATCTGAGCTGGGGAGATGGGAGCAAGTGAGAAGGAAGGAAGGAAGGAAGGAAGGAAGGAAGGAAGGAAGGAAGGAAGGAAGGAAGGAAGGAAGGAAGGAAGGAAGGAAGGAAGGAAGAGATGGAGAGAGAAAGGAAGGAGGGAGAGAGGGAGGGAAAGGAGGGGGAGGGGGGAAGGAGGGAGGGAGGAAGGAAGGGAGAGAGGAAGGAAGAAAGGAAGGAAAGAGGGAAGGAAAGAAGGAAGAGAGGAAGGGAGGAAGGAAGGAAGGAAGGAAGGAAGGAAGGAAGGAAGGAAGGAAGGAAGGGAGAGATGGAGAAAGGAAGGAGGGAGAGAGGGAGGAAAAGGAGGGGGAGGGGGGAGAGGAGGAAGGAGGTAAAGAAGGAGGGAGGAAGGGGAAGGGACGGAGGGAGGAAGGAAGGAAGGAAGGAAGGAAAGAAACAAGTATTTATTAAATGCCTACTTAATACTTCAGGTATGGTGCTGGGGACTTTACATACAACAACCCTGGAAGGTTGATGATAATTTTACAGCCTTTTTACAGATAAGGATATTGAGGAAGAATGACTTATCCAAGGTCACAGCAAGTATTTGAGGCTATATTTAAACTCAGGTCTCTGACTCCAGGCCCAGTGCTCTCTCCATCGAGCCATTTAGCTACCTCTAGGCAGCTTACTAACTGGGTTATTGAAATAGCTCAGATGTACAGTGATGGGGGCCTGAACCAGGGTGGTGGCCTTGGCAGCTGAACAAAGGGATGGATTTGAGAGATGTTGGTGCAGGTAGAACAACATTTGTTAAGTACCTGTGGCAGGTGTATGAGGAGGGGCACGCCCTCCCCCGAGCCCCATGTGCCCCTGGGATCCCTACAGTGAATCGCTCCTGGGACTTCTCTCTTTTCCTCTTAGCAGCTGGAGGCCAGGCTTCTCCTCAAAGGAGTGAGGAACAGCTAGGCTGCGATTTGTCCATGGACAAAGACCAGAGTGGGTTGTGTATACTGTTAGTCGGCAGATCAGCAGGAAACAGACTGGCGCTAGGGGCTGAGGAGCTGGGTTTGAATCTGGACTCCTACCTGTGAGACCTTGGGTAACCCTCCTCTGAGTCTGTTTCATCTGTTAAATGAAGAGGTTCAACGATTCTGCTGCCAAGGTCTCTTCCAACCTTTGATCCCAGGAATTCTCACTCTGATATATGTCACTCGAGTGATCTTGTGGCAGCTGTTAAATGTTTCTGGACCTCAGTTTCCTCCCTTGCAAAATATGAAAGTTGGATTCCGTGACCTGGGAGGTTCCTTCCGGCTCACAGCCCCAATTCTCTCTATCTAGACAGGTAGCAGAGCTGGATTTCTCTGCCTTTCAGAGGGCCTGAGGACCAGGTGAGCAGAGCTTTTCTTTATCTTCCTCCAAGCAGGAGGAAGGAGAAGGCAAAGAGGACCTGGAGATAAATAAAGCATCTTCCCTAACTACAAGTAGCAAACATAGTAGGCATAAGTAGAGATAATCCCAGGCTTAGAGTTTGGAAAGGACCTCAGAGGCCATCTGGGCCAACTCCTTCATTTTAACAGCTAGGTTAAACAACTCTAGGTCAAAGTCTCATGGGCAGATTTAGAGCAGGTTAGTCTAGAACCCAGACGTTCTGCTCCCCTTGCCCCCCAATCTAGCCTTCTTTCTACTGTAGAAAAACTGTCTCCTCATATTTTCAGGAGAAGGAGATAAAGTCCATGCACCCATAAATAGGATGCAGATTAGCTTAGGCTAAATGCATAATAACCACAATGCGTAGGCATGCACAGGAGTTGGAATCAGGGAACTTGGGTTCAAATCCTGCCTCTCCTACTTATTATCTGCTATAACTGAGTAAATCACTGTCTGGACCAGTTTCTTCATCTGAAAAATGAAGGGGGTGGGCTAGGTGACCTCTAAATTCCCTTCCAGCCCCAAATCCTGGGGTGTTGGGGAACTACAAAGTGCTTTGAGATCAGATGAGGGAAAAGCCTCTTCAGGGAGACCTGGAAGGGCATTGGGGAGGGTGCGGCAGTAAGAGAAGCTTTAAAGGACAGGTGGGGCACCAACAGATCAAAAGAGGGGTGGGTGAAGACAGAGGGGTTAGGAGGGAGGACACGCATCAGGAGGGAGGCAGTTTGGCCAAATGCGCAGAGCCTGAGCTGCGGAAAAGACAGCAAAGCGGAGCTGGCTCAGTTCCTGCCTCCCAGAGGCTTACTAACAGAGCGATCCCAGGGCAAGTTATTCACTCTCTGGGGAGAGGGCAGAATGATACCTGTCCTTTGCTGTTGTTCAGTCATTCTCAGTCATGTTCAACTCTTTGTGGCCCCATTTGGGGGCTTTCTTGGCAGAGATACTGGAGGGTTTGGGCATTTCCTTCTTCAGCTCATTTGACGTTGACAGACTGAGGCAAACAGGGTGAAGTGACTGGCCCAGGGTCACACAGCTAGGAAGTGTCTGAGGCTGGATTTGAACTCAGAAAGATGAGCCTTCCTGATTCCAAGCCCAGTGATCTATCCACTATGCCCCTCAGCTGCCCCAATACCTGCCTTACCTACCCTGTAAAACTGTGGTAAGTTTAATATGTCTGTACACCAGAACAGGCTAGTTTAGTAGGAATTATTATAATAATTTGGGTAAGGATGGTCTATCAATTGCTCTTTTTCCCTCTCCACTTCCCTGCTCCTACTTCCTCAGAACTACAGAAGCCAGAAATGGTCTCTCCCTCTCATTCTGGTCATGGCCACGCTTTTGTATGGCCCTCTTTTAGGCACTTACCCCTCTCTGTTCATTATTATATTTCTCTGTTGACATTTCTTATCACCTCCTGGACAAGGAACATGCCTTATCCTTTGAATAACCCACAGGACCCAGGGCTATGCTAGAAAGCCCTGATGAATATCATCAGAATGAATGGATCACTCATTACTACCATGACCTTGGGCAAGTCACAATGACCCTGGTCCTGTTTCCTCATATGTATGAGGAGGGCATAGGACTAGATGGCCACTGTGGTTTCTTTCAGTTCCATCTGTGTGATGGGTAAATCATATCAGCTCCATGCACCTCAGTTTCCTTATCAGTAAAAGAAGACTAGATGGTCTCTAAGGACCCAACAAGCTGCTCTAGAAATCTGAGTCTATGATGCTATGGATGATTGAATGCCTGGAGAAGTGTGAAACTAAAGACCATGGACCGTGCACTCCAGTACTTGTTTTCTTTCCCTCAGAGGGGACTGACTGCAGTGAACCATGCACTCTCACCTGGTCTTCTTCATGACCCTTGGCTCACATCTGGAAGACAGCTAGCCACGGTTGAGGGTACAAACTGTTGTCTAGTGAGAAAATGACTCAGGTTGGAGATGGCTCCATATGGGAGGAGATGGGGGTAGGGCCAAGTCTGCAGCCATGAAAGCTGAATGGAGCTGCTCAGAAAAGACCTCCAGGCTCCCTCTGAAGTTCAAAATGGCGGCAGATAATGATGGGAGCTTGCATTTTTATAAGGCTTTATGGTAACAAAGTGTTCCCTGGCCAATTACTTAATATTTATTGCATCCCATACTCTCATAAGCTCTTGGAAAACAGAAATTGTCTCATTCTTAGCTTTTTGCACAATGCCTGGTATACAGTAGGTGCTTAACCATTTATTACAAACCATTTATAACAAGCATTTGTTAAATGCCTGTTTATACATGTTTATACATGGGAAGGAAGAAAGGAAGGAGGAGAGGGAGGAAGAATGGGAGGGTGGAAGGGTGGGAGGAAGGAAGGCACTTTTGGTTTTTAGTTATTTCAGATTCTTTGTGACCCCTTTGGGGGGCTTTCTTAGCAGAGATACTGGAGTGGTTTGCAATGTCCTTCTCGAGTTCATTTTACATAGGGGCAAACTGAGGCAAATAAGATTAAGTGACTCGCCCAGGGTCACACAGCTAGTATATGAAGCTGGATTTGAACTCAGGTTTTCCTGACTCCAGGCCCCTGTGTTCTATCCACTATACCACCTAAGTACTAGGAACTGGGAATTCAAAGAAAGAAGGAAACCCTCTGCCTTCAAGGAGCATCCCCCTTTCTAAGGAGGGGACAGCAGGTACTATTTAAGAGAAAAAGGAGGGTGATCTTTAGAGAGGAAGGCACTGGCAGATGGGAAAACTGAGAATGCCTCTTTTGGTTAAAAGTAGTCATTGAAAGAAGCTAGAAGTACCTGGAAGTGAAAGTGAGGTGGGGAAAGAAGGCCAGATGTGAGAACCAGCCAGTGCAAAGGCACAGAGATGGGAAATAAAGAAACCGTATGTGAGGAACCGAAATGGCTAAAGGCCTTCAGCCAAGAGGAAAGCTGGATTGACTGATTGACTCATTTTTTAAAGCTTGGCAACCTCACCCATAAGGCTATTTGGGGCTAGCAGCGGCTGAACTGCAAAGCGGTCTGGGGAGCCTGGCAGCCCAGCCCCGGCCACACCCAGGATGGGGTGCCCCCTGGGCGCCTCCCCCTCTTTGCCCCCAGCTCTTCAGCTGGCAGGACCGCATTGCAATGACAGCCGAGGGGCTGCCGAAGCCTTATCGTTCTGTGGCAGCAAAAAGTCATGGAAAGTAGGTCGTGGAATTAATCCCGCTGGTTCCAGTAATTAGAGTATACAATGGGGTCGAAAGTTCAGGCTGCGCTGGGGAATGCAGCCTGAGTGTCTCTTCCTGAGGCCGGGACACAAAGCTGGGCTCCAGCTCCCAAGCACAACTTGGGGGTGGGCGAGACAAGTGGGTGTGGAGACTAGGTGGGGACTGCCAGGTCCCCACAATATGTGGGGAAGGCTTTACTAGATCCCCCGGTAAGAAAGTGGACTCTCCACAGATGGAAAAAATAAAAACCTAATTCCCATCCCCACCCCCACCCCTCTATGGCTCTCATTGTCACTAGAGCTCAAGGGAATTCTCTCTCCGAAGAAAGAGAGGAAAGGGGCTGAGTTGGAACAGCGCTTAGATGAAACCGGTAGAGATTATTACCCTCAATTTACAGATGAGGAAATTAAGTCCTCTCTCTCAAGAGATTTGCTTAATTGCTCTCAGACTCCAAGACCGATTTACTTTCAAAAACACTGTGTTGTCTCCTAACCTAAAAGACTCTGAATTCAAATTCCTTGCTGCCTCCCGGAGATACAGTGTGATGACTGTTTCTGCCTCAGTTTCCTCTATCAATCAAAAGCGTTGGGCTAGATGATCTATAAGGGCCCTTTGGCTCTAGATCTGTGATCTTATCATCAGCCCTGTTAACTTGGGCAAAGCACTTAACGTCTTCTGTTCCTTATCTGTGTGTACTGGATGGCCTCCAAGGTCCTAAGTCTATGATATTGTGACATACAATCTAAAAAGCTACAGTCCCCTCTTACTTCCCTGTCCCTCACTCCTATCTCAAACCTGACTGCTCTTTTCCAGTGGTTATTGACACGGCCAGTGTGTGATGCCTTCCCCCTCCAAATGCCTCCAAATCCCCAAATCTCAGAGCTGGAAGGGAAGGAGAAAGTGTGAAGTCAGAGGACTTGGGCTCAGATTCCACCTCTTATGCTTACTATCTTTGCATAACTCCCTTAAACTCTCTGGGTCTCAGTTTCCTCATATGTAAAATGAGATCTTTAGATCTATGAGCCCCAGAGGACATCTAGTGCAATCCAAGCCTCCTCTCTTTGTCATTGCAATGGGTACATCCTTCAAGAGTCTGCCTGGGATGTTCCATGGGCCAGCACTCTCCTGATAATGACATGATGGGCCCCCATCCATCAGGGCTCCTGTTGACAAAATTAAGAATGGAATTTACCAGCAAATCTCTCATTAAGCTTAATAAGCATGACATTTTCCCTGTCAAAATCCTAATATCCAACAAGCTCCCACCAGGGGTTAGTGTGTGGGTTAGCTCACACACACACACACACACACACACACACACACACATGCCTCTTTATCTTCCCCACTTGCATGATACTCTGTGGAATTGTATTCTGTGTTTCACCAGAGCACCAGCAAACATGTTATAAATGCTAATTAATTAAGCTTGACAACCCATATGTCAGTAGGTAAGATAGGCAGAGGGATTGTTACTCCAACTGGTGTGGAAATTCAGTCACCTGTGGGCCCTTGGAGCTTCCAGAGACACGGAAGACCACACCGCCCACAGCAGCAGGCAGGGCTGGGACATAATGATAACAGCAGTGATAGTGATCGTGGTAGCAGCTGGAACTTACATAGGGCTTTACAGTTTACAGGGTGTTTGACATTTTCATGTACAATCTTGAGAGGGAAGTAGTATGTTACTGTTCCCATTTTCCAGACGAACAAACTGAGGTTAAGAGAAATTACTTGTCCAAAATTATTCCATTTGTTAGTGGCAGACTCCGGGCAGAGAGTTTCACATTTCGGAGGGGACATCAGAGGCTATCTGGTCCAACAAAAATTAAACAAAAATTCCTCTGGTTGGCTCATGCTACCTTTGTTTAAAGATTCCCAATGAGGGGGTAGCCATCACCTCCTAAAGTAGTCCATTCTGGGGGGTTTTTGTGCTTTTTTTTTGGAGGGCAGTTGGGGTTAAGTGACTTGCCCAAGGTCACACGGCTAGTTTTTGGTGGGGGGGTTAAGTGTCTGAGGCCGGATTTGAACTCAGGTACTCCTGATTCCAAGGCCGATACTCTATTGACTGCGCCACCTAGCCGCCTGTCCATTTTGTTTTTTAATAGTTCTAATTTGTATGAAGGTTTTGCTTATGTAGCAATCTGAGCACAGGTTTCTAGAGAATGTCCCAAGAGACTCATTCTTGGAATAATCTCATTATCCTGCAAGTCATGATGCATTCCCATCAGCCTTGATCCTCCACTTCATCATTGCCCTCTGCCTCTTCTGATTGGAGGGCAGTTGTTGTTTGACCTTTATTCTACAAGATCTAGTCATCAGGAAAGCCATCACTTGCAAGTGAATTGGATTTAAGTGAGGGGGGTGCTGTGCAAAATCATCAGTCTCACTTTCCCCTCCAGAGCCATCAGAGTCTAGTGGCCAGATATAGATCAGGACTACTGGAGATGGCCCCTGGAGGGTGGAACCATGAAGTACAAAACTTCCATTTAAGGAGAGAGCTCAGCTCAGACCATCTCCTCATTTCTTACCTGGCTGCATTACTCTGGGCCATTTCCACCATGTCCCTGCATTCTTTTCAGCTTCCTTTTGTGAGTTCTCTTCTCCTATTAGATTGTAAACTCCTTAAGGGCAGTGACTATCTTTTGTCTATTTGTAGCCCCTAGCACTTAGCACAGTGCCTGGCTCATAGGAGATGGTTAATATATATTTATTGACTATGACAATAACATTAGTTAAAACTTCTGTTTAAATGGTGACAGTCTATGTCAATGTCTGTTCTTTTATATTTTTTCATTTTTCAGTGTCAATAGTTTTTAAAAATAGATTAACTTAAATATCTGCCATATCTTCTCATTTCCATCCTTTTTTTTTCTTTCTAATTTGGTGCTGATTTTTACCTTTTATCTAACAAGTTGATGGACTAACTACACAGAAAGCTGGTTCCAAGAAGCTCTCTCAAGGTACTTCATTCCATTTGTGGACAGCTTTCTTTATTAGGAAGCCTTTCCTTGTCAAGGCCAAATTTGCTTCTTTGTAACTTTCATGCATTGTTCCTGATTCTACCCTGTGGGGTCAAACAGGCTTGACTTAAGCAGCAACCCTTCCAGCACTTGAGGGTAGCCTGGTACCTTTCTCAGGCTAAACTCCTTGTTTCTTTCAATGGATCCCCATGATTTCAGCTCTCATAGTACCCCTTCTCTGGACATCCTACATCTCATCAATATACCACCTAAAATGTAGCACCCAGGACTAAATATCATGATTCCAGATTTGGTCTAAATAATAGTTCATTTTGTATCCCTTTCCTAGGGATGTGTTGTCATGGGGTTATAAGGACTCAATTTGTAACTTTGTGTGTGTAGATAGAATCACAGAATGTCAGTACTGGATCTACTCTTCTCATTTGATAGAGAAGGAAACCTCGACCAAGAGAAAGAAAGTGAGATCCAAGGTCATTCGGTGAAATGTCACAGTGATGTGATTGCTTCCTTCTCATAGTATTACATGAGTGTATGTCTATTGCCCTCCCTAGACTATAAGTTCCTAAAAGAAAGGGACTATGTCACACATTACCTCTATTCCCAGAGTGAATCCACAGCAGGAACTCAATCTGCTTTTGCTGATTGAATGAATAAATAAGCAAACAAAGAAAGCCTAGACTCCATCCTCAGATGCAGACCCACCCCCACACAAGGGTATATTTTGAGGGGCACACCACCAGCCTGTCAGCTCAAAGATATCCCTCATCTCTCTCCACCCTTGTGGTCCATCAACAAACATTTATTAAACTCCTATGGACAAGGAAAAAATGAAACAGTTCCTGCCTTCAAGAAGCTTACGTTCTAGAAGGCAAAGCAACACATACACTACCATATCACATTGCTACCTCCTTAAGATATGAGTAGTAGAAAGAAAGAAAAGTAGTAGTTGCCAACATATTCTTCCTAAACCACAGGATTGACTCATACTACTCTCTTGCTCAAGGATCTTCCATTGTGTCTCTGTTGTCTCCAGAATAAAATTCTCGCTTCACATCTTCGCTCAGTAAACCCTTCACAGTTGGGCTCCTGGATGCCTTCCTTTCCAGATACATTGTACGTTGCTCCCCTTCATACACTTTCTATTTGGGTAAAACTGACTTATTTGCTCTTCCCTGAATATGGCACAGTATCTGCCACCTCCATGCCTTTGTCCAAGCTGTTTGGCTTGTTTGGAATGCTCCTCCTCCTTACTCAGAATTCTTAGTTTTCTTCAAAGCTCAACTCAGGTGCCATCTCCTGTGAGAAATATTTCCTTATCTGCTTAGTTGGCGCTCAACCCCTTCTCTAATTATCTTGTATTTATTTCATCTGTTTCTATATTGGATATTAGTTGTATCCAGAATGCCTGGCACATACATAGTAGGCACTTAATAAATGTTCTTTCAATTGAATTGAAATGAAATATGTGTTCCTCTTTCTAGTTGAATGTAAGTTTGGGGGGCGGGGTACTATTTCATTTTCACCTTTGTATGCCTAATATTAAACACACAATGGAATATTTGTAGCTTCAAATCTCGTACAGATGAGTGATGTAAACAAGAAAATAAATTAATTAATTTAAAATTAGAAAAAACACACAATGGGTGCTTAATAAATGTTTATTGAAGAAATGAAATAAATCCAACTAATTACAGAATAACCAGACGCTTCTGATGCTAATTAGCCTGGTGAACTCAGAAAGTTTTATTTAACTTTCCCTTGCCTCAGTTTCCTCATTTGTCAAATGGGGATATGAACACCTGCCCTGTCTAACTCACAGTCTTGTTAAGGGGATCAAATGAGATAATGGATGGAAATCCACTTTGAAAAAGTACAAAGCAGTAGAGGAACAAAAGGTGTCATTATGTTGAGTCAGGATTGCTTTCTTCATTTACCGAGGCCAACACATGACTCCCATTAATAAGCATCCTCCGATGATAAATTTTTCTTTTTATCTCCATACCCAGAAGCTATTCTGTTGGATACTGGAGCTGGCTAGCTCAGTTGGCTCTGGCCCATCCTAAGCCAAGGTCACTTTCTTCATTTTTCCTGATGGAAGTGCTAAGTGGATGCGTGATCAGGGAGGGGTAGGGAATAGGAGTAACCAAGGAAGGCTTCTAATTAGTGGCAAATTTTGAGTTGGGTCTGGCAGAAAGTAATGGATGTGGATTAGGAAAGAGGGAGGAACCCATTCCTGGAATCCTAGAATCTCAAAAGGAACCCCAGAGGCCATTCAGTGTAACATATACCTCGGTAAGAAGTCAACATTTCATAGCATATGACCAACAGTCATTCAGCGATGGGCCAACTCCAATTGCTCAGAAATTCCTTCTTTTTACAACTAGCCAGGTCTCTTGTGGAAAAAGGTCCAGGATCTAACACAATCATAAGGAGGAAAAAAACCAGACTTGTTATGTTTCATCATTTGGTCTGCTTAGATGCCTGTCATCTCAGGTTCCAGTTTCCTGGGATCACAGAACTGAGGGGTTCCGAGGCTGTCTAATCCAAGCCATCCCTGAAGGAGGCATTTCAGGCAGTGAGAAAATGTGGGAGCAACAAAGGTGAAAGACAGGAACACAAACACTTGCCCTTGAGCAGAGGTAACTAAGAGATCATGAACCATGATATGGAACTGGAAATCATTTCAGATGGCATCTTGTCCAACCCCTTCATTTTACAAATGAGGAAACTGAGGTCAGGGAGGTTAAGTGATTGGCCCAAAGACATATGTGGTAGGCCTCAGAGGTGGAATTTAAACCCAACTCCTCTAGCTATAAAGCAAAGGCAGAAAGAACTAACTTTCAATTGTCTTGGATCTTAGATTTAGAGGCCATGTAATGAGACCAAGGCCAAGGGATGGTAAGTGATTTAGCCAAGGTCACACAAGTAGTGAATGTTAGAAAGGCAAGTTTCAAATTCAGGTCCTCTGACTCCCCATGGCCTTTACCTTTTGTCTTTACCATGCTGGGTCCAAATTCTGGCAAACAAGTCACTTAACCTCTCTTGGCTTGTATGAAATGAAAGAATTAGTCTAAATGATATCTAATTTGCTTTCCCCCTCTGAATGGTATGATCCTATGATCCAAAGTAATAACAACTTATATCTATATTGTGTTTTAAGGTTTGCCAAGTGTTCTTCTCATTCTACCTTGGGATGCAAGCAGAGTGAATATTCTTTATTTTTATCCCAGTTTTACAAATAAAGAAATTGGTGCTCAGACAGATTAACTCATACAATATCACACAAACTAGTATGTATTAGAGTTGGAATGTCAACCCAACTCTCTCCTTCAACTAAGTCCAGTTCACATTTTTCTGGTGGTCTATGCCATGCTCCCTTTATGCCTCCAAAGACAATAGAGAGTCAAGGCTGAGGGAACACAGGGAAGAATGCAGAATTTTATTGGGTATATCTGGCTGCCTCTCAAATGCATACTTTTCTACTTTATTGGAAATAGAAACCATTTACTCTTGTAATTTGCAACTGTGATTTATTTTTCTATTTTGTTAGTTAATTTTTATTAGAATCTTTTGTTTCGACATCACCTTCACTTTTTAATATAATCCTTCCCATCCTTTAATGAGCAAGCCATCCCTTATACAAAGACAAGAAAGTAAGAGAGAGAGAAAGAGAGAGAGAGAGAGAGAGAGAGAGAGAGAGAGAGAGAGAGAGAGAGATGGGAAAGAAGGAAGGAAGGAAGGAAGGAAGGAAGGAAGGAAGGAAGGAAGGAAAGAAAGAAAATAGAGACAACAAAGCTGCATTTTTCAGTTCAATCAATCATCAGATCCTACACTCAAAGCTAAAAGGGACCCAAGACTGCAAGCTCTTCATTTTATAACTAAGCAAACTGAAGCCGCAAAAGGCTAAATGACTTTACCCAACATCATACCTGTAGTAATTGGTGGAGCTGAGATTTAAACCCAGGTCAGTCAATCAGGAAGTATTTAGTAATTGCCTGCAATGTGCTAGGCATTGGAGATACCAAGACAAAAAATGAAATACTCCCTGTCCTCAAAGAGATTGCAGTCTACATATACAATCCATACAAGCTGTCCCTGCCCACAAATTCACCTCTACTTCAGTTTTGTTAAATGGAAATGGAAAATTTTGGAGAAATGGTGGCTTTAGAAGGGAAGATAATCCCAGAGAATCTAAGACGTCAGGTCATCTAGCCTGACCCATACCTGAATCCCAATGTTAGTATTGGAGCCAAGATCTAAATTCACAGCCTCCCCCAAACTTTCATTAGCTGTTACCTTCCCTCTCTGACCTCTTTTTTTTTTTCAATCTGTATGCAACCTAAGTTTTAGCCCAGCCTGGAACAATTTTTTGTGAGACTGTTCTGACTAGTGGAAAGAATGCTGATGTGTGCCTGTGATGGGGCAGAGGTGATACAAGAGCTTTGGAAAGGAGAAAAATTCTTCCTTCCTCTTGTGAGAGAGAAACATATGATAACAAGACTCTTGTTCCGATTGACTCCTAGGACAAGGACGAGAGAGTATCTCTTGCAGACATAGATAGAAGCTAGATCCTTCACATCCCCTGGTTCCCGGCTTGTCTTCTTAGAAATTTGGGAGAATTTCCCCTTGGGTGAGATTGGGGTCCCTCTCTTGGTTAGGCAGAGATCTCATCTCATTCCCACTTTAAGAGCTCATTCAACATTGGGCATTCTCTGGCATAGTCTAACCTGCAGAACTTCTCTAATTTAGGATTGCTATCTGCTCAGATAAAGGAGGTCTGCTAGATGGTCAATATCTGTGATGATTTTTTTCGTGGGTATGTGTAAGGAGCATTTGGCTTTAGGTGGCTAGGTGATGTAGTGGACAGAATGCTAGCTCTGGAGTCAGGAAGACTGATCTCCTGGGTTCATATTTGGTCTAGGATACTTTCTAGCTGCGTGACCCTGGGCAAGTCACTTAACCCTGTTTGCCTCAGTTCCTCATCTGTCAAATGAGTTGCAGAAGGAAGTGGCAAAACAGCCAGTATCTCTGCCAAGAAAACCACAAATGAAATCACAAAGAGTCAGAGACAGCAGAAAAACAAGTGCTCACCAACAAAAAGCATTTGGTAGGAGGGAGAATATGGATTAAGGTCTACACTCCTAACTTTGAAGAATATAGCTAAGAAAATCACTTTGCTCTTAGCTAATGGTGCTTCTAGAACAGCAATATTTAAGGGATCAGATAGGTAGCTTTTTGGTCAGGTACCCCCTCAAAGACTGCAGAACAGAGCTCCTCTCAAGGCAGCAATCACAATCTCCCTCAGAGATGGATGAGAGAGATTCCAGAGATATTCCTATCTCTCCCACGAGTCACATTTAGATAACCTGGGGGGACATACATAACCTGCCTGGGTGGCAAACACTTTAAGTATTGAATGAGGAGACTGGACACTGTGTTCTCTGTGGTTATTTCAGCTCTAAATCTATGACCTGTTAGCATCTCTGGTAATTCATTATCCAGTCTTTAGGAGAACATGTTCTGTTAAACCATGGATATTGTTAAAGAAAGCTTATTATGACAGATGTCAGGGCCACCCCCAACTGCCCCTTATCCTGATTTCCACTCTCGGGTGGGCAGTTGAGATGTCGTTGTCTAATTGTCTAGTCATCTCATCAGAAAGGCATGATAGGCTAGAGGGGCGAGCCTGCAGGCCTGACTCAGCCCCAGGAATGTTGTCATCGGACAGTAGGAATGTCAGCTTTGTTCTCATTTGCTCCTCCCCCCTCCCCTGCTCTCAGGATTCTCCCATTTATTTCAGATTTTTCTGTGGTGTGTCTGTTCCCCTTTTTTTCAGGGGCCATATTCAGAGTGTCAAGTGGGCAAGAAGGATTTCCCCTGGAAGGATGCCCACATGATATAAGTAAGGTCAGTCAGTCAATAAACATTTATTAGACACCAACTTCTCTGTGATTCAAATCTGGTATCAGATACTTGCTAGCTTGTGTGATCCTGGGCACTTAAATCTATTTGCTTCAATTTCCTTATTTGTAAAATGAACTGGAGTAAGAAATGTCAAAGCTTTTTGGTATCTTTGCCAAGAAAGCCCCAAATGGGGTCAAAGAGTCAGACATGACTGAAAATGACTGAAAAATTACAACAAAACACCTACTATGTGCTAACTGTTTGGGGATAGAGAGGGAAAAAAAGAAATTCTCTGCTCTCAAAGAGTTTACAATCTAGTGGGGAAAGATAACACACAAAAGGAAGCTGAAAAGTGGGAGTGGGAAAGTATCTGATACAGGGGCATGATGAAGACATGTGAGATGCCCCACAGTAGTATAGCCAGGGGAGAAATGAGATGTTCTGGGCTGAGCTCCAACCTAAATGGAGGTTTTAGAGTTCATGACTCCAACCTTCCAATCAGAGCACAGGGAGTAGTGATGGGGGCAGATTAACAAGGCCGGTGGGATCTTGCCCAATGATGAAATTATCCCAATAATGGGGCAAGCTGGGGAAATCAGAAGAAGCAAGACAGTCTAAGGAAGGCGGCATTCGAGACTCCCTCACATGAAACTGTCCTTTTGAAATGCATATAGGTCCAGGTATGGGAAGAGCTCCATGTCAAAGAATCATCCAGGGTTGAGTTATTCAAAGTGGGTGTGGGCAGCCCTCCATGGTCTGACTCCAAGGTGCATGTGATCAGCTAGTCAGGTGAGAAGACAGGTCATATCTCACCTTCTGTAGGATAATCAGTGAGAGTACCCACTATAAGCGTAGCTGTTCCTGTATTCCCAACACTACCTCATTTCCTCTGTCTGCTGTTCAAGCTCCCCCTTACCCCCAAGCTAATCATGGGTTCAAGTCCTTATAACTATACCACCGAAAACAAAATGCGACAAAAAATGTAAAACAAACGAACAAACAACCCTGGGAAGACTTATATAAACTGATACAAAGTGAACTGGGCAGAACCAGAACACTACAAAGCAACAACTATACTGTAATGATAATCAAGTGTGCTAGATTTAGCTAATCTGGTCAATATAATGAAAATGGTTATAGAATCCAGTCAAATCCAATGAACAATATTGCCTCCAAATTATTAAAATCAAGGCCCTTATCCATCTTTTCTATTAGCAAATAATAAACAGAAAGTGACAAAATGTCAACTGAAACTTAAAAAATCATTATACTACAATTAGGGTACCCACCCACTAAAATCCCCCCTCCCTGCTTAGGATATCTAGCTTTCTTCCCCCTCCCCCAGAGTTTTTCCTAGCTATATGATGACATGACCAAAGTCAACTGTAAATCATGTCATCATTTCCGTGATGCCACGGTCCTCTTCAAAAACGAAGGACAAATACAACTGGCTATAGTAGCCTCTCTCAGAAAGCACGCTATATTATCTAGAGAAGTGACCAGTGAGTAGAAACTCTGCATCTCTTCTTTTTATTTGGCAAGGGACAGGATGAGCAGGCATGGATTGGTGGCATTAACTCATAGACCTCATTATGTTATCATTATCCCCCAAACCACAGCCCCTCCAAACTTCCATATTGCTGTTGAGCATGCTACCATCCTTCCAGCCACGTAACTTCACAACGTCTATGTTATCCCCAACCTCTCACTTTCCATCATTACAATCTAGTGGGGAAAGATAATACACAAAAGGAAGCTGAAAAGTGGGAGTGGGAAAGTGCAAAACTGTTACATCAAATTGCTTAGTGTCCTAAGGAGGAGAGAAGAAAAGAAGGGAAGGAGAAATCTTAGAAGTCAAAATTTTATTTCAAAAAATGAATGCCATAATTATCTTTCCATGTAATTGTAAAAAATAAAATGCTACTTAAAAGAAAAGAAAGAAAATAAAAAGCAAGTCTAACCATGTTACCTCCTCCCCTAACTCAATAAACTCCAGTGGCCTCCTGGTGACTCTAGGGTCAAAGGTTATGTCATCTTTATCTCATCCTCTTTTCCTTTCTTTTTTTGTGTAAGTTATATAATGTACATGATAGTTAGCATTAGTACCTGTATATCATTTATAAATAAGTAAGTAGGTATATATTATGGGTGTGCTTAGAACTGTTTTAATGAGAGGGGTGCACAATTGTTAAAAATTTAGAGACCACTGTGTTAGAGAAGGCAATTTGAATTGGTAAAAATCTGAATTCCAAAATATTTTACAGGAATTATCTCTTCCACTTTTCTAGAACTTGGCAGTTTGTTCACAACTAAAACCCAGGGAGGGTGACTTTCCCAAGGATAGACAAGCAGTAACCATGAGAGGAGAGAACTGGAAACAAAGCCTTGGCACAGTAGACAGACCACCAGCCCTACAGTCAGAAAAACCTGAGTTCAAATCCCACCTCAGACACTAGCTATATGACCTCAGGCAAATTATTTAATCTCAATTGTCTCTAAAAAAGAAAGAAAGGAAATGGGGCCTCTGACTCCAGCAGAATGCACTATTTATCATACCATCATACCATACCATCCCTTCATTTTCCTGCACACAGCTGATAAAGCATCAGAGGAAGGGTTCAGACTCACATCTTTTTGCCTCCAGGTCCAGAGTTCTATCCACCAAGGCAGAATGCTTAGTCACTGGGATTTAGAGCACAGAAATCTTTCTGAAAAAGAGAATAGCAAGCATTTATCTAGTCCCTACTATATGCTAGGCCCTATGCTGGGTGCTAAAGATAAAAACAATAGAAATCCAGAAAAATGAACCAATCTCTGATGCTATAATAAAGAAGGGGTGGGTGTGACCAGTGAAGGGGCAGACTTCAGAGCAGGTACACTGTGCTCTGTGTGGGACCGCCCCTTGGAGGCTTGGGAAGCCTGTTTATGGAAATGCATGATGAAAGGGTCCTTTCCCTGTTGCTCTGAATTCACAGGTATCTTCAAGTGTTTCCTGTTAGTTTACTACACTGTGACAAAAAGACTTTTTAATTGATGAGTGTGCATAGGAAAGGTTTGAGCAGACGAAATTTCTCTTCTCTGGAAGTTTTAAGTAAGAAGTGGGAAAGGGGAACAGTAGAGGTGAGAAGACAGTAGAGGCAAAAGTGGTAGGTAGCAGTTGGTTCACTTCTACAGCTGCCTTCTCATTTCCATCTGGACCCCACGTGGCTGTGAATGCATGCTAACACCTCTATTTCTGTCTCTGTTGTATATAGTCTCTCTTGATCTTAGATGAATGAACAGACCAAGTTATGATCTTGTGAGCTTCAAAAGGTAAGAAGAGCCACCAAGGATCCAGCACCTGATGTCTTCAGTGGAGTCTGCCAGTCACTATAACAGCAGAAGCCAGTAGGAGCCAACCCCAAGGAGCAACCTAATTGACCATCTCAGTGATACATTGGCTCATCCAGCCAAGACACCACACTATATGAGGATCCAGTCTAGCTGAGCTGCTCTTCTAGCAGAGATACTGCCTCTTGCAAAGGGCCTATCCAACTGAACCCACACCCCACAGCCAATGTCACAGGGACCCTCTGGAGAGAGCAAAGGCATCTGACACTGGCAGTTCTGGAGCTACGAGTCACCGGGGTCATGTGTGTTCCCTATGCTGTGGTCTCATTCTCATTGCACATTAAGTCCTGCCCACTCTTCCCACTATGGGAAGCCTTTCCCAACCCATCTTAACTCTCCTGCTTTCCCTCTTTTAATCCTTTCCCATTTATTATGTCTATACCTTGCTTTGTATATATTCGTTTGCATGTTGTCTCCTTCACTAGATTATAAGCTCCTTGAGTCTAGTGACTGGTTTTAGTCTCTTTTTGTATCCCTAGTGGTACAATGACTGGCATGTAGTAGAGACTTAATAAATGTTTATTGAATTGAATTACAGCAGTATTAATTACTCACGCGTCTAAAAATGGGAATAGTCCGTGTTGGAGAGATTGTGAAAGGCAGGCTCACTATTGATTTGCAAGTGGACCTTTGAATTCGTATAACCATTCGTATAACCGAGCAATTTGTAAATTGAATTGCAAATAAAATGGTTAAAATGTTCATAACCCTTGACCAAGATTCTCCACTGTTACTAGCCAAGGAGATTATTGACAAAAAGAAAGAAAATACACCAAAATATTTAAGGCAGCTTTTTTTTCTAGTAGTAAAGAACTAGAAACAAAATCCATGCCCAATGACAGGAAACAGCTAACCAAATCGTACTGTACGAATGTAAGAGAATATTACTACGACATAAGACACAATGAACATGGTGAACATAGAGAAAAGCAGAAAGACTTCTATGGACTGATGGAAAGTGAAGGGAGAAGAACCACGAAAATTATACACACAAGGATGGTGATATAAATAGAAAAAACAAAAAACACAACTTAAATCAGTAGTTGTAGCATTATAGAGAGTAAGCTTGGCCCCAAAGAGGAATTTTGAAAAGACAGAGCCTTCTACCCCAACTCCTTTGCAGAGGCAGGACTCTGTGAGTATGAATCATTGCATATAACCCTCAGCTTTTTGGATATGTTCATTGGTTTTGCTGAATTTGTCTTTCTTTAAAGAAAAAATGTTATAAGGGATGCACTATGAATGTTGAATAGCTGGATCTCCAAAGATCTCAGCCACTCTTTTAAGTTTAACTTGCCTCATTAACATTTTCTCCATAACTTTCTTTAATCTAGACAATTGACAAAACAAAATATCAAGCCCTGATTTGGAGCATTTGTGGTTTCTGAGGTATAAGTGCTCATAGTGGAAATTTAACAAGTGGGGGCAGCTAGGTGGTACATAAGATAGAGGACTGGCCCTGGAGTCAGGAGTGCAAATCCAGCTTGACACTTGACACCTACTAGCTGTGTGACCGTGGGCAAGTCACTTAACCCTGATTATCTCTCCCAAAATAATAATAACATATGATTCTTCCCAGCTGGTGAGCTCTAGCTCAATCCTGGATGGCTCTGTGGAAGAAGGCAGGGAAGGACATTGGGGAAATGTAAAGAGGTGTAAAAACAGAAAATATATAACTGAAATTTTAAAAATATATCTCTGATATGGTTGCAAAAGTTCATACTTTGCAGATCTTGATTTGCATTCATTTCTAATTTGAACATTTCTAATAAGTCCATGCATTGTTTGTATGAAAATTAATGCCCTGTAAGGGCTTTGTAAACATCCTTGAAAACGATTGGCTAAACACCTCCTCTGTAATCTTGTTTACAATATTATTTTGGTTAACAGGGAATTTCTCAGAGAAAATGCCTTCTACTGCTACAGCACCTTGATGACATGATAGCACTTTCCTCACAGCTACCCTGTGATGTAGAGAGGGCACAAAATTAGGAATCTGAAGCTCAAAAATTAAGCAACTCACCTAAGGTCACACACTTTAGTGTCAGAGTTCAGATTCAAACCCAAGTGTCTCTTGGCACCAAACTCTCTCCACTAAATCACAAGGTCTCTTACAGGACTGAAAATAGCAATCAACCAATCTATCAGCAAACATTCATTAAGTATCTAATGTGTTCCAGACACTATAGTAGGTACTAGGGATACAAAGACAAACATGACCCCATGCCTGCTCTCAGGAAGCTTACATTCTACCTGGGGCAGTTGGAGGAGGAGGGGCTGGGCTGGAAGCGTGTATTCATGCAAATCAATACTATAAATGTGTGTATGTGTGTGTGTGTGTGTGTGTGTGTGTGTGTGTGTATAATAATTGGGAGGTGGGGGTATAGAGTCCTAACAACTGGGAGGAACTTGAAGAAATAGCCAATGGCACCAAGCTTAGCCTTGAAGGGAATCAGCGATTTTAAGAGGCAGAAGTGAAGAGGGAGAGCATTCCATCCTATGCAAGGACATAGAGGCAAGAGATAGAATCTCATATATGGGAAATAACAGCTAGGTACATTCGCTCAGATACAGTATGCCTGAGGGGGGGAATATGGTAATATTTTCTGTCTCTGATGGTTTTTGTTTTAAATTCTTGTCAATGTAACTTTAAAAGAGTATTCAACATTCCAAAAAGAAAAAATTACTACTATACTCAGTCAACAGTGATGTGTTTACAGGGTGGGCAGGGGGAGGGGAGGGCCAGAGATGTTTTAATCTGAGGTGACAGTTAGCTTTATACCATAATCTCCCTTATCTCATCCAACCATACTTTGATTGTGGGTAGATTCATCTCTCTCTGGTGTTGAGCACTGCAGAATTTTGTAACCATTGAGAAGAAAGTAATAGGTACTTTCTAGAAAGTCTTTGCATCTGGGTGTATAACTCTGGGAAAGTCATGTGACCTTTCTGCGTCTCAGTTTTCTCATTTCAAAAAAAGGAAATTGTAATATCTGCCTCATAGGGCTGTTGTGAGAAAAACATAAATCTGATTTTGTTTTGTTTTGTTTTGGTCTAGACCCATCATTTCACTAGTATTGGAGTCTCCTGCTTTGAAAATTCCCTCCAGTGATACAGATAGCAACTCCTTTGTCATTTAGAATCTCAGAGAATCATCTGGAGGACTGAGGATTAATTAACTTGTTCATGAGTCATAAAGCTAATATGTGTCCAAATTGGGGTAATAATAATACATTTTATGCTGCTTTAAGTTTTTCAAAGCTCTTTACTACTGTCTGCTTTGATCTTCAAAACAATCCCGTGAGGTAAGTACTATCATTATTCCTGTCTTACAAATGAGGAAACTGAGGCTGTAGGAAGTTAAGTGATTTACTCAGGGTTACATAGTAAATGTCAGATTATTTGTCACCTTGCAGGAATCTGCTGCGGCTGAACCTTTCACTATTTGCTTTATGGCTACCATCTCTCACTAGCGCCATATTGAAAACTCATGCAGATTGATGGAACTAGCCAGAGCTTACAGTTCATTGGAGTGGCCTTATACTTCTAGTTACCATTTTAGACCTTCACTAGGTGTTAAATTTTAATGATCAACAGCAATGTGTTACATGGTTTCTGCTGTTTCCTTACATAATCTACCTTGGTCACTAAGTCTGGGCTCATTAAGGATAAGCCTTCTGTAATTTATGGTTTCAATGATCTGGTTCTGAATTGCCATCATAAATCTCTTCATTTCCACAAACAAACAGGCACAGTAGTCTTTTGTTTGATGCTTCTTTGTTGACATTTCATTGACTGAGTTCATGGGGATGTCACCCAGGAAGGGCCTTTTGATTCTACTTTGGAGTAGCATTTTCTTAAATTCCTTGAGAAAGTAACAAAATCCGGTTACATTTAAGAAATACAATGGAATGCCCTGTTGCTCAGTGGAGTGGTGTTTCCCTGTTCTCAAAGTATTTCTCTAGGGGTTTTAA
>CM053594.1:21996221-22030127 GCA_028646575.1 Pseudocheirus occidentalis
TCTCTGTCTCTCTCTCTCTCCTCTCTCTCTGTCTCTCTCTCTCTGTCTCACTCTCTCTCTCTCATTTTGTTTTGTTCCTTCTTTCTTGCTGTTCATTCCATTGGTTATAATCCTTCTTTACAACTTGACTAATGTTTAATGTGAAGGTATCTGTAGCACCTATATTGGATTGCATGCTGCCTTGGGGAGGGGGAGTAGGGAGGGGAGGGATTATGGGACTGAATGTTGTAAACTAAAAGTAAATAAATTTAATGTGAAAAAGTCTCTCCCTCTCTAAATTATCTTACATTTGTTGTTGTTCAGTTCTGTCTGACCCTTCATGATCCTATTTGAGGTTTTCTGGGCAAAGATACTGGAGCGATTTTTCATTTCCTTCTCTAGCTCATTTTACATATGAGGAAACTGAGGCAAGCAGGGTTAACTGATTTGTCCAGGGGCACACAGCTAGTAAGTGTCTGAGGTTGGATTTGAACTCAGGTCTTCCTGACTCCTGGCCCAGCAATCTATCTATTGTACCACTTAGCTGCCCCCAATCTTGTGTTTACTCATCTTTATATGTGTTATATACCCTAATACAGAGGTATCAAATGTATGACCAGCAACAAAACCTAATTGGCAAATATTTCACCAAATAAACAAAAATATAGCAAGACGGATAATATTACATTTTAAACTAAGTCAGTAGGTAGCCTTATGTGTAGATCCTTATGTGTAGATGAGCGACTCCTCTCCTTCCACATTTCTCTTGGAGTTTGATCCCACACTGGACTCTAATCTCCTTGAGGGGAGGGCCTATAATTTGTTTCCTCTCTGTATAGTGGATACTACTGTGTCTGGTGCATTAGTAGGTGCTTAAAGACAAATGAATTTAATTGAGTTATCGTTTGCTTTAGCTTTAGCTTTAGGTTTTTCCCTCTTTTCTCTGCCCAGTCACTTCTTCCCTCAGTCTCTGCTACGCTTGGTCAGCATTTTAGTCATTCTAATCTTCTCTTTTCAGATCTTTTCATTTCCCTTAATTTAAATATCCTGGCCTCCATGGAGCCTCAATATGATGAATGTGATTAAGATCCAGGATTAATAAGTATTATGGAAAATGTTCTCATTCCAGCGAGGGAGAATGTGTTACATCAGCAGCATATGGTATCACTGTGACAGAATGAAATATACCATAACCTGATGGGCAGCTAACATGCTCTGGCCATATTGACACCGGAGGAGAGAAACACATGTGACATCCATGCAGACATGTCAGGAGAAAGCTGAGGGGAGGGATGGTGCTGGCCTGGGGGCTGCTGCAGAATTGAAGGGCTGACTCCGTGCTTCTGTGGGTAGTGAAGCGTAACCTGAGATCCTCACATCAGCAAGTCCCCTCTGTTTGCATCTCTCTGGGCAAACTGGGGATGGAAGCAAGAGCACCCAGGGCTAGCCTTAGAAGGAAGAGTCTCAAGGGTCACCACTGTCACCTTGGTATGTCCTAGGTATACCCTAGAAGTCACAAGATCAGAGTGGAAGTAGCCTTAGAACAAGGAATGTCAGAGCCAAAGGGGCCTCAGAGTAGAGAGTGTCAGAGCTAGGAGGAGCCTTAGAACAGGGAATGTCAGAGATGAGAGGGGCCTTAGAATAGACAATGTCAGGGACTGGAGGGACCTTAGAACAGGGGATGCCTTTGTAGCCTCCACCTCCTTTAAAATGGTTTAGTTTAGGTTGCAAGTTTTTAAAGAGAAGAGACTATTTCTTATTTCTTTTTCATATCCCAATTCAATTCAAGAAGCATTTTAGGGGCGGCTAGGTGGCGCAGTGAATAGAGCTCCGGCCCTGGAGTCAGGAGTACCTGAGTTCAAATCTGGCCTCAGACACTTAACACAAAAAACTAGCCGTGTGACCTTGGGCAAGTCACTTAACCCCAACTGCCCTCCAAAAAGCAAAAAAAAAAAAAGAAGCATTTTAATAAGTACCTCTCATGTGGAAGGCAGAGAGGCAGTGTGGCCTAGTAGACAGAGTTGCTTCAGAATCAGGGACAACCTCAGACGCCATTTGTGTAACCCTAGGCAAGTCCTTTACTCCTGGGCCTTGGTTTCCTTCTCTGTAAAAAATGGGGCAGGATTAGCCAGCCTCCAAGGATTTGCCTAGTTCTAAAGCTATGATCCTATGAACTTAGAACTCTTTGCTAGATTGAAAAGAAGCAAATTGAAAAAAATCCCATCTACGTGCTCCTTCCTGAGAGATCCGGAGTTTTTTCTTTAAGTGAATGGAAGATCTTGGTTTTCAATAATGTTAAAACAAACTTCTCTCCTGCTTAAAAAAAAAGAACCCTGGCCGATATTCGAGCCTTTGAAACGGATGCTCTCATTGTGCAGCTGAGATGCAGCTACCAAGCAGTTTTTAATTCAGCCGGCGATGCCGCTTGGTACAGGGCTCAATCTCAAAAGGGTTCGGAGCCTGCAGACTTCAAAATTGGTTCTGCCATTTATAATTTACTCAGTCAGCTGCAAAAAAAGGGAAAGTAGATGATTTACAAGTATTGTATTGTACATGAGACTCAAAACAGCATAAAAAAAACCACAAATGTACTTTTCTAGATGCTTTACATAAGTAGATTTAAATAGCTTGAGATATTTTTAAAAATTGGTCTCAAGCAAGTATCTCCTTCACATATTTTGAAAAAGGTATTTACTACTTGAGAAATATAATGCGTGAAAAAAAGATGACAGAGAAGCAAACCTGCCTCACTAAACTGACGTGCTCAGATTTTTGTTGTGAGACAGTGTCTGAATGAATTGGATGTGCTGAGTTTAGAATCAGGAGAACCTGGGTGTAAATGTCATCTCTGACACTTACTAGATATGTGACCCTGGGCAGCTGGCTTAGGAACATGCCATGCTCTGTGCTAAGAATTGAGAATTCTAAGAAAAACAAAACATAGCCCCTGCTCTCAAGAAACTCACAAGAGGAGCTTCCAATCTAATGGGAGAGACAGCATGCAAACAATTAGGTACAAAAATGATATAGACAGGAGAAACTGGAAATGATTGATAAAGGGAAGGCAGTGACATTAAGGGGGATCAGGAAAGGCTTTTTGTAGAAGGTGGAATTTTAACTGGGACTTGAAAGAAGCAAGAGTAGGGGCCCTGAATAAGGGCATGGGTTCTGCAGTTAGGGATACCTGAGTTCAAATCTGGCTTCTGACAGTACCAGCTGCTTGACCCTGGGCAAGAAACTTAGCCTCTGACTCAATTTCCTTATCTGTAAAGTAGGGATTATAAATAATAGTACCTATGTCTCAGGTTTGTAAGGATCAAAAGAAATAATAATCGTAACAATAATGATAACTCACATTGACACTTATATCACGTACGTTATATACAGTATACATACTCATATATTCTTTAAAGTACATATGTGCACAGAACTTTGTAAACCTTATTAACATAAATGCCAGTTATTAATTTTACTGTTCCTGGTTACTGGATATCTGAAAATGATGCTATTCACTATTATTCACTAGAAACTAGCTTTCTATCAATTAATTTATCATTAAGCATTTATTATGCATATACTGCATGCCAGGCACTGTTTTGGGTGCTGAGGCTCCAAGGGCAAGAATGAAACAGTCTTTTCCCTCAAAGAGCTTGCAGTTCTGTTAGGGAAGACAACAGGTAGATATGTAACTATAAGGGAGGAGGTAAGGGTGAGTTAATCAATCATTCTGACACCCTGATTAAAGTAGGTGTAAAATGTTAACCTGAGACCTTTATCAGGTAAGAACAATCAATCAGTCAATAAGAGGCAAGAACATGGTCTAAACACCTCTATTGGATCAATCACAGGCTTTAGACTAGGTGTACGGAGACTTTGATCAGTGTTGAGGTCTTTGAGAACCGTTAGATGAATGAGGGAGGTTGTATAGGAACTGTGTCTGTACTGGTCTCACCCTTTGGCTTATCCATAAAATAAAAAGTCATTTGGAATCTGGAGATTTGAGCCCCTAGCAGCTTAGAGTGGAAGCTGTCCAGCCAAGCTCTTGAGAGAAAATTTCTTGAAGGTGAAGAGATGAGCCTCACGCTCAGGCTCCTTCCCCTCCATCCCTTGCTACAGGAAGATCTTGGGGGCCTCAAAGGTCTCAAAGGCAGATTTTGAACTACTGTTATCATGCTAGCAGTCTCTCAGTGTGCATGGATCACCAGGAATATGGAGAGAACAGAATGGATGTTCTGGGGAAAGACAGATTCAAGGCTTTACAGGGAGCCCAGAAGAAAATCTACCCTGTCCCTGAGGGGAACATCTTCAGAATTCCTCCCAAAAAGATATCCAGCAGCTTTGCCACACGTACTCTAAGCTTGAGCCTACTTTTCCTTGAGCTCTGAACTTGTGGGAGAGTATGCCACAGGTTTATGGGAGGTTGTCACCAGTACCAAAAATGCCATAGTCAGAAACAAAAACAAAGCCCAATCCCTAACTAAAAGCTAATTCAATCTAGCTGATTAATTGTTATCAATTTATTTTCTTGGGTGGGAGTACTCAAGGAGAGGGTTCCTCTGCTATAAAATTAGAAACAATCACCCATCCAACTCTCAGGGCTACTCCTAGCATTATTTGTTTTTCTCATATTAAATTAAATTTTATTTTCAAATCTAAATTCTCTTCTTTCTACCTCTACTTCCATGCCCCAGTTGAGAAAGGAAGGTAAACAAAACCCATTACAACATCTAGAATCAAGTAAAACAAATTCTTACATTGGCCATATCCCCCAAAATAAATGTCCCATACTATAGCCCAAAGTGAGAAAGGTGGCCATATTCTTGAGGGGCCAGAGGATCATAAGATCATAAAACCAAGCTATCACAGAATTTGAATTAGAAGAGCCATAGGTAGTTGTCTGATCTAAAGAAGTCCCCTCTAGAACATACCAGACAAATGTCTGCCTGAAGACCCTCCAAGGAACGGAACTCACCACCTTTCCATTTTAGGACATCTCTCATTGCTAGAGAGTTTCCCCCTGCTATTGATGCTAAATCTCCTTCTTTCTAACTTCCTAACCCTGCTCCTGGTTCTTCCCTCTAGAGGCCCTTCACCATCCTGGTTTTTATTATTAAACCTGTGCATCCCAAAGTGGAGCAAATACTCAGATGAGGTCTTTTTGGAGAAAGGTATTGTGGGACTATCACATCCCTATTCTTAGACGTTATTTGATTTTTTTTCACCTTTTTCTTTCTTTTGAAACATGGCTAATATGGAAATATGTTTTGCATGATTTCACATGTATAACTGAGATCATATTGCTTGCCTTCTCAATGGGTAGGGGAGGAGCTGGAGGGAGAGAGAGAGAATTTGGAACTCAAAATATTTTTTTAAATAAATGTTAAAAATAAAGAAATAAATGGTTGGGTTTTTTTAAAAGAAATTATTCTTGGCTGCTACATTATACCGCTGACTCATATTAAGCTTGCAGCCCTTTAAAACCCCTAGATCTTTTTCTCTCCTTGTCTCCCCCATTGAAACTTGTGAAGCTGACTCATGTACCTAAATGCAAAATTGGATATTTATCCTTTTTGACTTTTATCTCACTGAGATTCAGCCCTGGACTCCTTTTAACCCTGACTCTGTAATACATTGTGTTAATTATCTCTTCCAAATTCATGGCCTCTGCTAATTGGATGAGTTTATCATAATCTGTGCATTTTTCCAACTCATTGACAAAAATTAAACCATATATGGCCAGGCTAGATCCCTTAGGTCCTCTACCAAAGACCTCTTGCCATGTCAACATTGAACCATTAACTAACCTTTTGAGTTTAGTTGTCTGGTTCTGAGTCCTTCTAATTATATTATGGTCTAATGCATCTCTCTCCATCTTCTATGAAAGAAGAGAAGGAGATATATTGCCAAAAATGTTACTAAAATGATAGAATCAGAGCAGAAAGTGACCTCAGTGGCCATTTGGTCCAATGTCCCCATTTTAGAAACAAGCAAACTGAGACATGGGGATATTGTGACTTGTTCATGGTTTGAAATATTCCAAGTATCAGATGTGGAATTTGAACCCAGGTCAGCCGACTCCTCATGCTCTAGAGGCACATCCAAGCATCCTTGAAGTTGCTCTCTCTCAATTATGGATAAATTGCCGGCATATCAGCCGATGTATATTTTTAACATATTTTTTAGTTTATGACACATTTTGGCAACATGGAGGTGCATTTTCCCTGAGCCAAAATGTAGTACTGTAAACCTAAAACTGTGTACTCCTTGGAAGTCTTAGAACCTGGCAAGAAACAGACTCCTAATTATAAATACCATTTCCAACTTCATGGTTCCATTCCCTAAAAAATTAAAAACAAGAACTTTTTTTTTTTAATGAGAGAATACCAAACTGCTTCCATCATACTAATGGACCCACATGTCCTCTGAGAACCATGGCCTTGGAGAGCACAAGGAAACACACTGCTAAGGAACAAAATATTAGAGTGAGAAGCATTTTTTCTTTCACAGCCAATATCAGGAGACCCATAGGTAATAAGCAAACGAAATAGCCATATTCCTCTCCTAAAGTACATTTGTATGGCACAGCGTCCTATGTGCTACATGTTCCAAATTCATTTGCATTCCTTTTTTAATGTCACTGTCTCTTCCCAACAAACCTCCTCATGGCAAACACTCCCTTGTAATAAAGAAAAACAGTTAGGCCCAACAGACCAACCCATTGACCAGGCCTGAAAGCATATCTGTCATCCTGTAGCATTTACCTCCCCGCTCTCTAGGGAGAAAAGGGGAATATGTTTTCTTATCAGTCTCCTGGAAGCATCATAGCACTCTGGAAAGAGCAATGGGGTGGGATCCCCAAACTCATATTCAAACCTCATCCTGTCTACCTACTAGACCACAGAAGACTTTGGTCAAATAACATAATGTCCCTGGCACTTCTTCCTCCTCTCTAAAATGAGAGGGTTGAATAAACTGACCTTTAAGATCTCTTCCAACTGTAAATTTGTAATAATCTCTATTCTGATGTCACTTACTGGTCTGTAAGTAAAGTAGTTTTGTTTGCTTTTCAGAAATTAATTGTGTTTTGTTTTCTTGTATTTGTTTTGCTGAGACTGGTTACCCCATCTCACGTCAGCTGGATATGTGCCCAATGCCATTACTGGCTGGCATGAGAGCTTTGACCTACTCCAATTCCCAACCTGTTTCCGTTCACCCCTCATTACAAAGCTTAGTGATTCTCACTCTCAGGAACTCACCAAATAGGTGTCGGACTTTGTGTAGACACCAAATTGGTTTAACCCACTGCAGCCCAGAACTCTTATCAATTCAAAAAAGTATGCTCAAAGTAAAAAGAAACTCACAAATTTCAATCAACTTTTATTAAGTATATATTACATGCCAGGAACTGTGCTTAAGTGCTGGGGTTACAAAAAGAGGCAACAGTCCCTGCCCTCAAGGAACTTAAAATCTAATGCTCAAGATCACCAGTCTTTGTCTCTACAATAGCACTGGAACTACCAAAATTCTTCCTTTTTAAAAAAAAAACATAATTGTCTTTTTCCCAAAGACTCTCTCCTCTTTTTTTAATAATAAAAGAAATATAGTTAAGTAAACTAAGCCAACATATTGGTCATGTCTCAGAACAAATGGTTCATTCTGCTCCTACAACCCATCACCTCTCTGCTGAATTATGTGTCACCTTCAGGCCTCTGAGGTCAATACTAGTCACTGCATTCATCACCCTTCTACATTCCTTTCCTTTACCTTATTGTGTACTTGGTGTCAATTGGTGGCCCTAAGTGTCCATGCATAAAAAAATAGAAGCATCAGGGCACGTCTTCTCCTCCCTGGCATACTACTGACTTTACAATTCATCCATTATTATCCACTCGGTAACACTGGCAAATGTTACTTGGCCAACGCAGAAGCAGAGGGACGTGGTCCAAGTTAAGAGAAGTGGGAGAAAGAGAGAAGCAACGAGGATAAGCCAGATGCTTTTAAAACCTGTAAGAACATGTTGTATTTCCCAAGATGGGTACGCAAGCCAAACTTTCTTCCCGTTGTTTTTCTTCTGGACAAGGCCTGTGTTATGTTCAGAGCAACCAGGTCAATTTCCCCTCCCGTCCATTTGATGATTGGCGTATTGTTTAAAGATGATGAGGATGATTTTGTGCGCTAGAGGAAGTTGGCAATAAAGTTTATTTCTATAAAAAGAAACATGCGGTGAGGATATGGTTTCCTATTCTGACTCAAAGCAGAAGGCAGAGTCAGAAATTCCAACCCAGAGGGTCAGGAAGGATTCCAGCACTTCCTGAATCACATCTGAAGGCATGTTCCCCCTACTCCTTTCACCTCCCTGTTCTTGCAACTGGCCAACTGGGATTACACAGCTCACACATTTGATTCCACATGTGGCTGTTTCTTATTAAGAATCTGCATGTCCCTTCTTTTTCCTAGGCTTTGTCATTTCTCCCAATTCAGGTGGATAATTCCATTTCATAACAGAGATGAACTATTCCTTCTCTCTGTTAGACCTAAGAAATGGGCACACAAACAAAGACTTTTCTTGGCACAGTATATTTGTTTTTTTAACCTATGGCCTCACCTTCTTACCACAGATCACAAAATGCAGGAGAACTGGAACTTTCTTATGGCTGGAATGTGAGGTTTTTCCCATCTGAAGTGTTAAGCTACAGTGACTTGTGGGAAAGTACGGGGAAACCCAGTTAATCAACACTTTTCTTAACCTGGAGGGTACCAACAAATTGTTGGTGTTATTGCTCATGGAATGAAAGCTCCTCAAGGGGAAGGACTGCTTCATTTTTGTCTTTGTATTCTCAGCACCTGACATAGCACTTGGCCACACGAAGTGCTTATTACGTTCCTTATTCCTCAATTCAATAACTCTTTATTAAGCCAGGAGGGTAGCTAGCTGATGCAGTGGATAGAGTGCCAGGCCTAGAGTCAGGACAACCTGAGTTCAAATTTAGCCTCAGACACTTATTAGCTGTGTGACCCTGGACAAGTCACTTCACCCTGTTGGCTTCAGTTTCATCATCTGTAAAATGAGCTGGAGAGGAAAATGGCAAATCATTCCAGTGTGTTTGCCAAGAAAACCCCAAATGAGATCACAGAGAGTTGCATACGACTGAAACAACTGAACAGTAACAACAAGTGTGCCAGGAATTGTGCTAAGCACTGGGATAAAAAACAAAGGGGAGTGGGAGCCAAAAGATAGTCACTGTCCTCAAGGAGTTTACAATCTAATGGGGAGACAACATGAAAAGTGTTACCTACAAATACAATATAGACTAGATGAATTTAAAATAATCCACAGAGGAGGCAGTAGCTTAATGCTAAGAACTGGGAAAGGTTTCTTGTAGATCAGGTTTTGGAAGCCAGGGAAGCCAAGAGGTAGACTGAGGGAGGGAGAGAATTCCAGACACGGGTGGAGGAGACAGCCAGTGAAAATGCAGACTCAGGAGATGGAGTGTCCCATATAAAGAACAGCAAGGAGGGCATTGTCACTATATCTTAAATAGATGGAAGGATCTAAAATGTAAGAAGACGGATTGATTAGGTTTTCACCAAACTGGCAGAACCTTGGACTGAACTGAGTGTATGGACTAATGTTAAGCAGATTTGGCCTTCCTTTCTTTTTTAATCCAGTCGGTAGAATAGGGATCCCACTCACAAAATATTTCTGTTCCCCCTATAAATGATGTGACTGATGGCCCTCTTGAGAGAAATGCAAAAGTCACTTTAGTGGGTTCTCTTTATTCTTGGTGGCTACTTGGAGTCCTTGCCATTGTAGGGGAGAAGGAGTCTTCAGGAAATCTCACCTCACCTTCAAGGTGTGTTTTCCTTTTCCATTTGTCCTTTCCTGGTAGTGTGGCATGTTCATTACATGACCTCCTTTATTTTCTCTTGCCTTCAGTATGGAATGGTGACTCTGGAGCTAAGGAGAACCGGGCTTAAACTGGGCTGATTCAGACACTTATGACTTGAAGGATGTCACATGATCATGGGCAAGCCATTTGTCTTCTCAAAGCCCAGTTGTCCTCATCTGGAAGATGGGAAGATTTTCGCAAACTTTGTTTCATTGCTTCCATTTATTTTATTCATTCATTCACTTATTTATTCACTCACTTAATCCATCCCATTCATTACCATTACACAGACACCAACCAATTAGGCAAGCAAACAAAAAGCACGTGTTTAGTACCTACTATGGTACTAGTAGGTACCAAAGGCACTTTGTGGTAATATGGTACATTATAGTCTCAAGGGATACACAATTATGCATAGTTGTGGTCAGGTGATACAAGAACAAAAATGGAAACTGTTTCTGCTCTCAAGGCATTTACACTCCATTGGGTGAAAATAACAGGAAAGTGTAAGATTATGTACAGAATATATACAAAAACATATTAATGTGTATACTGTTAACCCATGAAAAATGAGTTACTGTATGCCAATTTACAAAATGACCACACAGATATAAAGGAAAGCAATGTGGGTTCACTATGAGGAAAGCCTTTGCAAACCTTCATCAATCCTCTTACTCACTCATTCATTAATACACTCCATCCATTAACTCCCTCCATGTATCTACCTATTCATTTACTTATTAGTTCATTAATTAACTCACTCCAGGCTTCCATTAATTCACTCCAGTCATCTATCCATTCATTTCTTCATTCACCTATTCATTCATTGACTCCATTCATTCATTCACTTCATTAATTCACTTTTCTCCACTCTGTTCCTTCTTCCACTGTCTTCATCCATTCAAAGCACCAGGCCTGAGTCAGAAAGATCAGAGTTCAAATCCAGTCTCAGACACTTGTGAGTTGTATCAGTTAACTTTATTTGCCTCAGCTTCCTTACCTGTAAACTGGAGATCATAATTCTACCTATCTCCCAGAGTCATCATGAAGATCCAATGAGGTGATAATTGTAAAGCTCTTAGCATGTGTCTGGCATATATATAGTAGGTGCTGTGTAAAGGTTAACCATTATTTTTATCTGCTCCATTCATTCACTCATTCATTTCTTCAGCAAACATTTAAGTACCTACTCAATGTGGAATCCTGGGACAGGGGCTGGAGTAGATACACAGAAATATAAGTAAGAAAACCCCAAGGCTCAAGGAGCTTACAATCCAACGACAACTTCATACACCAGAAATTCAGATTCATTTCTAGAGGGAACATGAGAAAAAATATTATGATCAAACTGCATTTTGTCTGTTCTATTGAAATAACGTGCCCAGATATCTCCCATTGGCCTTTATGGTCTATCCCTCCAGATCACACCAGTAAACCAGGAGACCATGGTTCCCTCTCTCTTCTGAACTTCTTCCTCTTCTGCCTCATGTCCGATTTCACTCTGAACAAAGCATGCTGTGCCATCTCGGAATCTGCCCGCCCCCGACAGCAAGTGGCACAGAGAGTACATTGAACAGATGGAATGCAACATATATGTAAAGAAATAAAAAAAATCTGCAAGGAAAGTTGGCCGCAGTTCTGGAATGCACTAAACAGTGGGGAGGGGTGGGAGGAGGAGGGAGAGCAAAGGGAATTAGGATGCCTGCATTGAGTGAGCCGGTCCTTTTACAACCTCGACCTGTTTTGCCAGTCAAAATAAATATGGCAGTAAATGCCCCCTTTTGACTGGCTTCTGAAACCTTGATGATGCTGTTTGAAATATGACCTGCCCTGGGTCGGGGGTGAGAGGGGGGTAGGGATGTTCTTTCAGCTGAGAGTAAAAGGATATGTACCTTCTGGCCAAGAAGTAAGAGGGTCATGGATGGTGGGATCTACCTTACATATGGGCATTCAGGAAATGGGCTAATTGCAGTGAGAGAGTGAATTATGCTTGTTTTATGTGTCATTACCCCTGAAGAGTTTATCGGAAATTCAGAGCTCTGCTTCAGGAACCCTGAACTCCAGTTCTGAGGTTTTTCTCAACATTAGGTTCAACTGGTGTTGCTCAAGACATAGAAACCACGCAATGTGTTGGCTGGCTTCATCAGCTGTTGCAGAAGGAGACCTCCAAAGTCCTTGGTGATGGGAAATTGATTGCACCAGCAAGTCAGCAAGAGCCAGCACTTTGTAAATACCTCCTTCATGCCAGACCTTGGGCTGGATGCTGGCTGTGGAATGGCATCCATGTTCCTGCCTTCACAGGGCTTACACTGACCCCTAGGAAGTTCGCATATCCAGGCTTGTTGTGTGGATTAAGTGGGATAACAGATTCTAAGTGTTTTGTAAACCTTAAAGCAGAATATAAATATTAGCTACAATGTTGTATAAATACCAATATTTGTATATGTTATGTATTGTTACATATATGGTGTGTTGTGTACACACATGTCAATATACACGTGTCTGCACATGTGTGTTGTGTACATGATGTCCTGGGTGTATGTGTGTGTTTGTGTGTGATATATGCATATATGTCTTGTTATGTGTGCATAATAGTATACATATCTATGTGTATTATGGTATATACATGCATTGTATTTTATATGTGCATGTATATGTGTATTATGTTGTATATTTTATACATGTGTTATATATACATTGTTGTTTACCCTTGTTTTCAAAGACAACCCAAGGACATCATAACCTGGTATCCTGACTTGCAAATTAATTGGATTGAAGTGAGGCAGAGTTGCACAAAATCTTCAGCCTCACACTCTCTTCCTAAGTTATTGAAGTCCAGTGGCAAGACAAAAATCAGGACTACTGGTGTTGGCCTAGGATGTAGTGGATAACCTTGGCATCTTCTATGTCTGACCAAGCTCTTCTTCATTCACCTTCATGGCTCTTATTGGTCTTATCTGACCTCTCCCTAGGGGGAAGTCTTCACTTGTTAGGGGTAGCCATTCCCCTAACTCCCCAATGGGTTTGAGGCTTATTGATTACCCTCAACCTGGTCTGGCCCATCTGCCAAGACAGTTTCACTGCGGTGCCTGCTACAGTTTCTTGGAGTCACAGGTGAGAGTAGGATGACAGGTTGTAACGGTAAGAGAATTTGAAGATCTTCCCTGCCCCTTGATAGACTTAAGTAAATTTGAGGACTTTCCCTGATTTGGAAATAAATTCTGCCTCCTAATAGGCTAAACATGGTCACATGGAGCCTTTGGTGGGAGGCTTGTTTTTCAGGAATACCCAACCTTGCTACTTTGTGATTGGGCAGTGGGTCACAATGTGGTATATACATATATATCTTGCTATGTCTGCATATTGATATGCATAGCTAGGTGTATTAT
This sequence comes from Pseudocheirus occidentalis, assembly GCA_028646575.1. Taxonomy (NCBI): domain Eukaryota; kingdom Metazoa; phylum Chordata; class Mammalia; order Diprotodontia; family Pseudocheiridae; genus Pseudocheirus; species Pseudocheirus occidentalis. The sequence goes on from CM053594.1 coordinate 22,009,480, forward strand.
GATATATATATATATATATATGCATTGTGTCACAAAGATGCTCTCTGACCTTGGAGAAGGCTAAATCCACCCTAATGTGAGCTTTTGTTTTGGGGCTCACTTTGGGAAGAGTTGTGTGATTTGGCCAGATGAGACTCTGGGCAGCCATTGAGTCCTCTGTCTTTGAAAACCCAAATGCTGGTGCTTCTTTCTCTGGTAACTAACTAGGTATGGGTGTAATGATCAGACAGTCGGAAGCCCTGTCTGCTGAAATGTGGTATTTTCTCTGTCTGTACTTTTTGTCTACTTGTAACTTCTGTTTGTATTCTCTCAAGTTCAGAGTACTGACTTTTCCCTCTGAACTAGGTAAATGATGTATGTTTAATTAAAGTAAGATTGTTAACCCCTTCTTGAGTTGCTTTCCTTTAGAAAAGCAGATCAAAGAACCTGTGCTAGCTGGATATACTAGGGTGCTTGCTGATACAAAGGTAGACACCAAGGATGGAGCAGCCCCAAAAAGGGCTTGGCAATTCCTCACGCCAATGCACTCCAGCTAGGTGGTACAGAGGTTAGAGCAGGGAAGCCACAATCTGAGCAAAGGCTCCTCTGCACCTGCAGTGCTCTGCTTGGCATCTTACCTTTGATGTGCATGTTGCAACCACCACTAGATGAAGCTGCCACTGTTGTTTACCCTTTTATTCCTATAGACTAGTATAGTACACCACACTGCTTTGTTTTGTTTTCCAACTTATCTGTGACTTCCTCCACACTGGACACTCTTGAGGGAACTCCTAACAATTCAGACGGTCTTGGAGAGTCTCTTAGAGGCACAGAGAAGTTAGGAGACTTGCCCAGGACCACACAGTCCTGTGACCCAGGCAGGACTTGGAGACAGGTTCTCCTAACCTAAAGCCAACTCTTTTGATTGATCAGTCAATAAATGTGTATTAGTCTTTTATTTTCAGTGAACATTGTGTAGGAGCTGAAAATACAGACAAAAAGCAAAAGCATCCTCTGCCCTCAAGGAGCTTATATTCGAATGGGGGTAGACAACATATAATTAATTAGGCACATACGTGCAGAACTTGTGGAACATTCTTGGAGGGTGTCTTTAGCACCTAGAGGACAAGGAAAGGCTTCCTGAAGAAGGTCTTTGGCGTGGGTTTTGAAGGCAGACAGGGATTCTAAAGGGTAGAAGGGATCCACTGTATCCACTATGCCACACTGCCTTTTATCTTACACACAGTATAAGTTTAGTGTTTGTTGAATTAAATTGACTTTGTTGAATTGACTTACTGATGGTCAGACTATAGTTTGGAAAAAGAAATAAACTAGAAGACATATCTTCTGGCTTCAAGACCACAACCCAAGTACAAATGATAAATATATAATATAGCACTTGGAGATTTACATAGAAGTATTTCATTTGAGCTTCATAGCAACCCTCTAAAGTAGGTGTTATAGGTACATAATTATCTCCATTTTACAGTTAGGGAAACTGAGGTGAACAAAGAGATGAAGTGACTTTCCCAGGGTCACACTGTAAGTTCCTGAGGCCAGAATTAAACTCAGATCTTCCAAACCAGTCCAGTACTCTGTCCACTGCCCCATATTCAGCCATTTTGGTCATATCTGACTCTTCTTGACACCATTTAGGGTTTTCCTGGCAAGGATACTGGAGTGGTTTGCCATTTCCTTGTCCAACTCATTTTACAGATGAGGAAACTGAGGCAAACAGGGTTAAATGCCTTGCCCAGGGTTATACAGTTAGGAAGTATCTGAGACTTTGAACTCAGGTCTTCTTGGTCAGGATGTGCTCTAACCACTGTACCACCTAGCTATCTTCAAAATATCTCCCCTGAAAGTCTGGAATACATTCTCCCACCCACACATACAGAGTCCAAGGGAAAGTGGGCTCAAGCTTACAAACCACGTGTGGCAAAAGTGTAATAATGCTCAGCTCCAGGTAGCTATTAAGTCCTTTCTCCCCTTTGGGGGTGCTCAGGAAGTTTCCTTTAGGTGTGACTGGGTTCTTTGTAGAGCCATGACTCTGCCTCCAGTAAGTCCTTGGCTTCCCATTCAATCTACTATCTCAGGAGAAAATATTAGGACAGCAATGGAAAAATAGAAACTTCAAATCTTCCAGACCCTTTGAAGCTTTCAATGTCCTCGCCTGGCCAAGGAAGGCAGGGAGGAGCCCAAGGCCAAAGCTGAAGTGCTCTGCTCTCCCCCAGGCAACTCCTTCTCAGGGGGTTTAGCTGGAATGTTCCCTCCTCCTTCCCCGATCACTGGAATCTAAATCTCTGCCAGATGCATGAAAATCTCGGGCTCTGAACTGGTCTCCTATTTTATAGACAACCCACAGTATTTGACTCAATTTTCTCAGCCAATGGGAACACTCCTCTTGTCATAGTTACTCCAAAGATATTTCACATTTAATCTAAAGTGTTTGATTGATTGGTTGATTAAGACTTGCTCTCACCTCCTTAAGGTATCTCATCACTTACTTTAAGTGGAATGGACTGACTTGACTGATTTACTCCATCAATCCTACTCCAATGCAAGTCTCAAAGTGTGTCATTTTGTTCCAATCCAGGATTCAAACATAAACCACTAGATTGGCCTGAGTCATGCCTGGACCAGAACAGCTATGGTTGAAGCCAGAAGGTCTGGGTTCCAGGGTTGTCTCAGACGCTTACCAGCTTTGTCATCCTGGGACAGTCTCTTCATTCAGGTCATAGGGTCCTAGATTTAGAACTGGAAGAAATTTCAGTGTCCGTCCAATGAGACCCTCTCATTTTACAGATGAAGAAACAGAGGTCAACCTTCCCAAGGTTCCACAGATAGTGACAGACCTAGTATTCAAATCTATGTACCCTGATTCCATATCTGTCACGCTTTCCACTGTACTGAGCTAGCTCTTGCAGAACTTCACTTTCCTCATCTGTAATATAGAGGGGGTAAGGGGGAATCCTCTCTCTACCTACTTCACAAGATCTTTATGAGGAATGAGGTATTGGAACCTGTGAAGTATTCCCAAGAGGCAAATTTCTTAAGATTGGTAGATCAGATATTGATCTGCATTGCTGGAGGGAGTTTCCACACCAAGAGTTCTCTACTCCCAATAAAATAAATGCTGTGTGGCTGAATAAAATAGTGTGTCCAGACCAAAAATAAAGAGGAAACAAAACAACACAAGCTGAAAATGAGTCATTTCTTCCTGAAGCCATTCCCAAAGATCTTTCCACATTTTCTGGCTGCCTAAACTCCTAGCAAGTCTTTACCATCTTTTCTTGGAAAAAGTATTACTCAGTTCAGAGAACATGATTTGGGGGCAATTTATGTCATGTTTAGCTGTAATTTGTCCTTGGCTTGAGCATCTAGAAATGATGAAAACCAAGAGAGCAATGTGATTGGTTAGGAAATAAATCCTGTCCTTAGTTCACCTGATGTATTTGTAGGCTACTGCCCTTTGGACTCAGCAGGCTCATCCATATAATTCTCTGTTTTTAGCAAGGAAAGGGGAAATTCCACAGGTGTGAAGAAATACTTCATTTTCATTATCTAACAGATGTCAGCTCTGAAGTGTCTGCCAATAATGAATGTATTCCCCCCCCCAATGAAATCAGAATAGTAATATAAGTGTTACCCTAAGAAAGATGGATGGACCAAAGGAATTTAGATAGACAGATGGATAGACAGACAGATAGATAGATAGGCATAATAGACAGATAGACATATGAGATGAGACAAAACAGACAGAAAGAATGGACAAACTGATTGACAGATAGATGGGTGGACAGACATAGATAGATAGACAGACAGACAGATAAATTGACAGATAAATGAAATCCGTACTCTTATAGTGTAATTCATTTCAAAAAACATTTATTAAGTGCCTGGCACTCTACTAACTTATACAAATAAGAAAAAGAGAAAGTCTCTGCCCTCAAGGAGATCTAATAGGGGGTTACAATACACAAAAGGAAGCTGGAAAGGGGGGAGATAGGAAGGCAACGTGGTTTGGGGGAGGCAGAGGACCATTGTTTCATGGAGTTGAATCCAAGCAGAGCAGCTGATGGAAAATGGAGTCATCAGGAAGGTTGTAAGCCCTCTGTAAAGGTAAGCCTTGGAAGAGGTTTGATGTAAGCCTTAGACTATGAAGGATGGGCCAAAGGAAGACAGATACAAGAATATATAGATAGGCAGATATATAAATAAAGAGATGGATAGACAGATAGATAGATGATAGATAGATAGATAGATAGGTAGATGCAAAACAGACAGAGTAATGAATGAACAGATTGCCAGACAGATAGATAGGTGGACAGAGATAGATTAGATAGACAGACAAGACAGACAGGTAGAAAAATGGATGAACATAGAGGATAAATAATGCATAGGGAGACAAATAAATAAAATTGCAAGTGTTTATTATGTACTAGATGGACAAAATAAGGGAACTGCCTCCATGAGGGTCACAGCAAAGATACACTCCTTCCTTCCTATATGGTGTAGGGGACAGAGCACTGGGTTCAAATCCTTGCTTACATTTCCTCATCTGTAAAATGAAGATGATAATGGATTCTATCTCAGACGGCTGACTTGAAGATCAAATGAAATGGTGGATTATATAAGGCTCTTTGTGAATTTGAAATGTTGTGTAAATGCTAGTTATTATTATTTTTACCCTTCCCCAACAACCATATCAGCTGAGGCGGCTCACAATGTGAACAATAGCCACCTTCTGTTATTGGCAGTCTTCCTAAAGTGCCATGTATGCACAGAATTTCCTACCTAACTTGAGTGAAATTGAAGAAGCCAGAAATAAAATGAGAGTTTAAAAAAAAGATTGAATTCCTCTGATCTTGTTTCTAGAGGTGAAAGCTGGAGTAGGAGACACATTGTGTTTCTTTGACTCTTCTATCTCTTCCTCTTTCCAACCATCTCCTCATGTCCATCCAATCATTTGACAGTTTTTCATTAAATGAGATGCAAGCTGGCCTGGTGGATAGAGAGGTCCAAGACCACCTCTAACATATAAGAAAATCCCTTATCCTTTCGGTCTTCTTGTTCAGAGGAATCAAACATGCAGCCCTGGGCTGTCATCGTGTGTCCTAACCAGAATAATTCGTAATTGGAAAATATTTAACAAAATAAATAAAAATAGAACACAATGTAAATGTTGAAATATATGTTATTCTAAGTCAAGACGAGGCCTTTAGGAATCTTTCTATATGGTCACACTGTTTCTAGTTGAGTTGGACATTACTGCTCTAGGCAATTCTCCAGTATGAAACACTATTCCCGTACAAGAGGAGAGATCCACAGACAACAAAGATATGACTCTTTCTCTCAGAGAGAGAAGAGGTATGTATATATGTAGACAATAACCACATGACAACTATAATGCAGAATAAAAGCTTCTTCAGGGCAGGGTCTGTTTGTTCCTTCTTTGGGAGGTGGCATTTTGTTGAATCTCCAACCCTGGATACAAAGCCATGCCCATAGCAGACATATAATAAATGTCTGTGGAAGTTAGTTCAATGTGATAAAATCATAAAGAAATCACAATGTTATATCAGATCTGAGGAAAGAAAGCACACTTCTGAAGGGGGAGAGGGGCAGGAGTCTACAAAGATTTCATTATGGGTGACAAATCAGCTGGATCATTCCCACTGGGTAGAATTTCAGCAGACCTGGTTACATGGTACAAGTAACTCTACTCACCTTTACCAATAACCATAGTGTTGTTAAATCAGTTCCCAAACTGAACACATCAGATATACTGAATACATTAACTTCTGAAAACCAAGTAGACCCAGAAGTGGTAAGTACAAATACAAATAATTAGCAATCAACTAACTGGTCTTATTATCTACTCATTAACTGCACAATCAGATCTTACAACAGAGCAAAATGAAAAGGGAGAGAGAAAAAGAGAGACCCTTGTCAACTTTGGAAATGATAATTGGCACAATAAAGAGAGATCCACTCTGATGAGTTTTAATTTGCACTAATGATGAATTCAATCATACTACTGCCACTGACGTCAAAGCCAGAAGTCACTTTGTGCCTTTTTCTACCTGCTGGGTCCATATGTCCACTGGGAAGAATTTGGCAGGCATTGTGTAAAAGGAATAATTACTCCAGGATGCCAGGTCTGCTATGGAAACGTTTCCCTCTCCACTGTCCTCCTGGTTGACCTCTTGTCTACAGAATTTAGCACGAAAAGAGGACGAGGATTGGAAAGAATGCAGAGGTCCCCTTGGCAAGCTTTGTGGATTGACTTCATTCTATACTAGGTATAAAGTTGGCATATCTAATTGACAGCTCAAGACTGAGAACCTAGGCTTCAATCTTTGGGCAATTAGACATCTCTAACAAATGGTCCTGAGATTGGGCTATTGGAAAGCATGTTGATTCCATTAGAGTGCATTTCTATAAGCAAATGGAGTAGATGGATAGTTGTTAGTTATTGTTCAACCTTCATATTCAAAGAAGACCAAGGACAGCATGATGTGATGTCGAGACAGAACAATGTAAGGTCTTGCCTGGTTTCATCAACTTTTGCAGATGGCGACCCCCAAAGTCCTTGGTGATGGGAAATTGATTGCACCAGGAAGTCAGCAAGAGCCAGCACTTTGTAAATACCTCCTTTGTGCCAGGCGTTGGGCTAGATGCTGGCTATGGAGTGGCATCCATGTTCCTGCCTTCAAAGAGTTTATATTGACCCCTAGGACACTAGCATATCCAGGCTTGTCGGGTGAATTAAGTGAAATAACAGATCTAAAGTGTTCTATAAACTTTAAAGCAGAATATAAATGCTAGCTACTATGTTGGATGACTATGATGTAAATATCAAATATATGTGTGTTATATATAAACACATTACACTATGTTATATACATGTGTACATATGTATGATGTGTACAGATATATCTGTGTATGTACAGGTTTGTGCTATGTGTTTGTGCATATGTGTTACGCACATTGAGTGTGTGTGGCATATACATGTGTGTTACATATGTCGATGTGTTGTATAAGTATATATATGTTATATATACGCTGCCTACATGTGAATCCGGGCAAGAGCTGGGAATGGTCAGCCCTAGAGAAGGAGCTGTGGAATTTGGAAGTCAGCCTTGAATTAAGATGAATGATGACTTTACTTTGGATACTCTGTATTGACTGATGAGATTTGTAACTTACTGTGACCTAAGGATGTATGGTGTTTATATTTTCTGCTACCCCTTAAAGATAAGATATAAGATATAAGAGATACTGAGACTTGGAATCAGAAGACCTGGGTCAAGTCTTGACCCTGCCACTTAATCCCTATATGATCTTGGGCAAGTCACTTCCACCTTAGTTTCTTTCCGCATAAAATGAGAGGACTGGACTGGCTGATCTCAAAGGTCCTTCCAGTTCTAGATCCAATGAATATCTGTTATAGGTGGGCATAAAAATAGGGCAAACAGGGATTTGGCTGTGCAGAAGGTACATCCACGGAAAGACAGACAAATGCATAGTGAGACTGGTCTCTGGCTCACACCCTCCTCCCTACACCAATGCCCTACCTCTGATGGAATAGATTACAAACAGTGCCTGGCACACAGAAAGCACTTAATAGATGTTTGCTGATGGAATGGATTCCCAGTCCCTAGTAGAATAGGATAAACCTAGAATTTTTGAACAGACAGGGTATTATTCTGCTTCAGATTGAGGAAGCAACTTTCCTACCGTCTCACCTGGGTCTTGCCTTAGAATTAGTAATTCTCCAAATCCACTTCCTATGTCAATAACATAGGAAATCTACCCTTCCCCTACCCCTCTATATCTTGTTTCACAAGAATAGCATGGCTACCAAATTTTTTGATAAAATATAAACTACATAGAGAAGTCCCCCACACTTGTAGTTTTGTAAACCTGTCTAAAAAGGGAACAGTGTGGCACAAAGCTGTTCTTAGATGAAGCTACTGATTCTTTTCTAGATAGTCATTGAAGAGGACTTGCACGTGAATTGGATTTACATTCTTACTGAGTCATCGAAGTCAATGGCAGAACAAAAGTCAGGACCACTGGCTGTGCCCCAGGATGCAGTGGGTGACCTTGACATTGTTGATGTCTGATCAAGCTCTAAGCTCTCCACTGGGCCTGTATCAGTCATCTTCTTGGCCCTTAGAACAAATTGTTCTCATCCACCCATTCTGCCAGTGGAAGCCTTCATGTGTTTGGGGTAGACATCCCCCTAACTCACCAAAAGGGCTTGAAGCCTGTCAATGACCCTCAACCTAGTTTAGCTGCCTATTGAAAACATGTGATGGGGCATGCTGCAGTTTCTAGGAGCCACAGTTGAGAGCTGGGTGACAGGCAGGCACCAAAGGTGAATGGAGTGTTCAGAGAGGACTAGCACCTCTGGTGTGAGGGACATTCAGTAAAGGGTTTATTTATTTATAGGATCATAGGATTTAGAGCTGAGAAGGACTTCAGTAGTCTTTTGGTCCATCTTCCTTTCATTTTATATGAGGGGCAACTGAGGCCCAGAGAGGAGGCAGCATGGCCCAATGGAAGGAATATTGGAGTCAGAGGAACTGGGTTCCTTCAGCAAGTCACTTTGTCCTTGTGGAACACAGTTTCCTTATGTGTAATACAAGGAGGTTGGAGTAGATGACTTCCAGGGCATCTGGGGGGGGGGTGGAGTCAGGAAGACTCATCTTGAGTTCAAATCTATCCTCAGACATTTACTAGCTGTGTTACCCTGGGCAAGTCACTTAATCCTATTTGCCTCAGTTTCTTCATCTGTAAAATGAGCTGGAGAAGGAAATGGCTAATCTTTCCAGTATCTCTGCCAAGAAAACCCCAAATAGGGTCATGAAAAGTCAGACAAGATTGAAATGATTGAACAACAACAAGGTCCTTTCCAGTTGTAAAGCAATCATTTTTATAAGCATTGCTTTTAGGTAGACCTTTAGAACAGAATGTTTAAGAGCTAGGACAGACCTTAGAACAATGGACATCAGAGGGCATAAACAGAAAGTTTTGGACTGGTACTCCCCATTTGAATTAATTTTGGAATAGGACTTGGATCTTCTGATTCCCGTTCAGGAGCTGACTTGGCTCTCTGGGGATGTCCTTTTTCAGACCCACCCAAAAAGCACCAGGGGAATAAGCTATGCCTTTCATCAAGCTGGGCACTCTTGGGGATGGTTTTATTCTCTAAGAATATGGTGTAGTCAAAGGATTCAGCTACTACTAATTGACAGATTGCTTTAGGGCACTGGTTTATACCTTACCTTAGGAGGAGGAGATCTCTCAGTTGGCAACATCCTATAGAAATGCTACTTATTATTATTAATAAATCTAGTTGTTGCACCAATATATTGTGGTTCATTTCAGGGTTTTTTAAGAGAAAACATTGGACTAGTGTTCCGCATCCAACCTGGAGATACCAACGACCATCTTGGATTGTGTCTCAAAGGGAACTCATTGATTTGACTTCCCAGTTAAGATTTGGTTTTACAGTTAAAGGCAGCGTGGCCTTGTGGAGTGAGGGTTTGGTTTGGCGTCAGGAAGACCCAAACCTGCCTCTGGTGATTATTAGCTATATGACCTTGAAAAGGACATTAATATGGTGCCTTAGTCTCTTCCCTAGGATTTATCTACTAAATCATCTGTCTTGATGGAAGGAGTTCTCACATTGAAGAAGCCACGGATTACTTAGTCATAAAACCAAAGACTCTTAGTGCCAGCAGACATTTTAGAAGGGAAGCAGGGTTATAATCAACCAGGCAGGAGAAGCACGGGGTTTAATCCCCAGCTCTGACTCTAATAGAGTCAATAAAACTTTATTTTAAAATATAAAAACTACTCTTAGCTTGTTGGCTGGACAAAAGCAGACAAAAACAGTGGGGATTTGGCCTGTAGTCCGCAGTTTGCTGACCTCCTAATTTGCTATGTAACCTCAGGCCAAAACATTTTTACTTCTGCCTCCACTATACACGTATCCCTTCCGCTTTGTGGACATTAGAAGTTCTGTACCCCCAAGATCTGGAAAATCCGTGTAAAAAAACAACATGGGTCTTCCCTTTGTATCAGAGAAGTTTGAATCATTGTGGTATTAAAAGATGAAATATATTGATATTAGTATAATATAAGGTAATATAATATGATATAGTATAGTATAGTATAATATAAAATAATATAGTAAAGCCTAATATAAGGCAATGTGATATAAAATAATATTGTATATTATAGTGTACTACAAGATAACATAATATGCTATGCTATTCTATGCTGTACTATATAAGGTAAGAAGATATTGTAGAGTGTATTGTAATGTAAGGTAACATGATACAGTATCATATACTCTATATAATATGATATAATATGATATGCTATCATATGACGTCATGTAATGATTTCAAAGGGAAGTCACCAGCATTAAGTGGGACGGGACAAGGCATCTTGCAGAAGGTGAGACTTTAGCTGAAAGTGGAAGGAAACCAGGGAAGCTAAGAGGAGGAGGAGAGGAGGAACAAAAGAGTTCCAGGTAGGGAATAAGTCTGGCAATGATCAGAGGCGAGGACCAGCAAGGAGGTCAGTGTCATAGAACTGATAAGGATGTGAGAGTGGGGAATAAGGTGAAATAGGACTGGAAAGGTAGAAGGGGTCAGGCTAGGAAAGGATTTCAAAGGCAAACAAAGGATTTTCTATTTGATCCTGGAGAGGAGCCCCCCAGAATTATTGAATGGCAAAGGAGAGTTTGAGCCATGGTTGGACCTGTACTTTAGCAAGGTTGCTTCCACAAACAGGTTGTCTGTCAATGAGCATTTATTAAGTACTTGCTGCGTGTCAGGCACCATGCCTGGAGACCTAGGATCAATCCTAGATCTTTTGACTGTTTCCAGACAACACCACCTTCACTCCATCCGTCCTTCTCAACCCCTCCCCCTTGGGTCCCGGGTTGCTGAGAAGTAAGTTTATTTTTTACTTACCTGGCTTGGAATCAGACTTCCACATGGATTTCTGACCATTCCCTCTCTCCCCTCCCCACTCCCATTAAAATGCAAGTTCCTTGTGGGCAGAAACTGTCTTACTTTTGTAATTTTGCATTTGTAATCCTAGAACTTAGTACAATTTCCGGGAGCTCCATGTTCTATCACTCATTTGCTCAGTCATTCATATCATTCAAAAACTGGTCAAAAGAGAAAAATAAGCTAGATTTTTAGTCCCTCCTAGATGTAATGCATAATTCCCAAGGATTATTACATGCCTGCTATGTGAACAGCATGGTGACAGGAACCTGGGCGTGATAGTTACAGGGATTAGGTTTGTGATTTCCATGGTCTAAACAATTCCCAAATGAGGATGGTGCTTCTACCCATGCAGGGCAGTACCTTCTCTGAAGCTTGGAAATTTTCCTAGTACATGGAGAAATTCAGTGACTTGCTTGGGTCATGCTAGCTCAACTACTATGTAGCAGCAACAATCCCCGAACCCAGCTCTTTGTAGCCCTGACCTCAGGGATTGAAAGCCAAAAAACTGAGACAGTGCCTGCCTTTAAGGAGCGTACAGTCTTGGGGTAGTAAGGCAGGACTCATCTTTTCAGGACAACATTCATTACTAGGAAAACCTTATCATCCTGTATGATCCCATCTACCTCATCACTGTTCTCTGTCCTTCCAATTAAACGGTAGAGCCACGAACTGCCAAATCTCCATTTAAGGAGGGAGGTTAGCTCAGAACATTTCCTTTCTCCCTTTATTGCACCACTCTGGACCATCTCTGATTTCCCTTCCCACTCCTAGGCCACCTCTCCCAACTTTTCAGCTTCTTTTTGTGTGTTGTCTTTCCCCATCAGATTGAAAGCTCTCTGAGGGCAGGGACTGTCATTTTTCATATTTGTAACCTCAGCTCTTAGCACAGTGCCTGGAACTTAGCAGGTGTTTAGGGAATGTTTATCAACTATTGATTATGTATAATTCTGTGGTATAAAAATAATAGTAGCTAACACTCACATAGTGCTCACTATGTGTCAGGTAAGAGCTTAAAGTAAGAACTTTATAAATATTATTGCAGTTGATCCTAACAATAATCCTGGGAGTTAATTGCTATTATTTCCCCCTTTTACAGAGGGGGAAACTGAGGTTTTAAGTGATTGCCCTGGGTCACTCACTAGTAGGCATTGGGGACCAGATTTGAACTCAGGTCTTCCTGCATCCAATCCAGACCTGGGACTATTCACTTTGATACCTATATTTGACACTTTAGGCATAAAACCTTTGATTTTTGTGGAAGAGGAAACCAAACCTCAGAGAAGTCAAGTGATTCTCCAAAAGACTTATAAGCAGTAAGTAATAGAACTGAAATTCAAATTCAGGTCCCTTGGGTCAAAACCCACTACCCTTTCCTCTACACCTTCTTTCCTGCAATATGAAGCTATTTTCAGTTGTTTTATGAGTTCACTGTTTTCAGATTGACTCTGAGATGGAAGGGAAGAAATTGATGCCTTCTGTGCCATTCTTCAAACATTAACAGGGAAGTGATTTTCCAGATGGGCTCTGCTGGCTGAGGGATGTTCTATCACACAAGCAAAATGCCATTACTAGCTATTGGAACAATTAAGCTCAACCAAAGTCGAGATCTTTTTTATTAGGGAGCTGTAATTCCTCATCAGGCTAATATCTTAAATTGCCAAAAGCAGCAAGTGGTAATAAAAGAGGATTTCCTACATAATCCCTTTTAAAAGTAGGTACTTGTAGTGACTTGAAGTCTCGGGGAAAAGAGAAGTTTCATTCCCAGGATAAGGGCGAAAAGCTGCTGGTGCTGGGAGAGAACTGAACTTGTCATTGCTGCCTTTTTGTTGTATTTCTGATATGATATTTGCTCTCTCTGTCTCTGTCTTTCTCTCTCTGTCCTCTCTCTCTCTCTCTCTCTCTCTCTCTCTCTCTCTCTGTCTTTCTCTCTCTCTATCTCCTTCTCTATCTCTCTCTGTCTCTGTCTCTCTGTCTCTCTCTGTCTCTCTCTCTGTCTCTCTTTCTGTCTCTGTCTCTCTTTCTGTCTCTGTCTCTCTGTCTCTGTCTCTGTCTCTCTCTCCTTGCTGTCTGTCTCTGTCTCTCTGTCTTCTTCTCCTCCTTCCTCTCTCACTTTCGCTTAAAAATCACCATAAATTTATTAAAAGCTGGTTATGAACTAGGAGACAGAACGCTGGACTCCATATGAGTTTAGAAGCTTTCGTCTGAATGTTGGCACTCCCACAAGTGTGCTGTGAGACCTTGGGTCAATCACTTCCTTTTTCCAAGGATCACTGATGGAGAGTCAGAAGGAAGCTCAGAGTTCATCTAATCCAACCCCTTCATTTTACACAGACATCAAACACATTGCAAATGACTGAGGCAGAATCTAAGCCCATGTCCTCTGACACTGAAATCTATATTTTTCTGCTACAATGGCTGCTTCTCTGTAAGAGGTTAGGGATTGGTTTTGCCTTCTTTATATCAAACAAACAGCACCTACTAAATGCTTGATAAATTCACACTGATTGATTGGAATGGCAAAGTATGGCCTGAAGTTTGCTGACCTCTGGATTGGATGACCTATCTCTCAGGTCCCTTTTAATACCCAAAGTTCCAGAATTCTAACTGGTCTGCTAATTTGGCCATGAAAGGGGTTCTTTTTCCAGATTCATACTGGAAGGCTTGGCTTACTTATTTTTGAGGTGTTTCTAAGCACCTTTGGGAGAGTGGTGATGTAAATGGAGTGTGTGTGTGTGTGTGTATGTGAATGTGTGTGAGTGTGTGTGAATATTTGAGTGTGTGTGAATGTATGTGAGTGTATGTGTGAGTGTATATGTGTGAATGTTTGAGTATACGTGAATGTGTGTGAGTGTGTATAGGTGTGTGAATGTTTGAGTGTGTATGAATGTGTGTGTGTGAATGAGTGTGTGTATGTGTGTGAGCATGTGTGAGTATGTGTGAGCATGTGTGAGTGTGTGTGTGTGTGTGTGTGTATGTGGAGGGGGTTGCACAGCCTTCACTCCCGCTCCAAATTGATCTAGAGTAAATATGGCTTCAGAACCTAAGCTTTTAGGCTTTCTCTGGTGGCTCCTAAGATTCTTAGTTTCCCGCTAATGCTTAGAAAATGATAAATAATAACAATAATTACCTGGAAAAATCCAGAATTACCTTTTTTCTTATCTTAAAAGAGAAACATAATTGCACGTATTTCTGTTTAGCTCGAAGTCGTATTTTGGGGTTTAGCTTGAGGTAATTACCATAGTTGACTCATGAGAGAAGATAAAAGCAACAACGATTGCTTTGCATACCTGGGCTGCTACTTCTACAAATAGGGTCTGGCAACCAGAGACCAACTGCTCCTTTCCTGAGTGAGCAGAAGCCTCCCATTAAAGAATTTTGAACCAATTCCTCTCTTACCAGATGGACTCTGGCTGAGTCTACACAATGCCCCAACGATGTAGTCTCAACCAAAAAGCTGACCTAGAACTCTGCCCAGAGTGCTCAGTTTCAGTACAACTGGGAATTTGGCTTTATGGAGTAAAGGCCAGCTATCTAGGTGATTAAATGAATTTTTCTCTTGTTATTCAGATGTTTTGGCATGGCAAAGATGTTTTGGTTTCAAGACAAAACACAAGCTAATACCTGCAGCACAGGGGAATGAACAATTAGCACATTCATGGATTGGTGGAGTTTAAAAAAATATTTCTAATGTAAAGTGGAACAGTCTGTTAACTTAAGCCCTAATGCCTTGATTATAGGCGCCTCACAGGAAGTGTTGACTGAACCTAGGTCCTGGCTATGAAACTGACTTCTTCAATATTGCCGGCATCTAGAATTCCTACATATGATCATTCCCTCTGATGATAGAAATCATTGCCTCACCTCTCCTTGACTTGGGGGGCAATCTTCCTGAGCTGATGTGACTGAAAATATTCAGCATGGTGCTAGCTCCCACTTTGCACAGGTGGTGGTCCATGCCTTCTCACCACCATTTTGGCGTTTACCTACTTTTCTCCAAACATAGATCAAGGTGGCACCTCTTCTTCAAGGCCTTTTCTGATTTCTTTACTGCCCAGTGTTCTCTTCCTCTGGCAATTTATCTGTATTAAGTACTCTCCATACTTCCCCACCCCCATCCACAACTCCCACTCCTACAAGTGCTTGAGGATGGGGATTGCATTCGTTTTATCTGGTTACATCCAGGGCCTAGCACAGTTCCTGGCACGTAGTAGGTATTTGATAAATGTTTGTCCATCAGTTCAATTGAAGAGGATCCTCTTTCAAACATACTTGTGAATTTCCAAAACATTTTCATTGACTGTTGGGCACTAATGATTTTAATGAAGGCAGGATGCCTCTCTAGAAACCAAATAAATAATTAGTCTTGCCAATTAAATTGTATCGCCTGACACTAACCTAGCCTTATACTCCCAATTATCTCTGGCTCTTATTGTCATTGTAAGGGAAAGGCAGGGAAGGTTCTTGGAAGGCCTTTTTCCCATCTCCCCAGGAATCACTGAGCATCAGCCCCTGAAAGCTCTGGATTACTGTGGTGAGTGCCTGCCTGGAGGTGGGCAGTCTGTTCAGTTTTCACTCCTCTTCATCAGAACCTAGGTTGCCTCAGCTCTCTTCTTTCTCTAACCCTAACCCAAAGCTCCATCTTTCTTCTTCTGCCCCCCCTTCTCTCCCCCTCCCTTCCCCCGCTTCCCTCCACCTCCACACACCATTAAAATGGCCAAAAAAAAAAAAACCCAGACAAGGGGTCTTTCTTCAAAGCAGTTTTCCTTCATCTCATAAATTCTCAGCCACTGCTGGATTGCTGTGACTAAAGCAGCAACAGTCCCCTCTGCTCTGCAGATACAAAGTGGGGTGTGTGTTGTCTACCCACGTGAGGTCGGTCACCGGGGCAATTTGCCTCCCAGAAATCTCCAAGAACAAAATACCCCAGCAAGTACCAAGAGAAAAAATGTCCACGTGGTCACAGAATCCAAGTAATCCAAAAAAAGACAAAGGAAAAGAGACAGAGAGAGGACAAAACAATGAAAAGGAGATGGGGAGAGAAATGAGTCTACCCATTCTTATTTGAAGACAGAAAAAAATGTGACGCATCCTTCCCTGGACCCTGACTCACCCCCAGCCAGGAAACCTAGAGAGTTATAGGGACAGGTCATGACAGTTTCAGGGTTTGTTTGCTTTTTTTTAAAACATGGATTTTAGTAGAATTAATACAAAAAAGCATGATTTCATTCATCCATTTATTTGTTCATACATTCATTCATTTTTATAGCTGGAAGGGGTTTTAGACACAGAAAGGAACCTGGAATATTAGAACTGGGAGGGGCCTTAGGGCTGGGAATGGCAGAGATGGGAAGGGCTTTAGAACTGGGAATATCAGGACTGGGAGAACTTTAAATAAAAAAAAAACACCTAAAGGTTTTATACTAGTGGTGGTAATAGGGAGCCACTAGTGTTTAGGGGTGGAGGGGAGGCAGTATATAGTCTGACCTTCACTTTAGAAAATCATGTTGACAGCTAGCTGTGTAGAGGATGGTTTAGTGAGGAAAAACAATACAGGAAAAAGATTTGGAACACAGAATGTCAGAGCTGGGAAGGTCTTAGAACAGGGGAATATATCAGAGCAAAACAAAAAAAGGATTTTAGAATAAAGAATATCAGAGCTGGTCGGGACCTTGGGATCAAGAATGTCAGAGCCGGGGGGAGGCCTTAGAGATCACTTAGAAATGTTCCCATTCCCTCATTCTATAGATCCCTAAGTTTCCTTTTGCCTTTTTCCCCTTTTTTTAGGAAATAGCATTTCCCATCCTACTTTATGGAGAAATTATTCAGTGTTTCACATTTTTAAGCACTAAAATTATTCCAACTGTTCATTCTAATTCTGTAGACACAACTCAGCTTGTACAAATGTCCCTTCCCTTCATTTTTGGGCAGATTTTTACATGTTGCAGACTTCCAGTTTCACTGCATTATCTTTTGGGGAAGAGAGAAATTTGAGATCACTTGGTCCTTTGCTAGCTACCACAGTAAGCAATACTCAGTCCTGACTTCCAAGACAACACTAATATAGCCCACCACAGTGTAGTGAAATAAAGCTTCCTGCTCAGAAATCTCTTTCTCTCTGTCTCATTGTCTTTCTGTGTCTCTGACTCTGTCTCACTCTCTATTTCTGTCTCCCTGTCTTTGTCTCTGTCTGTGTTTGGGCATCTCTCTTGCATTTCAAGTAAAAAAAAAATCTGTTGACTAGCGACTGTCTTAGAGTTTTGCTTTTATGTTCCTAGTGCAACAGCAATGAATAGAATCATAGAAATGGTCTCAGAGGTCACTTAGTCTAGTCCCTTCGTTTTAAAATATCAAGCAATCAGCACATTTATTAATCATTGATTTATACCCCATGAACTATGCCAAATACCGTGGATACAAAGGGAAAGAACAAAAACAAGAAAGAAAGAAAGAAAGAAAGAAAGAAAGAAAGAAAGAAAGAAAGAAAGGAAGAAAGGAAGGCAGGAAAGAAGGAAGGAGGAAAGAAAGAAAGAAAGAAAGAAAGAAAGAAAGAAAGAAGAAAAGAAAAAAGAAAGAGAGGAAGAAAGGAAGGAAGGAAGGAATGCAGGAAAGAAGGAGGGAAGAAAGAAAGAAAGAAGAAAGAAGAAAAAAGAAAGAAAGAAAGAAAAAAGAAAGGAAGGAAGAAAGGAAGGAAGGAAGGAGGAAAGAAAGAAAGAAGGAAAGAAAGATTTCCTGACCTCAAGGGGCTTATATTCTAAAGGTTGGGGAAGGAGAAATAACATATATTACTATATAGAAATACATACAAAATAAAAAATATGTGAGGTGTTTCATAAACTTTAAAGGGTTCCATATGTAAATATCAACTACTCTTAAGAGCCTAGTCTAAGTTTTAGACATGGGGAATCAAATAAGCCATCTAACCCCACCCTGACTCACAGTTTGAACAAATGCCCAGACATCTCTTCAGCTTCTCTTTAGCCTGAAGTGTTCTCATCTATAAGATGGGTACACTAAACATCATCCCAGGGTTACTTCATGCAAAGGGCATTGAAAAGTACCAAGTACTAAAAGAAATGTAAGCCGTTATTCTAAAGGAAAAGAGAACAGAGACTGATTTGAAAACAGGCAAAGAAAAGATGCTGTGATTTTAAAATCCCACACCAAGAAGAGCACAGCATGTAAAATTCATTTTCATACCTAGAAGTGATACTGTCACCCAATCTCGATTAACCAAAAATATTATGCCGGCACCCATCTAGGTGGGATGGAAGTTAAGAAACAGAACATATGACATTGTGAGAACACTTTAAACTAATATAAGAAGGATGTGCTTCAAAGGGGCTTAGGAGTGTCAGATGGAAGGGGGGGGAGAGAGAGAGAAGAGAGAGAGAGGGAAAGAGAGACAGAGAGAGAGAAAGAGAGAGACAGAGAGAGACAAAGAGAGAGACAGAAAGAGAGAGACACAGAGACAGAGAGAGAGAGAGAGAGAGAGAGAGAGAGAGAGAGAGAGAGAGAGAGAGAGAGAGAAGTTAAGGCCACATTAATGGAGATAAAGGCCCCCTTTGTGCCACAGTCCTCCAAAGCAATTGAGCTTACAGTTGGATACAGCTAATTCCAGCTTTATCAAGAATACCATAGCTGCCAGGGGAGAAGGAGAGGGGAAAAAAACACAAAACTTCTGCCTGGCCCTCATAGCCAACCCCTGTGAGTTTGGCAGGAGTGAATATAGCTGAGTTGGTTCCAGGACTATATTTTTCAATTCCTGTTTTAACAGTCATAAACGCCTCCTGATGCCAAAGCAGAACATGATTTAATCCAGATAAAATAAAATTCTTAAACCCTGAAAACTATACCGAGATTTACAGGCCAATTTAGAAAGTCGGAGACCTTGTTTCCCCAAGGGGTTTGCATTCCACATGACCCATGCTGGGAATTACGTGATTGGCCATTCTCAGGGAGATGGGCTCCCATGATCCATCACTCATCACTGGAGCTTCATGATCTTTAGGTCAAAGACAACAGGTTGCCTCTTCTCGTGTTCTCCTCATCTCCCTGCCCTCTGCCTTTGGGAATCTAAATGCTTTCCAGTTTTTTCCTTCTTTTTCTCCTCCTTCCTTCCTACCTCCTTGACTCAATCCATTCTACTCCCATCTGATTCAGAAACAAGGCAACATGGAGTAGTAGGTAGAGCACTGGACCTAAAGTCAAGAAAGTCTGAGTTTGAATCCTGCCTCAGCTACTTAGCAGTTTTGTGACTTTGGGCAAGTCATTTAACATCCTTGTGACTCAGTTTCCTCATTTGTAAAATGAAGAGGTTGGACCTGATGGCATGCAAGACCTCTTCCAGTTCTCTAAATTTTTGGTCCATATTCAGTTTATTATCCTTAGTTAATTGTGTGTGTGTGTGTGTGTGTGTGTGTGTGTGTGTTCATCTGGGCAAGTCATTTCTTACCTAGTCTCAATTTTTCTTCTGTAAAATGGGGTTAGTAGTAATACCTGTGAGGATCAATGAGATGACATATCTGTATAAAATTCCTGTTGGGGCTGAGCCAAGATGGCGGCATAAAGCAGCGAGATCTCGCAGCTCCCACACAGCCATCCTAAATACCTATAAAATATGAGCCCAGACAAATGCTAGGGCTCTCAAACTCACAAAAATACAGAAAACACATCACTCGCTGAAGGCAGCTAGGCAGCAGGGGCTCATCACCGCAGGAACAGAGCCAACGCCAGCCCAGCCTGAAACGGAAACTGGCCAGGCCAGGCCCCAGGGTGGCCCGGAGGAGCCCAGCCTCCCAAGCCACAGCAGCGTGAGTCTACCCTGCAGAACAGATCTACAGCACCTGGAGCCATCTTCACATCTGTTAAATCAGAAACAATAAGGATTAAGAAAGGTCAGTGAAAGTGAGTGAAGCTTTCAAACTAATTTTGGGGAGGAAAAGCAGTATCAGCCAATCTGCCCCCAGGGCAAGGAAGCAGTGGGGGAAGGGCAGGAACTGCTATAAGGCGGCTGCCCCCACTGGGCTGCTTCAGAGCCCCTGGCTTTCAGACCTCGAAGGAGGGCTGAGGCGATTGATCAGGGCCAAGTGCTCTTGTGTTGAGCGGCCTGGATCTGGATCACGGTCTTGGGGGGTGGTCCTGGGGAGTGCTTTCAGCAAGCCAAAGCTGGGGGGGGGCTGCAACACCCCCCTAATAGCTCTGGCAGCTGGGAAAACCTCAGTGATTTGGAACGGAACTTTCCCCCCGGAAGGAGAGTTCCACAAAGCTAAATTAATTGACTGGCCAACATGAGGAAAAGGAAGTAAAATAAGAACAGCAATAAAACTCTACAATCCTTTTTTGTGGACAAAAAGGATCAAAGCATGGAATGGGAGGAAGACAACACAGTCAGAACTCCCACACTAAATGCTTCCAAGACACTTGAAGAATGTCTAGAGGCTATAGATAAACTAAAAAAAGACTTTGAAAACCAAATAAGAGAAGTGGAAGAAAGTTGGGAAGAGAAATGAGAATGATGCGAGAAAATCATGAAAACAGAGTCAACAACCTGACTGAAGAAAACAATGCTTTAAAGAATAGATTAACTCAAATGGCAAAAGATGTCCAGAAAAACCAATGAGGAGAAGAATG
>CM053594.1:22030627-22048498 GCA_028646575.1 Pseudocheirus occidentalis
AAAAAAAAAAAAAGAATTTTTGTTCCTGGGCAGGTACCACAAACATCCTCCAGGAAAAAATGGAAAAAATGACATAAAAGGGACTTCTATTGGGGGGTTGCGAGTAAGACAATAATCCATAGTCGAGGGAGAGGCCTTAGAAATAGGTGTGAAACAGTTGTTTAGGAGGCCAGCATGAGTGAGGGTAGATTTGGAGCTAAACTCAGCTGTCTGTCTGGCAGCTCCCTATTTTCACTTTTTGTCCCTGCTAAATGGCTGCTAAGCTCTCTTGTTCCTATGCCGAAGGGCTTCAAGTGTTACCAGTAACCTTCAAATTCAGCACCTTGGAGCAAAGCTCCAATCACTCCACCTTAGTTACATTTCTGATAATAACTATGTTACCTTCCTCACATTTGAATGGTGAGGGTGAAATGAAACAATTGATAGATGTAAAATGTTTTGCAAACCTTAAAGTGCCAACTTAAAAGTCAACTCTTCTTAATTAATCAACATTTATTAAGCACCTACAATATACCAGGTACCATGTGAAGGACTTTTTAAGGATCTAGTCTGTTTTAGGTATGGGCAGGCTATAATTTGGGGACAGATAGACCTCAAATCGTACTTTTTCAGTGTCCTGTTGAAAAAGTAGCTCTGCAGAGTAATTGAAAACCTAGAGTTGCAAGGGACTTGACATTTATCTAGTTTACCTCCCTCATCCAGGCAAGGAATCCCTTCTCTAGTAAACCTGACAGATGGCTCTCCAGCATCTGCACCAGTTTCCCCCTATTTTCTGGCTATAGATGAATAGAATATTAACAACAAAATAAAATAACTGACTGTACGGACACAAGTGAGGTACAGCAGAAGTCCTGGGTTTGGAATCAAATAGCTATGTGTGTGTTAACCTCCTGTGGTGCAATTTCCTATTGAGTCTCAGTTTACTAATTTGTAAAGTGTGGATAATAAACCTACCTGTCCTACTTTCCTCACAGGATAAAATGAGACACTGGGTATGAAAGTGTTTTGTAACCACAATGCAATATAGAAATGGAACGTAGGATTATCTCTAGTGATATTTTCACGCATCTATATCTTTAATGCCTGGAGCGCACTACCTTCTCAGCTCTGCTTTAAAGAACCCTCAAGATCTTTCAAAATCCAGCTCACTTCCTAGAGAAGGCCCTGGTTTATCCCCAGAGCTGTTAATGATTGTTCTTGTTGTTCAGTCATGTCTGACCCTTCAAGACCCCATTTGGGATTTTCTTTGTAGAGATACTAGAGTGGTTTGCCATTTCCTTCTCCAGTTCATTTTACAGAAGAGGAAACTGAGGCAAACAGGGTCAAATGACTTGCCCAGGGTCACACAGCTAGTTAGTGTCTGAGGCTGGATTTGAACTCAGGTCTTCCTGATTCCATACCTAGCACTCTATCCACCATGCCACCTAGCTACCTTTATTAATGATTGTTTCTTCTTTATTTTGTATAACTCTGTGTGTGTACACACACACACACACACATATACACAGTATATATTTATATATGTATTGTACGTATATATTGTACAATATATATTGTGTATATATATACAATATGTTGTATATATAATACTATATATGTATACAATACAATATATTGTGTATATATACATGTGTAGGTATGTATTTGTATAATTTTGTGTATCTTTATATAACTTTATATAGGTATATATATGCATATTTATGTAACTTTACATATCTCTATTTGTATAACTGAATAAATGTATATATTTGTATAGCTTTGTATATCTGTATTTGTATAACATTGAATATATATGCCTATGTCTATGATGTGTAACTATGTGTATGTAAATGTTTTTGTGTAACTTTGTACGAGCTAGGCCTAGAATAAGGAGTCAGCATGATATAGAAACAAAGCTATCAGCTGTAGAATCAGAGGACCTGGGTTCAAATTCTACCTATGATATATTTTTTTTTACCTTGGCTTAAATTACTGAATGGGTGTTGCCTTAGACAAATTGAAGCCTGTTAAAGACCTTAGCTTAAAAAGGCCAAGGTGCCCCACTGCATCTGGGGCCGTCTCCCAGTGATCTATATCCTGCCACTGGACTCAGATGACCCTGGAGGAGAGAGTGAGGCTGGTGACTTTGCACAGCTCTGCCTCACTTAAATTCAATCCACTCACAAGTCAAGACATCACCCTCATGACATCATTGGTCCTCTTCCAGAATCATGGGTGAACCAGATGACATTTTTTACTTGCCTGATCCTGGGCAAGTCACTCAATTTCTCTCTGTTCTTGTTCTATGAAATGAAGGGGCTTGGACTATGTGGGCTCTGTGGGTCCTTTTGGTTTTCAATTCATGACTTGATGACCTGGGTTTAGTTTCCTCCTCTGGCACATACTGGGTATGTGACCCTGACCAAATAAATCACTGCGTCTCTTAATACCCAAGGCTACTCCTTGAGAGTATAAATTACAGAGAAGTTTCCAATCTGTATTAGCAGAGAGAGTCCTTTCCAAGGCAGTTTCCCATGCTAATGAAATCATTGGTCAGGAAAATGCAAAACTTTGCATTTCATTAACTATGCATAAGTCTTACAGCCCCCTTCCTTCCACCCCCCCCCCCATAGAAGGGAAGTGCCTTGAGGGCAGGGACTGTTTGGTTTGCATCTTTGGGCTTAATGTTTTTTTTTTAATCTTACTGAGATCTTAATTAAAATCTCTACCACCAATCAAAGGATAAATACATCCAAATGTAAAAAGAGAAAATAAAAACACCCATAGGCACATGTGTGATTGATGAATTTCAGTGACCAGTTCCTCTTTCCTTTTCATCTCAGGGACCATTGTAGCAGCCCTTTAAAATCTTGTTCAGTTTCCCTCTGGCTATGGCTGCCAATGAGAATTGCTAGCTGTGTCCTCTAGAAGCTAGCAGGGGATATGGATTATGATGATAATTACTTTGTGTTCATTTCAACTGATGGTGCTTATAATTATCATTATTTATTATCACTACAGTTAAACCTCACTCATTCAAACCAATTTGTAGAATAATGACAACAAGAACTACCCTTTATATAGTGCTTTTAGATTTGCAAAACACTTTACATGCATCACCTTTTTTGAGCCTTAAAAACAACCTGGTGAAGTACTTGCTATTAGAACCCAAACTCCCATTGTACAGATGCCCAGTCTAGGGTTCAGATTAAATCTCCTGCCCTTGATCACCCAGTACCTGAGGTAGGATTCAAATCCACTGCTTTCTGATTCTGATCTAGAATTCTATCTAATCTTTTTATCTCCTTCTCTTTGGAAGAGAAACTATGCTTACAAAGAATTCTGGAAGAGAAATGCTTTGTATTTCCTTCCATTATATAAACTAACTAAAATCATAAAATTTTCTAACTGGAAGTGATCTCAGAGTTTCTTTAATCTAACTTTCTCCTTTTGTAGATGGGGGAACTGAGGCCCAGAAAAAGTGATTCACCCAAGGTCACATTGCTCACAAATAGAAGAGCTGGGATTTGAACCCAAGATTTCTGGACTCCTTCCAGTACAGTGGGCTACTTCCCCGATAAGAAGTGGGCTAGCTCTCTTCAATATGGCTCCCTCCCACTGAGTTCTTAGTTCTCCATCCTTCAGTCTTCTTGGGTATTGTAATCTGACCTCATTTTGCAGATGAATTGAGAGAAACAGAAAGTGATTTAAAAAAACAAACCAGACAAGTCTACCTCTGGGCTTACTTTCTCGACTCCTACTTAACTGGCTAGTTAAGTCCCTAGAAGGGCCATTGAAAGACTCCTCTCCCTCCCCATTAGAATTCTGGAGGTTGAAACTCTTACTCTTTCTGATACTACAGCTGGACTCAAATACCATCTTAGATGTTTATTACCTATATGACCATGGATAAATTTTGTCACCTCCTTAAGCCTGTTTCTTTTTTCTTTTTAACTTACATTTTTAATAGTATACCAATCATATTATCAAAGGGATACTTGGCAAGACTTTTTTTTCCTTTCTGAAACTTTTGTTTATTTTTAGTTTACATCATTCATTTCCATGATATTGAGTTACAAAAATATGGAATGCTTGACGGATTTGCGTGTCATCCTTGCTCAGGGGCCATGGCAATCTTCTCTGTATCTTTCCAATTTTAGTATATGTGCTGCCAAAGAGAACACAAGCCTCAGTGTCTTTACCTGTAAAAATGATTGAGTTGACTAGATGGCTTCTAACGTCCTTTAGACTCCAGATCTAGGACACCAAGTTCCTTACCCTCTCATACCCAGATTCTCTTTAACAAGTCCTTGCCTTAGCCCGTTGCACCACCATGAAATCAATCAGACTATTATCTCTATGATTTTAAAACATGGGTCTGTGGTTATTATAAAAGGTGGAAAAGCTGTTCAGGATTGGGAGCTGGAAATTCCTGATTAGGAAAATCAAATGGCTTGTCTAAAAAATTATTTGAAAGAATATTCTAGTCCCTGAAGCCCTCAGCAGGACATGGAAGTGGCCCTAGTTTCTCAGAGTCTGGTCCAGTGATACTTGAGTTCTGGCACATCCTATAAACTGGAAAGGTTCCGAATGTGGTCCAGATGGCTTACATCAAAAGGCCAGCCCAGCTCATTTCAGAGAAGCCATTCCAGAAAGGTGACTGCTAGGCATGAACTTTTTATGTGTGCTAATGCAAGATCATAGATATAGAGGTGAAAGTGACCTCTGAGGATATATAGTCCAACCTACCTCCTTTTTATTGATAACAGAATTAAAAACTAGATGGTTCAAGTGATTTACCCCAAGTCTCCCAGACTTGTATCTAAGTGGCAGAGAGCCATGTCCCCTAATTCCCAACCCAACACTCTTTACTCCATACCACAATACTTAAATAGGAAGGTCTTCTAAGGCACAGAAGGGTTACGATGGCAAAGGGACAGCTCTCACTCATGAAGTCACAGACTTTTGGACCCACATGCTCGTTAACAGACCTTTGCCTTGGCCCCCTCCCACCACCATGGAATCAGTCAGCTTATTGTTATCCCTACTACCAGCCTATTATCTCCATGATTTTAAAACATGGCTCTTTGGCTATTAGAATAAACTGAAGAGCCACTCTGGTTGTGATAGGGCTTCCCTTTGGGTGGGAGAGTCACCTATTAATTTGATGCTACATGCATTGATTTTTCTTTCAGGCTTCCAACTTCAAGTTTTATATGACACTTTTAAAAAATCTCCAAAACATGGTATCTAAGCTAAGTGACATTGGATGAATCTGTGTAAGGCTGAATTTCTTCATCTAAGTGAAGTCTGTTCAGGTAAATGCACCATTGATGGAAAAGAGGAGAAGTCAACAAAAGTTGAAAAGTTTCCCAGAGGGCTATATTTCTGTCTAAGATGCCAGAAGTCAGAAAGGTACAGAGTTTCCTCCCTGGTTTTTTAATCTATGGTTGGGGGAAGGATCTAGGAGCCAGAATAAGCCAGCTGGTATAGTATATGGAGCTGTGAAGCTTAAGACCTAGGACAAATCATTTCATCTCCATTAAGCTTCTGTTTCCACTTCTGGAAATAAGGGGTGGGGAAGGAAAAGTTTGGATTTGAAGCTTTGCTTCCAGCTCTTCTGGTCAGAATCCTAAAACCTCTCACACCTCTGACATCCCCTGTTTTAAGGCCCCTCCCAGCCCTGATATTCCCTGTTCTAAAGTCCCTCCCAGCTCTGACTTCCCTGTTCTAAGAATCTTCCCAGTTTTGACATCCTCTGTTCTAAGAGCCCTCCAGCTCTGATATTCCCTGTTCCCCTCCCAGCTCTGAGATTCTGTGTTTCTAAGATTGTCTTTTGTCCTTCATTCTCAAAGAGGACCACAGCATCCTGAAAGTGATGCCATGACTTGCAAGTGAATTGGATTGAAGGGAAGGAGGGCTGTTTCTAAGCTTAGTCTAAGCATCTGCTCTATCTAAGGCCAAACCTCAGGGGTGACATTAGTTGGAGCTGGGCCTTATCCTTTTGGGGAAGTAGAGTATTATAGAGTCCTGGGATTCAGGTGAGAAGCATCGGCTTCCATCCCAGTAATGCTATTTACTGTGTAACCTAAGATAAGTCATTTCCCTTTGCAGTTAGTTTCCTCATCTGCAAAATGTAGGAGACCTCAATGACCTCCCAGGCCCCTTTCCAGCTCAAATCTTTTCAATTCGGGTGAATCTTTCTTATATAAGAATAACCCAATAACCAAATTAATTTATGAACCGGGCACTGGAAGTTCCTTCCTTTCAATCTTGTTTTGTCATTTTATAGTCTTTTTCTTCCTTCAAGTAATTTGGATTTGATTGCTTCTTCATGAAATCCCAGTGTCAAGAACATGTCTAATTTCTGTTTTATGAAGACTTCTGGAAAGGGTACAAAGGAATGAATCGAGATGCAGAGTCAAAGAAAATCTGTAACGTGATAACTCTATCAAGTGTGCCTGGAAAGATCCCGTATTTCAATTAGCTCTGGAGACATGTTCTCCCATAAACTGACAGTATCTGATTGACAGTGTTCATCTTCCTGGAAAATACAATTTACAAGGACAAGGTGGTGGATTGGGGTTTGCTTTCCCTGAAAAGGTATGTTATATTTCCTTCCTTGCTCACCAAAGTCTGAATCACGGTAGGATTTAGGAGACAGGCTGCCCTGAGGCATTAAATGAGACTCACAAACCCATTAAAAATCCCCATAGAAAATATTTAAAATTTAAAATAATAATAATAACACTTAGCATTTAAATAGCACTTTACATGTTCAAAGCACTTGATAAACATGGGTTCCAATTCTCCAGGCACCACTGTTTCCTTTGAAGTCAAGGAGAGTTCTGAGCACAGTGGGGAATATAAAGATACATTGCCAGGAGAAATGGGCCCAATTAGCTAATTGTAACACTTTCATTTAAAAAAAATCCAGTTCAGTTACATTTTTTCTCCCCAATCATCTTTTGTTCTTTCTTCTAGACCTCCCAGGCTTGAATCCACCAGAAACTGTAGCTACTATATGCTCCTGATGACTGAACTCTCTACACTGACAAGTGAGACTTTAATATTTATTAAAGGCAATGGAGAAGTCATTCTGGATGGACAATGCCCTGCCTGAGATATCCCAACTGTGTTTTCTCTCCAATTTTGGAAGCTGTCCGCAAGGGCAGGCTTCACTGCCTTTTCCCCAGAGGGCTTGTCAATTCTGCCTTTTGAAGACAGATTATGAAACAGCTGGCCTCCAGGAGTCTGGGAACTCCATCCTACTTCTGAACCTTGGGACTCGCAGCCTACAGCAGAGCGGATTCCTCACCCTTTACAGCATCATTCTTGGGAGGGTCACTGGAGGTCAGACTCAGATGCCTTTTTTCAAATGGGGTCCATATAATTATAAATCTAGATCTAACAGAGTTCTTAGAGATCAATGAGGTAGGATGGTACCATGGAGAGGGAACTTTCCCTGGAGTCAGAGGATCTGGGTTTGAATTCCACTTCGAGGCTTGCTGCCTGTCAGAACTTGCCTGGGTCTTGACGTGGGCCTTTCTAGGCATCATTTCCCCAATATACAAAACGAATAGGTTGGACTAGGTAGCCTCTGAGGCCCCTCCTAGATCTCAAATTCTGTGAAAATGATGCCATGAAAAAGGCGTCCTGGAAATAGGCTGAGAGGTCAGTCCACTACTGGTGAGAGAGAAGTTTGTGGAAGAGTGTCCTGTTCCATGATGTTGGAGGGCTAACTGTAGCAGAAAGAATACAGGATTTGGGAGTGAGAAAGCCTGGGCTCTAATCCTAGCCTTGGGCAAATCATGAATTGGTTGGATGAAAATACCTCTAAGGTTGCATTTATTCTCTCAATGAACATTTATCAGTTGCCCTCTTCCTTCAAGACACTGGGACACTGGGCTAGTCACTAGAGACACAAGATAAGAAACAATATAATCTATAAGCTTACATTCTACAAGGGAAAGTTGAGGGATACAGTTCAGCAATTCCATCTCAGAATCCTGTGTTGTACAGACACAGCTAGTCATTCTCTCCCTTTCCCCCCTCCACACGCTTGGGTTGCACAAACTGGGATGGTGGGGTCAGGGATGGAGACTCTGAAAGACTAGGAAGTGACTGCTAGGGATGTCTGGGGGTCACACCAGGGAGGAGGTCACCTGGAAGCATCATTGGGAAGGAAGCATCTGATAGCTTCTAACTAACTCTTCTGGCTAACCAAGTGCAAAATGCTGACTGAGCTTCTGCTCAAGGATTTCAGCTGCTTTTTGCACTCTCTAAATACAAGACCCTGGATCATAACCCCATTTGCCTTAGCCTCATTAAAGATCTGCTATGAGCCGATTACTTGGTAGTGAAGGTTGTAGGTCTCAGGCAGTGGCATTATTGTTGTGTAGTCTGGTGGGAATTCTGCCCTTATTTCATCCCTACCATCCCCCACTGCTAGGAAACAGTCCTAACCTGAAGGGTCCGCAGTGGTGGGAAGGGATGTGCTTGTGTGTGTTGCTGGGGGCATGTCCTAGCTAGTCCCATTGGAATTGAGAAAAGAGAGTTTTTCTTTTGTTTCATCTGAGAAGTGACTGATTAGATTATAATGAACTGGCTTGTCAGAGATGCACATGTTATGTAAACAGTGACCTCCTCATAAAACCACAAATAAAACACACAAAATGTACTTTGAGTTATTGGCACAGTTCACATGAAATAAAGTCTGTTCATTGGAAAATCATTTGAAGGGCTTTTTTCCCCCCACAAGCAAGGGCAATATTTACTGAGGGTTTTCAGTAGAAAGAGAAGGAACTTTGAACGTTTAGTAACCAATGTGAAGAGCCCATAGAAAATCCCCCAAACCCAACTTGCTAACATTTACGGAAGCTGTTTTGATTAAGTGGGAGACAGGCTACCGAGGAATCTACAATAACACAAAAATCAGCAAAGTAAGATCAGGAGACCATAAGGCAAACAGTATATGAAGAATGAAATGTAATTTATTTCCTTGGGGAATTGATCTGGGTAGCCAACGATGGAGTGGCACTACAAGAGGTACTGTATTTCTGTTCCACTCAGTCTAATTCAATAAACATTTCTTAAACACTGGGCACTGTTTACCTATGATCAACAATACCCGTCTGCCACTAGATTTCAGAGTTTAAAGATCATAGTATTTATCTTAAAATCAATTATCTTAAAAATCACAATTATCACAGGAGAGTCCTAATAATACTAATGATCATAAAACGATAACTTGTTTCTAGAGTGTTTTAAAGCTTATGAAGTACTTCCTTCATTACAGCTGTCTGAGGTAGGGAGTGCAAATGTTATTATCCCCATCTCACGAAAGGGATTGGTAGCCACGGGCCCATTTAAGAAGAGTAACGATATCTCTTCCATTAGTACAGTAGACAGAATGCCAGTAAGTTCAAATTTAACAAAAGAAATTCTTTTAAAGGGAAAAAACAGCACTGTGTCTGGAGTCAGAGGCCTGGGTTCAAATCTCACCTGTTACCACTTTGTGTGATGTTATAGGCTTTGGCTGATGGATAGCTTGAGTTTGGGTGTTCTGGGTTGCAATAGAGTTAAAGTCAATTGGGTGACCATACAAAGTCCAGCACAAATATGGTGAACCCTGAAGTGGTGGGAGTACCAGATTACTTAAGGAAAGGTGAGTCGGACCAGGGAGGAAATAGTTGGGTCAGAGCTTCCATGCTGACTGAAACCATGAGGGGCTGCTCTGTTTCCAGATAAGGCAATCATCAAAACCAAACAAAACCAAAACCAAAAAGAGAAGTCATTTCATCTCCATCAGTCTGTTTCCACATCTGCAAAAATGAAAGGACTAGACTAGATATGTTCTGTGGTCCTTTCTAACTCCAGATCTACAATCTTATGAATTCAGTTAAAAAATTTCAAAACGTAAACTTACTAAGTGACTATTTGTAAGGCCAAGATGCTGGACACTAGTTAGACAAGGACAAAAGTGACAAAAGTTCCTGCCCTCAAACAGATTATGTGAGAGAGGGGGGAGGGAGAGAGGGAGGTAAGGAGGGAGGGAGAGAGAGAGGGAGAGGAAGAAGGAGAGGGAGAGGGAGAGAGAGGGAGGAAGGGAGGCAAAGAGGGAGTGAGAGGGGGATAGAGAGGGAGAGACAGAGAGAGACAGAGAGAGAGACAGAGAGACAGAGAGAGATAGAGACAGACAGAGAGAGAGACAGAGAGAGAGACAGAGAGACAGAGAGAGAGAGAGAGAGAGAGAGAGAGAGAGAGAGAGATGGAATGTATATGTGTAAGGAAATGAGGCAGGGTGGATATGACATGAACATAGATAAGCATGAGAGAAAAGGGGATGTGATCAAATAAAAGAGAGATCTATGCACAGGGGAAATTTGAGGAAGAGCCTTTTAAACTGGAGGGGATGAGAGGAGATTTTGTGCTGAAGTGGGAGGGGCCGGGGCTGGCATTTGACTTTGGCCTTAAAGGATGCTAAGTATTGGAAGGTACAGAGATGAAGAGGTTAGTGTATTCTAGGAGGGGAAGTTGTCTTGTGATAGATGGAGATGAGGAGATAGAAAGCATGTTGAAACAGCTCATATTGTTCAATGTGTACTATTATATGCTAGTGCTGGGCCCTGGGGATATACAGAGCAAAATAACTAATATTCTCTGCCTTTGAGGAGTTTCCAATCCATCACATATCAATATGTACACAAAGAAATACTGAATATGTACAACATAAGGATAACTACAAAGTTATTTTGGGAGCAGTCACTTAATGGATAAGCATTTATTAAATCTCTACTCTATTCCAGGTGCTGTGCTAAGGAGTTGAGATAGGAAAAAAGGCAAAAGGCAGTCCCTGCCCTCAAGGAGCTTATAATCTAACGGGGAGATAGCAAATAGATATATACAAAGCAGGAAATAATGAACAGAGGGAAGGTGCTAGAATTAAGCAGAATTTGGAAAGGTTTCCAGTAGAAGGTGGGATTTTCATTGGGATTTGAAGCAAGCCAGAGAAGCCAGGAGGGAGATCTTTCCCGACATTGAGTACAACCAGGGAAAATGCCCGGACCAAAGAGATGGAGTCTTGTTAGTGGATGGGCAATGAGGCCTATGTCATTGGATCCACATACAAGAAGATCAGAAAGGTTTAGGGAAGGGAACCAGGTTATGAAGGGCTTTGAACAACAGAGGGTTTTGTATTTGCTCCTGGAGGTGACAGGGAGTCACTGGAGTTTATTGAGTATGCAGGGTGTATGGTTGGACTGTGCTTTCTGATATTTCACTTTGGCCTAATGGTGGATGGACTGGAGTGGGGAGAGACTTGAGGCAGGCAGACCCACTAGGAGCTATTGAAATAGTCCAGGCTTGAGGCAATGAGGGCAGTGATAGTGTCAGAAGAGAAAGGGGGAGAGTTGAGAGAAGCAAAAGCGAAAATCAACAGCTTTCAGCAAGGGATTGAATATGGGGAGGTGATAAAGATGGCACCTGAGTTGGGAACCTGAAGGATTGGGAGGATGGTGGTGTCCTCAATGGTAATAGAAGGTTTGCAGGAGGGTATGGGGGAAAGACTTAGGGGGAACGTGGGCAGAGCTTTGGACTTGTTGAGTTTAAGACGTCTACTGGATTTCCAGTCTGAGTTGTTTGAAAGGCAACTGGAGTTGATGATCAGCAGAAAGGTTAGGACAGGATAGGCAAAGCAAACGTGAGTGACAGTGGGGGAAGGGAATTAACATTGGCCTCATTTACCTGATTTAAGCCTTGAAAAAAGCTGGGGATGATAAGAGGGGGAGGTGAGAAAAGAGCATTTCCAGGTTGAAGGACAACCTGAACAAATACGTAGAGTGGGAAAATGGGAAAATTAGGTGCCAGGACCAACAATTAGGCTAGTTTGCCTGGAATGGAGAGGAGAATTCATGGACAGAGACAATGTACAAAATGGTTTAAAAGATAGTTAAGACTCCGAAAGGCTTTAAAAGCCAGGAGAGTTTGTATTTAATCTTAGAATCAATTGGGAGCCATTGGAGCTTTTGAGGTGTGGGGTGGGGTTTGACATGGTCAGGTCTACCTATGTTTGAGTAATGCTGATTTGGCAGTTGAATGGAGGATGGACTGGAAAGGGGAGATACCTGAGGCAGGGAGCCCAATGAGAAGGCCAGGCATGACCCAGATAAGAGTCTGAAGGAAGATTGCCATAGTGTGAGTAGCAAGAACATGGAAAAGGGAAGAAAGTAAAATAAAAGACAGAACGATTTATTAAAAATTTACTTGGTGCCAAGCACTATGTGCTAAATGCTAGAGATGTAGAAATAAGAAATCAAGATAGTCTCATCTCCCAAGGAATTATAGCATAGTGAAAATATACTAGAGATGGGAAAGGGAGGAGGTAAGGAGGGCACATGTGGTAGGGTTGACTGGTGGAGTTGTGGCCCATGGTAAGCATGAAGTGGACAGTGAGCTGGACCTTCTCATGATATAGTGGTCAGGTAAGTAAGGCTAAACAGACAAGTAAGAGCCAGACTGTGGTTTAAATAACAGGTTGAGAAGTTTGTAGTTTACCCTGGAGGGAATAGGGAGCCATTGAAGATTTCTGGGAAAAAAGGGAAAACCAATGGATAAAGTAGGGCTCACCAGCAGCATTCTGCAAGACCAGCATGCACCTAAATTTTACCCACAGCAAAGAACTTACTCTTCCCAAGTGTTTCTCACTGTGGATACTTTTAAATAAAATGGTCTGTCACAGAACAGTGGGTTTGCAGAGCCTGAGGCTTAGAAGCAATTGAGCTACCTTCCAGAATAACACCTGTGCTCTGGAACAATCAAAGACCTTCTCAGTCCTCCGGAGCTCTTGGAGAACACCCACTGGGAAGAGGTGTTGGATTCTCTCTCTAGGGGATGATGCTTTTTGGCTAATATGACTGCATTTGGGTGTTATCTTCCCCAGGAGCACCATCAGCTAGGACTGGAGAGCTGGATCAGTTGCCTTCTCACCTGCAGAGACCTCTGTCCAAGTTCCTGATTTAGGCCATGAGTGAAAAGGTACTTGTCTTCATTAAAAAAAAAAAGAACAACAAAACAAAAAACCAACACTGGAAGATCTGGCTTAGGCTGGGTGCACAAAAGACAAAAAAAAGGGAGGAGGAAAAAAAAGGGAGAGGTGTGTTGGCAGAGCCCTGTGTGGGAAGTTGGCATAACACCTTTCTGTGCAGTGCCCAGCTCCAGGCAATATGAGAAGCCTTTCTTTTATGAGCACTAAATTCACACTTACACACACCACTGGAGAGGAAAAGTTATAGAATCCACTCTATGAACCCTCTTGTTGTCTCTTAAAAGTGGTTTTGTTAAACTATAAAGCCAGAGCTGGTAACAGCAAATCCAGACAGGTTACTTGTTTCTTGGAGTTGAAAGTAAGCAACTGTTTTAGGGGTCATAGCCTCTGAGAAGAGAAATTCATTTTAAGTCACACTTTTTGCCTGTCTGTGGTCCTAAATGATCTAATTTAGGTGATGCTTTATGAGTGGAGGAAAGGGGGCAAGCAGAAGTATTTTTATGTATTCAGCAAGAATTGATGATATCAAGAGAAAGAAATTATTAGAACCTATTTCATTTAGGAAGAGGCAGGGTAGGGTAGCAGGTAGAGAGTTGGCCTGTGAGGCTGAAAGACCTCGGTTCACATCCTACAAACTCTCAGTGCCTTAGGCAACCCTCCAAGACTTGGATTCATAGAGCAGATTTGGCTCTAGGTTGGTAGAGGAGGAAGTTTTTCCCTAGATTCCTTACACCAATGAATTTTGGTTATTCCTATATTTTCTTGGTCAGGCTGCCCAAGTTACTCATCCTGCACTATGGAATATGTATTCAAAAGAAGCAACCTATTGCTATGTGTGAACAATGGTCAAATAAAATTGCAATAGACTCCATATAGCCAATAGCATTTTTAAACACACACATGCATGCACACATGCATGCACACATGTATACACCATGCAATACAGAGGTAATACATATGCACACCCAGTGTACATGCATATGCACACGCACAGGGGCACACATAGCATATACACGTGCACATATTCATGTACACACAAATGCACACTCAAAGGCACATACATATACAGACACATGCACACACATTCGCACATACACACAGAGGCACATGCATATGCACGCACACACACACACACACACACACACACTCCTAAATCACTTGTAGTATTACTTTAATGCATTTTATTATAGTTTAGACCCAGTCTTAATCTAACAAAAAGCACCCATGAGTTTCAAGTGACTCTATAATAGGCTTGCAGATAGGTACCTGCTCCAGGCCAGCAATAAGGTCTATTGGTTTTTACTGTATTATCTGTTTTGTCTTGAGAGAGGGGAAGGAGCAATCAGGAAATCTCTGGTACTTAAGGAAGATGCTGTTACCCAGTGAGCTAGCGACTGAGTAAATAGAGCAGAACAGCCTTATTCCTTAACTAGCAGAAGGCCATTCCCTCTGTGGGTGCTCAAAACATATTAATTGAATTAGCAAGGAGAAGGAGTCAAGCAGTTCAAGTCAGAATGAATCATAGAATTTAAGAGTTCAGAGCAACTCCAGAAGCCATATAGCCCCTTCACCGCTGCTCCACAGAGCTCTTACCTGCGCACCTGAATCGCTGGGCTTTTTTTTTCTTTACTAAAGACAAAGTTCAAGGGTCACCTTTTGGAGAAGTCATTTCCTGGTCCCTCAGGGGTGGGGAACCTGTGGCCTTGAGGCTGCATGCGGCCCCCTGGGTCCTCAAATGTGGCTCCACTCCTGCTTTAGCCCCTTGTGCCTTTCTCATACAAGGTGACCTTATGCTGGCTTTGTGTGTCTTTTATATGTACACCTATACAGGTACATTGGAATGTAAGTTCTCTGAGGGCAAGTGCTGTTTTGTAAGGCTCATGCTTAGCACATAGTAGGAGCTTAACAAATGCTTGTTGTTAGAATCGGAGGATTCTGTACCTGGTGAAGGTAGTTTCACCCTTTAGTTTTATAGGGGGGAAACTGAAGCCTTAAAGGAGTTGTAGGGCCTGTCCAAGGTTACATACAGGGTCTCTCAGTACATACAGAGCCAGGACTGGAATGCAGGCCCCTGGATTCTATCACATTGTCCTTCTAACATTCAGGGATCATAGCACCATAGATTTTTTTGGTTTTTTGCTTTTTGGAGGGCAGTTGGGGTTAAGTGACTTGCCCAAGGTCACACGGCTAGTTTTTTGTATTAAGTGTCTGAGGCCGAATTTGAACTCAGGTACTCCTGACTCCAGGGCTGGTGCTCTATTCACTGCGCCACCTAGCCGCCTGTAGCACCATAGATTTTGAACTGGGCAGGGGTAGAGGTGTCTCAGAGGCCATCTGGTTCAGACCTCTCATTGTAAAGAAGTAGAAACCTAGGGAGGTACATTGTCTAAAATGTCCCACAAAATGCCTGGAACTCAGGTCTTTAAACTTCTAATCCAACAACACTCTCTTCACTTCACCAGGCTATCTCATTCATTTCATAGTTTATCTCCTCTGGTCTTAACAACAATCTCCTAGGAAAGTAAGTGCAAGGAGTATTATCCCCATTATTACAAATGGGAAAACTGACAGGCTTCAGGGTCACAAAGTCAGAAAGTATCAGAGGCAGGGTTTGATCTGTATGTGTCTCCTATCTCTAAGCCCAAGCAGCCAGCCTTTCTGGGGTTGCTCTTGATGCCCAAATGCTCTAATACCTTTCTGCTACCCCGCCAGCATCTCTGGCATTTAGGACGAGGAAAGCATCCCCATGGAAGCTGCTTCTGTTTTCCCTCCTCCTCAGTCTGCCTCTGCCCTCACTCACTATGTAAAAGCACTAAGAAACCAGTTGTTCCCAGAATAAGAAACAGAGAATGGAACTTCTGTCTTGTCCAAGCCAAAGTTTTACAGCAACTTCGAGAATTCTTATTATACTCATCTTACAAGTGTAGAAACTGTCATAAAGAGAGTGGATGATTCATTCAAGGTCACCAGCAGGAAAACGAAGGCCTGGCTTTCAGCTCTTTCTTTCACTGTTTCCTCTAGGACAGTGGTTCTCGACCTTCCTAATGCCATGACCCTTTAATACAGTTCCTCATGTTGGGGTGACCCCCCAGCCATAAAATTATTTTCCTTGCTACTCCATAGCTGTAATTTTGCTACTGTTATGAATTGTAATGTAAATATCTGATATGCAGGATGTATTTAAATTGAACGTAACCCACAGGTTGAGAACCGCTGCTTAGGAGGACCATGGGGTTCTTCTTGATTTCCTCCCAGGAGAGCTTTTTATTAGTAGACCCCTCCCATCTAATTTGGTGTCATAGCAACCAAGGATATTTGAGGGGTGATGAGAAATCATCCGGTCTAGGCCCCTTGTTTTACAAATGGAGAAACACACCTAGAACGTGTGGATGTCTCAGGGCCACCCAGCATTAATTACTCTATCAGAAAAGTGAGTATATATATGTTAACAAGAGTCATTAATACCCAATATAAGGAAGTAGGCCATTGATTTTTTTTTTTTAGAGGAGCTAGGGAGTCTTAATTTATATTTCATCCATCCTCCAAATCATAAAAGTCAAAACTGAAGGAAACTTTAAGAGGTCATTTAATTGAACCACCAAGGATGGTGGGATTTGAAGTCAGAAGACATCTTCTAGATCAGAGGTAGGGAATCTGCAGCCTGGAGGTCACATATAGCCTAGGTCCTTCAGTTGGCCCTTTAGATTGAGTCCAAGTATTGCGGAACAAATTCTTTTATTAAGGGGATAACGCAATCAAAAGGCTGAGCTTGAGGACCTAGAGGGCCGAATGTGTTCCAGAGGCTCCAAGTTCCCCATCCCTGTTGGACTAGGTGGTCCTTCTAGTTCCAAATCTAGGGTCCAATACAATCAATCAATGAATCAAGGAGTATTTATTAAGCACCTATGTTCTAGGTACTGGGAATAAAAAAAACCAGGAAAGAATCCCTGCCGTCAAGGAAAATGAGAACGTAGAGGTCTATTTGGAAGGGACCTCCAAGACCATCCAGCCCCACGCGATTATTTTACCGGAGATGATACTGAAGCACCCCGAGGGGTAATGAAGGGACCTCCCAGACCATCTGGTCCAAAGAGCTCATTTTGCAGGTAAGGAAGCAGGCCGAGGGAGGTGAAGTAACTAGTCTCCGGCAGGTATTTAAAAGGCAGAGGTGGGATTCGAACCCAAGCCTTCGGGCTCCAGCCCTCTTTCCGCAGCGGTCATTCCAGGGTTTTCTCTCTCAGCCAGTTCCCTGCCCCACATCCTAGCTCAGTGGCTCACACACCACTGGATAGGCTATCAATAATTTCAGCACGGCGCGGGAGGAACCGGGATGCACGCGCTCCCGTGCCCCGCGACAGCGCAGCCGGGAGGAGTTGGCTCCTCGGCCAGCTCCTGCTACAGCTCGGCAGCCAGCTCTCCTCCCCTCCTCCCGCCATCCCCCTCCCGCCTCCGCTCCTCCCCTGCCCTCCCCTCGCGCCGCCCACGTGACGCCGCGCCGCCCAATGGCAGGGCGAGTCCCGCGGTCGGCGGCCGCCATTGCTGTCAGAGGCGAGAGAGCTAGCGAGCCCGGGGAGGAGGGAGGAGGAGGCGGCGGCGGAGCCCGAGCCTGATTGGGGAGGAGGGAGGGAGGGAGGGGGGTGGGGGGAGGAAGAGGAAGGAGGGGACGGTGCCGCCGCCGCTGCTGCTGCCGCTGCTGGTCCTGCTGCTGCTGCTGCTGCTGCCGTTGCGGCTTCACGGCGGCACCCCTGGCGAGTCGGCGGCGGCGGAGGACGAGGAGGGCGAGGCGGCGGCGGCGGCCCAGGCGGACACCCGCGAGCACGGCCCGGGCGGCGGCGGCGGCGGCGGCG
>CM053594.1:22048998-22070030 GCA_028646575.1 Pseudocheirus occidentalis
GGCGGCGGCGGCGGCGGCGGCGGTGGCTGGGGCTGGGGCTGGGGCTGGGGCTGGGGATCCGCCTCGGGGGCGGTCGAGCGCAGCCGGCCCCGCGCAGCGCAGCCAGCCCCGGGAGGGGGCCGGGCCGGGCAGGCGGGCGAGCGGGCGGGCGGACAGCGCCCCCCTGCAGCCGCAGCAACAGCAGCCGCCGCCGCGGCTCCGGCTCCGGCTCCGGCTCCGGCCCCGGCCACGGCCACCCGCGCCTCCGCCGCCTCCGTCCTCGGCCGGCCCGGCCCGGCCGAGCCCGTGGGACGGCCGCCGAGGCCCGGGCGTCCCGCGCGCGAGCGTCGGCCCTCGCTCTCGCGCTCCCGCAGGCAGTGAACCTGGGGGTGCCTCGGCTGCCGAAGAGCCCCGCGGGCCGTCGGATCGCCCCTGCCCTCGGCCCCCCGGGAGGCCGCGCTCGCCGCCTCCCTCCCGTGAGCCCGGAGCAGCCGCCGTCGTCGCTGTCGTAGCTGTCGCCGCCGCCCCACCCCGGGAGCCGCCGGGACCCAGGCCGATCGGTGCGGGCCATCGGCGGGGGCCGGGACCGAGACGGGAGCCCCCCGCAGCCGCGGCCGCCGCCTCCTCGCCGCCCTCGCTCTAGGAGCCAGCGGCCGCCGCAGCGCCGCCGCCGCCCGCCTGGGCGCAGCCGCTTCCCCGGCCGGGGCTGCTTCGGACTCGGTCAGACATGCCCCGCTCTGGCGGCCGGGCTCGGGGAGGATCATGACCGCGGCGGCCAACTGGGTGGCGAACGGGGCGAGCCTGGAGGACTGCCACTCCAACCTCTTCTCGCTGGTGAGTTGGGGTACGGGGTCCAGGGGGGCCACCAACTTTGTGGGCTGCGGGCCGCCGCGGCCCCGGGCTGGCCGGCCTGGGCGCGGGGGGCGCGGGGGGCGCGGGGAACCCGGGAGCCGCCCCTCCCTCCCTTCCCCGCGTCTCTCCCCTCCGGCTCCCCTCGACTCTCTGGGCGCTATCTCCCTCTCGCCCGCTTTAATCGGCTCCCTCCTTGGATCGCTTCCAGTGTTTATTTTGCTCTTTAAAATCATTTGTCGTGAGCGTGTCTTCCTTAAGCAGCTCCATTGATTTGCATGTGAAAGTATCCGAGCCGGGGATCCGGGGTCACACTTTCCACGCGGACCTTTCGGGGCACATTTTCCTCCTTTTTTTTCTTCTTTTAAATTTAAAGCCGTCACCCGTGTCTAGGATAGACAGCTTCTCCCCCACCTCCCCACCCCCCGCGCTTCCTTTTCTGGTGTGTGTGTGTGTGTGTGTGTGTTGTGTATTTCATCCCGAATTGCTTCGAAATTTTCGGCGACAACACTTCATTTGAATGTGATTGTGTCAGGGAGGAATAACCCTCGGAGCGAGCTCTTGTGATTGTAAACATAAACAGCTGGCTCTGGGATGCTTCCTACTCCTTTTGGATCTCCAAAGCCATTTGCCCCGACCAGTCCGAAAGTGGGGGAAGCCTCCTCCCCCTCTCCTCCCCTTCTCTTCCTTTAAAAAACGTTTTCCCAGCACCGCCAGACGTGTCGTACTGGGCGGTTTGGTGACATCGCTTTTATCTTCCTCCTCTCCTCGCTCCTGGTAATCGACAACTTTTACTTAGAATTCAAATTGCTCTGCTTATTCTAGGAATAGCGATGGAGTCAATTGTTCTCATTGAACCAGGGCCCCCAAACTAGAACACTGAATTAATAAAAATAAAAACGTATACGGCAGCAGTAACTATTTCCTGGCTCTTAATGACATTTGGTGGTAAATGTCATCTTTGCTTTATTGAGTTGTATCCCAAAGTCCTGAAAGCGATCACATTATTGAAGCTTGCATTTATGCTAATAATTGCAGTGCATGGTTTTTCAATGTGTGCTTTGTGCATGGATTATTATATGTATAGCTATGTGCTTGTGGTGCTAGCATAAATTTGTTTAAATATTGAGAAAAGCTTTGTAAACAGAGCTGAGAAGGCAGCATTTAATTGTGGAATTAGCTGAACAGTTTATTTCACTGATATTTTTAAAAAGCTTGCTTTAAGTTGTGCAGTTTCTGGGACTCTGAACGTTGGAAAGCACACATTTTTGGAAATCCTTTTTCTTTGACCTGTGTGTTGCTGATAGAAGCATCATCTCTTAATCCTTGTTTACTCTGGATAAATAATTTAGTGCTTAGAATGTAATTAGTTACATTTAATTATGGGTAGCATGGATTTTTTTCTTTGAACCTCTAAGCTGAGAAATGTACTTTCTGATCAGCCTTTTCAAATGAAGGTGTTATTTTGTTTTTAAATGACAGTTTGTAAAATTATCTTCAAATCAGCACAAAGAACTTCTTCAGATAAAGTGTCTCTAAATTTATAGTAGCAGTGGGATAGAATCTTTAGCACCATAGTTCACGTTAATTTTTTTAAAAAGTTCAGTTCTTA
Organism: Pseudocheirus occidentalis; assembly: GCA_028646575.1. Taxonomy (NCBI): domain Eukaryota; kingdom Metazoa; phylum Chordata; class Mammalia; order Diprotodontia; family Pseudocheiridae; genus Pseudocheirus; species Pseudocheirus occidentalis. The sequence continues at coordinate 22,051,439 of CM053594.1, forward strand.
AAGTCAAAATTGCATTTGCAAGAAATTGGTAAGAAAACTGGATTCAATGTTAATTCCTGCTCTTAGAATTACATATTAATATAACTTTCTAAAGTAGTCTATTAAATAGCCCAGAAAATGAAGGTGGTGATTGACAGGAAAATACACCTCCTTCCCCCCTTCCCCTCCCAGTATGTTAATTAGTATCCTTCAGATAGAGACCTTCATAGATTAGTAAATTTATTGATTAAGTGGGAATTCCAATGTTTTGGTTTAGTTAACTGATGACAGCATTGACACATTTACAGGTAATTAAAATAGCCCAGTAGACCAGTGGCAGTGGACAGTGATCAAACAAACTACCTTGTGTCAAGCTGACTGGTTACAGCTTTTGTTTGTGGTGAATTTACAGTGTTGCATTGCATTTTTTCTAACATGGACCATGTTTGTGCTGCCCAATTTTAAAAGTGGTATAATCACTAGGATACAGCTAGTTTTCTCTATTGTACAATTTACTTTTTTAAAAAGCCTGATGGAGGACTGATAGTAGGTAAGAGATTATATTCAAGTGCTTGAGAGATATTTTCTATAAAACTGCAATTTTGCAGACTTGAGTACTTCGCAGTAATGATGACAGCTGGCTAAGAGTGTATGTATGTTCTCCATATTTATCAGGCTTCTTCTTTAAGTTCTTTTAAAGAGATTAAATAGTTTATATTCCACCAGACCCTTTCAAATATAAAAATATACTACATTAATAGGATTTCTTGCCATATTTCTTTGTGTAGAGAGTGATTAGAACAGGTGTCAAAATAGACTTAATTCTGTGGTAAAGTTTTTTGATTCTAAAAGTAGAATTCCTGATTGAATCCTTTATATGTTATTGGCTTACAATAGAGTAAACGTATTACCTCTACGTAATGCTTCAAAAGATTGCTAATATATCACCCAGTCTGTGGACTGATCTTTGAATTTTCATATGCCCCAAATAAAACTTCTCTTATTGACTATAAAACGTAAAGCGTGCTTCCTCTTTGGGACAATGTGACTTCTGAATAGGGTTTTGGATGTAAGATTTGTGCGTGTCATCAAATTACTGTAGTTCATCCTGAAACACAAACCAGAGATTAGAGAGTTAAGATTCTACATTGTAGTATCAACCCGCCCACTCTGCATTAGCTATAGGTGTTCATTATGCCTTAGCAAAAGTTTATTATGCAATGTGGGTGGATTAAGGCTTCTACTAGCATTTTAAGGATTTTATTTTCTGATTGTCATGTTTCAACACGTTTTAGTGCATCCTGTTTCTTAGATTCTTGTCTCTGTATTAAAAACATGATTGTCTATTTGATCAGGTTTGTAGCCATGTGTGTTTCTCATAGACCCTGCTGTGAGATTTGTAGCTACTGCATGAAGTTCATGCTTGACTGTGCCTTTGTGACCCAAATAGTTTTCTCATGTGGTCCATCACATTTCTGGGTGAGGATGATAACTCACTTATCATAGTTGAGATTCACTTTATCTGTGTGATAGCTGCCCCTTTGGCAAGTGTAACAATTTATGCTTAGGTTGTATGAATGTGTATCCTTGGGAAAGCTCAGTTTAGAATTTCCAGACCTAAGAACTGAAGTGCATTTATTATTATTTATTAGTTTTACATTGCATCTATATGGAGAATAGTGATTGTGTCTTTAGACTCAAGTGTATATAGTTCAGAGTGATGTAATTCTTAGGTAGATACTACACCACACTCAGATGGTTGTTTGCTTAGATTCTAAATATGAGTATATGGGTAATTCAGAATCTTCTCTAACACAGTTACTAGAAGACACATTTCTCATTAGGATTCATTAATTCTCCCTTTGAAGCTTTTAAAATAATCTGTTGACCCCATGCCTATTTTTAATTCTTTTTTTTAATTAGGGGAAGGTAGTTTATATCGGTATTACAGATTTTTGAAACACATTCCTTTGAATCAAACATAAGTTATCTCAAATGAGTTTGGGGGAAAGGGAATGTTTTCTGTGATTTTATATTTGCCAGCCATATTTTATTCACATTCAAGTGCCCATTTGTTGCAATTTTTAATTTTGATATTTACTTTACAAGTTTTAATTCCATACTAGTCCATTCTCCTTCATGTAAACATTCCTAATTCGCTAATGCATGTTTTCTATTTAGCATTTTGTTGTGGTGGTTCACAGTGTTACAGTATTTGTATATTTTTAATAGCAATAATTGCCACCCAATAAGAGTACTATATTAGCCTCCAATTGCTAGTAAATATTTTTAAGTACATAATAGACAGCAATTTAACAGGCATGGTGTAGCAGTTTACTGGACCATTTTAAAGAGCCAGTTGTACGTGTGAGGAGTTCATAATTTAAAGAGAACATACTATATACAGAAACCCATATGTTGGTACTACAGAATATTCAGCTGTATTGTTACTTGGAAATACTTATTGGGAGAAAAGGAGAGAGAGAGAGAGGGGGAGGGAGGGAGGAGGGGGAGAGAGTGAGCTTTGTGTGTGTGTGTGTGTGTGTGTGTGTGTGAGAGAGAGAGAGAGAGAGAGAGAGAGAGAGAGAGAGGGATCTCGTGGTAAGGAGCTATTCCTGTCTTATGTTTTTATTTGTTTATTTCAGATGGACTCCATGAATTTATTTGATTATCTTGAAAAATCTCTTGGAATTATTTCCAAGTTTCATAAACATATGTTATAGTAAATTATAGTAGGTTACATTCCATTTGATACAGAAAACACTCGTCAGTTTTGTTCATTGATTTGCTAATTGATTACACTTTAAAATAATGTAAATTAAAGGATAGACGTCATAGTATTTTAGAGATTATCTTCTGTCCTTTAGTTTTAATTTGTTAGATTAGTAACACATAAGACATACATTAAAGTGTCCTGTCTATATAACAGGACCCCATTGCTTTCTTTCTCAAGTTTAACAGTTGAGATTAAAAGCTCAGTTTTGTGCTATATATTCTTATAAACATATTTATCATTATGGTTATTTAAAAAAAAAGCATTCTGTCATCTCTAAAAGTTGAAGATTCCGAGATTAAATAGTTTCTAAAAATTTTTTTTTTAGGGGGTGGGGGTGAGATAGTGGAAAATATTACTTAACATTCCTTACCTTTAAGCTATTTGTGGTATGGATTTCTTTTTCTGGAGGTGGGTGGCCTACTTATCTTACAAAAGACAACCAATAAGAAAAGATCAAGCCACGCTTGTGCATTTCTGTCATGGTTGAAGCCTTCATTGCATCTATTTCTTAAAATGCTGAAAAAGGATCTGTGGCACATTGCTCTCTTAGTGCTGATCATTTGTTGAAAGTGTAGCATAGATGCAAAGCTGTTTTAACTGTTTGCCCTGTGTGGAGTTCCTTTAGCAGCATTTCTACTTGGCCATTGTATAAACATTCCTATTTTCGGAAATTGCATTTACTGTGCTACAATGAGATAATCATGTAGGCTTAAAAAATGTGCCTCTGGGATATTGTTAAATCGATAAATTTGTTGCCTATAATTTGCTAGAGATTTAAAAAACTAATGAATCTAAAAATATTTGTAATATACTTTTAGAGTTTAGAAAAATGTTCTTAGGATTTTAAAGTTGACTTCAGATGACATTCAAATGATGAATGATAGTCCATTTTTTTCACTGTGATTTAGGATGTTGCCTCTATATTAATGGGAAAAGCTTCTTAATTATGGAGGGGAGAGGGGAGAGCCTTTTACATTCATCTCTGCTGATATTAGCATGAAATAAAAGTAAATGGGACAGTTTGTGTCTCTGAAATGTGTACTGTTGGTTCAGTTTTTGTTTTGTACAGTGGCACCTGCATGTCAGTTTAGTTAGTTATCATTGCTTTGGATGACACCGTCTAGTTTAAACTACGCTATGTAATTGCTTATGGGCTTTTATACGAATATAACATATACTTCTGATTCCTCTACTTTTAAAAGATATCAGAGCAATTGTTTAGTAATTTCATAATTGTTTAGTAAAGTAATAGTATAGAAGTTACATAAAATAGTTCACTTTAATGCAGGGAAAACGTGGGTTGTTCAACATAAGTAAAATGTAAAAAGTTGGAGAGGCCAATCTAATCCAGAACCTTCCTTACTGATTTTACAGGGGGTGGGAAACTGAGGTCCAAAGGGTCCTATGATCTCTCCCAGTGTTACCTGGTGAATATGGTCGAACTGCTAGAGCTCAGGGATCTTGATGCTTATTCAGGTTGGTTTGTTTTTTCTTAATACAAGCTATTTCCATTGTTGATGGTAAAATGGAATATTGGTTTAGCTGAATATTTTTAGAAATGTATTTGTTTTATTGTTTTCTGAAAAATTTGCTTATTAATTTTTTGGGAAGAATATTAGACTGGATTCAGGAACACAAAAGGTGGGTTCACCATTTTCCCACAATTCTGTTTATTTGGCACCTTTCTGAATAATTGCTTTCTCATGCTAGAGGAATTGTAGTTTCAGTCTAGTTAAAACTACCTTTATAGTGTTGTGAAGCCTCCCAGAGCTCTGGCTGACAGCTGTCTGCATTTTGGACTTATTTCACACGCAGTGAGAGCCTATCGCTGTTAAATAAAAGTGGCACCTCCCGAAATGAATGTAGTAACATTTCCTCTCACTCATAGTTACCTTTTCTTTAGCCTACTATTATGGCTTTAATTGTCAATGAAGGCAGGCGCTGAGACTTTGTTGACAGCTGAAGATTTTAGGTAAACATTTAGTCATTTGTTCCTTATCTGACAGCTTCTTAGTCCTTTTTATTATAACAATTAGAGACTAATTTTGTGTGTTAAAGATTATTGTCTTGGAAGACAATGCCCAACCCAGAAAATTCCTAGTGTTCACAGCAAAAGTTGAAGCCCTTTTAAATGCATTAGAAAAAATTTAATAGCGCTGAAGTCTGCCAAAAGTATTTAGGGAACAATTAAAATAACTATTGACACGGGAAGTTATTTATAAGAGTGCACTTGACAGTTTTAATTTATTATAATCTCTTGTTGCTACACAGCAAACTGTTCAATATGGAGAATGGGGATGTTCTGTGGGTTTTAGATCTAGGAAAAGGTGATTAGGTTCATTAAAGCTTCATTTGGGAGCTGCTAGTTAAGATGGGTAAGATTTAGATGCATCAGCTTTTCAGCTTCTAAATTTTGCGGGGAGGAATCTTTCCCCTTGGTACTCCTGGTGCAAGTCACTTCCCTGGGCTTCAGTCTTCTTATCTCTTAAGTAAAGGAGCTGGACAACATGAATCCTGGATTCCCTTCTTGATCTCGATTCTATGATCTTTTGTTTACTTGCAAATAAATAATATTCCCATTCCACAGACTTAGTTTCTCTAGCCTTTGTTATAGCCTGAATGATTCTGTTTAAATTTTTTTTTTTTTTGCTTTTTGGAGGGCAGTTGGGGTTAAGTGACTTGCCCAAGGTCACACGGCTAGTTTTTTGTGTTAAGTGTCTGAGGCCGGATTTGAACTCAGGTACTCCTGACTCCAGGGCCGGTGCTCTACTCACTGCACCACCTAGCCTCCCCGATTCTGTTTAAATTTAAATGATTTTGTTTAAACCTTAGGCACAGTAAGTATCATTTCCCTGGATACTTACTGTGACTTGTAGATAAATATATTGTACAATAATATCACGTGATAAATGTACTTAACTTTTGGGTAAAATTTTTATGTATGTTCTTTCAGTAAATTGTATAAAAGCCTTATGAAAGAGAGGGACCTCTTGATATGTAGGTATGCTGACCATAAATTAAAATTTCTCCAGTGTTCAGATTATGTATAAGGTGCTATATTAAGCACTGGTTAGGGGAGGGAGCAGAGATGGGTAAGTAAAAAGGCTGCCATCTCCGAGGCTTTAACTACTTAGTTTGGGTGGGGTACATATGTTTGTGAGGCATGAGAGTGCCACTCTGATACAAACTGAATGTGAAAGTGTGTAAGAAATAATAAAAAGACTAGTAAAAGGAGGAAGGGATTAAGGAAGAAGACATAGAAGAAGAATTACAGGATGTTAGATCTGCAAAGGATCAGTTAAATTCCATTTCCTTCTTTTTATGGATGAGTAAAGTGACTTGTATAAGGTCACATGCTCCTCAGTAACTAACTCAGGATTTAAGCCTAGGTTTCCTGGCAAGTCAGCACTTTCTTTACCAATACTGTACCTTCTGCTTAATAAATGTTTGTTAACTAAATCAGAAGTGTCCACCATGCTAGGAACTATGAAGGAAGTAATTGAGATTTTTGGATTTTTGGAATATATTGGATATTTGTATCCCTAAAAGAGAGATAGGGGTAGGTAGGTGGTGTGGTGGATAGTGTGACTGGCCTGGAGTCAGGAGATTCCTCTTCCTGAGTTTAAATCTAGTCTCAGACACTTACTAGCTGTGTGACTCTGTGCAAGTCACGTAATCCCGCTTGCCTCAGTTTCCTCATCTGTAAAATGACCTGGAGAAGGAAGTGGCAAACCATTGCAGTGTTTTTGCAAAGAAAACGCCAAATGGGGCCATGAAGAGCTGAACACTGAAATGACTGAACAGAAGAGGAGTAGCGTTTTTGTTAGGGTTTCTATTTGCCTGCTTCGTTCTCTACTCCAGAAGAGACCCTTTTCTGTTCTCAAGAATTAATGCATCATTTTCTAGGTTTGATTTTAAGCTTTTAATGAAGTTATTAATATATTTATTTTTGATACATAGCATTCACCAACAATACTAATCTCATTATGAAGTCTCAGACCTATTCTCCATAGCCCTGTGGGCGCCAACTTGGACTTTTGGAGGTGGGAGGCTGGGAGTTGTTATGGGAAGCAGGTTTTAGTTTAATGTGAGAAGGCATTTGCTGAGAATAAGTGTTGTCCATCAGTGAAACTTAAGGTCTCAGCTTGAGGTAGTGAGCTCCCTGATACTAGAAAGCTTTGTAAACCTTTAGGTGTTATATAGCTGTGTGACTGCTTTCTGTCACTGCTAAAGAGTTTAAGGAGAAGATTGTTGACTATCTACCTGGGGTGTTGTGGGGAGGGAGGGCTGTGCCCCTTCAACAATTCTCCCCCCCCCCCCAGAGCTTGCTCAATTGACGCTCTTCTCTTTTTGTCTTACTCTTTTTCCTTTCTGCCACTTCTCTTCTCAGTATCTTCACGTGAGCTCAAATGTCCCATGATCTCTCTTTAAAAGAAAAAAAAGGTTTCATTGAAGCCTTTAGTTTTTATACCAGTCACTTCCGAATTTATGTCTCCACTTTCCTTTACTTCTAACAAAGTTGAGCATTGACGGCAGCTGACAGCATATGTTATGTTCTGGTCTTAGTCCCTTATCAACCCCCCCTTCCCCCCAGTCCCCACCCTACCTCACCCCAAAGGAGAGAAATGCATTTTCCCCCTTTCTTCTTTGGGGCCTTGCGATTCTTTCTGACTCTTTAAAAACAAACCACCCAAATGCAGAACTTTTTCTTGACTCTACCGCCCCCTCCAGCTGCTGTTCTGTATCCTGTAGCATCACTGGATGGATTTCTTGAGGCTCATTTTGTAGAAGGTGCATGGCTGACAAATACTTTCCCGACTATTGCTTGAAAACTTTCATTGAAGGGAGGAACCAAGGAGACAGCTCATTCTCCTTTGGGACAGGTCTGATTTTGGGCAAGTTCTTTCTTATGACCCAAAGTTTGCTTTTCTGCTAGACCTGCCCTTTCCCAGACCTGCCCTTTTGCCTCTTTCACTGCCAAACCCCTAATAATAATAATACTGATACTAACAAGTATCTCTTCAGTACTATGAGGATGGTAAAGTTCTTTACAAATGTTATCTCATTTGATTCTCACAACAACTCTGAGAAGTAGGTGCTGTTACTCTTCCCATTATACAGATAAGGAAACCAAGGCAAGCAGAGGTTAAGTGACTTGTCATAGAGCTTGTAAGTTCCTGAGACTGTATTTGAACTCATGTCTTCCTAACTCCAGACGTGTGTCTCTGTCCACCATACCACCTAAAGTCTATACTTGCAACCTCTACTTGATCAACATTTATTTGCTTTTCAGCCTGTTGCAATCTGGATTCTAACCTTAATACTCTGAACCTGCCCTGTCATTGGTCACCGGGGAATTCTTAATTGCTGGATCCTATGGCCTTTTCTCAGGCCTCATGTTTCTTGTCCCTTCTGTGGTATTTGATGCTGTTTGTCACCCCTTCCTGGACACCCTCTCTTGCTGTGGCTTTTGTGACTGTGCCTGCATTGTTGACTTCCTTGGTTCTTTTGCTTATCTGTTGATTTCCTCCTTGCTCCTCAGGTTGGAGTATCTGCCATGGGTCTGACTCCTCTTCTACCTCTAGATTTTTTTGCTACATTATTTTCACCTACTCCCTTGGGCTTGATTCTCACCTCTCTGCAGTTGACTCACATTCTATATAGTATGCTCAACCTTAGTATTTCCCCTAACCCCCAGTCCAGCCTGCCAGGCATCACCACCCAGACATTTGATTAGTATCTCGGACTCGGCATTTCCCAGATTGAATTCATCATTAGCGCTCATCCGCACACATCTTTTCAATTTCTCTATGTCTGTCACCCAAGATTGAAACCTCAGTCATCTTGAATCGATCTCTCTTTTCATCCTTTACATGAGTCGAGACCTCCTGTAAGCATGTAGATGTCCACCCCTTTTTTCCTGCATACACAACCCTCCCTTGGGTTCAGGCTTTCCTTACCTTTTCCTGTGCTATTGTTATTGCTCCCTCCTATGTCACAGGTTGACTGTGTCATTTTCCTGCTCAAGATCATTGGAAGTTGCTGTTGACTAAAGCAGTGGTCCTCAGTCTTTTCAAGTATAAAGACCCCTTCTGATGACATTGAAAATCATCATTGTCCTTCTTGGGATAACAGTCATACTGTGTTTGTGTTTGTTGTTTGAGAAAATACATGACCAGTAGCTATTATGAATTCAGTTGCACTTTTAAATGAATTTGCATTATTAATTACAGTAGCATTTATGTATATTTGAAAACTTGTAATACCATATACATGTCACATTGTTTAGTTTGTAGAAAGCATGCATGCTTAATTTTTAAGCTTCTATTTGGCTTTTTTGGGGAAGGCTTAGTAAAGCTTGAAATCTGAGTGCTTGGTGTATAAATGGATTTGTTGCCTCCTTGTAAAAACTCATTTCATTTGTGGTCCTAGACACCCAGATTGGGAAATGCTCCAGGACAGAATCTAACCTACTTGACTTGGCATTTAAGGTGCCCCACAAGCTAGCTCCGGCTTACCTTTTTAGCCTTATGTCAAATTACTGCCTTTCATGAACTCTTCATTAAAACCAAAATGAATTACTACCTCATCCCTCTGCATTTGCTCCTGCTATTCCCTGAATGTAAGTCTGAATGTAAGTTCCTCACTCCTTCTGGCTCTTTGAGCATCCTTGCCAAGTCTGCTCAGGTGCTTTCCTTTGTTAAGGCTTCCTTCTTGGGACCCTTTGCCCAAAGCACAAGAGTTCTTTCCTGCCTCAGACTCCACTCAGAGTCCTTTTCTTCTCTCTTGGCTGAGGCCCCTGAGGCTGCTCCTTGGCCATGCTGGTTTAGGGAGGAAGAAGACTTTGGAAGTGGTTTGTTACTTGGACTTGGGGTAAGGTGGTGAAAAAAGATGAACTTATATTAAATCATAGAGGTGATAGGCAGCCAGTGGAGTTTTGTGTTGGGTGGCTAGGGTGACATGATCAGACCTATTTATTTAAGAAAATCACTTTGGCAACTCTGTGGAGGATGCATTGAAGTGGTAAGAGGCTTGAAGCAAGGATGCCAATTAGAAGGTGATCACAGTAATAGGTGAGGATGAAGACCTGATTAGGATGGTGAGGGGTGATTGGAGCAAAGGAGACATGTATGAATTGTGGAGATAGAAATGACAAGATTGGATGGAGTGAATGAGATTTGAGAAGTCCTGGGTAAGAATCTGAGTGACTAGGAGGATAGGAGAGAGCAGTAAAAAACTTTGGAAAATATGAGGAACACCAATTAACATCACAAAAAATAAAATTACATCTTTTAGGAAATGACCGTACAAGTCTCTGTGCAGTGAGATCATTTATTTGTTAGGGCAAAGAAAAATCAATACTGCATTAGGAGAGAGAATAGAATAAGAAGATATGGCAGAGAATCAACAGCTCCAACTTGACCTGCTTAAGAAAATGATTTCCCAAATTACGAACTGGATAAAGGAATAGATACTGACAAAGCTAACGCCATATCCTAAGGGAATTGAACTGATATAAATCATATGCCACAGTGAGAGTCTAAAAGAGCCTGGATACGACCTCAGCCAGAAAACACTCGATTTCCTTGCCAAGAATAGAGATAGAAGCCAATTGTAACACTGGTTTAGGATATGAACTCATTTGTAAAATCTTATGGAGGAGGATAGTGGAAGATTATGAGCAATATTATATAAAGCTGCGAGAAGCAGCAGAGGGAAAAACAAATTAATCGAAAGCTTGGCAGGAGACCTGAACTGCCTCTGAAATTCCTTTATCTGATCAAAAGCTTATTATTCCATCTTTGCCTGTGCCTTACAACATCCAGCCCTGTCCTTCATCCTCACTATGACTTCCATTCCCTTTCCCAGACTATCATCCCTGTCCTAGCTACGTTCCTTTCTATTTCCTCCGGAGTAATAGGTGAATCAATTCACTTCATATATGCTCACATCCCTTCTCTTATCACTGATTTCACCTTGCCAAACCCTAGTCTTGAATTACTGCTCTTTTCACATGTGGTTGAGCAAAGTGGAGGAATTCATCTCCTCCCAGACCCTTCTCCTGTTCAAACTTTACTATTACTGTTGAGAATCCCACCACCCTCCCAGACCCCCAGGCTCCCAGCCTTGGTTTCACCCTTGAATTGTGACTTTCACTTCACATTTGATGTAAGTCCTTTGCCAAATTGCGTCATTTCAACTATCCCAACATCTCTTGTCTGTACATCCCTTTATTCCTACTCCCTTTGCCACACCCTGTTAGTTCACACCTGGTCAGTTGTAATAGCTACCTCACTTGGCCATATGGTTCTCCCAACTGCCATTCAACTTGCATTTAGCTGCCAGTGTGAGTTTTCCAAAGCCTCTATTTAAAGGGGGCTCCCAGGCCAGCCAACTCTTCATTTCCCACCAGCTGCACTCCTTGTACCTAGGTGGCACAGTGGATAAAGCGTGCTGGGCCTGGAGTCAGGAAGACTCCTCCTTGAGTTCAAATCTGGCTGCAGATACTTGCTATGTGACCCTGGGCGAGTCACTTCACCTTATTTGCCTCAGTTTCCTCATCTGTAAAATGGGCTGGAGAAGGAAATGGCGGACTACTCCAGGGTCTTTGCCAAATGGGGTCATAGAGAGCCAGACTGACCTGTACTGCACTCCTTGAGCTGAACTTCACTGTGATCATGCTCCCAGGAAACCTCATCAGCAGGAAACTCATTATCCCTTGAGACTGTATCAGCTTTTATGCTCCCCTCATCTCTGGGCAGAGATGGCAGAGCCAAGAACTCCTCAGCTCTTCCATTAGTTGCACTTGATGGAAAGAAAGGGCCTTCTTTCCTTCCCTCCTCCTTTGTCCTGCCGTTTGTGTGTTGCCTTCCCCATTAAATTGGAAGCTTCTTGGGGGCAGGAACTGCCTTCCTCCTTCTTATTTGTGTCTCCAGCATTTAATATACTGCCTGGCACAGAGTAGGGACTTGATAACTGTTCATTGACTGATGCCGGTGACATTTAAAGGTGCCGTAAGAACTTTGCCTTCCGTTCTTCCACTTTATTCCCCTCCCCACAATTTAGAAGGTGGTTCAGTAGACAGAACATTGGACCTGGAGTCAGAGAGACCCGAGGTCCAGTCTGGTCTTAGATACATACCGCCCATGTGATTCCAGACAAGTGAGGCCCTGTTTGCCTCAGTCTGTGTATCTGTAAAATATGGGACACAGCAGTGCCTTCTTACCAGGATTGCTGTGAGCATCAAATGAGATTAAAATGGCCAAGCACCCAGCAGAGGGCCTGGCACATGGCAGTTATCAGTGCTATTGTAGACCAGTCACTTTGGACTGGCTTAGAGCCCGCAGCTCCCTCTCCAGCGTCTGTTGCCTTTGCACCGACTGACTCCATACCTGGGACACTCTACTCTTATGTCGTTGCTTTGGCTTTCTTTAGGACACAGCTTGCATTTCGCCTTCTACAGGAGGTATGTATTACTTCATTTCTCCAGCTACTGGCGCCTTTCTCTCTCAGACCATCTTCCTTTTGCCCTGTTTGTATCTAGTCGTTTACCTCTTTGCTCCCCCATGAGAATGGGAGCTTCTTGAGTACAGGGACTCTTTTTCTTTGCATCCCTAGGGCTTATTAGGGTAGCAGTCATCTAGTAAGCTCTCAGTAAAAGCTTGTTCATGGATAATTTCCAGGGCATTTAAGGATGAAACTGGAAGCACAGCAAACACAAAAAATTGAAAAGATCTGTGAAAGCTTTTCTGAAGTGTTCTCTTCTCTTGTCAGTAGCAATAGCACCTCCATATGTGCTGCATGGGATTTTCCTAACGTGTAGGTTGATTTGTCTGTATCACTATGCTATGCAGTAAACTCCAGTGGTTCCTTATCACCTCTAGGATCAAATATAAACTGACGTGTACAACATTTAAGACTCTTCATTACCGGATAGATTTCTACCTTTATACTTTTGTATGACTCTCCTCTTTGTCCTCCACAATTACACTGGCTTACTTCCGTTCCTCCGCTCTCTTCTCTGTCTTTGAATTCTCCAGCCTGAAATGCTCTTCTTCCTTACCTCAGACTTCTGTCTTCCCAGGCTTCATTTGCGGCTCAGCTCAGATGCCGCCTTCTGGAGACTTTTCCAGCCAAAGGCACGGCCTGGGCGCCATGCCTAGAATGTATGTAGTAAGTGCTTAATACATGCATATTGATTTTTTTTTGTATGAGGAAATAGACTTGGCACTAAACGACACACGGCAAGGAAGTAGCCTAAATAGACACAGAAAGATGGAACAGTTTGGGGGATAGCGAGGGATCCATTCTCTAGGTATTTGGGAGATGTTAGCACAGGATGGTCACTGTGTGACCCTATGAAGAATTAATATCCAAATTTGCTGGAAAAAAATGAGATGCTTACCAGAGACTTAGGGGTTAAAAAATCAGTCTCAGAAAAAGATGACCCAGAGAATGTGTGATTACTGAACCTTATGTCTGTTTTCTCACCTGTATAAAAATCTTTAAGAAAAATCTGCACATTCCTTGAGGGAACCCTTGATGAAGGTATTGGAAATAACAGACAGGCCATTATGAACTTTATTCCACAGCAGTCCGCATCTTTATATCATACAATCAACTGAAAGAGAAAGAGAACTCAAGATCCTACTGTGCTGACTATAAAAGGGAATTTGATTTGGTAGAGTAAATTTCATGCAGTTTTAGAGGCAGCAAGGTATTTCTTGGTCCTGTGTTAATTGAACGAGATTCATTGAAAGATGCTGTAAAGAGCTTTGCTCAACTCTTTGATTGTTAAATCAAATAAAACATAAAATATTTGCTCCTGTAATGGAGGAAATTCAGTAGAGAGTACATAATGGAAGTGGGATTTCTTATAGATGAAGTATTCCAGATGTTGCTGTTAGTGGATGATTGCTGATTGTATCAGGACCCTTAGTGGATGATTATCAGGACCCAGAACTTTGGTGAGCCTATGGAGAGAATTTATAATTGCTCGAAACAGTTTGCCGTAAATATTCACATAGAAATGATGAATGGGTGATGGCCTTTTGAACTGACTTTTCCATACATTGGTCTTGGTCATGTGCTACAGATGGACAGTGAACTGGGCCTAGAATTCAGTAGGAAGAAGATAGCAAGCTATTTTGAATTTGGGATGATGTTGTGCTGTAATGATTCCATACTTCTTTTTGAAATAAAATCCCATCTCTTTTTTTTTTTTGACCAAAATTCTTTCATTGATGACATGGCTGCAAATCATGGAATATTAATCTTTTGTGTTCAGAATTGTGGTTTACCTGAATAGCAACAGAGAGCCCTTTAGTGGTCATAAATGGAATTCATTCTGTTACTAAAGAAGACTTGTACTCAAGAGGTAGCTTAAAACATGCCATCAGAGATTATGACTAGAAAATGTGGTAGGCATTTCATGTAATAGAGTAAGGAAGAACAAATGGATGGCCTGGGTCTGGATTCCCAGATCTGGATCCCCAGAGAATATCAGATGACAGAGAGGAAGGCCCCAAACCTTTTGGGTGTGGACCTCTATCCAGGATTTACAGAAAGACCTGGAGGAGATTGCCATAGCATGAGAAGGTCTAGGTGACTGGCAGTTCTACGCAGTTGGAGGGCTTATATCAGTGAAATCACACAGCTCCACCTAAATATTTTTCTCTTGAATTTTCTATCAGTATCTATGTAGGCCAACCCTTAAATTGTATGTGTTGGTGGCATCAGCGGAGCCTTCTTGGGCATCTAGATGAGCCCAAGGCAGCTTTGATCAGGGAGTTGGGATATGGCTATATGCTGCTTCTTTTTTGTGAGGGAGATTAGAAAAGGGGAGAGGAAGAGAGGAGTTAATTTGATTCTTCTGTTTCTGGTTGAGGGGGAAAAAAAAAGCCAGGATTAAGAGGGAAAACAGGTAAAAAACAAAACAATACATATTCATAAGAGCAATCTCATCTTTGAAACAGCACTGGACTTAGTCAGGAAGACCTGATTTTGACTGCTGCCTCAGTTCTTACTACCTGTGTCACCCCAGGCACCTTAACCCCTTTGAGTCTCAGTTTCCTCACCTAGAAAGTGAGAGGGTTGCACTTGACTTGTATGACTTTAAATCTATGATCCTGTGAGCTTATGAAACCCCACTCTTCTTCAGTGTTGGTTCACTGTTGATTGGCTCCTTAAATGGCCCTAGTGATTTTATTGCAGTCTATAATCTAACCACCCTGGACAGTGTTTGGCACACTGATTGGAAACTCAAGCTGTGGCTAATATTTGACAATTTAAATTATTGATCCCTTGGCAGTTCATGGAGTGTTCTTTGAATTTAAAGTGCTACAAAGTTGATAGAGATTTGCTGTAAAGGAGTTTTAGAAATGCCCAAGATATTAGATATGGATAACTTACTTTATATAAAATCAAATTTTGGTCTTGTATGTTTTAATTCTTGCTTTCTTCTAAATAAAATATTGTCTGTGAACTATGGGCTACCTTCTGTTTTGATGTTATTGCATCATTCAGTACATCAGCATCTAAAAATATGGTTTAGCACTTATGTGCCAATGGAAACCATTCTTTTTCTCAATAGACAAATCTTAAAATACCAGCTCTTTTAAGTAGTGGTCTTTGTGGGGTGGTGTTATTCAGGAAAGGATTCTCAAAGGAGGGGTTTCTTCATCTGGCTCTTTATAGGAAATGGGTAGACAATAGATTGTCACTAAGGAAAGGGAAAGCCTTTTTCCCCCCAGTGAGATAATGAAATGAATTTAATTTATTTTAATAAATTTTATTTGATGCCTTTGCTTTTATATCATAGTGAGCCCCAAATTTATTAGACCCTCCTCTTACCGCCCAATAAGCCCTGACTTCCTTTGTAGTAAAGAAGCAAACCTACATACAGTGACTGTGTATGTAACATTTGACACTGGGAATTTCATATCCCTTTCCTGATGGAATACTCTGAGGCTTAGGATCGGTTATTACAATTATTCACCTTTTGTTTTCATGTTCTTTTTGAATACATTAATGTGGTAATCTTGTTTTCTTAGTCTTGCTTACTTTGCTTAGTAGACAGTGTTTTTCTGAATTCCTCATATTTCTTGCAATATTCCATGACATTTCTATAATACAGTTTATTCCTTGAGAGCATATGTCTAATAATGGGATTTTCTAGTCAAAGTGCATGAATAGCCTTTTCATTCATAATTCCAAATTATTTTCTGAAATGGTTGGACTCAATTCACAACTCCATGAACAGTATATTAGTGACTTCCTCTCCTCTTATAATTCCTTTAACCTATCTTTTGTCATTTTTGACAATTTGCTAGATGTAAGGTAAAACCTCAGAGTTTTAATTTGCACTTATCTTGTTGATAATTTCTAACTTTTGCAAAATATTTTTATCATTTGACTTATTAGGGAGGGTTCTTGTTGTTCTGTATTTTAAAATTCATGGTACATGTTATTTGGTATTAAGCTTCTCCCTTCCCCTGATGACACTTTCCTTTTTATCCTAGTTGTATGGATATTTCATGTATGTGCCTTTTGATTTTACATTGTCAATATTATTTATGTTGTTTTTTGTGATGCTCTCTATTCTATTTGCCTAACAGTCATAGATGTGAAAAGGTACATCTTTCCATTCACTTAAAAAAAATAGTCTAATGTGTGTCCATCTGGCACCTGGTGTATTGTGCTGGTATAAACTTAGTTTTCTACCAGCCTGCTATGGTTTTCTTAGTAGTTGTCAAATGGGACTCCTTCAACTCTTGTAGTTTATATTCCTGGGAGTATCAAACACTAGCTGATGAGTTTGATTTTTTTGATTCTTCCTTACCTTAGTCCATTGCATAGATATGCTTTTGTACTTCTTAATTAGTACCAATAATTTTGATGATTATTTCATTATAGTTTGTGGTCTAGAAGTTCTATGGTCCTTTTATTACCTTGAGATTTTATTTCCCTTGAGACTTTTATACTATTTTTTATCCAAAGGAATTTTATTATTATTTTTTTTTTATGAAGTAGGCCCTTTGTAGTTAAGCACAGCACTAAATCTGTAAATTGATTTAGGTATTATCATCATATTGGTCAGGCTGAACCATGAGCAATCTTTTTTCTGGATCCAGATCTGTGATTTCCTTGCTGTGGTCATCTATCTAGATGAGGAAGCTTCTGTTATTAGTGAATATTTACCATTTTGTAACTTCTGTAGCCTTACAGCTGGGATTCTTAGCCTTTTTTTTTTTCCGTCATGGACCCCTTTGGCAGCCTAGATAGACCTGTGGATCCCTTCTCAGAATGTTTTTAAATGAATAAAATAAGGTATATAGGATTCCAAAGGAAACCAATTATATTGAAAAAGTTGACAAAATTTTTAAAGCAATTATGGACCTTTGGTTAAGAACTTCTTAAGAAGTTGTTTGGGGCTATTGCGAAGTTAAATGACTTGGCCAAGACCATATAGCTGGTATGTATCATAGGCAGGCCTTGAGAACAAGACTTTTTGACCCTGAGCCTGGCTTTTTATGTTACATTCCCTTTTATTAAGTGATTGTCCCTTCAGGTAGTTGGGTCATTGTCCTGAGGAAAAAGATAGTCTCTGGAAGCTGACTTATGATTTTGCCCTTAAAAACCCCTCTTGATGTGGCATGTGAGAGGACTCATCATTTTAAATATCGCTTGTTTAATTTTTTGTCATTCTTTTTCTAAATTTGTTACATCATCCAATCATTTTTTATAAAAGTGGAGAATGCATGGATTTAGCTAGCTATGTGTCATTGTGAAATGGTACTGATAGAATGTCTATTTTCTACAGTAGTTCAGTCCTGAACTTTTGGAAAAACTGCTGTTTTGCACAAAATGCTATTGATATAAGCAACAAATAGTTGAGAAACTGGAGGGACATCAGTCTTAAATGAGCAGATGGGAAATAGGAACTAAAACCAGGAGATAATCCAAGACAATATAGGAAATTTAGAAGAAATCAATTGAAGGAAAAGCAAATATATTAAATGATTAATACTTGTTTGACCTTGGGAAAGTTGTTTAACTGCCTCCCTGGGTCTCAGTAAATAAGGGTGTTGGACTCCATCACCTCGAAGGCCCCTTCCAGCTCTTAAATCTATTAACTTATCAAGTGTGTGTTTGAAAATCCTTGTAAAACTCTTCTTCTGCATAGAAAAATTAAGATCACTGAACAATGTAGTCTCATATTCTTTAAAGTCTTTAAGTAAATGTTTAAAATAAGGGAGATTCCAATCTAGAATATCAGATTTTTCTTTTTTTCATGCAACTTAGATATGAAACTAATGAATATACATATAAATATTTAAATGTGTGGAGATTTGTATGTACTTAGATAAGCAGAGGAAAAAATTAGCATCCTATGAAAATGAATGGTTAAGTACAAAAGGTTTAACAAATCACTATTAATTATGAATTTTTATATTTCGAGTATATGTGTTGTATACATGTGAGTATAGGCACATGTGTGCTTGTGTAGGCACATGTGTGTATATGTGTAAATGTTCCCGCAGTGAACAGTTCAGGCAGATGATACGGTGTTATTTTGTTATCAGAATTTTAAATTGTTTTGAATATGAATAGCACCTTTCCCCTAATATTAAACTAATTTCTTTCTTCTTAATAATATCCTTAAGTCTGAAGTTTTTTGAAAGTTTTATTCATTTAAAAATATACATGACAGACATTTCCTGATTTCTTCTGGTATCTACCCTCCCTCAATAGAACCCTTTCTTATTGCAAAGAAAAACCACTTATGTAAGATGACATAGTGCCAGTGTTGGACGACATTTGCAATATTTCACACTC
>CM053594.1:22070530-22123497 GCA_028646575.1 Pseudocheirus occidentalis
TTCTCTAGTTTCTCTGGGTTGGTTTTTCCTTACGGTGCAAGCATATACCATTATGGCCATTTGATGTTATTTCTTCCAGAAGGCAGAACCAGATCATAGCACTTCAGTGTTGGGCCATCCCAGATAAGTCCTTTTTATGGCCTCCCTTGATTCTTTGCTGGGGAGATCACCTTCCTTTGACATCACAAGGATGTCAGTGGGACACACAGGCCCTCATTTGATCTCCTTTTGCTCTTGCCATGTGCCCACCTTTGTCTTTTTGAGTCATTCATTTCTTTATCTTTCTTTACTGTGACATTCCTTGTAATTCTCTACTTGTAACGTGTTAAGAACATGTTCACGTTCACTGTGTTCTACTGCATGGCCTTCTGTAACGTTCATTTTCAGTTCTTTGGAGATTGAAGAGTGACTATCAGCCAGCCTGGGTGAGACCACTTAGACCAGCTATATATATAGCAGAATATTGGTATTAAAAAGATGAATCTTTGTTTCAGAGAGACTTTGGGGGTCATTACAGAAGTTTGGCAGTCTAGCCTATCCTCTTCCTCTTATTCAGTTCCATGGCCCAACTCATTTTTATTTGCTCTGTCTCTGTCTCTGTCTCTG
This sequence comes from Pseudocheirus occidentalis, assembly GCA_028646575.1. Classification (NCBI taxonomy): domain Eukaryota; kingdom Metazoa; phylum Chordata; class Mammalia; order Diprotodontia; family Pseudocheiridae; genus Pseudocheirus; species Pseudocheirus occidentalis. The sequence continues at coordinate 22,071,137 of CM053594.1, forward strand.
TCTCTCTCTGTCTCTGTCTCTCTCTCTCACACACACACACACACACACACACACACAATCTCTGATTGACCATCTAAATGCACATCACAACTTGAACAATATGTATTATCCTTCATCCACTTGAGTTGTGCCAACATTTCTCTGACACAGCTTCTTTCCTTCCATCCACAGCATAGGATAGGCCCAGTCCCTTCCTCCTTCCCTCTGTTGCCAGGGATTAGCTTTCCTTAAAGGGAGAAAAAACTGTCAAAGGGATCTGATTACTCTGGTTTCCTTGACACAGCTTCCTGGCCACCTAAGAGCATAAAGAGCCAAGGGTAGTCTAGGCCCCTCTGACTTGGTGGATTCCTGACACCCACTTGAGCCATCATGTCCTTGACAATATCCTGTTCTACTGACCTGTTGTGTTTCTCTTGGTTGATAAAGGGAATGGAGTCCAGAGGAATTAAAGGTCACTGGATCCTTGTTACATCCTTGCTGTGTTGGGACACAGTAAACCTTCTCTTGTTAATGTTCAATGACTTTTGAGTCATTTGTTTCATGCCAACATTGAACCTGAACCAAGAAAGTGCTGTTATTCAAGCTGCCTCCAACAGAGAGAGAGGCCAAATAGTTAGTAGCTTTTCTTATTAATTTGGAGAATTTTTCCTCTGGATGCTTGTCAATTCTTTTGTAAACTATTCATATCCTTTGACCATTTTTCCACTGGGGATAGGTTCTTGGTTATGTCATTTTCATGTCAGTTTCCAAAATGTTTTTCTTTTATTGAAATTTTAGTTACTGTATCTTTTTGGATATTTAATTGGCTAATTTATTTCTCCTGAGTAAGATACAGGAATGAGCTCTGACAAAATCAAAGCACTATTAATGATATTATCACAGCAAATTTATTTTACAAGCAGTTCCATAGCATATAGATATCATAGTGTCAACTTGGACACATTTCAAATGAGAAATTTGTTTATGTTTTAATGTAATATTTTGAAATGTTTTCTGAATAAACTATAGCAAGAAAATAGGGAAATTCCCACTGTGAGGCTTCTGAAATCTTGGGCCATTGTTTCACCTTATACATTTTTTCTACATCATCAGCTGAAATAACTGTAGGAGATTTACATAGCGATATTTTGTAGAGTACTCGTGAAAATTTATTTTTCTGGGAAGATAGGGCTCAGATTTTTATTATGAACAGATAGAGGACCCAACAGGGTTCTTTGCTGGTTGAATACTATTTCAGAGATAAATACTTCAGCATTACCAACCTGAAATATTTTCTGTGGAGAACTTGGGATTTATGTTCATTTTTCTCAGCATGTCAGCCATTCTTAATGTTTAGTTCCCTTTCCCTGGACATTTTCTGTGTGACGCATTTTACAGTTCTGTTTGTTTTGATCCTCAATCACAATGAGCATGTTTGTAGGATCATAGGTGCATAGATTTGGATCTAGAAGGGGCCATTGAGTCCAGCTCCCATAGGAGGAGACTGAGGCCCAGTGAAGGGATTTGGCAATATGGTATAGCTGGGATTTGAACTCAGGTCCCATGGCTCAAGTTCTGCTGCTCTTTCTAGTATACCAGGAGTGACATTTAAGATATCGAAGAACATTTGGAACATTTTTGAATTAGAACCCAACAATAAGTGAATTCTTTTGGAGCTTCTGCCACAAACATGATTCACTACAAACATTGTAACAATCTCCATGGAGGGGAGGAGAACAGGATGTTTTTAATCCTTTGGAAAATATGTGTAAACTCTCCTTTATCTAAATTCCAGTCGACCAGAAATCTCAAACTTTTGGATTGTTTTCTCCTCTGTACTACATTTTGATGAGAAGGAAAAAATGAGAAGTAAGGCTTATGTAGGGCTTACTTCAAAAATAGCTTTTTGATTCCTTCCACATCACTGTGACTAACAGTTCTGTAACCTGGGCCAGGTGCCACATAAAGGGATGGTACAATCCTCAAATAAATCTTTAAATATCAATTCATTTGAGTCTGAGCTGGGCAGAGAGGGAAATTTCAACTCTCTGAGCAGAATGTCTTGTTGGACCTGTTATCTCCAGAAAGCTCAAGACTCCTACTGGAGGAAAGATTGAGTAGGGAGAACAAGATAGGCCCAAGCTGGGGCACAACTTCTCTGGGGAAGAAGAATCCAGGGTAAGAGGATCCTCACTTTGGGGGGTGGTGGGGTTTTAAGGAACAGGGCCAGAAAGGAGCTTCTCTCTTCTCAATATCTGGTAGTTTCTTATTGTGCTAATTATTTTTATTTACTAGCTGCTAAGCTTAATTGCTTCTATTTACTTGAGAAATACAAAGCTGGTACTACTAGTTAGCATCCTCTAAATTTTGGTGCCCTGGACAAAACCATGGTTATGCCATGATGTGACAGCTGTAATCGGTCATCACCTCTCTTTTAGCTTTGTGTAATAATATGATGTTAAGAGCACTGGATCTGAAGTCAGCTCTATTACTACCTTTATGAAATTAGGACCTCACTCTACCATCCTGGGTATAGTTCCCTTATTTGCAAAATGAAGGAGTTTGGTTCAGTGATCTCAAAGGTCTTTTCTGTATTTAAAACTATTATCCTATGACAGTCATAAATGATAACCCTGAAATCCTGTCAAATATAGAATTGTCTTCTGAGTCATTAAAAGAAAGTTTACATTTTAATAAAACCCTAATAGTCTTTAACAAAAACTGATGATTTTGACCTGATATATATAGGATCTCTCTTTTTAGAGTTTTCAGTTAATCAGAATATTGTATTTCTCAACTCTTCTGGGTAAATAGAAGTTTACAACAAATTGCTGCAGTGCATTTTTGCATTCTAGGTATTTGGGTAAAAACCCTGGTAGTTAGTGGTCTAAATATAGCAGAACCGTAGGGTCACAAAGCTGGCACCTTTGCACAGCCCTTCTTCCAGTTCACTTGCATGTCATGGCATGATCTCTCTGATGTCATGGCCCTCTTTGAGAATGAAGGACAAGCAGCAACAACCATAACAGTACTTTCCTGACAATAACATTGTGAAGTAGATAGTGCAAAGATTGTTTCTCCTTTTAAAATGAGAAAACCAAGACCCTAAGAGTTGACACATGGCCACAAAACTGGGAAGCGTCAGATCTAGTCTCTGATTCTGGACCTTCTGATCCCTTCCTTTATGCCCATCAGCCTCAATGAAATAATGAGATTAGTTCCACAAACTGCAGATATCACTTCCTTTGGCTTCAAAAAACCAGTGTGACTTCAGATTGTATTAAGATGGCCTGAACCAGGGAGATGAAAGTCAAAGGCTGCTTTGCCCTGCTCAGACCATCTCTGGAGCACTCTGTTCAATTCTAGATCCCACATTTTAGGAAGAACATTGCTAAACTGGAGAATATTCAGACATGGTGACCAGGATGGAGAAGGGCCTTTAGAATCAAGCCCTAGGAGAATCAGTTAAAGGGAAGAAGGAACATTTAGCATGGAAAAAAAAAGGGAGACTCCACCTTGGGGTGGAATGGGATGGAGGAGGGAACTTGATAACTGTATTCAACTATTTGAAGGACTATTCTGGAGGAAGAGAGATTAGGCTTATTTTGCTTTGACTCTGGGGCATAACTGATAGCAAAGGGTGGAGTTTTTGTGGGTTTACTCTGGGAAAAATAAAAACAAAACCAATAACAATTAGGGCTATCATTTTAAAACAACAGTTAGAGCTGTCTGTGGACCAGTGGCGTACTTTAGGAAGTAGAGGGTCCTCTGCTGGATTGGGTCTTCAAGTAAAGTCTGGATGACCACTTGGGAATTTATTAGAGTTTTCTTGGTCAGGTAATTTTTGGGTGAGATGACCTTTTAAATTATTTTCAACTTTGGGTTCTGTGGTTCCGTTTCCACTTAATGTGTTTATCTGGTTTCAGAATCAAAACAGGTTTCATATTATTTTATTCTTGTCTACCACTAGAATTGGTTAACAGATAAAAATGACTCATCATTGATGGGAGAATCATCCTGAATCAGCTATTACTGTGTAGTCAGACCAGGGACTTGTTTGACAAAGCTAGAAGAAAGAATAAAGATGAAGAAAAAGGTGTGGCATACAATTAAAACTGTTTTGTCTTGGCCTTTTTAAACAAGTTACTAATGATCAAAAATGGGATATCAACAGAACGAAGAACATAGATACAGAGTGTAATGATTTAATTCAGAAGTTAAACTGATGTGAATCAGTTGCCTTAATAAGGAAACAAAAAGACCTAAGAAGCACCTTGCATAGCAAATACTTGACCTATTTGCTAGGGGAGAGACATGGCAGCCAAGGGCAACACTTGTTTAGAACATAGACTTGTTTGGAAAGTCATGTGGAGATGGATGATGGAAGATTATGAGCAGCATTAACTCATAAAACAGAAGCAATAGAGGGCAAAGCCAGTGCAGGGAAGGTGTGGTCAGAGCCAGTCATCCAGAGAGCACTTAAGAATGCAAATGGAAAGAAGAGAATACACAGAAGGAGAACAGAAAAAAAGTTTGCCTGGATTATTTTAATAGACTCTTTTCTCCATGGAGTATAGTGGAACCACTGCCCTTGGAACCTGGCACCACAGTTCTGGATGTGTTAAAGAGGGCAGAAGTGACACTAAGTAAACAAAGACTGGAAAAGCAGCTGGGTGGGACCAAATATATACACACGCTATATGGCTTCAAGATGGCACCACCCTGAGGACATTGAGGGATGGACTGACAAGCTGATTGAAAGAAGGGAAAATACTAAAGTTGTGAAAAACATCTTGGACAATGGATAATGAAAACAAGGTAAAGGAGAGGACATCACAGCTACTGAACTATGTGTCTCCTTTCCTGTCTATATAAAAATATTTATGAGAATAATGTATACATACACTAAGGGTATCTCCAGTGAGGGTACTGGTAGTGAACAGTGGCTTTGAAAAATGATGTTCCTCTATGTATATGTTTGTCATCACATAATTGACTGAAAGATTTAGAAAATATAAGGCCCCAATATGTTTGTTTTTTAAAGGACGGACCTGAAGCATTTATTTAGACACCAGAAAACTGAATCCCAAAATCAGTAAGCCAATTCCATCATAATAGTAAAGAAATTAACAAGCCAAAACCCAACATGTTTATTGTCTGATCTGATCTGTCTGCTTGCCTCTCTCTCTCTCTCTCTCTCTCTCTCTCTCTCTCTCTCTCTCTCTCTCTCTCTCATTCTATCTATTTATCTTATTCTATCTATTTATCTATCCATCTATCTCTTGTGATTATACAAAAAGCCTTTGATTTGTTGGAATAAAGCGCTGCCTTAACAGGCTTTCTTCTAACAAGGTGTATTTCATGCATACAACAAAGTTAGTTGATATGTCTTGAAAGACAAAACAGAATCTTTTTTGACCCTCTTTGATGATTACTTTTAGGTGAAATGTAAAAACAGGTAGGAGTCTATTTGCCAAAGGCATTCTTCACTCTCATGGAGAAAGTTTGGTGAAGAGGCCAAGTTGAAGTGGGGGCTGAGTCCCTCTGGATGGTGAGACTTTCTAGGTGCTCCAGTTCACACATAGTTGTTCTGGTTGCATCAAACCATTAAACATTGAAGAGCCTGGTGGAGGAACTCTTTGATCCCTCAGAACAGTTGGACCTGTCTCCCTAGATAACACACAGATGAAGAATGCCTATTGTTCAGATCAATCATGCGCTTGGCTGGGCAGCCTATCAGAATCGACTGTAAAAACTCCTTTAATGACTCTGAACTTTTTTCAGAACTGAAGGTTCATCTTTTAATACCCACATTCTGTAAATGGTTTGTAAGACTGCAGGTCATGCATGAAACAATGCAGACTGAAGAATTTAAATAGGAGTGTTCCTTAGAGGACATTGGAGAGGTACATGGTAAATATGGGCCAGCTACACAACACAAAATGAGGAATTTTGAAGAACTGCAGGGAAGGATTTCATCAAGGAAATGTGTAATGGAAAAAGAAGACGGGATGGTCATGTGAGAGGGACTGTGGGCCCTGTAGGCATTCTTACCTTGACAGAGAAAGCAGTGACGGGTTTCCCTTGGCTAAGGAGGACCTTTTGTGGTGAACCTACAGCAGGACGTGTCCAGGACGTGGTGCCTGGCATGCAGTGAGGCCCCCAGTAAATAGTGGTTGACTGCCAAGCATTGTAGAGACTGGCAGCCATGGAGGAGTTGTGATCTGTGTGGTTTGAAGGGCTGTCCATGTCAGTGAGATCTGAGAACATTTATCCCAGCTCTACCTTTCTTCACTTAAATCCATCCTTCAGATGAAGAGTAGGAATTCCCCCTCCTCCTGTTATTCTAGGGCCATAGCTGGCATTTAGGTCTCACCTTCAAGGAATCTTTGTGTTTGTTACAGGCTTCCAAAGGACAAGCCCTTATTCTCTATTTCACCCTCATTTTTCCTTGCTTGGAGTTGGCTACCTCATTAAATGATTCTTCTTTTTCTGAAATGGTTTCTTAAGCTGGGTTTTACTTGGAGAAAACAAACTCTAATTCTCTTATTGTTGTTGTCACTTTTTTTTTCAGTTGTTTCTGTCTCTCTGTACCCTATTTGGGGTTTTCTTGGCAGAGATACTGGAACGGTTTGCCATTTCCTTCTCCAGCTCGTTTTACAGATGAGGAAACTGAGGCAAGCAGGATTGAGTGACTTGCTCAGGGTCACTCAGCTAGAAAGTATCTGGGGTCAGATTTGAACTCATGATAGGACTCTTCCTGTCTCTAGGCCCTGAACTCTTATCCATTATACCACTTAGCAGCCCCCATAATTCCTTATTGTGTTTTTAGTCAAAACATGATAGAGATATGGAAATTTTACTTATAAACATTTATTTAAAATATGGCCTTTAATTTTCTGGATTCTTCAGAATCAATTTTTTCCTTTCACTTGACAATTTTATTCTATATTTTGAGGACAGTTTAACTTAAAATTTTTTTTTTGTTATTTTTAAAATATCACTTTTAGTTTCAAATATATTCCTTCCTTCCCCCTCCCCCCCTTTTTTTTTTTTTACCCAGGAAGCCATCCCTTTAATTAAAAATGAAATGAGAAAAAAAGTAATTCGGTAAAACTAATAAACACATCAGCTATGTCTGTAGTTCATGCCCTATTCCATACTTCTGCCTATACCTCTGTAGTGAAGGGGAGGCAAGGTTTGTACTTTTCTGAATTCTAAATATTTGACATTTTTAAAGGTATGCTAATATTATGTTCAACTACCATAATTTGTTCTAATCGATGGGCATCTGTTTTGTTTCGTCTAATTCTTTGCTACCACAAAAAATGACACTATGACTATGTTGGCATATCTTAGGATCTTTCTTTCTCACTTTGATCTCATGTCGTGGGATCTCTGGGTTGAAAAATGTGGATATTTTAGTCACTTCTTTTTGCATAATTCCAGAAAGCTTTCTGGAATGGTTAGACCTATTCATAGTTTCAACAACAATATATTAATCACTACATCCCCTCCCCAAATTAACTATTTCTATTTTGTATTGTCTTTGTCCATTTGCCAAGATAACTCTGTTTTGACTTGCTTTTCCCTTATTAGTTGTGATTTGGACCTCTTTCGAGTGTTTGTTCTTATCCTTTCATTACTTATCAGTTGGGGATGGCTCTTTTATAAGTTTGCATGAATTCTCTGTATATTTTATTCATTGAGAATGGCTCCTTAATATTATGTTAATATCCTCTATGTTGTAGCATTTTATCACAAATACTTGATGCAAAGATTTTTTTTTCTCTTCAGTCATTGTTTTTCCTTCTGGTAGTAGTTCAATTGATTTTGTTTCCACAAAACTCTTTCAAATTCATATAATTAAAATAATTTATTTTTTCTTTTGTGACAGTCTTTATCACTTGTTTAGTTAAGCATCCTTCCCATAGCTAGAGCAGTAAAAGCTATGTCATTTTGTTTTCTTTTAATTTTTAAAAATGATGTTACCTTTTATATTTAGGTTGATTTGTTTTCAGTTTTTCGTGCTATATGGTTTAAGAAGACTGAATGTAATTTCTACCAATAACCTTCCAGTATTCTCCGTGGGTTTTTGGTCACATTTGGGGTCCTCTATCACTTGAGAACTGCCCCAAGCAGAAGGGTATTAATAAAGGATAGTTATTGTAATGCAGGTAGTCTTTAGGTTTATGTGTATATATACTTAATATTTATATATATATATATATATATATATATATATATAAATTCACATATACATATACCTATATATGTGTGTGTATATGTATATGTGTGCATATATACATAGGTATATATGTATATGTATATTTTTGGAAGTGTAATCCATTGTACCTTGAAATGATTTAAGACTAGTAAGATTTTCCAGTTTAAATAATAGTTTAATAAGGTTTGCACAAGGTTCTGTTCTGCATTGTGGTGTGGAAGTGACCCTTTGTTTTTGAAAATTTTGTCATTGATGAGCAAGCTCTAATGGGTTCTGCTAAGCTAGAAAATCTTTGAATATGATTCATACTAAGTCTGGTCTCTGAGGAACAATCTAGTTAACTATGGAAAGGCTCAGCATCAGTAGCTTGACCATTATGTGATGAATTTTTTAGAACATGGCTGCTGTTCCCAGACCTTGTCATTGTGGCCAGGGTCAGGAATAACTGAGAAGCTTAGAAATGCTGCTGTACCTGTGACTTAAACTTACGAGAAACAAGTTTGCAGTATAGAAAGATCCTTCTCCTTTCCCCCATAGTTATGGGATCCTATGGACCTCCTTCTACCTTTTTGACTAAGTCACTCCCTTTCAGTATTGCTTTGTTGGAGACTATGGCTATTCCCCAACATTCTGTTCTGGCTCCTTTTCTCTTTTCCATCTCTATTATTGCTTCTTGGTGATCTCATCAGTTCCCATGGATTTAGGTATAGTCTTTATGCAAATTATTCTAAGGTCTACTTATCCAGCCCTACCCTCTCTTCTGATCTCACGTGTCTATCTTTTGGACACCTTGAACTAGGTGTCCCATTGACATCTTAAAATTAATATGTTCAATGTGGACCTCATTGTCTTTCCTCCTTGTACTCTACTTAACCACTATCCTCCTTGCCATTCATTCTTGTCAGCCTAGGTGTTATCTTTTCCTCTTCACTTTCATCCTACTGCTCTCATATCCAATCTGTTGAAAGATCCTGTAGTTTTTAACCTTTATAATGTCTCTTGTATGTGTTCTCCCTTTTCTCCTCTGACGTTGGCTACCACCTTGGAGCAGGCCCTCACCATCACCCACCTGGACTGTTTGTTGCTCATGGTAGATTTGCCTGCCACAGATCTCTGCCCACTCCCGTTTTTTCCTCCACTCAGCTGTCAAACCGATCTTCCTAAAGTCTAGAACTATGTCCCCTCCAGCCCTGTCCCACCCATTCTTTTTCAGTAAGCTCCAGTGGCTCCCTCTTATCTTCAGAATTAAATATAAAATCCTTTTTTTAAACAGCTCTTCACAACTTAGACCTTTCTCCTTGCAGTCACTCACCCAGGACACTCCATCTTCTGGGCATTCTGGGCATTCTCACCAGCTTTCTTCAAGTCCCAGCTAAACTCTCACCTTTTACAAGAAGCCTTTCCTGATTCTCCTTGATGCTCCTGCTTTTCCTCAGAGATCTCTTCAAACTTATCATGTGTTGCCTCGTTTGTCCATCGCTGTTTGCATGTTATTTTCCCCAGCAGACTGTGAGCTCTCTGAGAGGAGGAGGACCATCCCAGGCACTAACTATGGTGGGACAGAGAAGGCCTTTTTCTACACGGTGAGCTTGTTCCCCATAGGTACTAGTCAGAGGTGCACTGTCATTTCTAAACTCCTAAGTTATTCCTGACCCTGGCCACAGTGAGAGGTCTGGAAACGGCAGAAACTCTTATTTTTCCTTTCTTTTTGTCCTCATTGCTTAGCACAGCCTGGCACATAGTAGGGATTTACCGAATCCTTGTTGACTTCACTTTCAAGGCACCCTTAGGGATATGAAAAACCCCAACAGCCCCTCCTGTTAGAGAGCTCATGTTCTACTAGAGATGCAGCATGTTAACAGGTGAGTAAATCCATGATAACTTGAGGTGGGAGAGAGTACTGAGGATGGAGAACAAGAAAGGCCTCCTGTCAGAACTGGCACCTCAGGGGAGCCTGGGAGGAAACCAAGAATTTGGAGAAGGGGAATTCTAGGAAGGGAATGCGGAGGTGGGAGGAAGAAGGTTGAGTTTGGATAGTAGAGAGTATGTGATGATGAATAATAGCAGCCAGATATGGTAGGAGCGCTTTAAATGATGGCCTAGGAGTTCATTTTTTGTCCTAGAGGCAATAGGAAACTATGGAAAATTTTGAGTAGAAAAGTGAGAATACTCACAGGCATCACTCCACCCCCATTTCTACCTAATGTCACTCAAAAAATGACTTAGGATCTCCTGCCTCTAATGTTGTTTACTATGGTTATAGATCAATATTGTTGACATTCAGCTTACTTAGCACGACACATGCCCTGTTCAGGCTTTGGGTGAAAATTTCTGTTGTCTTGGCCATGGTCTCATTGTGCTTGACTGGTCCCGGATTGTTTAGCATTCCTGCGGCCTTCTGGGGGATAGCCGCCATCCTGTTGATGTCTAATGAGTCTTAGCTTTAGGTCTCAGCTCCAAGGATTCTTTCTCTTAAACACTTCTATTTCTTGAGATAAAATGTTTACAGAAAAGTTATTATGCTAGACAGGCCTAAAGATAAGCTACAACTCTAAAGTTTACATCGGAAATGAGAAAGCCCTTGGCCCTGGTTCAATTCCTGCCCAACACCCCACTTAGCCTTGTTTCCCCTACTCAATCCAGGCTTTTCCCCTGCTTCTGCTACTTTTAATGAAAGCTAACCCCGTAACTGCCTTCACAATGGCACACCATCCCCCAGAAAACAAAAATAAATTTATTGTTTCTCAGTCCTTTGGAGGTGATGTCAAGGGAGTGGCAAAAAAGAAGGTAGAGAATCTTGCATTATCACTTTTCAAGCTCTTATTTTGTATTTTTGATGCTTAGATTTTTAGTTTTGTTTGATACCATTTGATTTTAGTACCTCATTAATTTGCTGATTGTTCTCTCTCTCCAATAGCACACCAACAACAATTAGGAAAACTCAGCTGACAGAAGGACCGTCTAAAAGCTCATACCATGTTCCTCTTCATGGTTCCTTTTCCCTGATCACTTTTCTCTAAATTATTCATGGATTATTCTCTAGATCATTACATTGTTCATGGAAGTTTAGTTCTGTCTGTGTGAGATGAAAGAGGTCAGAGTCTGAATCTGAGGTCAGAAAAGGTCTTTATTCTTTCTTATGAGAAAGGACTCTGCCACGTTGCCCACATGGCATTTGCCAACAGGTAGAAGCCAGCCCATGGTTATATAACCTTCTAATGCAGAAACCCAACCCCCCCAACTGATCTTCACTCTTACTGGTAGGGGGCTGGCCCACAACCTAAGCTCTGGAGACAAAGGACCCGGAAACATGTGGCCAGGAAAGCAGTCTTAACCTTGGAAGATCAGGTGACCTCTAAACCCAGGCCTAGTGAATACTGAAGCCATTCTAGATTTGATTGTTCAGAATGGGGAAATTTCATTATAAATTATCCCTTACATGTCTTTCAGCTCTTTAAGAAAAATTAACATTATTGTATTTTGTACATATTTCTTTTCCTCTTTTTCCCCATCAGTTCATACAGATCTCATCATTTTTTTTTTGCATTCCATTCCCAAATACCAGGTACACATTATGTTTTCCATCTTTTTTTCCCCCCCAAATGACCAAAGCACTGCTATAAATGTTTTGCAGTCTGCAGAATGTTTCTTTCCATCTTTGACCTCCTTGGCATACACGGCCAATATGCCATTGATTGTGTCAGAGGGTAGGAACTCTTTAGTAACTTTTCTTGCATAATTCCAGATTGTTTTCTGAAAGGTTTTGAAACGACTATACTCGCTGTCCTAAGAGTTTATTATTGGGCCTCTTTTACCCTAGTCACTTTCAATACTATTAATAGTGTTAAAGAAATTCTTACCTCAGGAAAATTAATGTGCTGTATTATTTACTAACCAGTATTATCCTGTTATCCATCCTTTTCCTTATTCTTAAGGGCTTGGCTGGGTAATGTGATCACTTTTAGCTCCTAAGACCTCTCCTCCTTAACTAGCCTAGATTGGGCTCCCTCCCCAGTGAGACCCTTGCTTCTGTTTAACCCTTAAAGAATGAGTTTCATATAGTTTTCCTTGGGGGTCAGGTCTTCAGCCCTTGTTTTCAAATCAATATCGGGGAAGACTTGGTCTTCAGTGGGAGGTCACATCCATTGGAAAGTGATTGAGATGGTCTTTTTTTTTCTAGCCAGGATTGTTAGAGGCAGCTGGGTCTCAAGAATCAGTTAGTATTCCTTAAGTGTCAGAGGGGGTGATCATCCATACCTGAAGGCCGACCTATCTACCAATCAAGGTTGCCTTAGTTTGTAAGGAGAGGTCCAAATGATGTACTTTCAGGCCAATCAGAAGAAAGTCACACCTAGGTTTAAAAAGCTCTGTCAGCCTGCACTCTTTGGCACAAATAGAGGTTAGCATTGACCCTTTTATTATCAGGCTGTATGCCTCTCTTAATAAATGATATCTGAGAGAATTGCCTCAATTTACTTATTTGTTAAATTTAATTCGACATACTTTCAACTTAAAAATAAAGTTTTTATTGATATTCTGTTTTTTTATGTCATCATATCTCCAGTCTCCCTTCTTCTGCCACTACCTGACAGCTATTGTATATAACAAATATTTTTTAAAGATCAAAAAAAAAAAGAGGGCAAAAAAATCAACACAATTTACAAATACATTGAAGAAGTCCAAAGACATGTGCAGTGCGTGACACCTGTGAACCTTCCGCTTCTCCAAAGGGCTGGGTCAGGAGTGTCTTCTCATATTTATTTCCTCATTTGAATCTGCTTGAGCTTTATAATTTTCCTACATTCCCTTTTGATATTTCAGTACATGATTGTTCTTTCTATTCCTATTGTTATAGTCAGTGTGTGGATTGTTTTCTTGGCTCTACTGACTTTACTCTGTGCTGATTTGTGTGTATCTGTTTATTGTTGTTTAGTTGTTTTTTCAGGAATGTCTGCTTCTTTGTGACCCCATTGGGGTTTTCTTGGCGAACGTACTGTAGCAGTGGTTTGGTTCAAATTCTGCTTCAGACACTTACTTAGCCCTGTGACCCGTGGCGAGTCATTTACACCCTTTCAGTCTCAGGTTCCTCATCTGTAAAATGGGAATAATGATAGAACTTAGCTCAGTCAGAGCTGTTGTGCCGATCAGATAGAATACCATGATGTAAAACTGTGTGCAGACGGTGACATGCCCTATGTTAAATGCTAACTATTGTTACTGAAAACCTTAAGGATATCAGATATTGAAGGATTTGTGACAAATGAAATCAGGAGACATGATAAGTTGCAGTAGAATGGAAGCATAGTCCACAGGTTCTCCTGGAGGAAACAAATAAGGGAGTTCCTAAGACTTGGCTTTCTGGAGCTGTTATTTCACTTATTTGGAAGTTCCTTCCAATGATGGAGACCAAACCTGCCCCCACCTGCCCATCCTTGGTGCCTGCGGCACATGTCCTGCTCCGAGTTCACCCCAGGGGTCTCCCAGAGTGCAGACGCCAAAGGGTCGTCTTTGCTCTCTGTTGTCTTTCTCCTTTGCTACTTGATCAGTCCATCCGCTTCTATTCCTACCATATGTTCCCAGATGTTGTCTTTTACTCCTCTTCCTTTTTGAAGTTCCTCTTTGCTTAAATGTTGCAACCTGCTCACACCCATTATGCTTTTCTCCATGCTTGTCAGATAGTACTTTGTGTCCTTAATGACCTTACTGATATGGGAATCATCTGAGACTGTTGACTAGGTATAGTCAGCCTGATTAATTAGGATCCAAAAAAGGTCCTGGCAGGTGAAAATAGTGGTTTGTATCAAATAGATGAAATTTAATAGGGATAAATGTAAACTGTGAAATGAGGCACTTGACTTCAAAGAAATGACTGAGAAGGATCTGAGAAGGCTCTTCCTGTTTTGGCCAACTGCGGGCTCAGTGTGAGTCAGAGTTGTGGTGCCAGACACAGAACCTTCTTCGGGAGGCCTAAGGAGGCCCAGACTGTTGGCCAGACTGGGTTTGGTTATGAGGACCATATTTCAAGGCAGATGTTAAAGAGTTGGAAAGCATCTAGAAAGGATTGTAAAGGGCCTTGAATCCATGACACAGCAAGCTTAAAAGCATCTGTCACTCTAGAGCATGGAGAAGTAAAGCCCAGGTCCCATAGGAGCACTGTCTTCAAATGTTTTAAGGGTTGATGTGGAGAGATTTGGCACTGGAAGGAACTGCAGAGGTCATCACATCCAGTCTCATAATTTTACAGATGAGGAGGCCGAGACTCAGAGAGGCTAATTGACTTGATTGTAGTTATATAATATCTGAAGTAAGATTTGAAACTCTCTCTTCCTGACTCCAAGTCCAACCCTTTGTTCCCTAGCCCAGGTTGTTGAGAGCAGAGAGCAGAGGGAGGAATTCTGAGTGGAAGTAAACAAAGTGTGGTTTATTGCCAAGGTGTCAGATCAGGGAGGTGACAGCAGCACATCCAGAAGGCAAACCAGCATAAAAATGTAATTGGGAAACAGCTAACAAAATAAATAGGAATATAATAAAACATAGATAGTGCTCGTATGTGGTTTTCTAAGTCAATATGTGGTGGGCAGGGATCCTTTATATAGGGTTTAAGTGGCTGTCATTGCTTCTGTATTTCACTGCATCCTTGTTGCCACCACATAATCAGTCGCACCCTGGTTTTTGTCAGCCCAGAAATTGGTTTATAACTTTTCATCGTGTAATCATTGCATGGTGTAATTCTGTTCATCATGCCACTTAAAAGGTAAACAGTGCAGCAGTGTATTCACCAGTTGCATATGGAAATGCATTTCTCTTGCACATTGTGAGTCACTAGCTTGGAGTTCTCAACACAAGTGCATTGTCAGTATTTTTCTGAAAACTGACTCGCATGGTTTGTTTAGAGTGCTGCAGTACTAATGCTATTATCACTCAACCCAATGAAGAGCCATAGATGAAAGGGGAGTGGGTGGGCAGGCAAAGCTGCCAAGAGTAGGTGGTGATATGGTGAGACTTTCATCTTCCTAGTTTTAATGTATTATTCATGAGTATTCTGTGCATCCTAATCTTGTACCTAGGACAAGTTAGTAATAAATGTTTTTAAAGTAATACAGGCACTTAAAGAAAAAAAGATTCACATAATGGTCGCACCTCACTTCTTTGCATAAAATTTGCAATGATTACCCAAAGAAATGCGGTATTTGAGTTTGGCACCAGTAGGTCAGTAGTTGAGAGTGCTGGACTTGGCATTTAGAAAGACCAGTGTTAGAATCCTTCCTCAAGCCACTAATAGCTGTGTGACCCTGGAAAAGTCACTTAGCCAACCCTCAAAACACCCAGCCTTGAATTCCTCCTCTCTAAAATGGTAGCAATGGTAATAATTATAGAGATCTTGCAGGGTTGTGATGAGAGTCAAATGAGACTAAGGTTGCCAAAGGGCTTGTCATAATACAATAAGCACTATTGTCAACTTCTTTTGTTATTAATTTTTATTAACAAGTGCAATCTAGAATTTGAATGGGCTGCTTTGGGAGTTTGTAGAAACAATTCTTTTTCTCTTGTGGGTCAGCTCTGTGACTACTAAGTCCTTTCTAACTCAGAAATTCTTTTGATTTTGTGAAAATCAACAGCAAATTAGAACACAATCTACAGATGAGAACAGACTGCAAACATTTGGAACAGGTTCACCCTGCTCTATTCAAACAAGTTGTTAACACCCTCAGCTTGGAAACAAGTGAAAAGCTAAAAGCCTTTCTTGACGCTGCAGTTGAGTTAGTCTCTCAGATACTTTCTTTTGCTGGACAGCTTTTTAGCAGCATTCCCTCCATTTTTTTCTAGTGAAATTGACTTCTCGAAACCACTTCAGACTTTCCATTATTCAGTTTCATTATCTTGTATTCAGCCTGTCCTTCTTAACCTCACATGAGTCTGTGATCTCATTGTGTGTGACCCCTCCAAAAATGTAGTTCCCAAGTCATTTGTGCCTGCCCGTTGGGGACAACTCTTTTCATGGTCCAGTATTCTAGCCCATCAAAATCGATTTGTCTTCTGAATCATGCATTATATTAGCTGTTATTCTCTACCTTCATTTACATTATTAATAAAAATGTTGAGTGGGGTAGTGCTCACTCCAGATCCCTGGAACACTTAGACACAGAGACATCCTTCCAGGGTTGTATCTGGCTGTTAATGATTACTGTCAGAGTCAACCATAGCATTGTCCAGCCTCTATATTTAACCATTTTTTCTAGAAGAATAGCAAACAACTATTTATTATGTGCCTTTTCTGAGCATTTATTAGGTACTGAGGGTTCAGACAAAAATGTCCATGTCTGTCTGCAGGGAGCTTACAGAAAGCAGATAGATGGAGAAGTAAGATAAACTATTGGGGGATATGGGGAGAAGACCACTAAAGACTGGAGAAATTGTCTAGAGGGCTGGCTCTTGATTAACCCTTGGAGGAAGCAATGCTGCTGAGGAAGTCAAGGGAAGATGGAGGAGGAGCGGATGATGCTGTGAAAAAAGGTAGGAATGCCAGTTTGATGAGGCCAAAGAAAAGACTGCTCTTGGTGGTGGTGGTGGTTGTTAAAACAGTTAAGAGATTGGTGGTAACTTTGGAGACAAAGTGTTGGGAAATCCCACTGGAAGTGGTTGAAAAGTCAGAGAAGAGGTGATGAGCCACAGCTGTTTCTGGGAGTTGGGCTGTGAAAGAGAGAAAGGAGGCTAGATGAGCAGAGGGAAGGTTGGGATCTTGTCTATTGGTTTGCTCAGATCTTGGTAAACATTATTTCCTCTGAGCTAACAGTTCAGTAACCCTGTCAGAGATGGAAATTATATTAGTCAGGCATGATCTACACATTTTCTTTCTTTAATTTTGAGTCTGGGTCTTCTTACCTTGACTGGGAAGTTGGTAGCCACTCCCAGGCCTAATCCTATTTATTTATGAGCTATTTATGGGCTCAGGTGTTGTGACCTGTCTTGTTTCTGTGGTCTGGGCTGGTTTGTCTTTCCTTACACGACCTGCTGGCCCTCAGCCCCCGGGGGTCACCAAATGGGTGTCTGACTGAATGGAGACCCCCAGTCAGCTTAGCATATTGCAACTTTCTCCCCCAGTGACAAGGGTTTTTGGTGTATGCAATCCTGCCTGGAGCATGACCTGTTCTTGATAAAGCCATGGAGGCCCTTGGTCTGTCCCTTATTTCCATAACATTGTTCTTTCTTGCTTCTTCTCACACTCGTTTTGACTGCTCCTCTCTTGATATAGTTGCTAAATTGACATTTCTGTAGCATAGGTCTGGCCATGTTACCACCCTGCTCACCACTTCCTTCTCCTAGCTCCTCCCTAGTATGTCCAGGATCAAATAGAAAGTCCTCTGTTCGGCACAGAAAGCTCTTTGTAACCAGAGCCTTTTCTAGTGTTCTATGTGACTCCTCTCTACATTTTCTGTGATTCAGTTACACTTTTCCCCTTGCTGTCCTCAGATACAACACTCCATGTCCCATTTCTTTGTCCTTGTACTGGCTGTGAACTCCACACATTGGTTGCTTGCTCTCCTATGTCTGTCTCTTTGTCCACTGACTTCTTTTAAGATTCAGCTCAAATCCCACCTTTTGCAGTCTGCCTTTTTTAGTCTTCTCTGCTGCTCATGCCTTCTCCTCTAAGATTACCTACCATATATTCTGCATTCATCTTGTATGTACTTGGTTACTTTCATGTTTATCTTCACCTTTAGAAGGTGGACTCCTTGAGGGCAGGTCCAGTTTTTGTGCCTTTTTGGGGAAGGGGTATTGGCAGTGCTAGCAAATGGCTAGCATAATGGCTAGCAAATGGCAGACACTCAGTGAGTACTTCTTAATTCACTATGTGCTTGCTAATCATGCCTTTAAACAATTATGTTCTAGAATTTGGCCAAGTGTCAAAGTCAAGGTCACTGTTCTACACTGTGTAGACATTATTTTTTGTTCCATTCCCCCACCTGTTCTTCGTCTTTCTATACTTCTGGCTCTGCTGATTTCACACGACCTCCCTTCATATTGTTATTTTCTTACCACACTTGATATTTTTACAGGACTCTAATGTTCCTTTAGAGATAGCTAGCATAGTAGATTGAGGGCCAGCTGAGACATCAGGACTTGATTTCAGATCTTGCCTCTGACATACGTTAGGTTCACTTAACCTCTCGGTGTCCTAGGCAGTTCTCTGAGACTTGAAATGATAGACTAGTTGCTGATTTGCATTGGTGGATGGAATTCCCATGCTGGGAATTTTCTGTACCTATAAAGTCACAGGTCTAGACCCTGTCCTTCCTCTCCCTCTTTCCATTCCACTCTGTGAATTTAACATAATTTATTCAGCTATTCTCAGATTGTTGGACATACAGATTGTTTCCAGTATTATTTTCCTGTTATACATAGATCAGTTCTGAATATTTTTGTTCATTTACATCCTTTTAATGATTTTGGGGTAGAATTTTAACAGACTTGCTGGGTTGAAAGTATAATCAGTTGAGTGAATCTTGCTACATATAGCCATATTGCTTTTCAAGATGTTTGTACTCTAGTCTCACCAACAGAGTATAAGAGTGTCTGTTTCCCTCTAACTCTAATTTTGGATTTGTATCATATTTTAATATTTTTGCCCTTTTAGGTGGATATAATATGGTAACTTAAGGTTGTTTTGATTTATTTCTTTGATTATTAAATTTGATCATCTTTCCATGTGATTACTAACAGTTAATTTTTCATATAAATTCTTTTTATGCCCTTTAACCATTGCTACATCATTGGATATTGTGTGTTTATAATTTTATATTTATCTTATCAGTTCTTTATGGAGTTGATGTCAGATTTTTATCTGATATATTTACTGAAACTTTCCCCAATTTTTCTTTTAATTTTAAAGATAATGCCTTTTTTGTGCAAAATATTTTTATATGATTTAACCTATCAATTTTATGTCTGTTGGTTCCCCCCCAGATTAAAACATTTTCTTCATAGATATATTTTTTTCTCCTAGTTTTAAAATGATTAAAAGAATTTAAAGCACTTCTAGTTAACCAATGGTATGAAATATTTTACTGTATAACTGTCTAATTTTCCTAGTTTTTAATTGCTTAGTGGTTTCATTTTCTCCTGGTTTTTTTGAGTGTAATTAAAAAAACCCCCATCATTCATGGTCATTGGATTCCATTTTGGGGTCTTTTGTTTAATTAGCACAGTGCCTGGAACGTAGTAAGCCTTAAAAAATACTTTCATTCATTTTATTGACCTGTTTCTTTGTTGTTTTTCCAGTATCAGATTTCATGGTTTTTGAGATGCATACACATCACACAGTTAACCAACCACATAAAGTTGTACTTATTAAGATACAGTGTTAAAATATATCTTCATGTTTTACTTTTCATAGTTCTTTCATCAAAGTTATGTTGAGGTTTTTTCTAAGTTTCTTGTGTGTCTTGATAACAGTGCTCATATATTTGAAACATTTTACTTGTTATTGTAAAAGATAGATTTCTTTCCATGATTCCCTCTTGCTTCTTGGTGGTGAGATACTGCAATTCAGATGACTGTTGTTGGAGGAAAAAAACCCATCTTTTTATCATCAGTCTTCAGGCCATGCTATTGTAGTTGTGAATCATAGAGCACATCGTGGAGGATCCAAAAATGTAGGTGACCCAGAGGTTAATGAGGCCATGCAGAGTGAGGATAAATATGTATACATACACATATGTACGTATTGCTGTATGCACACACATATATAGCCATCTCTGTATATGACTCTTGTACCATGTTTAGTTAATGAACTATAGACAGTGTGAATATGATTATCTGAGACAGGAGCATCATATGTAGATATTTTATCAGAAAGGGCAACATAACCAAACACAAAATTTTACTTAGTAAGAAAATACATTATGTAATGTTCTTATTAATTCATGCCTTATTTTTCCTATAACAAATCAAAAAGTGAAGGAACTTTTTCCTTTGAATCATAACATTTAGCCTGTGTTCTATAGGGAGATGATCACAGGTAACTTTGGAAATACCTACCACTCTCTTACTGAACTGAGGCCTGTAGTGCTACTGCTGCTTTCTTTTCTTAATGCAAATGTTCAAGTTGTTGATCTCTGTAATATCTTTGAAACAGGAAGTCATTTTTCCTTTTTTAGCTTCCATCTCATTGGTTCTAATGCTTTTACCTTACACCCTGATATCCAAAGATGACCTGCCTATAAAATACATGAACCAACCTTTATTTGCACTGAATTCCTCATCCTTTGATTCTTCACCATTTTTGTTCCCAGTTCCAAAGAGCCTCAAAGCTTTCACTTGAATCGTGGTTATACTCAAAGGGATACAGTCCTGAGTTTGATCCTGAATCTGCAAAATAAAAAAAATAATCCTTCCACCTCAGTAATGAGTCTTGTACTCTGTCTTCTAATTGTCAATGGCAACTATCAATAGAGATCTGCTTTTTCTTTTTATCAGCCTTTTTGGAAAATTTTAAAGGACTGAATGCTATGTGTGACTTAAAAAGTGATGAAACATTTTTTTAAACCAACAGGCCAGGACTTAGAGATCCAAATGGGTGGTATTCTTCAAAGTAATGCCCTTGGGAGGCTGTATGTTTATTGAAATGATGTGCCATTGGCTTTAGAGAGAGTTTCCCAGCCTCAGAAAGAAAACTCATTATTTGAAAATTAAGGGATGAAACAGATTTTTCTCCCTTTTTTCTTTCTTCCCATTTTCTTATAACTTAGAGCTGCCCCCTTACCTTCTTCTGCTCCATGTTTACCTCTTAACATTCCTAGGAGTTCATGATCTGAGCTGTTTTGGGACTTTTCTGTAAACAGGGATAACTATAATCCATAAGCATTCCTTGGTAAGTGCATTAGGGTTGCAAATGAAAGTATTGTATGATACCAGAGGTGGAAGGTTGTAGTGGGAAGTGGGTTGGATGTAAAGCTTGGAGTTAAAAGTTGTTGAGGCCAGGGAAGGTAGACAGAAGAGTTAAGAAGCTTTATGGAGGAGATGGGATTCAGGTTGTGCTTTAAAGATAGGGTGAGAATTCAACAGGCGATGAGTGAGGCCTTCTGGGTGATCTGGGGAGCACCATGGACAGAGACTTGGAGAAACAAGAGCATGCATGGGGCCTGCACTCATAGAACATGGTGTCCTAGGGGTCACTGAGCCAAGACAGGATGAGATTTGTGGCTGAAGTATGGCCCTGGAAGGGCAGCAAGAGATAGGGAAGAGGGTGTTGGAAAAAATCATGGTATATCAAGAAGATGGAGACACTGAAGTATGGAAATTCAGGAAGGAGGTGGTGAGCACATTTGGCTGATAGTTATTGGCAGGAGAAACAGCAGTGATAAGCTGTCATCAGAGTTTCGTATGGGACCCCGGGATGTAAGGAAGCACTAGATGAGGAATTCTGGACATGGATCATGAGCCAGAATTCATGGGATCAGAGATCCAGATCTGGGAAGGGACCACCTCAAAGGTCAAGTCCAACCACTTCATTTTACAGAAGGGGAAACTGAAGCCCCAAGAGGTAAAGTGACTCCACTCGGATAGTATCTGGGGCTGGCCTTCCTGACACCAGTTCCATCCCTCTTTCCACTACACTGTGCTGAGTCAGTTATCTAGAGAGCTGCAGCTGCTGGAGTTCTCTCTCTGTTCCAAGCACTATAGCTAATGATTTCTTCACTTGTCTTTGTGATAATGTAAGGTAGAACAACTGTGGGATTACCTTTTTTGGATCTGGCTTTAGCAATTTAGATATAGAACTGGTTGCTGGGTTGGAAACCATGGCGAGAGCAGTGGATTTGGTATTAGTAGGTATAGTTTCAAACCCTGGCCCTACTCCCTCCTACCTGTGTGACCTTGGCACTTTCATTTCTTTCTGGGCTTCAGTTCCCTCATCTGTAAAATGAAGAGGTTGGTTGGACACAGCACTTCTTAAAACTGTGGTTCTCCACCTTATATGGAGTCTTGAAAGATGTGACAACCATAAAAGGTTTCTGAAGGTGCAATGAATTAATTATTGGTCTATGCCCAGTTTTTGCCATACTATATTACAGTTTTCCCAGAAGTTTTTATCAAATAGCGAATTCTTATTCCCCAAACTGGAGTCTTTGGATTTATCAAACAGTAGATTGCTATAGTCACTGACTGCTGAGTCTTGTGTACCCAATCTATTCCATTGATCTGCCACTCTGTTTCTCAACCAGTACCAAGTAGTTTTGATGACTGATGCTTTATAATACAGATTAAAATCCAGTATGGCTAGGCCACCTTCCCTAATATTTCTTTTCATTAATTCCCTTGATATTCTGGACCTTTCATTCTTCCAAATGAATTTAAAAAAATATAATGGTAAATGAATAATGGATATGCTAAAAAAAAAGGTTTTTTTCTGGATTGTTCTTGAGTTTAGATTAAAACTTAAGTCCACTTTTAAGTTACAGGTTAGCATAAATATTTAACTTCAGATATGAATCTAGAACTAGAATATTAAGAATAGGAAGTTTTATTTGTGTACCTTGCTCTTTTTTTACTTATTAATCAGCACAAGTTGAAAAAAGTTTGAGGAACCAAAGTCAGTGTGATTTGTTAGTTGCATCCCTAAATTTCTTAAGGGACATGTGTGAAGACAATATTTTGCTGTTACTGCATTTATAGATAGGGTGGTAAATTTGCTTAGAAAGATAGGGCTGATCTTCAGTTTGTCTGCAGGACGGTAGAACATTTAATTGAATGGGGATGTGATTCTCAGAAGGGTGTTAGGTGTTAATGAGCATTTTATACTATAACTGTGAGTTAAAGTACCAGCATTAGCTAAGATTATTTCCTTAGCAACTTTTGGGCTTGTTTTTTAAGAAGTTGAATCTGCAGGTAGATTTGTTCTTGTATGTATGGCAATATTTTAGAATAAGGTCAGTCTTAGTGGTCTAGTACATATTATGTAATAACAGATCGAAATTTGTCACCTAGGTTATACTGGACATGGCACCATAGTGGTGTGTAAGAGTGCTGAATCTGGAAATGGGCTCCAGTCAGAATCTTGGGCTAGTCATATCACCCTTCTGAGCCTCAGTTTCCTCATCTTAAAAACAAAGGGGTTGAACTAGATAACCTTAAGGTCCCTTAAGTTTGTTAACTGAAAGAACTCTGATTTGATGGGCAATTTTTTCTTTATTTTTAGGTATTTTGTGTTTTGATTGTTATACTTTATGTTGAGAACTTTTGAGTTGACTTAATGTAGCAATATCCAAGTTTCTGGAATAATTGTACCAAAAGCACTTAGAAGTTGTCATTTTAGAAAACTTAATTCATTTTATAATCATTGCTTTAGATCCATGAAATCTTACATCTGGGTTTTAATATTTCATTTTTTTAAACCTGTGCATTTAAGTTTTAACAGAGGAATACATACATTTTGTTCAGCTGTTTGAGCCACTTGGTTTTACTCCTAGCTTGATAACCAGATATACACCTTAAAATAATAAATTCATGATGCTTAAACAAGAGAATCATTTAAACATTTATGCCCTTTAATTCATTGAACTTATTACATTGTACTCATATTATCTTTTGCCATTTTTATGGATTTTTGTTCTTAGTGCACAGTCCATTGTACTGACACAGACCAGACATTCTGATGCTTTCTTATCATTTGCTCATTCTTGCCCATGCCTGGCCATAAATCCTCTGTGAAGTGCTAAAGGCTTTTTCCTATTCTCTGTGAATCATTTTGGGGTGTCATTGTACTACTGGGGCTGCTGTCTGTCTGCTGTCTTTCATTTTTTGCAATATCGAACAATGTCTGCCACTGCCTGACCCTCTGCCTGACCCTCAGGGCATCACTGGAATTCAGGGGCCAAAGTAGTGCAGTCTGTGCCCTTGATGAATTTGTTTACTTTCATTTAGAGCAGTGGTTCTCAACCTTCCTAATGCTGCAACCCTTTAATAGTCGAATGTGGGTGGACTTGCCTGGAGACTGATAGAGGAGGTTCCTAAGCCATTGGAAATATGTGTTTTTCCATGGTTCTTAGGCCACCCCTGTGACCCCTGTGAAAGAGTCGTTCGATCCCAAAGGACTCACAACCCACAGTTTGAGAACAAGATATATAGGCAACATTACATAGTGATTTGGGGTGACACGTTATTCGTTGCAGAGATTTGGAAAAGCCTTTGAACAAGGCAGCACTTGAGCTGAGCCTTTGAGAAAGTTAAGGATTCCAAGAGGTTGAGGTGAAGAGGGGAGAGTATTCCAAGAATGGGGGACAGCTAGTGCAGAAGCATGATGGTGGGAAATGAAATATCTTGTATGGAGAACAGCAAGAAGATCAGTTTGATGTAGGTGTAAATTATGTGTTGGTGAGTGATGTATAGTCATTCTAAAGAGATTAACTGGACCCAGCATTTGGCCATCTTTAAATGACAAACAGGAGAGCTCATATTTCATTCTCAAAGCATGGGGAGCCAGGGAGGTACTTTGGAGTTTGAGGAATTTTGTAGCTCTTTGGGGGATGTGTAGGAGGGGTGGTGAAAGAATGAATGACCAGGCTTTGTTAAGCACTAACAGTAAATCCACCTCTGTGTTTAGCACTGTTGACACAAATACAAACAAGTACCAGGATTCCTTCCCTCTAGGAGCTTACTGGGGATGAGAGAAATAGCCTATTAAGGGGAGCTACAAGAAGCCTTGTAGCTTCCCCTTTGGAAATGGCCATGAAGTGCTATGGGAGGCTGGTTGTGAGCAAGAGAAGGTGAAGTGGAAGGAGGATGAGGATAATTATGGCTAGAGAGTGTGAGGGATTGTGGTTTGGAGATTGCCTGGAAGTGATGGATGGATTAGTCCTAGAGAGAGGTGAGGAGGGGCTGAATTCTGGGGGTTATTGTGTGAGTTGAGGGGAGAAGATGAATGTGAGATGCTAAAGGAGGTAGAGTTGACACATCTTGGGAGATGAGATTTATAATAAATAGTCCATGATTGTCAGTAGTCAGTACACATTATATAGATAGATCCAGGTGACTAATTTGTACCTACTATGTTCAGGGTACTATGTTAAGTGCTGGAAATGCAAAAAAGGTTCCAAAGATTGTGCTTGCCCTCCAGGAGCTCACAGTCCAGTGTGGGAGACAACCAGCAAGCAAATATGTATAAACTAGCTATATACAGGATAAATAGGAATAATTAAGAGAGAAAAGGCATTAGGAATAAAAAGTCTTCAGAAAGGCTTCCTGTAGAAGATGGGATTCTAGTGGGCACTTTAATTTTTTTTTTTGGAGGGCAGTTGGGGTTAAGTGACTTGCCCAAGGTCACACGGCTAGTTTTTGTGTTAAGTGTCTGAGTACAGATTTGAACTCAGGTCCTCCTGACTCCAGGGCCGGTGCTCTATTCACTGTGCCACCTAGCCACCCCCCTAATGGGCACTTTAAAGGAAGTTAGGGATGGCAGGAGGCAGAGATGAGGGAGAAGAGCATTCCAGGCATGGTGGACAGTTAGAGAAAATACCCAGAGCTGAGAGATGATGTGTCTTGTTTGGGGAACAGTAAAGAGTTACTGGATTGAAGAGTAGGTGGTGAGAAGTGGGAGTAAGGTTGTCAGAAGGTGGTTAGGGTGTTAATTATGGAAGATTTTTAATGCCAAAAAAGAGGATTTTGTATTTTTTTTTCCCCTGGAAGCAGCAGGGAGCACTAGAGTTAGTGAGTAGAATTGGATCTGTGCTTTAGGAAAATCACTTTGGAGACTGAATGGGAGGTTGGATTGGACTGAAGAGAGACTGAAGACAAACCCACCATTAGGCTGTTGTAATAGTCTGAACATGGAGGTGATGAGGGTCTTCACCTGGGTGGTGGCAGTATCAAAAGAGAGAAGTGTGAAGGTGAATTTGACAGGTCTTGGCAACAGATTGGATATGGGCCGGGAGGAAGGAAAAGGGGGTATGGTGAAAGTTAGTGAGGAGTTGAGGCTGACACCTACCTTGGGAACATGTGGGCCTGGGAGGATGGCACTGACTTTGATAGTAAAGGGGAGTTAGGAGAGAAAAGCTGTTTTAGAACAGATAAGTTTTGTTTTTACTTTGTTGAGTTTGAGATGCCTGTGGGATTGTGATGTATTTAGCATGCATATGTATAGAGAAGAAGAGGAATGACTTTCTCTGTGGATTTGTAGGTCTTCTGAAAGACAGTTAATGAGGAGAGTAGAGGATCAAGGTGGATTTGGGTGGGAACCCTGAAGAAGTAGATTCAAAAAGGAAGAATGAATGAAAAAGCACTTAATATAATCACTTTGTGCTAAGTGCTTTTGATTAATTATAAAAAAAGTAAGTCAGTCCTTGTTCTTAAGGCCCCCTCTTTATAGTAATAGCTCCCTAAATGAATCCTGCAGGACCTAAGCTGGAAGCAAGAGCAGTCAGTGGTCTTGGTGCATTGCTGTTCTTAAGAGTTCTTGGGGTTCAGCGTCCAAGCCTTCCTTCGTTGGGGTATGAGGGTAGCTTGCTGACAAGGCAAGTAAGAATATATAAGGAGAACAAGTAAATGGTTAAGTAAACTGATTTCATATTGAGGAAGGGGCAAATTGATTGTAAAAAGTCTTAACTTTTTAAAATTAAAAATTAGTTTAAAAAATTTAACCAGGTTCTTAGGGTTTAACTAGGTGTTTAGGGTGTAAATGCCTATGAATAGGTATAGTAAATACCTTACAAAATGGAGTTGAAAAATCTCACCATTATAAACAGTGTAGGAGACTTGTACCCTGAGTGTGAGCTGTTCATCTTCCTTTTGCTGCTGAGTTAATCTTATCAGCGGTGTTGGAAGAATTCTCCAGTCTACAGGCTATTAGTTGGAGAGTTCCTTAAGGCAAGAAAAGCTAGGCTTTTAGTGGTAAAATAGGTGTCTGACAGGAAAGAGGCGGGATGTGTCCAGATGACAGAGAATTGCAGTGTTACAGAGGAGAAATGGCAGGAAAGGGCTGACACCTTTTGAGCTCTTCCTGAAGAGAACCAGGTCCTCAGGAGGAATCAGCTACTTTTCTTCCCCCAAATGATTTGGAATATCCACAAAAACTCTGAAGTAATCATTTCATAAGAGGCAGAAGAGTAGTGGTAAATAGTGATTTTCCCTTCTTCAGGTACTAGACAACTCTTTGTTGATCTGATAATAGTAGAGGGTCTTCTGCCTTCTTGGAGCATATATCCAAATCATAACCGAGAACCTTTCAAGTCTTATCACTGTGGATGCCAAACTACCGTTTGATGAGTCATGTGAGCTTCAGTGACTCTTCCATTAGCAGCCTAAAAAGGACTTTCAAAGATTATAAAGTTTTAGACAAAAAACTAAAGAACAGAAGGACATAGATTGTGTTTTCCTCACTTTAACCACTGTAGGTGAGGGATGTAGAAAGGAAAAATTAATTTGATAAGTGAACAACTGTCTAAAAAGGAGATGTCTGAGAATGGGATTTGGATTTCTGGATCACATCTTATAATATAGGGTTAAACAGATTTGCCAGAGATGAAGTATACTTAAAGGCTTGTAAGAATGTATTTGCTTGTAAGAATTCCAAGGTGTCTTGGAAATCTAATCAAAAGGATTTTAAACTAAAAAGGATTGGGGAGGAAGAAGACTGTCTATGTGAATGCCTCAAGTTAGATTTGTATTTTACTATAGTGAGTAACTACAGAGAAGAAAGACTAGCAGTTGGGACAGTGATAAATTCACAGGACACAAATGCAAGGTGTGGGGTACTCCTCAGTTATCCGGATATCTGCTGGAGCTCTCTCTGCCAGAAACAGAATAGAGAATAGCTTCTTGATTTGCTTTAGTGATAATTCCATTCATTGAAAACCAGAAGAGTGGACAGAGAAATTTCTAATCTGGATCTGATTCTCTTTAACAGAGAGAAGCTGGCTGCTGGGGCAGTGACTGCTCTACTCTCTGGCTAGGGAAAAACAGATTTCAGAGTGTCCAGTGGAAAGAAAGTAGGATCCCTGGAGTAAAATTCTTCAAGGGTGCTGAGCCAGGAAGGTCTGGAAGATACTCAGGAAGGAAAATTTGAACACACACAAAGAAACAATTCCATTGCAGAAAAATGGTACTTATCTGAAGAGAAGAGCGTGGATACAGAGGGAACTCACCCAGCCAACCAAGTTACATTAAAAGAGGAAATATGCAGAAGACTGAGGCAAGATTAGATGATGGGAAAAGAATATGAGTGTGGCTTAGTCCTATAAAAATAGGGTGAGAATCGCTGGAAACTCAGTAGGATCTGAAACTGGTAAGGAAAGCTAAGGATAACCAAAAGGTTTTTAGTTTGTTTGCTTTTAAAGCTATATTGGTAGAAAAGGGGTTATCAGAGAAGGACAAGACCTATGCTTAAAGTGGATGAGGTGATAATAAGGGAGAAAAGGCAGAACTTTTCCAATCTAGCTTTCTCTCTGTTTTCCCTGTAAAGGAGAATAATTGCATTGTAAATGACAGAACAGAAAGTGACTAATGGAATTGATAACCAAAATAAGTAATAATATATAGTAAGAGAGCACCTAGCTTCTCTCTAGCTGAATTCCTAGATGAAATAACCTGGCCCAGATGAACTATGTTATTAGGTTTTGAAAGAATTGACTCTTGTGATTACTGGGCTGTTGTTCAGTGATCTTTGAAAGATCATGGAAAATGGGAGATGCCATGAGATTGGAGAAGGGCAAATATTTACCCAAATTTCAGAAAAGGAAAGAGAACATAGTCTGGAAGTCATGACAGTGAACTTGACTTCAGTTCATGAGAGGATTCTAGAACAGAATACTAAGAGATGCTTGCTGAACATCTAGTATGGGAGAGGGTGATTCTAGAGAGCCAGCTTTATCAAGAGCAGGGCATGCCAGACTTGGGGAATTCTCTTGACACTGTCTGCCTAGGTTTTAGCAAAGTTTTTGATAAAGTGTCTCATACTGTTGTTGTGTAGAAGATGATGAATTTTGGATTAGATTGATAGTATACACTAAGATGCCTGGATTTGAAGGGTAATGGTTAAATGCTTCTCAGTACCATTGTGGCAGGATGTTTCCTGTGCAGTGTCCAGGCATCTATGCATGGCCCTGTGCTGTTTAACATTTTTATCAATGACTTGGATAAAGACAAAGAGGATATTCTTAATCAAATTTGCAAATAATATGATGCTTTGAGATTGAACTAACAGTATGTGATTGAATCTGGAACCTGGGATCTTAATAAGCTATAAAACATTCAGCTAAATCTGGCAAGTAGGTGTAAACATAAAGTCTTCCATTTGAGTACAAAACAAACAACCAATCTCACAAATATAGGATGAGGGAGGCTTGCATGAACAGCAGTTCTGAAAAGAAGGAGATCTGATCGTTTTGAGTAGGCTGCAAGTTCACTAAGAACTCAGCAGTGTGATGCAGCAGCCCCCAAAGCTAAGGAACACAGCATTGGGCTGCATAAAGAGAAGGTGTGGCTTTCCACAATTGCTGCATGTCTCACTGCACAGCACAGCACAGCACAGCACAGCACAGCACAGCACTATTGTCAGGCCTCATATGGAGGTAGGTTTTTTCTTCTGGGCACAGTGGTTTAAGAAGGACGTTGATAAGCTTGAGAATGGCCTGGATGGCAGAGGGCCTTGAGTCCATGCCATATGAAGAGAACCATGAAAGCCTGGAGAAGAGAAGAGTAGGAGAGCGTGGTAGCTGCCTTCAAATATTTGAAGGGGTGGTCTGTGGAACTGGGACTGGTCTTGTTCCATTTGATCCCTGAGGGCAGAGCCAGGATCTCTGGCACAGGGCAGGGGGAAGGTGATGGATGGGAAGGGAGGGGCTAGGGATGTTACATAGAGTTACATAGAGAATTGAAGTTTGAGGTCAGGAAAGTAGTGCAAACAATTAGAACTGAGTAAAAGTGGAATGGACTGTCTAGAGAGGTGAAATTTGACATATTCTATAATCAAAGGTTGAGGCAGTCCTGAAAATAGATAATCTTTCCCAGGGTCTTGGAGAATTTTGTCCCTGAGGTATGACAACCAACAACTCTTTGTCATATATGCTCTTAAAATGTATCCTATGCTCCTTCAGAAAAGGAAGAGCCTTTGCAAATTTACTTATATTTCTTCTTTTCCCTGTTTGCCTCAGTTTCTTCATTTGTAAAATGAGCTGGAGAAGGAAATGGCAAACCACTCCAGTATCTTTGCCAAGAGAACCCTAGAGGGAGTCACAGTCACAAATGACTGAACAACACACTTCTTTCCCTTCTTACTCTTCTCCCCTCCCCCAATTTCTCTTCCATTGACCTTTGGGATTATGTGGAATTTTTGGATTCTCCTATCTTCGATTGTGGTATTCTGTGAGATAGCTGTATTCAGTACTTCCGAGAGAATGTTGGTGGTAAAAGCAGAAGCTTTTGCGGTAACGGTCAATTTTGAATCTTTGGAAGGCCTATGGGATTTTCCAGGTGTTATCTCACCAGTTCAGTCTCTTTCTTTTTCTCTGTTCTACACCTGGCTCCTTATCCAGGGGCCTGGCCTCAGGTACTTGTGCTGTTGATCAGAGCTTCAAGGCAGCATTGAGCCTCAGGTCGGGCTATACAACAACACTTTTTTATTCACTTTCTTTTTGAGTAGATGGCTGGCCTGATCTTTTTCAGATTTCTGTGCAATTCACTGAGAATTTTCTGTAGTGTTTTGGAATTCAGTTAAATTACTCTGGTGTCACTTGCAAATGAACCATTTAGAGAACTTCTCAATCAATAGCAAATCCATTGAAAAAAGTGCATAGGACACCTGAATATTCTGTGAGGTTTTTTTGGCTTTGTTACATTTATTTTTAAAATTTCCCTTTTTTATGCTTCATTAACATAAATATTTCTATATGCAGATAACAGAAAAGAGTATTGTGTATGAAACTGAATTTCTGTTATATAAAGTTGTTAAAGTTGATACTAAATATAATCTGAAAACAAAATAAATGACCTACTTATCTTTGTCCCTGTCTGCTTTCTCTCTTTTGAGCATTTTAAATGTTTCACTGACATTCTTCTCTTCTCTCTTTATTTTCACATCTAACCTTCCTTTATTCTTTGTTGACAAACAGCAAGATTTTATGTTCCACATACTAGCTAAGTATCTGACATGTGCTATGGGCTGAGGATAGAAATTTAAAGACGCTTGCCTAGAAAAGAGCCAAGAAGAACAATTAGAAGTAGTTGTAAAAGTATTTATAGGGGCATGGCTAGGTGGCGCAGTAAATAGGGCACCTACCCTGGAGTCAGGAGGACCTGAGTTCAAATATGACCTCAGACACTTGACACAGTTACTAGTCATGTGACCTTGGGCAAGTCACTTAACCCCAATTACCCTTCCCCCAAAAGAAAAAAAAAGTATTTGAGGATAAATATACAGATAATGTCAAGAAATACAAAGTAGTTAAATACAGGGTAGTCTGGGAGGGAGAGTACTACTAGCATTTAGTGGGGGGAAATCAGGAAAGACTTCATAGAAAAGGTAGTGCTTGAGTAGTTTTGTTTATAGTTTGTAGTCTTAAAGGAAGGCTGAATCTCCCTGAGGTAGAGGTGAAGAGAAGGCTTGCATTCTGGCAATGGGCACCAGGCAAGGCCATGGCATGGGGTTGGTAAGTGGTGTACGAGGGGAACTGAGGTTCGGTGAGGTTGGGTTCAGGTTGTGGAGGGTTTTTACAGTTAGGCAGTTCATGATTTTATCCTAGAGTCAGTGTGAAGGAGGCAGGGGTACTGTGGTTGTTTGAG
Source organism: Pseudocheirus occidentalis (assembly GCA_028646575.1). Lineage (NCBI taxonomy): Eukaryota > Metazoa > Chordata > Mammalia > Diprotodontia > Pseudocheiridae > Pseudocheirus > Pseudocheirus occidentalis. The sequence continues at coordinate 22,103,112 of CM053594.1, forward strand.
GAGGAGAGCGACATCTGGGAGACTTGGAAGGAAGACCAATTAGGAGGCTGCTTCAGCAGCCTGAGGGAGTTAAGAGAGCCAGAGCTGAGGTTGGAGTCAGGTTTGAGAGATGCTTTGGGACTTGCATGGCCTTACTGAGCATCCAGATTATAGCACATCATTTTAGAAGTGCTGAAAGTCCTGCAGAGGCAACACTTTGGTCATTCCATGTGTCTGGGAGGAGGAGGAGGTGAACCTCCAAGATGCTGTGATTTTCCCTGGGTCCTCTTAGCTCCTTCTCTGGGCTAAAATGCTTTCTACAAACTGACGTACTTTTTGAGCCTTAGCTACCAAGACTTTTCTCCCATTTAATATTATTTTGAGATTGTTCTTAGTATTGAACCAAGCAGGTTTTCAATACTGCCATGCTTAGTTTGCTGGCCTCTTTCTTACTGCTCTTGCTGTCACCACCTTAGCTGTCACCACCACTACCGCCAAGACCAAAAGCAACATGACCAATATGTCAAGGAGAATTCTCATAAGGTACTTATAAAGCAGTAAGTACTGTGGAAGAGGGGGAAACATGCTAGGGGAAATAATGTAGAAGAGATGACTTGGGATATGTCATCCTTTGGTGGAAAGTAGTACCAAAGATTTGGCCATAGGGGTAGACTTAGAGGGGACAAAATGGGACTGGGCAGGACTCACTTTTCACAATCCTTAGTCAGAGGAATTAGGCATGTCCAAGGCCTGATGACCAAATCAGCCCCATCAAGGTAGGAGTTTGGGGGATATTATTGATTGATCATAGTGGGGGGCGGGGGGAGGGTTGGGGGAGACTGGGCTTAGATCCTGATAGGTTAATTAGCACACCCTCCCCCCCTCTGAGGGGGGAAGGAGGGATCTAGGTAACAATGAGGCAGAATTGTTATGATGACCATGCAGGACCCCCAGAGTAGGTGAGCCCTATATTGTTCTTTCCCATTTACATATTTGGAAACATTATGTGCATTGTTTTCTTTGTTCTACCTACTATGCATCGATGCTTTGTATTCTTTCTTATAAGACTGTATGCCAATATATTAAAGCACCACACTTTGTTTAGTCATTCCCAAATGTTAAATATCTGCTTTGGTTTCAGTTCTTTGCTAGTACAAAAATTACTGCTATAAATATTTTGGAGTATATGGGGAATCTTTCCTTTTGTCATTGACCTCCTTGGGGGATATTTCTGGCAGTAAAATCTCTGAATCAAAGAGGGAGCATTTTGGTTGCTCTCTTTGCATAATGCCATACTGTTTCCAAGTTGGTTGGATCATTTCTTGTGTCACTTTTGCCCATTCGCTGGGCATGAGGTGAAGCCTCTGAGCTCTTTGAATTTGCATTTCCTTATTAATAGAAACTTGGCATAGTGGTTTTTTTTTTTTTTTGCTCATGGTTGTTGAAGTTTAACATTTTTCTTTTGAGGACTGTGTACTTTTGTTTTTTTAACCACATATTTATTGGAGAATGGCTCATGGTTTTATATGTTCCTTTACTTGTTTATATGTTTTGCTATTAGACACTTCTCAGAGATATTTGATACAAAGACTTTTTACTTCCTAACACATCATTTAAAAAAAAATCCTAGTTCTATTGATTTTATTCATGGAAATGCTTTTCAATTTCATGTAATTGAAATCACTGGTTTTATCTTTTTAAAATCACGTATATCCTTTGTTTTGTTAATAATTTATGTTCTAGAGATCTGTGAAAGGTACCTGATCTACTTAAAATTTTTATGAGTTTATTCAGGTCACATTGATTTTGAATTTATTATTGGTATAAGACACAGGTGTCAAATATGTGGCCTGTGTGGCAAACCTGAACCAGATTAAAATGTCATTGGTCACCATGTCTTTGATATCCCTTCTGTACTTATCTTGAATTTACTCTTCTGTGCTCTCATAATTATGCAACTTCAGCACAGATTTCATTTTATATGTAGATGGTCCAATTTGGCTGCTTTTCCAAGCTTTTTTCTCTTTACTACCATTTCTGCCTTCTCTGTAAGACCACCTGGGACTGTGGTTTTAGAGTCCAAGTGTGGCGGTTGTATTGTTCTTGAAGGGGAAAAATGTGTCATAAAACATTTTGCAGATCTTTTCCATTTTTCTTCTGTTGTCTTCCTATTTTCATTCTCAAATGCCCATGAGTTTACTTTGCTTATTAGTTGGTTCCCTTGCCAAACTTTTTAAAAGCTGATTTTATTCCACTTGCCTTCTTAGACTTTATAAAATAATATTTCTTATAATTACTGCCTTTTTATGACCTTGGGGAAGCCATACTATTTCTCTGGGCCTCACATCCTCATTTGTAAAATGAAGGGGTAGGACTAGATGACCACCAACGTTCCTTCCAGCTCTAGTTCTGTGATCCTGTGATATTTTTTTTTGGAAAGATTTTACAAATAAGTTCATTTAAAACTGGTGTTATCTTTGGCTGCATATCTCTTTTCATTTGGCAGATAAATCAAGTTTTTGTTGACTAAATTGCTTTTCAGACTTTTTGGGTTCTTGTTAGAGTGACTGATCTGCATTGGTTAAACTAATGTATAAATTATTAAAATTGGTGCCTGTCATTTTTCCTGTTAATTACTCATTTCTCATTATCAATTACTTGTTCAAATAGTTCACATTTGAGTTTTTTTCAGTTACATGACAAGTTCATAGTCTGACTATAGTCAGATAATTGATAATGGATGACTTTGCCACATCAATAGTGAATCTTTTATCTATTAAAATATAATCCGTTTCATTTTCTATAGTATTATTCAGTGCCATTGATTCTTTTTTGGAGTAAAGTATTGATGAAATAGGAGTTTTATGCTTCTAAGTGGTATACAAGTCTTTAGCCAAACTGTTATTCTTTCTTCTGACCCATCCTTCCTGTAGCTTTTCATGCCTATTCATTTAGCAGAAATAAAACAACTTCAATACTGGGGGTAGAAGTTGTTTTAACAGGATTGTGCAATTTAGCTTTGGAAGGGACTTTAGAGAAGATTTAAAGTAGCCCACTTCAGGTAAGGAACCTGAGCCCCAGAAAGGCTAAATGAAAATTCTCTCCTCCCCGATCCATTATAACATTCACCTCCCAGCAACTTCACAACCTTTTTTTTGCAAGTTAGCTTTGTTAAATACAGTAGCCTAATCACTATCTGCTTTCTAATATAACTGGAAAATTAGGAAAATAAATAACTTTAAAATACTGTCTGCTTTCCAGTATAAGACATATATCTCTTTTTTGAGTTGTTGATCATATTTATTTAAGGTTACACTAAACAACAGAAGTATACTTTGTAGCAATATTTGACTTTTTCCGATGTGCTTTTTTTGCCTGTAGCTGGTGACGTCAGCAAACACATGCTTATTGCACACCTACTATGTTTAAATCCTATGCTGAGATCTGGGATTGGAGAGAGCAGTTGCTTCTCTGAAGGAGTTTATAGTTTAATTGGCAAGATTTGACTTGTATATAAGATTTAACTGTTATACAAATTCAATTATGAGACAATGAGCAATGTGAGATAAGGTGGAAAATTTGCCTGCTCCTTTTGGAGTTTGGCCTTTTATCTGCTTCTCAGTGGCCAGTCTTCTCCAGCTTTCAACAGTGCTGTGATGTCATCTACCCAGTGGTCTGAGCCCCACCTTCTCAGGCCAGGCAACAGAGACCTGAGATTCCCCTGGATTTGTATCTGCCCCTCACAGGCTCTCTAGGTGAAGCTGGCTGTGTTTAGGACTCTGCAGCGGGAGCTTCAACCTGTCACTTTAAACCGAAGCCCTTTTTGAGCCTCTGGTGAAAGCTGTATAGAGAATGAATAAATACAGAGGGGAAGGATACTGATATTCTCCTTCACTAAACAACCAGATAGTTTATTTCAGGGCTCTCCAAGAGAACGTGCCCGAAACATTGAGTGGGAGCCTCGGTTGTCTGTATATTTTGGCATCGTGTGTTGTCAGAGAATGTGAGTATGTATTGTCTCGTATCTGTGTTTGGCAGGTGTGCCAGAAGTGCATGGGCTCTATGGAGATTTTGACGCAGGGCAGCATATTCTGTCCTGCTGGAACTTGGTTGCTGGAAAGTTGGCTAGGATGCTGTGTGTTAAGACCAAAGCAATAAAATTCAGCTCATAGGATCAGAATCATTTTATATGGTCGAGACCTGAAAAGTTTTTTAACCCCTTTGCATGAAAAGTGGAGAAACTGAGACTTAGAGAAGTAAACAGAGTTGTCCTTGGGTCAGAGGGTCAGCATCAAAGACTTACAGCCAGAAAGTACCTTAGACGTCACCTAGGCCGCAGTAAGATACTGACAAGTCTGGGACCAGGAGTCCTGGCTCAGAGTTTCATATGTTGAATAGACTTAGAGGCAACTGGTGCCTTAGTGGAGACCTGGAGTCAGGAAGTCCTGGGTTTAAATATAACCTCAAATGCCTCCTCACTCTGTGTCTGGGCAAGCCATTTCACCTCAAACTGCCTCAGTTTATTCATCTGTACAATGGAAATGATAATAACAGCACTCACCTCTCAGTTTTGTTGTGAGCATAAAGTGAGATTGTGTTTCTAAACTGCTTTGCAAACCTTACAGTGCTGTTAATAATAATAGCTACTTAGCTTTTCTTTCCTCTCTGACTATAGATAGTACCTTTAACCCTGAGAATTCTTCTTGATGGATGTATGCTATTGGTCACAAGGGAACTGAGTGAGAGCATCCATGGGTCAATATAAATTAATTGCCACTAATGGAAAAAGTACTTTAAAGCTTTTGGCTTGGCGATTGTAAGTCAGTAGCATCTTTGCAAAAGACAGGACATTAAAACACAGATATAAATAAGTCTGGATTAAATTTATGTTGTTGAAGATATCTTCTGTTTATCCTCATACTGCATCTTCTTTAATCATACTGTTCTGGACAGTTCAAAATGAGAAAATCTCCGTCAGTTGATTTAAGTTAAAGTTTCTCAGAAATCTCAAAGACAAGTGAACAACATATTCCTCTCTTGTCCCTCAGAAAATTATCTGTTGCTTTTATTCCAGGATGTTCCTGGACCTGTGATTTTTTTGAATCATCAAATGGAACGGCCTTTTCCCAGGCGTCATCCTTCTTGACTTCTTTGTAGACTTGGATGCTTGTGATCATTTTCTTGATACTCTCTTGTCTCTAGTTTTTTGTGAGATGCTCTCTCCTACTTCTCTTTCCCACCTGTCTGACCATTACATCTTGTCTAGATCATGATCCTCACCGTCTCTCACCCACACTTCCAACTTTGACCATGCCTGGGGATTTCATCTCTGAAGCATCTCTTGTCTACACTCCCTTCTCTCTTTTGATGCTGCCGCTGCTCCAGTGCAGGTCCCCTCACATCTAGACTATTGCAAAAGCTGCTGGTGGGTTGGCCTGCTTCACGTCTCTCCCCACTCCAGTCTATTCTCTATTCAGCCACCAAAGGGATTTCAGTGGCTCCAAGTTCTTCTAGGACACTTAGTAGCTGTGTGACCCTGGGCAAGTCATTTCACCCTTTTTGCCTCAATTTCCTCATCTGTAAAATGAATTGAAGGAAATCGCAAACCACTCCAGTATTTTTGCCAAGAAAACCACAAATAGCATCATGAAGAGTTGAATGTAAGTGAAATGACTGAATAGCATCGTGTATCACAATAATAATTATAATGATAATAATAGTAATATTAATAGTACTTTACATGTAGAGTTTTTACTCTCCTGATCTGTTGTAACTCACAAGGTCAGTCTCTAATCCCTTCACCTAAAGAACAAATACAGGAGCTAAGGACCAAGGTTCATTTAATGAGGCTTAGTATCAGTCTCAGGGGAGAAGGCCCAAGGTATTTCTGTGATATGGCATCACCCCATTCCTGAAAGCATGCTCCCCAGCCCTGCTGTGTGTGTGTGTCAGGTCCTTGTCACAGAGATGGTTAAGTAAATTCTCCACGGACAAAACAGCAGATTAGGCCACTAGGCGGTGAATAGAGCACTGGGTCCTGCTCTGAAGACCTGTGTTCAAATTCTGGCAGACATAGTGAGCCTCTGTTTGCCTTGGTTTCCTCAGCTGTAGAATAGGGATAAAAACAGCCCCTCCATCACAGGGGTGTTGTGAAGATGGAAAGTGATCACATTTCTGAAACATTTAGATGGTGCTCAGCACATGGCAGGCACCCTAGAAATATTAGCATTTGTTTGCTCTTGGGTCTTCTGTGTGTCACAGATGAAAATCTTTTCAGGGTTCATTTTGGTTTTTCTGTAACAAAACATTAATTTTAACTTTGGTGACTTTCATTGGCCACATCATTTTGATTACACTGTGGTATTTACTCTTGTGCTTGAGGAGTTCTGATCTAGTTCTTTCCATTCATTTTTCTTGAGCACTTTTCTCTCCATTCATTTTTTTTTTTGAAAATTAAACATTGGCTATATATAGTTCTAATCCAAAATACAAAATTTATTAGTAACTTTCTGAACTAAAATCACAGTTTTGTTATTAAACATAGCAAAAAGGAACTTGGAAAATAAAGTTTTTTTAAAGGCCAGCTTAAAATTGTGATTTCCAGTTTTTCCTTCCCTAATTAGGAATAATTGTTAGTTGTTTGTCCTTCATTTTGTTTTTTTTATGGTGTGGAAAATAGGTAGAAAAATTTCACTGAGATTCATTTTGCTCCTAGAATGCTTTCTTTCTCTATCCCCCTTACATTTTTATAAAGAAGTTTATATTCTTAAGTGCTGTTGCCAGTTTGGCTACTAGATTTGCTCCCTTGGTGAGTAAGTCATGTTTTCACTGACCAGATGGGTTTTTGGGCTCCCTGTTCTTAGGATATAGTAATAGTATTATATAGTGAATCAGAAGTATGGTGATTATTTAGATTAATGAATTTACTTTGAAATCATGACATTTAATTTACTGTGGTGATTTAAAACTGTCATTTTGAAATCTGTTTCCCCTCTTGAAAATATATATGTATGTATGTATGTATGTATGTATGTATGCTATTCTTCCCCTGTGGTGTGATGCTTTGGGATATATGATGACTACTTTAATATTCTTTTTTTTTGGTGTCACATTTAAGTTAAAGGTGACATGTTTTAGTGTGATAATTTTAAAAGAAGGCAATTGGAAAATAATTTATTTCTCTTTCCTTTTATAGGCTGAACTCACAGGAATCAAATGGCGTAGGTACAATTTTGGAGGGCATGGGGACTGTGGTCCCATCATTTCAGCCCCTGCCCAGGATGATCCAATCCTGTTAAGTTTCATTCGCTGCCTGCAAGCTAATCTACTGTGTGTATGGCGCCGTGATGTCAAACCAGATTGCAAAGAATTATGGATATTCTGGTGGGGAGATGAACCAAACTTAGTTGATGTGATACATCATGAGTTACACAGTAAGTGCTTTTGTTTTTTAATGATCATTTTGTATGATTTAAAAAATTAATTTGTGCCATGCTTTATAAAGGCCACTGAAGTCTATCTTGTTTTGATCATATTTGAAAGGTATATTGTTTTTGAAACAAATTTCATATTTCAAGTGGTTTTGAATGAAGGACCAGACAAAATGAAGCAAATTTACTTTAGCTTTGTACAGTGACAGTTATGGTTCAGTGTTCAGAAAATTTGAAAATTTTAATAGGTTCTTAACTCTCACTTTTTGAGAGGCTGAGTGACATAGTGGGTAATTGACTAGTGTTGGAGTTGAGTCCTGATTTAGGAATCCTGGCCTCTGAGACAGACTAGTTTTGTGACTGTGAGTAAGTCACTTAACTTTGTAATGTCTATAAGCTTTAGAAAGGTTCTGTTCTGTGTTGGTATAGAAAGACATCATTTCCAGAGTTCAAACTGAAAAAATTTTGTATGAAATTGGAGTCGGCCTCTCATAGGCATTAAAGTACAGTTTAACGTAGGGCAGTAATCACACAATGAGGTTCTGAGTAATTCATTCCAGAGTGTCTTTGAATATATTATTTTGAGCTCTTATCAACAAAAATGAAAATAAATCATTAAGAGTGATCTTTTGAATATCATGCTTTTTCTCTCTTTTATTTTTGTATAACTTCGGCGTGTTGGCTCCTGTCACAGAGTAAAAATGAACAGGTCTTTTTGGTATCTTGATGTGACAAAATTAACATACAGTTCTGATTAGCCTTAGTTACTTTTTCCATTAACCTGTAACTTACCACTAGTTTAATGGGAAATGTTTAGTTCTTATTTAGTTCATGTCTATTTTTAATTCCTTCAATCACAATGTCAGAGAGCACTTATTAAGCACTTGCTGTGTGCCAGGCTCTGTGCTGAACAGTGGGGATTACAAAGAAAAACCAAACACGGCCCTCTGCTGCTGAGAACAACCAGGGGAAGGTTTGTAAGCAGGTGAGGGGGGGGGGGCTTGAGCGCCAGAGTGAGAAAGCGGGCTCACACAAGGTCTCCTCCAAGTCTGGAGGGGAAGATGGGGAGGGGCAGAGTCCCAGCAGAAGGAGCAGCCAAGGAAAATGCCCAGAGCTGAGGAGATGAGCTGTCTTGACCAAGCAATAAGTGCAGGTTCATGAAGGACTTCTAAAGCCAGATAGAGGAATTTATCTTTGATCCTGGAGGTAATAGGGAGCCACTGGAGGTTATTGAGTAGAGGAGCTATTGAGTAACTATCCTTCCATAGCTGAATAGAGGCCTGGAGTGGAGAAGGACACCAGGAAGCAATGCAATAGCACGAGGGGAAGAAGCCCTGTGCTGGTGGGGTGGTAGGACTTGGCTCCTCTCTTCCTCTCTCCTCCCCTCCCTTGATTACCTGTTCTAATACTTCTGCTCCGGTTTAGGCCCCCTATATAATTTTTATGTAACACATGTTATTTAGATCTGACTCTTTCCCTTTTTTTCTTCAAGATTGTCTCCTCTCATAACAGCCAGAGGGCAGTAAACTACACCAGACTAAACTCTGTATTCTTGTCCACTCTTTACACTTTGTTCTTTCCCTCTCCTCCTCCTTCCTCCTGTCCTCTCTCCCACTTTCCTGTTCCCTTCTCTCTCTTCTTGCCCTTCTCCCTCCCTTTCATTACTGTTCCTCCCCTTTTCTCTTTTCCTTCCCTTTGCCGTCTCCATCTCCCTAGCCTCCTCACTCTACTTTCTTTTCTCTTTCTCCCTCTTCTTCCTCTCCTCTTCCACTTCCCCTTCCTCTTCTCTTTTTCCCCTCTCTACCCACTTCTCTCTCCTCATTATGACTTAGAAGTATCTTTAGTATTGGTAATTAAAATCACAACCACCATGATCCATACTAGATTGCTTATTTGCAAGTGTAACTGATGAAATCTCCAGACTCTTGCCCTTATAGCATAAGGAGTATTTTATGTGGGCAGAAATGAATTAATTAAAATTCAAACTCTGAGACCTCTTGGATCAATGTTTCGCTGGGTATGCTCTATAACTTTTAAGGTGGCACCTCTTTTGGGGTCCTGGTGAGATTTCCATTTTAGTTGTAGGTAGTGCCTAAGGGTCACTGAGCACTCCTTAGGCATGCTGAGATTCTTTTTGTGTGTGTGGGTTTTAGGTAGATGGCTGCTGAGGCCCCTCTCACTCCTCAAAGTCCGTGATTCTTTTAGAAATGCATTTTATTAAACTTTTGTGGGACCATACATAGTGTCTTCTCCTTTCCTTCTCTGCTTCTGTATTTTCTGCCTTATTTCTTCCCTCCCTTTAGGTTTTATTTTCACATCTGTTGTCCATTCTTTTCTGTTTTCATTTCTATCTGGTCTTCATTTTCTAGTGTCATAAGGCATCATTTTACAAGGCAAAATATGAGACAAATCTTTGTCTTAATGAGGCAAAATTTTTTTTTAGAGGGAATTTACAGTTCATTCATAGAAATTTTAGACCTATTTAGTAGATAATGTGACTTGTTTACTTATAAACAAGGGAAGTGATGTTTTTAGAAAGAGTGTTTAGGAATGATGTAGTTCTGATGTATTTATTTCACTCATTTTTAAAATGAGAAAGAGGTTGGAGTTTAAATTGCATAAAGATTAAGAATTTTCTTAATATAATATACATAAATCCAGGTAATAACTTGAGGGAGTGTAGCCTAGTGAAGAGATATAGCAGGGAGACTTGGGAGTCAGGGAGACTTAAGTCTTCCTCTGACATAGGCTGGCTGACTGGGCCTCCAGGCTTCCAGGCCAATGATGTCCAGTCCAAATAGTAAATCGTATGTGAGGATCCCTGAGGGCCTCATTGACTTGGAAAATCACTTACGGACATTATTGACATTCTATTGTATTTTAATTATTTTTTTAATATTTCCCAGTTGCATTTTAATCTGGTTGGGGACTGTCTAGTCCCCTGTATTTTGGTGGGCAGCATGCTGTGTATTTGGCATCTCTGTAAGACTAGACTTTGCAGAGATCTGGCTTGGTAGAGGGAGTTTCTTCTCATGGAGAATGTTAGTGAAGTCACAGATTTGGTGTTATCGGCGTCTCTGGGTTTCTCCATAGGAATTTAAGCAAAGGCATCCCATAGAGAGGGGTTATTTTTCCTTTTCCTTCTCCTTCTTAGTGAAACTGATTAATAACAGTACAAACAACTTTTCTTTTGAGTTGCATCAACAGAATTTTCTTGTGTCTTTAAAAGAGATATGACTGTATTAAGTGGTATTCTATATAAAGAGGAAATTATTTTGATTAGTTTTTTTTTTTCTTATGGAAGATACTGAGGCAGTATGAGGGATAAACACCAAAAGGAAGGATATAGAACAGTTCTCTTTGATTATAGAAGATCCACAGGTATGAGAAAAAGGGAAATACATGAATTAAGCAATTAAACTAGAATACTTTCTGCAGACATGAGCTGAAACAACTTATTTTGTGAGAGTAGTTTTTCATTTGTGAATGAATGGAATCATTCCTAATATTTTGTCATTTCATCAACTTGAATGCAAGACTTTTTGTTTGCTTTTTATATTCTTTTACCTTACTGTTTTGTAGTTATTTTGTTGACTTTAATGGAAGACTTTCTGTTTGTTTGATGCTTTGCCATTTTTGTAGAGTCCTTGAGTTTCAAGGAACCTTGGTGAGCGGCTGGTCTAGCACCTGTTTGTAGATGGCAGGACGCAGTGCTGGAAAGTACATAGCAAGGGCAGGGCCGGAGTCTTCTGACCCCCTAGCCATATGCCCACTGCCATTTTTGGTCCATTGCCTAGTCTTGCATTCCTTAAAAATAGTTCATTGTCCCTTAAAAGTTAACAATTCCTGGGGTGAAATATGGCTGTTGAGTGATTTCAGAACTGTGTGCAATAGCTAACTTAAAAGACAAGGACAAAGAACCACTGGAGAATAGAATGTCCCAGTGTGGTTTGGATCAAAATGCCTTTGGGATGCCCCCTCCTCTGAAATAGTACACTTTCATCTGGACACTGGCTCTCACCACTTTAAGGTACTTTGGATTTCTCAGACAAAGAGGGTTTTGTGTCCTTCTGTATAGCATTGAGTGCCTGTGCCTAGTAGGCAAGCGTTGGATAATAATTAAACAAGTTTTTAGAACTGAATTACTTTTTATGTCTCTATTTTATTTTACCTTTATATCCCAGTTTTACCAGCTTAGTGAAATAGCACGGAATTATCATGTTTTGAAACTTTAAAAACTCCTTTGAAAGCTCCCAGTTCAGGCCCTTCATCCCCTCATTTTACAGAGGAGAGAACTGAGGGCTGTGTAGACAGAGCCCATAGCACAGTAAAGGAAGGAGGGAAAAAAGCATTTATTAAATGCCTGCTTTGTACCAGCCACTGCACTAAGTAAGCACTTTACAGTATTAGGTCATGTGATCCTCATAACAATCCCATGAGGTAAGCACTGTTAGTAATCCTATTTTTATAGAGAATTGAGGTAAAGTGGCTCTCCCTAGAGCTAGCGAGTGCCTGAGGCTAGATATGAACTCAGGTCTTCTTGACTTCCAGCCTGGTGCTCTATCCACTGAGCTACCACCTGCCTTTGTTCACCCCAAGGGACATGTAACAGAAACATCTGTATTGTTCACAGGACAGAGGCAGCTGCCAAGTATATGCTTTAGGCTCATCTTTTTTTCTCCTTTTGCCTTTTTTGGGGCTGTTTCTCATATCAGTTACTTTACTTTTGTCTCCAGCTAAATTTTTTTCATAGGCATAAAGTTTCTTTCCTAACATTTAAGCTCATTGAAATCAAGAAATTATTATTTGGCACATATTAGGTGCTTAAGAAATGCTTATTGTTTGGCTATGTTTTGTTATTCTCTAGTGAGACGCGGACTCCTCTGTTTGATATTCCGGTTTCTTTTTAGCCCTGGTTCCACTCTCTGTAGGATTATTGCCCTTCCCTTTCCTTTGCTCACTCTTGTATCCTAGGCAAGATAAGAAAGGACATTCCCTTTCTTGACCCTTGTCTGATCCTCTGTTGCTCATGGCTTTGTTCTCTTCTTCTTCAAAAGCCTTGATTCTCTCCTCAAAGTCACACTCATCGATTTTGTCTGTTTTTCTGTAGGTGTTCTCTACCCCAATAAAATGTAAAGCTTTGAACACTTGGATGGTTTCTTTTCTGTCTTTGTATCCATGGTGCCTCATGAATGGAAAGGAGAAGAGAAGAAACATTTGTCTGGTGCCTCCTCTGTCCTGGGCACTTTACAGATATGTGCCTGATCTGGTTTGATAAATACCTGTTGGTTGATTGGTGCTTAATAAATGCTTATCAGAGAAGAGAAGTGTTAGTTGCACTGAGCGCCTTTTTCAATCATCCGTTTCTCTGAAGATATTTTTACGCTACTTCATGGATGCCACTCGTTGTTGGTGATGTGCTGCAGCCTGCTTCTACCTGTCATTGCCCTGTGGGTCTTCCAAAGTCTGGATTCTTCAAAGATCATGGTGTTCCATGACTCAAGATCACATAGCATGCCAAAGGGAATATTGGTGTTACAGAGGTTTCTATGTTAGGAAGCACCTTGGAAGCATTAAATGCTTCAAGCATTTTCCCAAATGTTATTCAGACCCCTCTTGCCATCTTGGTGAATCTTGGGCTCTGTTCATTGTCCATTTCTAGAAGCAGTCTTTACTTCATATCAGCACCAGCTTACAAGCATGCTAGTAAGCTTCGGTGTTTGAGGGAATACTCTTTAATAATCTGTAGATTTTACAGATGTTTGTACAGGTAGCATAGCCTCCCCACTCAATTTAAGAAATATACCAATGTAGGAGCCATTCTGAACTTTTTTTCCCCGCCAGTTGGTGGGCTGTTAGTTGATCACTAGATGATGATTAATTCAGAGCCCTTGTAGCTGGCATTTTTCTCCTGACATTCTTAAAACAATGGTAGCCTAGTCTCCCTCCTGTTAAACTATTATACAAATATTACGTTGGAGAAATATTGAAAATGTCTTTAGGTCTGATAAGTGTCAATGTAAAATGGAAACATAAGGCAACTATGCTTATAATGACTGTATTAAATGACCTGAAGTTACCTGGAAGAAGAGAAAGGATAGGATTTTAGGAAAAGAGAGAGAGAGAGAGAGAGAGAGAGAGAGAGAGTGAGTGTGTTGTGTGGTGGTGGTGGTGGTGCAGTATGACCTATTGTCCAGCCATGAGTTTGAAGCAGGCTTTGTTTGGATAGCATTACGTTTTGGCAAGAAAGAATTTCATTTCAAGCACGTTAAAAAAAAATAGCTTGAACCATCTGCTTCATGGATCAGTTTCATAAGACCTGAGAACACATTTTCAGGCATGAAAGGGATTTAAAGACAAGAGCAATGGACAAAATGAACAAAATGGAGAATTTATAGGAGGGAAATTTGCATATTAAAATCCTAAGGAAAAAAACAATCAGTCCAATCCTTTACATTTAGTGTAAGACCAAAGTGTGGATATGGATTATCTGAAACTATAGCTGATCTCCAGAATATTTAGGTAAATGACACCATGACTTGTATATGCTGTGATATGTTAGTTGGTATCTTGTAATTTCTTTTCTTTTTCTTTTCTTTTTTTTTTTTTTTTTTTTGCTTTTTGGAGGGCAGTTGGGGTTAAGTGACTTGCCCAAGGTCACACGGCTAGTTTTTTTGTGTGTGTGTGTTAAGTGTCTGAGACCGGATTTGAACTCAGGTACTCCTGACTCCAGGGCCGGTGCTCTATTCACTGCGCCACCTAGCCACCCCGGTATCTTGTAATTTCCTTAGACTTAATGAAATAAACCCATTCTAGTACACTTCTTAAATAAGGCCTTGTTCTCATTTGGGACTTTAAAAAAATTGCCTCCTGTGAAAGTGACAACTTTTTTACTGATAAAGTTGACAGGAGTAGAACTATGGGCAAAATGTCATTTGTTTTATTTTAATTTCTTTTAAAAGAGGAAATTTACCTCCTGCTTTTCTTCCCACCAGGGTTTTTTTTTTTTTTTTTTCCCTCATTACTAGTGCCCAGTGTATGATTCATTGAAATGAATCCCGCTGGTTAAATTGGAAGCAGGAGTGGTGCTTTTGTTTCCCAATCATATGGGTCTATTTAGTATTCCTCAAACAGAGAAATGTATTAGAAAATCTTTAAAAACTACATGTAAATTGTATGGTCCTATGCATCACTGATCTGTAGCATTCCATACATCCACATTTATTTTACAATGTACTATGGATTTCATTGCTTTGTGATAAATCAGAATTTATATTGTTATTAAAATGTACCTTTCATGTTTGCTCTTTCTTTGAGTAGACTAAGGATACATTTGTAAATCATTATAGTAAGAAAAATTGTCACTGAAAGCTGGTACCCGGGGCAGTTTAAAAAGAAAAACAATAAAAACAAGTTCTGTACTTCCTGAAAAGTCTATTTTGATGTTGGAGATATTCTAAAATTTTGGTCTTAAATTATTCAGGACTTGACATATTTTCTGGTGCATCTGATAATTACCATATCTATTGCTTTATTTCACTGTTCTCATTTTTGAAAAAAAATGAATTTGCTTATGTTGTAAAACAATGATAGTTTCCATTTTCTGACTATTATCTAAATGATTCTAGTGTACAGTTACTGAAATAAGATTAAATTTAATAGGTAATTATGTGCTTCAAAGAAAGTCAATACATATTAAGCATTTGATAAGTAATAAACTTGAATTATAAAATCTTGGCAGGATCATAATGATGGAAATTTTTTCTTCTATAGCCAAGAAAGAAGTATGACTAATAAATTAGATAGAAGTCTAAAGCTAAATATGCTTGGAATTAGTTAGAGTGTCGAGACCAAGCTAAGGTCCACCTTTTGAATGTAAATAAAATCGTTGTTTTACCACAGGCAGCTTATTGAACCATGTAATTAGTTTTTTCTATGAAAAATGAGATCATTTATAGTGAGCCTGCTGTGTAGTATGTAAAGGATTTAGATTCTAGTTACATGAAAATTAAATAATCATTAAAAGATTGTATTTCTTAAAATGTTGCTTGAGGGGAAAATGAAGAAATCTAATCAGTGGAATTTATTTATTTATTTATTTTGCTATTTATTGGGCATGTTTAGACATCTCCCACAGTCTATGTTTTTGCTTGAGGAAGTTCTCTTCTCATTCATATAGTGACTTAACTGTGTAAAATAAATGCAAATTAGTTTGAAGTGAATTTGAGGATTTTTGATTTTATGAATTACTGTGAACTAAGAAAACTTAAAAATAACTTACAGCTAGGTGAATTATAATGGTCATATAAATTTTTCCATATTCAAAATAATTTTAGTGATTTGTCAAAACTAATTTCAATGACACGAGTTTCTAAAAAGTCAAGGATTGCTACCAATACGAAAGATTTTTCTATTTAAATACTTGTATTCTTCATGCTAGTTCATGTCTCTAGCACCAAACCTCTTTGTGGCCTCTTAGACAGTAAATGGTAAAGTTGGTAAGACTCCAAAGGCTGCTGAAGCCTTTACAGACTTCACTTCCTGGCCAGCTCATCACTGTGTTGTCTCCATTTGTGTGGAGGCTTTTCTGCAAGTGGTTTTTGTTGTTGTTGTTGTTTGTCCAGACTTATGATTTCATCAGTGTTGAGACCTTGTGGTATAGAAACTCCTTCAAGTGATAAAAAGCTCGGTCACTAGACAGTGACTTTTGAACTTTAGAGGGTTGTCTGGGCTCTGAGTATGTCAAAGGCATGATTTGAACACGGCTCTTCCTGACTTCCTGCTTCACAGTGCAATTCAGCCTCTTAGCCATAGAGAACTCTTAATGAGAGTTGTGAGATTTTAAAAATGTTTTTGCCTAGAAATGGTAGGGAGGACTCAGTGCAAATATTGTCTTTTCAGTTTTATAGATGGGAAAACAGAGGCTAGGAAAAGTCTGGTGACATAATGAAGGTGTACATCCGTCTGTTAGGTGCAAGAATCAGAATCTCCGCCACTCTCTCTGGATAGCACCATTATGTTCCCACCTTTCCCTTCCCTGCCTTGCTTGTGCTGTTGTCTTGTTCTTTTCTGATGTAAGCTTCTTTACAGCTTGGACTGTCTTTTCATTTGTAGTTGTGTTTTGACCACTTAGCACAGTGCTAAGTAAGCTCTCAATAAATGTTTGTTTGCCTGTGTTCCTGAAGTTTGTTTGTAGAGGCTGGGGGCAGAAGGGAGGGGAAGCAAAGAAAAGTAGAATTCTTAAAAAAGAAATGCATAGTCAAGCAAAAAAAAAAAATCCTACATTGACTGAATCTGAAAATGTATCCTGTAACTTCCTCAAATTCTGTATCTAATGTGGGAGAGTACTCTGGAAGGAGTGACCAAGTTCCATATGCTTAACCTAGAAAGATGATGAGGTTTATGAAACATCATATTTTAAACATTTTGGCCCATGTTTGAGATGGATTATGAAAGGCTTTATGGAAATAGTTGAGTCCCTGCACCCTGTGCCACTTTTGAAAAGCTCTAGTTGCTGGAATTTTTTCCTAACATCCAGCCCAAATTTGCCCCCTTGCCACTTCTGCCTCTACTTATACTTCTGTCCCCTGGGCCCAGGCATATCCCAACCAGTCTGCTCTTTCATATCATAGCTTTTCAATTGTTGGAAAACAGCTATCATACCCTTTTCTTCAGGTTAAACATTCTCATTTCCTTCAACAGATCTTTATATGGTATGATCTTATCTTCTTTCAAGATCCTAGTAGATTGCCCCTGGATGATCTCCAGTTCACTGATTTCCTTTTTTAAAATGTGACTGTCAGAACCAAACATAGTATTCTGCATGTGGGCTGATCATGGCAGTGGGATCAATACTTCCTTATTCCTGGAGCTTGTGCTTCTCTTTATGTAACCTATGAGCTCATTAACTTTCTTGGCTGTCATTATACTTTTACATACAGTGTGCTTGTAATCTAATAAAACTCTCAGGACTCTTTCAGATGGATTGTACTCTTGGCCTGTCTCCCCTATCTTGTTCTTATGAAGCTTATTTTCTTAGCCAATGTGTTAAACTTCACATTTATCCCTATCAAATTTAATTTTAAGGTCATGGGATAAGTAGGAAGGTCACCATTCCATCAGGGTACAGTGGAAAGAGTACTAAATTGGGAGTCAAAACATCCCACCCCTGTTATTTAATACCAAATCAGTGCTTCTCTCTGGGTCATATCTTATTTATAAAATAAGGAAGAGAAGAAGGGAGGAAAAAATGAAGGAAGAACGGAAGGAAGGACATTCAGATTGAGTAATAAGTATCTACTATATGCCCGGTACAGTACTAAGTACTTTACAAATATTATTTCATATCATCTCTCCTTTTACAAAGTTGGGAAAACTTTGGGAAAAAAGCGACTTGCCCAAGATCACATAACTAATAAGAATCTGGCTGAATTTGCCCTTAGGTCTTTACGACTCCAGCCCCAGTTCTCTGTCCATTGTGCCAACAAGCTGCTCTCAGAATGTGGTCATTGGGCTATATGGTTTTCAAAACCTCTTCTAGTTCTAATTTATAGGATCCCATGCCTTAATTTTTTTTTCATTTTTAGAATTGACTTTTATAGAAAAATATTTTTAACTTTGAAATAATATCAAGTATTTGAGTCTCTAATATTTCAGAAAACTTTTACCAACAAGACCTACCAGGACACCTACTATCTCTGTTTCATTTTTTTCTTCAACATTCCCAAGATTTACCAGGATTAGCCATTTACTGTTGGAATAGATTTGACTGGGACGAAGACGTCTGGTAATCATTTCCCCTGATCCTGAGTAAAGTGAATTCTGTTATTCAGCTTTCTACCAGCTAACATCTTCTTAATGAACACTTGTATTAAACGTATTTATTACTTTAGTTATATCTAGTTGTATATCATTGTGTAATGTCTTAAGGAAATTATTCCAGAATACTTTGATAGGACTCTTTCCACCTGGAAAGTTGTTTTTGTTTTTTTTTTGATATTCAGAATGAGATGTTTGTTATTTCCATGTTCTATAGAGAATGTTTTCTTATGTTGAAATTGAAGAAATGATAGGATTTTGAAAGTGTAATTCTAAGTAATCATTATTAGCACTTTCTATAAAATTGTGTCAGTGTTTACTTCTGCTTTATAATTATAGAGGGTTTTCTCCCCCTTAAAAATAATAGGACAGCCGATTAGAGCTGCTGTTATATATTCAGTAACCATTCTTTAGCATCCTCCTCCTCCTCATTTGTGCTGATAGGATGCTTTAGTTTTTGCCAGTTCAGCCGAGTGTTTGATGTTCTAAAGAAGATACTTTATATTTGTGTATGTTAAGCTCTTGAGAACTAAAAAGTCATCAGATACATTCAGTCTAGTTTTAGAATGCATCATGTTCAGGTTCCCTTGAACAAGGGAACTGGGAGGGTGTATGTATGGTGATTCTTTGATTAGATTTGAAGTCCAAGGACCTAGCCTTGCTAGCATCCCCTCCCTGTGGATCATTAGGAGCTGTGGGAGCCCTGGCGGACCTCAGTTCCTCATCTGGAAGAAGACAGTTGCACTAGGTGACCTCAAAGTTCCCTTTTAGCTCTTCATTTATGATTCCATCCAAAACAGATACTTAACATCCCGTTGGTAGATTGAGGGCTACAAAAATAGCAATTGAGGTTTAGTTTTTTGCTTTTTTAAAATTAAGTTTAAGTTGATTACAGTTAGGTTGTGCTGCCACCCAGTGAATGATGGTGCCATGTGTTTTCTGGATATAGGTCATGAAGACAAATATTTAGGGTTGTAGGCTTGGAGACTGAAGAAATGGTTGACATTATCTGATATGTGTACTCTTCACTCTATGTCTAAGTAAAGGGAAACCCAGAGAAGTGACTTAGCAGAGGTCACCTAGGTTGTGGTGGAGGGAGCAAGTGTTAGCCTAGATCCTTAGCTCCAGGCCCAGTTTTGGGTCCTATAATATCAGTGGTATGGAGAACTCCCAGAAGAGAAAACTTCATCCTACTAATTTCAGATCAACTCCTTTTGTGCAACTTAGTCTTAGAGGATGCTTAGTGCAGTGAGAGGTTAAGATGCTTGTCTAGGATCACACAGCCAGTCTGTATCAGAGACAAGACTTGAATCCAGATCTTCCTAGTTTTGAGGCCAGCTCTCTATCCATTGCATCAGGTTGTCTCTTCCCACTATAGAACAAGTGTTCTCTCTCTCTTAAAAAAAAATTTGGTAACTGTAGTTCAATACCATTCTGTTTCTTTTATAACACCCACTATGCTATATTTTATATATTTAAAACATTATACTGAGAAGGGGCCCATAAACTTCATCTCAGTTCCATAGGGCTCATGATACCACAAAGATTACAGAGCTCTGCTCTCAAGTGACATAATCAAGTATTTACAGAAGTAGTTTTTTCTATAGGTACAAAAAGAATATTTCCTTCCTTGGTATCAATTCCTTTTTTAAAATTTTTTTATTTTTTTCATTTGTTTTCTTGTTTACATCATTCATTTTCATTACATTTTTGAATTACAAATTTTCTCCCCGTCTTGCCCCTGCCCCAACCCTAAAGCGGCAATCCCACTCTAAAGCCCCTCCCCTGCTCTACTCTCTTAACTTTCTGGTAGGGTAAGGAGGGTCCCCTATCCCAGCCCCTGTATATCTTAATTCCTAGTTGCAAGTATTGCAGAACTTTAAATTCTAGATGCTTTCTGTTCCTCTCTTGTCATCCACCCCCACTGGAAGGACAATCAATTCAGTACAGGCTGTGGATGTGTGATTATACAGGACATCTTCATAGTGGACATATTGTGACAGTGATCATCTGTCTCTCCTTCCTATCCCCATTTTGTCTCTCCCTGTCTCCTCTCGTTCTAGTCCTCTCCCACCTCAGAATTTCGCCTTATCATCCCTTCGTATTCAATTCATCCTATACCCTCTATATACACATATACACACATGTTTAGATATGTA
>CM053594.1:22123997-22144449 GCA_028646575.1 Pseudocheirus occidentalis
CAATGGAATGAACCATGAGAAAGAAGAAACAAAACAAAAGAGAGAGAACAAATAGTTTGCTTCCATCTGCATTCAGACTCCGTAATTCTTTCTCTAGATGTGAATAGCCTTTTCCATCATGAGTCTTTTGGAGTTGTCTTGTATTGTTACATTGCTGAGATGAGCCCAGTCTGTCAAAGTCAGTCATCACAGATACATTGTATCTGTAATTGTGTACAATGTTCTCCTGGTTCTGCTCCCCTCATTCAGCATCAGTTTACATAGGTCTCTCCAGGTTGTGATGAAGTCCGTCTGTCCCTTAGAATACAATAGTATTCCATTACATTTATATACCACAAATTATTTAGTCATTCCCCAATTGATGGACATCTCTTTGATTTCCAATTCTTTGCCACCACAAAGAGCTGCTATAAATATTTTTATGCATACGGGTCCTTTTCCCACTTCTATGATCTCTTTGAGATACTGACCTAGAAGTGGCATTGCTAAGCATGCACATTTATGTTTACCTTTGATTTCTGACAAAAATTTAAAGTATATTATTACAAGGATGACTAAAGCACCTTAAGAAATGGAAGACGTGATTAATTACAAAGAGCCAGCATAGTTTCATCAGTAACAGGACAAACCACAATTAGCTCATTTCTACTTTGTGACAAGTTTACCAGGTTGGAAGATCTGCTAAAAACTCTATCTACCTTTAGGCAAGCATTTGACAAAGTATTTCATACTATACTACTGAACAAGATAGAGGGGTATAAGGTAGGCTAGTTAGGAAAATTATGCAGATGTAGCACTAGCTAAATGGCTGGAATCAAAAAGCAAGTGATTCATGGTTTGAGGTCAACTTGAAATAAAGTTTTCAATGGTATGCCCTACATGGCCCTGGCTGTTTACCAGCTTTATCAATGACTTGCCATTCTTATCAGACTTGTAGGTAATACAAAGTTGGGAGTAATGGCTAACATCTGGTGACAGAATCAGGATGCAAAATGATCATGAAAGTCCAAGATATTGGGCCAGATCAAAAAAATTACATTTTATAGGCAAAGGAGTAAAGTCTTACATTTGAATCCAAAGAATCCATTTCCAAAGTATAAGCAATGGGAGAAGGGTAGCTAGAGAACAATTGTGTGTGAAAAAATATCTAGAATTTCACTGAGGGATTTGCATAATACAGCAGTCAGGAAATCTGACGAAATCTTTGTTTCACTAAGAAAGGCATACTATACTATCCAAGATCAGGTGATAAATACTGCTACACTTGATGCTTTGATAAGGCCAGATTTGGAGATATAGATTCAGTTTGTGGTATCACATTTCAGTAGGGACATTGAAAAGATGTAAAATGTCCAGAGGAAGGGTAGTTAAGGGGTTCAATGTGATGTCATAAGAGGTTAGGCTCAAGAATGTGGGAAGGACAGAGAAGAGATAGCTGTCTCCAAATGTTTATTTCAAAGGCAATCAGGCAGAATGGGGTCTGGATTTGTACTACAGACCTTACAGGGCTTAACAGGACCAACGGATGCAAAGGCATATTTAAGCATGATATAAACAAAAACTTTCACAGCTAGAGCTAACAAGAAGCAGAATGGGTCACTTCAGCAACAGAAGGCTTCACTTGAGCTTACCAAACAAGCTGAATGACCACTTGTCAAGTGCACTGAATGGGATACTTCCTAACTTGAAAACTCCTTACCCTGTCCTATTATTAAAGTCAGAAGGTTTCCATTTGCAAATGGAGACCAGAATGAAATCACATGAAGCCCTTTAGGCTGATATTCATTCCCCTGTTTTACTGCCAATAAGGATCTTTTAAAAGATCCTTAGTGTCCTGTAATCTGTTGTGAGAAGTGCCCCAGACCTGGAGTTGTAGGATCAGAATTCCCGCCTCTGGGTAACTCAAGGAGAGCCACTGAACATCTCTGAGCCTCCAAATGTGGCAGCAAGCCAAGCCTGCTGAAGTTCCTTTCACCTTTAAACCTAGGACTCTATAATAAATTCACTGAACACAGTGTCCGAGGCAACACAAAATTCCAAAGAAGCAAAAAGCATCTCTTCTTCCTGCTCCTGGCCAGCTCACTCACCTTTACTCAAAAGATATATTAGTGTTTAGAACAGTGCCTGGATCTGAGAAGATGCTCAATGTGATGTTCCCTTCTCCCTTCTTGTTCACATTGCTTCTTTCCTGCCCCTGTGTGAAATGCCCTTCTACATACATACTTTCAGTCTATTCAAATACATCCATTTCTTCATTAGTCCATTTTAAGCTAAAATTTTATATTAATATTTTCCTGATCTCTACAAATCAGTACCTTACACTCAAAGCAATTGTCTGTACTGTGCATTTTGGCTTGTTTGAGAAGTTTATTAAAAGCTGTATTAATATTGTTGACTAATTATATCACAAATATAAATATTATATAAGACTGGAAGACCTATTATGGCAAAGATTCATTAACAGTGACCAATAAATATTTTAACTAAATCTATACAGCTATTTTATTTCAGATTAAGAAAAAAAAGACTTCAGAAAGATGTTACTGAAAACATATAAAACCTGTCTTTTATGAGGAAGGTGTCATATAACAATATATTTTAAGAAAAAATTTCTCTACGCAGTTAATTCTCATGAATTGGTTATATCTTCCTACTTCAAAAATAGTCTCTTCTAAGAAACCCATAAATTAAAAGGTTGATAAAACGTAAATCCTTATGGTAATTCAGTTATTTTTTAAAAATGTGTTATCAACACTGCTTTCACATCTGAACCAAACTGACTAAGGTATAACAACTGTTCCTTCAGAAAATATCCACCAAGATATTTCTTTTAGTAGGCTAGAACAGGGGTGGGGAACCTGTGCCCTTGAGGTCACAGGTGGCAATCTAGGTCTTTGGGTACAGCCTTTTGACTGAGTCCAAGTTTTACAGAACAAATCCTTTTATTAAACGGATGTGTTCTGTCAAGTTTGGATTCAGTCAAAGGGCCTCCCCTGAGGACCTTGAGGGTCACATTGTGGCCTTGAGGCCACAGGTTCCCCACCCCTGACCTAGAACACCACCAGAAAGAAATGCCTCCTATAATTCTCCTCAATATTGTATTTACTTCTCTGCTCTGCTCCATACAAAGAGAAGTTACCCAGATCTTCTGAGTATTTTAAATAATTCAATACATTTACCATTAATGTATTAATTCCACAAATGTAATCATTTATTCTTTCCATCAAATGTACGTAGGTGAATTAAGATAACTCAGCACTGACTTACAAAAACTAATCCCATAAAATAGTAACTTCTGCTGTTCAATTCAGTTCAATAACTGAAAATATCTAATCAGATAAATACAAGTAACTTATCTAGTATGTCTCATTTGCGTTTGAATACAGGTCTATCATGAAGGTACCATTATGTTCTCACCAGAAAAAAGGAGATCATCAAAGAAATGTATGATTAAAAAAAAAGAAGATGGTCAGAGCATGTAGAGGACAACCCATGCACTCCATGTAGCTCCTTTCTCACGTCAGGAGAAAATGAGAAGGGTCCAATGACATGGAGAACTTGGAGGAAGACATGGACAAGTGTATCAAGTCAAATCAACAAGCATCTACCCCATAAAACAACAGACCTAAAATACCAGTACAACTCACAGAGATGCCTAAAAAAAATCTGCAATCCTTTTGAATGACAAACATCTCATAAAAGAAGAAAGACAACATATTATCACTCTCCTTCTAAAGCCAAACTCCTAGAAATGCACTGAAATGTGAGACTGGTGCTCCATGGTAATTCCATGATGAGCCATCATTAGAACAAGTAAATGTCTTCTGAGATGTTTCTATGGCAATCAAAGGTGGCTTCACTAAAGTGTAAAAAGCAACCAAAATGCTCATTACATGCTCAATACCAGCATGTAATGTCTTGTTAGAAGAAGAGTCATTTAGAAATTATGGGGAAAACATGCCATTCCCAGAATTTGCATGGACCAATGAACTTCTGCAATTTAGACATTGGTTTCCCCACCCCTTCAACAACAAAGACAATAAAAATACACTTGCCTTCCCAATCATAACACCCACCTCCTACTCCCACTCTCCCCACCCCCAGCAAAAAAAAAAACAAAACCCAGCTGTACAGACAGAAAGCAGATACCTTTCCTTTAGTTTGCAAATCAGAGTCTATTTGGATTTGTCATTTATGTCAGAACTGTTAGCACACATTCAAGTACCCTACTAAGCAAAGTATCCAAAGCAGCACCAAGTATTAGTCTTTCCAAAAAGAAAAACATTAACATTATTTTGCCTGTTTCTCTTTTGGAATGAAAAAAATTCACTCTGACATTTTGTATTTAATCCTTCCACATTTTTGATCAATCTAATGCTTTTGGCTTAATTACACAGTATCATAAGTATTCAACCCAGTAGCCTTTCCTTTGCAGGGGTTATCTTTTTGGCAAAGATCTACTCATTTTAGAATTACAAAAGGTCAGAAATGATTTGGGAACTTTTATTTATGAGCACAGCATTTAAAGTTCATTATGCAAACCATTTTTCTTCAAAATATGACAGTCAAATGCTCTTTCAGATGCTGGTTTTGTTATAAGCAGACAGTGGATGTCAGTGTCAGGAAAAGACCTTGAAAAAAATTCAACTGGCTAAAAACTACAGAGTTTAATTTACACAGTCAAATAACTGCAGACTTCCTTACTGGTGTAAGTAATACTACTAATGGGTAAAAAGTTCTCAAACTTTTTAAAATCAATATGTCTGTTTACATAATAACTACCAAATAGGATATACTGTTGTTAATGTGTTGTTACCATGGTGAAAACCAAAAACTAAACTCTTGGATCCTCTGACTCATACAATTATGCAACAGCTCTGTTCTTACAGGCAAGAGCCATTTAAAAATCAGTAAAATTACTTGTAAAAAAATGTACCTACTTTAGACTTCCTAAAGTGAAGGGCCAAGCTGGGTAAGAGATCTCAATCTACAGTATTTCAGCATACACAGGAAAAACAAAAACCCATACTCCCCAAACCATCCTGCCCCAGATCAATCCACTGAAATCCACCTCAAGGATGCTATCCCCAGCAGTAACTCCAGTCTCTTTCGGCCATCTCCCTCCATTTTTAACCTTCCGTAGATGATGGCTAAGAATAAGGAAAACAAATTTCACCTCCAACAAATCATCCGAAGCCTCCATTCCGCTGAAGATTGCAAAGCGTTCTGCCAAAACTCTACCCAAAACTATCATATGAAGATTTCATTTTAAAAATATTGAGAGGAATGTGTTTATATATTTTAACACTTAGATACAAAAAGTATCTGAAAGAGGGCAAGACAACAAAGGTGTGGAAAATTCTCTGACCTTACTTATATCAAAAAAGAGGGGGAAATGGCTGAAAGAACACCACTAGCTAACTTCTGTCCCTATGCTTATTCTCATCTCTCAAAAATCTGTAAAAGACTTACACCTATGCACAAATGGATCACAGAGAAAAATAGGGGGCGGCTAGGTGGCGGGGGCGACTAGGTGGCGGGGGCGACTAGGTGGTCGGGGCGGCTGGGTGGTCGGGGCGGCTAGGTGGCGCAGTAAATAGAGCACCGGCCCTGGAGTCAGGAGTACCTGAGTTCAAATCCAGCCTCAAACACTTAACACACACACACACACACACACACACACACAAAAGTAGCTGTGTGACCTTGGGCAAGTCACTTAACCCCAACTGCCCTCCAAAAGGAAAAAAAGAGAGAGAGAAAAAAGTAGACCTTCACAAGCAATATTTAAAAATGCATCACATCTTCACCAACTCACAATTAAACAAAAGACATGGAGAATATACAATCCTACTGTGTTTATTATTTGTTCGTTTTGAAAAAGCATTCAATTCAGGAGAATAAAACACCAAACTACAGGCTCTTTTACAGCAAGGTGTCTCCCATAAATACATCAAGACCTCTCAGGATCCCTTGGAAGCAGTGACCCAAATAATCCTGTTCAATAAAAGTCTGAGAAAAACCACGAAGTGAGTGAGGCATTAAACAGGGAGATGCCAGCTCAGAAATGATGCAGGAGAGTCAGTGCAGAGTCCAGGTGAAGGAGAGATTCCCCATGGGCGGTGAGGGCCTCCAGATGCTCCTGTTTGCAAACGGCATTGTGCTGCTTGCAGCAAGTCCAAAAAAAAAGTCCAAAAATATCATAGAATCTCCCAGAAGAAATCTGTAATTATTCAAAGAAGTTTTGACCTAATGACACACCCAATAAAGATGAACAGGGTGAAAAAATGTCTACTGTTAGTGTGTGTGTGTGTAAGCTCACGCACAGACAACTGGAAGAGACAACAGCTAGACAATACACAACATCCAAGACTAAAAAAAAAAAGTGAGCTGCATTACTTCCAGGAAAGCACAAAGCTCTTTTACTGACCCCCAAGCTTTACATTAAAGTAAGGTTCATCTTCTCAGTATTACTATTTCACTCATGTTGCTACAGGCCAGAGGGAACGAAACACCATTGTCTCTGAAGGCCTATAGATGAGCATCCTACGAAGATCGTGGAGAGGTGGATGACAGCAAGTGGTAACAGGTGAACAGCCAGAGACCCTCCACCTGAATCCTTGTGATCTGGAAAGAAAGTGAAGAAAGGCAAACTTTGGGGAGAAAACTGAGAGGACACACAAGATGGCCAGGCATGGATGTGCTCAATCTGCCTCACCGGAAGGAATTCCTAAATCAATGAGATCCCAGATCCACTTCAATATTTTGACAGAGGAATGTAATGTTAACAAAATTACTGTTTTCATCAAATGGTCATAAGTTCAGTATCTGAGGATGGTCTCTTATAGAAGCTCTAATTCTATTGGAGCTGTTTGGAGGGTTGTTTTTAAACAAAAACTATGTCTACACAAAAATTATACTTTGGTTACTATATATATGTATATAGAGAGAAATTAAATTAATAACAAGCAAGTTCCTTTTAAATGTTAGCTATAGATTCTGAAAAGAAATTTAAACAAAGAAAAACTGTGATCATTTGTGAATAGTAAATGGAACTGAATTGAATCAAATCAAGTCCTAAAATATTATATAATCACAACAATGAAATCTGTAGTGTTGTGAAGGAAAAAGTCATGATACAATAATTTCCTTAATGTACAGCCCCATTGAAGTGAGGCCTCCAAGCTTTCATTTTTCAAAACCCTTCTAGCATCAAGGGTTAGCCACCTATGAGATCAGTGCTAGAGGTTTCATCCCCAAGGATTATTAGTGGGGGTAGTGAAGGGAGGCAAGAAGATGTACAAGCTTGCTATGTTTTTTTTCTCTTCCTGAATATGTTACTACCATCACTGGCCCTGTGGACTGCTGAAAACAAGGCTATGATGGAGGCATTCTCTTAAGACGCCTTTTGAGAGTAGTACCCAACATGAATGTGCAAGAGCCCACCTTTTTCCCTGGGAACACAGCCACCAGCAGCAGCACACCTCACCCTTCTGACATTCAGTTCTGTATGCCAGACCATGCTTCTAACACGATACTAGACTATGAAGCTATCCATGAAGATATCAAAAATCGGCCATTATCTTGATGTAAAATTCATCCCTCACACGCTGCCATTTACCTGAATCTTATTCAAGTCATTCTTTTCTTCATCTCCAGCATATGTTGACTAAAAAATGAGGCAGCTAAGTAGCACAGTAGCCACAGCACAAGAGCTGGAGTCAGGAGATCTGATCTGAAATCCAGCCTCAGAGTCTTGCTAATTCTGTGACTCTGGGCTTTGAACTTGCCTCAGTTTCCTCACCTGTGAAATAAGGAATAATAACAGCATATATCTCCCAAGATTGTTGTGAGGATAAAATGAGGTAATACATGTAAAGAGCTTTGCAAACCTTAAAGTACCATAGAAATACTAGCTGTGGTTATTAAAAATGGCCTTGCTGTCCCAACTGGTGAATACCTTATGGGACACAGTTGGTCAGGCCAGATTTGACCAGCTCCAGCCATGCTTCATTTGACTCTCTTGCCAACTCTATATCAGCTGCCTTCCCTTGTACATATACTCTATGCTCAGTTTCCTCATTTGTAAAATGAAGCTACTTAATTAGACTACATCTAAGGGAAAGGGAGGAACTTTCCAGTTCTAAATCCATGATCCTAGGAGGTCTATTGCTAGGCCTGGGCGGACAGAGGAGACTCCACAACCACTGAGGGACCAGCCTAGTTCCTATGTTCCAACAACCAGCTTGGTCAGCTACACTTAGGGTTAGACGTACAAGGTAAGCGGATTATCAGTCTAACAAGCTTCATCTAATGCAGGTATGTAAGGTTAGCAAATTATTCATCAGTGCCTTTGTGGTTAATCGGGGTGATCGCAGATTAGACCATGTACCACTGACTGTTCCTAAGATCTGCATTCCATTCATTTCTTCTGGATCTGCTCAGCAGCAACAATTGGATGTAGGGGTAGCAA
Organism: Pseudocheirus occidentalis; assembly: GCA_028646575.1. Taxonomy (NCBI): domain Eukaryota; kingdom Metazoa; phylum Chordata; class Mammalia; order Diprotodontia; family Pseudocheiridae; genus Pseudocheirus; species Pseudocheirus occidentalis. Next base: position 22,132,468 of record CM053594.1, read on the forward strand.
TCCAGGGTATCCGGGCTTCAGGGATCCAGAGTAAGCTGTATGCCAGTCAGAAACACTGGTCAGATCCATGGCCTCTATGCTAAAAGGCTAAGCAGCCACAGTTTCTTTCACACCTGATTCACGGCCCTTGGAATGCTTACGTTCTTAAGGACTTTCTAAAGTACCAGGATCCCCTCAGAGACTCTAGAACTAAGAATTTCCGGTGAACCTGGTCTACTGGGTCGTCCCATGCCTTATATCAATACACACAGGATTTACTGAACATGATCAGAAGTCTGGGAGAAATCGGTCAAAGCTCTTAATCAAAAACAAAGGTTGAGGGGGTGGCTAGGTGGCGCAGTGAATAGAGCACCGGCCCTGGAGTCAGGAGGACCTGAGTTCAAATCCGGCCTCAGACACTTAACACAAAAATCTAGCCGTGTGACCTTGGGCAAGTCACTTAACCCCAACTGCCCTCCCAAAAAAAAAAAAAAAACAAAGGCTGAAGAACAAGTTCACATCAACAAAATAATATCAAGTTGAAATTCATAATAAATTACAGAGGACAACATTATCACCAGGGCATATATATGAGGATTAAAATATGGTTCTAAGGAAACAGTAAAAGGTTAATGAGGATGAATGTAAGTATTTATCTTAAGTATATTTCTTTAAAAGCACTTCTTTTCTAAAGGGATATGATTGGATACTCTGTTTCCTTGAATTTAGCTAATTTAGCCAAAGACATACACATTGATTTGTATCACATCACATTTAAATCATATCCTCTTCTAGTCAGCTGACTTCCCACTACTGGGGACGCTGCCCTATAGGTTTTAATCCTTTAATTTTTTTTAAAGTCTTTTATCTTTGGAACTTCCTTCATTTGGAACCATGAATCTACCCACCCACTATTTCAGGTGAGCTCCAACTATAATTTACTTGGCTCCTATATCAACTAGTCCTGGCTCATCCTGCTCTGGTATGAGAACTGAGACACATTCAACAACAAACAAAAAGCTGACTCAGTCATAGCATAGAGAGGACATTCGACAAGGACAGACCCACAGCTCAAGCAGGCGACCCCTCCCTCCCTATCTCCCAGCACAAAGGGGTCCTGTCTTGGGACATCAGCCACAGCTAACAGGCCCTAACTCTAACCAGGCTGGCTTCTTTGCACCCTTAAGTGATGCCTGATGCCAACCTGAAAGCAGGGACAAGCGCTAGATTGTTTAAACCTTAGTAGCGTGGGTCAATCAAATATCGAGGACAGCTTCTTGGATTTCAGAAAAAGAACTAACAACCCATATGTGGAAGGGAGAGGGTAAGAAAGAGGAGGTGGCCTGGGGCTAACACAACTCATCAGCTCCCAGCTAGCTTCTAAAAGAAACTTGGACCACCCCCATCACCCCAAGTCTCCAGTTCTGTAACCATAATTAAAGTACTCTGCCACTGATCCTGAGATAGTTCCATCTCCCCCAACATTAGGGAAACATTAAACAAAATACCCAAATAGAATTCCAAATATTTAGAATTCTATTGAAGGACTTTTCTTAACTAACCTAAATCAGTTATCTTACCTCACAGATTTGGCAGATTTTAGTAATATTTGCTTTGGATATTACTGTCTCCAAAACACAGTAGGTGCTTAATAAATGCTTGCTGACTGATTTGGATAGAAGCTTGAGCGATATTGCGAGGCTTTTCTGATTAAACACTTGGCAGGCCATTGTAGCTTCTAATTTAGTATAATTTCCTTTTTTATGAGCGCAGAGATGTGCACTGAATGCATCTAATTCTAAAATACTGTGTAAACGCACACAAACACACAGACAAAATATGAAACAAAAGATAATCTGAGAGCTGGGATTGATTTATTTTCTAATTTCTCTTAAAATTATTCAACTCTTTCAACTTATCTCAATAAAGTGAAATAGGCACTTTATGCTCAAGATTTAACACTGACAACTTTTCTCCATCTCAAGCCAGGTGTTTTTGGTGCAAAGCAAGAGAAACAGAAGGAGTTTTCCCTGAAATGCCATCAACTACTTGCCCTGTCTGATGTTTACAACAAAACATGCTTTTTATACCCAGCTTCACTTTATGTTGACCCAGCGATATTTACAGTTCAGCACACTAGGTACTTTCTGGTATTTTCTAGAAATTCAGCCCTCAGCAAATAGCTTCCTATTTATTACATCAGCATTTCTTTCATGACATAAGTACTAGACTTTTCAGAACAGGATATTGAAAAGTTGTTTAAAAAAAAAAACTCTCTAACCTTACATTTCTCTTCCAAATGAATCCATGACAGAAAAACTGTTTAATATACAGCATTGCCCAGATTATATCCAGCTCTGATGTGAACTTTAAAATCACATTCCCAGAATTTCTCACTTTTTCCCCCTAGAGATTTCAAAAAGATATTCAGATAAAAAAAATTAGAGTAAGCACATTTAGGGCATGAGAGACAGATTAGGCAAATGAAACAGGAAATGAGGATCCAGTTGGGCAAGACTGAAAAGTGTGTAAAGCAGAATTATGCAAAATGGGGGAGGGGGGTTCCCCCCCTCCCCCCGGCGGGAAGGCAGCTTACAACAGAGACTATGGAGGGCCTTAAAACTATAACAAGGAATTTGTACTTTATTCTACAAGCAAGGCGTGGCCATGGAAGCCTATTCATCCAGGGAGGGACATGGCCTGAACCAGTCCATTACTAGAAATTATTTGACAGCTATGGAAAAGACAGACTGGAAAGGGATGAGAGTGAAGGCAGGGAGACAAAGTAGGAGGTAATTAAAAGTCTTAAGTGATGAGAACTTGACCTAAGGCAGCAACCTAGGATGGTTGGTCAGTAGAACAGTCAGAATACACACAGCATTTGTCAATTAAGTTCACTGCCTTATATGGGTGTGGTTCCTGATGCCTTATACAAATACAATAGTAATATCAAAGATCACTGATCACAGATCACAGAACAGAGATAATCATGAAAAAGCTTGAAATCTTGCAAGAATTATCAAAATGTGACACAGAGACATAACGTGAATACATGCCATTGGACCAACAGACTTGCTCAACACAGAGTTGCCACAAACCTTCAATTTGAAACAAAACAACCTGCAATATCTGTGAGGCAGAATAAAGTAAAGCGTGATGAAGTGGGGTACGCCTGAACATGAAAACCAAATGAAGGGGGAAAGGCTCTAATAGCAATGGAAACTGAAAAGTAGTCATGAAAAAAAAAAGCGGGGGACTGGGTGGGGGGGGGAGAAAATCTGGATTACAGAAATCCAAGGAGAGAAGATCTGATGGAAGGAGGTATTCCTGTCAAAAGCTGCAGAGAGGTTGAAGAGGATGAGGACTAAGAAAACACCACTGAGTTACAACTGGTCCTATTCTCACAACATCTAGTTCACTCTCAGAACAAATGTATGCAAGAAAAAGGAAATGAAGAAGAAACTGCTTTCTGTCATTAATTCAAAACTGTAGAACATCAAATTCAAGTATTATTGTACTTCATTAAAACAATTTGATTGGCAAACTGCTAGATTCAATTGGTAGATGCCTTAACCTGTTCATTGGTTTTCAGTAAATACACAAGTCACATTTTTATGTATTTTAACACAAATATTATGATAACTGAATAGTAAGATAGTGAATTTAAAAATTAAATTAAGTTAACCAAAATTTTCTTACTTAATCATATTCCAAGATATACCTGATATCTAAGCCAAAAGAAAAGAAGGCAATTTCATCTTATTTTCTGACTTCTATCAATATGAGTTGATGACTGTGTGTGATATGTTCTTTTCCTTTGCATAACTAACTTCATGAATGTTTCACTTACAACTCACATTTTATGGGATTTTATTTTTTTAATGTATTGATAAATTTCCTTTATATTTTCCACCAGTAATCTCCTGATATGCCCCACATTGGAGCCTGTTTCATAGAAAAGAAAAAGTTAAACAAAACCAACCAACCTCTCACTTCTGTGTCTGATAGCATAGGCAATCATTCTCCTTTCTCTCTCTCTCTCTCTTTCTCTCTCTCTCTCTCTCCCTCCCTCCCTCTCTCTCTCTCTCTCTCTCTCTCTCTCTCACACACACACACACACACACACACACACACACACACCTCTGATTAGAAGAGGTAAAAACTTCATCAATTATTCTCCAAAGACTGGGCATGACCATTTCATCTCAGGGAAGAGAATATTTAATTTAAGCATTATTCAAACAAAATATCTGACATGTTTCTGTTTCAAACAATACAGAACTTTCTAATCTTAGAAATTTATAAAAGGCTGTAAATTCTTACCAGATGAATTACAACTGCTAAACTGCCTTTCAAGTGGAACAATGGCTTCACTGTAGATCATAGGCTACCATGGCCTATTACAGTAAGGTAGAGGGGAGGGTCAGTCTATATATAGCTGTTAACGATGACCATATAAACAAACCAATACACTCCAAGAACATAAGGAGAAAAATGTCAAGACAAACCTTACATGCTGCACACAATACTTATAAGGAAGACGCAAGAAAACCTAGGTTCAAATTCTGCCCATGATCCCATATATACCGAGGACTATGCAATACTCAGCCCTCACAGAAGCTCTTAGTGTCCCAGGCAAATTTCTAAGACTGGAATACAAAACAGGTGGGGCTCTGCCCTGGTAGAGGGGATTCCTCATGGTAACTTCCCTTCCTAGATAATGTTCCTTCACAGCCACCTAAACTCCTTTCCTCCACTTGTATTCCCAAGGGAAATAACAAAGCCAGCACGGTTTAGCATTACATCAGCATAGAATCCCAAGAGTTCATTATTTACACAGCCAGCTCCCAGACTGCCGCTCCTCTCAGCGGGCCAGCTATATATGCACCCTGAGCTTAGAGAAGCTGCACTGCATTCAAAGCATTTTTACCCCCAGAATAGCAGAGGTTAGACTTTAAGGATTTGCAAAATTCAGTATGCATTTACCAAATGAGTTACTTGGGAGAAGAGAGCATGATAATTATTTAATCTTGTGAAAACAAAGGACAGAAAACTGTGTTGCTCAGCTATTTAAATGAGAGATGCTCAATTACTGTGATATTAAACCATGCAAACTTGATCAGTCTGCCTATTTAAGTCCCTCTAGTGTTCAATGAGCTAAATCAACAAAGGCTATAAGCTACCTGTTAAATACAGAATAGTTAACAAACTATCTCAGTTCCAAACACTTAATCATAATGAATTTACTAAACAGGAAGGTTTACACACATACACACACACACACACACACACACACATACACACACACACACACAGCTTGATATCCCTCAGTAAATCATTTGTCACATAAAATAAATCCAAAATAAAGATAACTTAAGAATTGTTCCTCATTTTTAGACAATTATTTTAACTCAATTCAAAAAAACTTAGATTAAGTGCATATTATGAGCAAAGCAAAAATTAAACAGAACACATTCAATACACACAGCTTAATTCAATTTCCAGAGAAACATGAAATACACACTTCCACCTAAAACTACTCATTTTTAACAGTATTATTTCTCTAAAAATATTACATCTCCACTTGTAGTCTTTGCTACGTTCCCAAATGTCTTCTGCATCCATCTCCTTTTCTCCATCCCCACTGTCATTATCCTAGGCCAGAACCTCATGAACTCTCATCTGGATCCTTGTCACAGTCTCTGAATTGGCTTTCTTACCTACAGATGCCTTTTCCAATTTAGCCTTCAACCTGTTTCCAAAACAAGTCAACCCAAAAGGCTTCATCCTGATCACAGCATCAAAAATTCTCTTTGGCTCTCCAATATCTACTGAATAATCTCCAAATACCTTCCTTGGGAAAGTCCATATCTTCCCAACTGACTCCTTCCACTCATTTCCCATGATCTTCCTTCATACTCCAACCTGCTCTACAGGTCAAAGGGATTTCTAAGTGTTCCCCGAGTAGTCCCCACTTTCCTATCTCTAACACTTCATCTAGAATGTTCTTCTCTAGCAACTACACTTGAGCTGGGCCTTTAAGGATGGACAAACGGAATCTTCTCCATGAAGCCTTCACTGATCCTCTCAGCCAACCTGAAGTAGTTTTTCTGAAAATGATACTATAAACCATTCTCTCTGTCCTTTTAGATGACAGATAGGACTTTTAGATGAGGACTTGGATTACAGTTATTTATTTTGCTTATTTCAATTTCCCTTACTAGATAGAAACTTCAGTGAGGACAGGGATTACTACACTTTTTTGTTGTGATTACAAATATTTAGTGGATAGTGCTGACTGTGTGACCCTGAGCAAGTCACTTAACCCTGCTTGCCTCAGTTCCTCATCTGTAAAATAGCAAACCATTCCAATATCTCTGCCAAGAGAACCCCAAATGAGGTCACAAAGAGTCAGACCTAACTAAGAGGATCTGTGGGAATACAAGCACATTAATGCACTGTTGGTGGAACTGTGGAGAATTCTTTGCAATGATTAAACTGTGCCTACTCTTTGACTGAAGGGGGTAGGGTTGGGGGTTGAATTGTGAGTATCAAGGTAACAAATAAATGCACAGAAGAGAAAGTATGGAAGGGGACCAAAAAAAAGCAGATCAGTATTAGTATTATCATCTTAAATTTAATATATACTTTTTTTTAAAAAGCTACTTAAAACAAAGACTGACAGTTTAATAAAAAACTGATGAATAAATAAAATTTTAAGGATTGTAGTAACAAAATATTCTTTCTCTGCAACGTTCTATATGTGCATTACTGCTTACTGTCCTCAGAAGAGGATTTTTTTCAAAAGGTTGTCACATTCACATGCAAATTATATATCAGTATCTCAACATTATCTCCAACCATGGTTTAACACAAATGTTTCTTCAATTTTTATTACAGTTGTACAGGTCATCTTGAACATGTCACTTAATTTTTTCTACAGCATATCATTTTAATTAGGTATTTGGTCTAAAATGTTGAATTTATTTCTAACCTTGTTTTAAAAAACTGTTAAGGTCCTAGAGTCGAAGTCATTTATGGGTAATTTTTCTGCCATGAAAGAAAGTTTTGTACTTAAGATCAAAAGAGTGGCAGTTGTAGCACTACCTGGTGGTCTGACCATGAGTAACTTACTTAACCTCCCCTCCATTTTGGATGGTAGAAAGAAGAAACGATGCACCTTACCAATTACTATACTACAACTGAACTCCAATCACAAGAAGGAAAAGAAGATGACAGCTCCTTCTGGGTCAGGAAGGTCTGATTCACAAATAGTAGGAGGGCAGGATTCTTCTATTACTCTCTAGAAGGACTGGTTGAATTACAAGTTTTGGGAAATGTGAGTTTAAATATCTAGAAAATCTCGGACAACTGTTGGGGGAAGGGAAGAAATGGCAGAGAAAATGAACTCTGCATAGTGTCTAAAAATCTCAACGACTTATAAGTTAACCACTGGATTTGTGAAAAGTCACAAATGAATGTTCAAAAAGATTAATTATCACTGTTTTAAATATTTTCGAGTTACCAAAACCCACCAAAAGGCAACTTTCTTATAGTTTTCCTATTTTTCATAACAATAAAGGGGGGGAGGGGGAGATGTCACTGAAAGCATTTATCCAAATTACATATTCTCTCATCCCATTGTGTAGTCTGTAAGCAAGCTATTGAGAAGAGCAAGTGATTCATTCAGAACTCCAGGGTAAAAGACTCAAAACCCAATGGAACCTGTCTGTCTACCCATCTGACTTTGAGAACACACCATACATGGCTCTCTCAGAGTAAGCTAATCATTTCTACATAGCAATATAAACAGGGGAGCAGGAATGGCAATTCCTAACATATGTAGGGCAGTCAAGGTCATTTGACTCATAATGTATTTACAAGTTCATAGGGCCTTTGCTGCATAAATAATGTCAAATGTTATTTGACATTAAATGACAGAGGCTGGTCACTGGGTTGCCATCCAATTTAAAAATTCTGGGATTACTGCAATAATAAATATATATCTATAGAATTTCCCATTCATAGTCATCTGATATATAACTAAAATTTAATAACATGCAAACTTTATCCAACTATACAAGTCCATTAAATGTGCAAATTCAACAAGCATTTATTAAGTGGCTATTACATGCAAGACACTGTGCTGCTCAACATTTGGCACATGCCCGGCACATAGCAGGGGCTTAATAAATGCTGATTTTTAATCACAGGAGAAACAAAGATGAATGAAGACACACAAATACCTATATCACTACCACAAAAATAATATAACTATTTGATTCCTATTATATTAATTTTCTTGAAGAAAAAAAAGAAATGTCTCCAAAGTAAAAAATAAAATGGCTCTAAAGTCTAGAATAAAATTATCCAGCAGACTCTAAGAAGTTATAATTACTGAAACAGAATAGTGTGATATCACTGAACATTAAACAGTTTTTAAAAACACAATTAACCAGATGTCAGTGGGCCTCTGATCTCAGTGCTATGAGTACTCCATCCATGAGTGAGCACAAGCAGTCACATCTTGTCCTCTTGTGACTCCTAAAAATTCTCCCAAAGTGGTCCAGCCAGAGTGCTCAGTCTCCTCACATAATGTGGACACCCAAACAATAGCTGGGCTATGCTGAAGACAATCCTTCACTCTCGGTGTGTGACCATCTCAGCTCTCTCACTGGTCACACGATTTTGGAATGATGATTTTTATATCATATCTTGCATCTAGGTCCTGATGGGTTCCAAGTTATAGCCTATTTCTCCATTCCCTCACATATTTCTCCACTGCCCTTTAGAAAACCTAGTATTTTGATTTCTCAAAGACTCCTGTACTCCACTATCAAAGTCACACAACATTACATTTTTCCCCAGACCATCAAACATTCTCAGTAAATGACAAATGTCAAACTTTTTGGTACACAAAAGAACATGCTTAACTTTAAGAATTCCATTCAAATTACAATGAATGAATCACAAAAGAAATTTATAAGTCAGGCCTATATTTTTCTGAACTTAGGTGAAAGGCTTACCTGATGTAGCTCAAACATTACTTCTAAAAACACAACAAGGGGGGAACTAAAACTCCCTTCCCTTTTAACTCCTGTTACAGATAATATATCATGTAACACTACAGATACTCCCTGTTTAAAAGTAAGAGCTAGGAAAAGGTCAATAAAGAAGACAGAAACAATGCAGTTATCCTGTGGAAGATGTTCATGCTGACTTCTCACCCAAGAGATCATGGCTGCACAGTCTGCTTAGCCAAACTGGCTCATCAGCTAGAATAGGAGGGAAATCATGAACTATTGTGCACATGATAGGTAACAAGACAACTTCACCAAGAGGTGCCTCATGATCAATGGAGATTTGAAATACTACTCACCTTCACTTTACTATTTAACATACACAATTTTAAAATGTGTTTATTAGAAACACATTTATTCTCCAATTTTAAATAATTACTTTTGAATACAGCAAGCCAATTCTGTTATATGATTACTAGGAATAGAATATTTTCCCCACAATGCACTAGCAATAGTCTCATATTAATGTTATGTTGTCATATCACACAAAAACTATGAACTAATTGAATGTTTATTGGGGTATTGTGGAAATCCTTTAGTAGTTCAACCCTAGATGAGGCTCCAGAGGATAAAAGGCTGTATTCTATTGGACTCATTGCCAAATTACAATTAAAGTCATGATCAAGAGAGAGCTGAATTAACATAAGGAGTTCATTTTATAAATATCATGTTTATAAGACACAAGTATGTGTGGGAAAGCATTCAAAAACATTTAAGCATCAAGCACTTTAGACTGATAAAATTTTCCAGCACTTACTTATAGAATGATATTACAATGAATTCTCCAGACAGAAGCTCAGGCACAAAATATTTTAAAGAAACAGAACTGAATTTCATTGTTTTTAGTGGTAAAAATTTTATCCTAATTAAAATCTCATTCCACTCGTTCCTTTGAAACTTCCTATTTCTACTGAGAATCGTAAACTTTCTAGCCAGGAAGGTTCATCATTCTCTCCCTCTCCCTCTCTTTCTATGGATAGGGAGAAAATTTATCTCATCAAATTCATGGTCAAGATTTAAAAATCTCTTCTTAAATCACTTTGCCCACACACTCCAAACTATGCTCAGCTTTACTTCTGAAACAAAAGACAAGGGCCTTATGAATTACATAAATAACAACAGAATACAGTAGATACAACCATTTTAATATTGGCTGAATTGAATGATAGCAAGAAAAAGATTCTAAACTTCTTAACTTGAAAATTACTTCAGAAATACATAGTTTATAGAATTGAATGCTAATTATATTGCTAAAGCCCAAGTACTGAAACATGAAATATCCATGTCAGGTTTTTTATCACAAAATGTCTCTCCCATCTTTATAACACCTTAAGTCACCCTCAGCTCTTGTCCTTTGAACTCTGTATGCTCAGGGAATACAGAATAATTTTATTATGTTAAACTATCTGTGGTCAAAAGTATTCAAAGCAATACATTTCCTAATCAAAAAGTAATGAGTATGTAGTGATTTGGACTATTCACAAATAAAGTGTTTATGTTAAGTAATGTAGGAAGATCTATTAAATTATTAGGCAAATTCAATTAGATTTTTTTTTTGATCCTGGGAGAAAAAAAGATGTTCCCACCAACCTTTCCAGTCTCATTCTCCATTAAGTCACTGAAGCCATTAGCCCAGTACTTAAACATAGCGCCTGGCACAAAGTAAGGTATTTTTAAAAATTCTTTCTTAGAATCTGACTTAGCTTTTTTTCAACATCAACACTGCCTCTCCAGACTTGGAACACAAGCCTCCCAGTGAGCCTTAAAGGGATTCCCTAAACTGTGTCCCTTAGATTCCCTTCTTCCAGGAAGGTGCAGTTCAAGGCCACTGCCTTGCCTGGCTTCCCTCTACTTGTTCCTCAAGTTTCCCTGTAAAATATTTCACTGGGGCATATGATGGCTCTCTAGAAGAATGGAAGCTTTTAAAGGGGAGAGAATTCCCTAATTTTTTCTCTGTATTCTCTCAGCATCTAATAGCACTTTGCTGAAGAAGCTTAAAACAATACTTTGTAGGAGGAGCTTGTGGCCAAATCCTTTACCTCTTTATATTTTATAATTGGGTAGCCATGTAAGACTCCATTTTATAAAGACCATACCATAAATTTTGAAAGGAGATTTTAACATTTTTCAGGTTAACTTTTCAGCTAAAATAGAAACAAAAAATGTCATTAAACAAGTCTAGTCACAGAAGTCATCAGCATATAAACCCTCAGTTTTCTCATCTGCAAAAGGGTTACATAAGATGGTTTTTAAGGCCTGTGTAAACTCAACAGATTTGTCTTAGAGGATTGCTTTAACACTATGTGATTCTGACATATTCTTTTCATTGTTCTTCTAACTGTATTAGGAAAACCACAGTCATCAACGAAGACAAAGGCCATTTAACTTCACTAAGACCATCTTATTTATCCAATTTTGAAACGTTATAGACATGTAGAATCATTTCTCAAGTATATATGTATATATACATATATAAGCTTTAAATATATGCATTTATTCTTAACATTTTAAATTATGTCAAAAGCAACATTTTTAATCCTCTAACAGTTTATTCCAGACATAAGAGAGGTGCTAAATTTCCTACTTTTTCAGTTTAACCATGTCTCAATTAAGAAGGAATTGATATGGAAAACATCCTTCAAGAAATCCTCAAAGAAAATTGCCCTGATGTTTTAGAATCAGAGGGCAAAATAGAACTTGAAAGAATTCACCAATCACCTTTTCAAAAAGATCCCCAAAAGAAAACTCCTAGAAATGTTATTGCCAGGTTCCAGAATACCCAGTTAAAGGAGAAAATATTACAGGCTGCCAAGAGAAAACCATTTGAATACTGCAGAAGCACTATCAGGATAACCCAGGATCTGTCAGCTTCTACACTGAGGGATAGAGGGGCCTGGAATACGATATTTCGAAGATTAAGGGA
>CM053594.1:22144949-22192903 GCA_028646575.1 Pseudocheirus occidentalis
TGTCTTGTGGAGAGTTTTGGAGCTTGAAAATCTGTTTAGCGTCCCATTTTATGAGGTTTTTAGCATGTTTGTGTGGGAGCTGTGGTGCTTTGCTGCTTCTACGCAGCCATCTTGGCTCTGCCCCCCCCCTCCATTTTCTATTAGGTTAGATTCCAGGAATATAATTCCCATACTTATCCCTTTCCAGCTTCCTTTTATGTATTGTCTTCTCCCATTAGATTATAAGCTCCTTGAGGGAAGGGGCTTATTTTTCTTTTTCTCATTTGTATCCGAAGAGTTTTAGCACAATGACTCTTAGTAGGTGCTTAATAAATGTTACTGAATTTGTTGAAAAATATCAAGTGAATTTGCCTTCTAAGGGCTGTCCAAACCATAGTGTGGTTGTGTGTCTCTGGGAAATCTCTCTAGGGCTTCTGGGCAATAAGAGATTTATTTGAGAGGGAGGAGAATAGATTGTTTAGGTGCTACTGTGGGTCATTTATGTTTTTATTTTCTGGGGAGAGGTAAAAGCCATCCTGTACTTAACATACACATTGTTATTTCAAGTACTTCTGTGCAGTCTGGGGAACCTTTAACCCTGAGCAATGAGGCTGGCGCATAGCGATTGAGCTTGGAACTAGAAAGTCAGGAATTTGAATGCTCTTTGCCAAGTCATTTTTCTCAGTGTTAGTTTTCTTATCTGTAAAATGAGTGCATTGTATTAGATGACCATTCTAAACCTGTGATCTTTGCCCTGTAATCTTTCACCCACATCTCTAGATATGTATGAATAAGCAACAAAAGCTATATTCGTGGATTTTCTGGAGGTAATTCTAGGTAGGAGCAAATGGAGCCCAAAAGTTAGGATTCTGGGGAGGAGGCAGACTACCTGCAAAATTGAACCTAGTCTGTGTGGTTCCAGAGTCTAGAGGAATTGGGTCATGAGTCATGTTTTGGAAGAGAAAATGCCTTTTGAAAGTCGTACTTCCTCTAGGCAATTTGGTTCTGTGCTTTTAATCATCATTATATGTAAAGTGGTGTGTAAAAGCATGGGGACATACAAAATCAAAACTCTCAGTTTTTATTTATGAACATCTTTTCATCTCGATTGTCACTTGCTGTGGGCCTGTTTTAAGACCTGTTATTGACAATAAACACAATTTGTGATTCAAAGTCTTGTTCAAGAATAAATACTATGTGAGGGTCAACTGAAGGAAAAATAATTTTCTGATATAGTAACTCGGCTGTTTGTGTTCTGTCAGAATAGAAATGATCTGTACACATGTGAACATGAATATAAGGACAGCCTTAGTTTATTTTCCTGTTTAGCTTTCATGCTTGTTGTCCATTAGCCGTTAGTGGGTTCATTGGTATCTGAACTGCACAGATATAGAATAGTTAGAGTCATAAACAAGGCTAGAAGGGCTCTTAGAGGTCAACAGGTTAGGAAGAGAGCTCTGTCCAGTGTTCTTAAGATCTAAGGGGATTTGTAGCCAGTTAAACTAGTTCTGAATCTAGCCATACAGAGGCATCATTTGTCAGAAAAGGCAGTGAGAAGGAGCCTGGTATCCACAGCTGAGTCAGGAGTGATGCAAGATGATAACATTTACTATTTGCAGTTAGTTTCACTTAATAAATATCGATTAAATACCTACTTTGTTCAAGGCCCTGGGAATGAAGTATGAAAAACATATCATGCCCTTAGGGATTTTACCATTCTTTGTGTATGGTATGTAAACATATGATGATGATGATATCACCTAGGATGTATGTTCTTTATGGTTTGCAAAACACTTTGCACTTAGCTCAGTTATTCTTAACTTGGGAGGTAGATGCTGTTATTATACCCCTTTTACAGATGAGGAAATTGAGGCAGATTGAGGTTAAGTGACTTGCCCAGGGTCACATAGCCAGCAAATTTCTGGGCTGTTCATACTCAGGTTTTTCTGACTCCAACAGCATCACTCTATCCACTACACCATTATTTGAAAGGAGAAAGAGAACCGATAACTTGGGACATTATTTTTACAAATAAAAGAGGTGGATGATTTGTCCAGGTCATTCACCTGGGAAGTCTGAAGTTAGGCTTGAACCTCTAAATATGTTGCACAGGCACCATATATGTGAAGGTCCCATATATGGCTTAAGTCAAAAAACAACAAGAAGAAACCAGGAAATCTATAGAAGATGAAAAAGGTGTGAGGAGAATAGCCAGAAAGATACCTTGGTATCAAAGCAATGTTTTGTTTAAGGCAGAAGGACTTTGAGACTCTTTCTCCCTGGGCCATGAGTCTTCCCTTGGGTGGCTGGCATGGCTACAGCAACTGCTTTCTACCAGAGGACTGGTGCAGTATTTCAGTTGGTCAGATTTGGCATATTCCGACAGCTGAGGAAGGGGCCTCATACTTAATCCGTCAGAGATAGGCCCTTTCTTGTGCTTCCTTCGCAGATGCAGTGTAATTACTGCTACCCCCAAAGGCAGCTTTATTCCATGTTCATATTTCAGTGGTGTTCAAATAGAAATGGATCTTTGAAGGCCATAGACATTTTTAAAAAAACTACAAATTCACATTATCTATGTTTTATTGCATTTTTATTTATTTTGTTCAACATTCCCCAGTTGTATTTTAATCTGGTTCTGGCTAGGAGTTTTGCAGTTAGCCAGTTTGACACTCGTGGAGTATTTTCCTCAAAGTCTATAGGCTCTGACATCATTTTGTTACAGAAAGGATTCTGTTTGGAACTCTGACTTGGATTATGTAACCTTTGAGATCCTGTCCAACTCAAGATTTTTTCTTCTGTGTTCTTCAAGCAACAGTGATAGGCAACAGTGATTGCTTCTTGGGGTACCCTTGTTCATGGATGACTTGGACTGAGTAGCCTTTGAGGTCATTGAATTCTGAGTGTCTGTGACTGAGGTAGTCCATATGCGCACACACAGATTTCTGTGTCAGGCAGAACAAGTCCTTGGCAGCATGTGTTTCTGAGCACGGTTGGCTCTAGTTCTCAGATTTTCTGCTATGATAGGATTCCCTTTAAAACTTAATGGCAATAGCACTTGTTCTTAGCAGTGTTTGGGATTTTACCTTTGTTCAAGAAGGCCATTTAGTTCTGGAGCTAAATGTTCTTTCATATCAGTGTTTAGTATCCCTTTAACCTGATTAAGTGCAATATTATTACTTGGATGTGTTTAAGCTGAGCTGAACAATTTATGGGCCACTCTGAAAACCCAAAAGGTTACAGTTACTCCCTTTTGCTTGCAGTATTCACCAAAAGGCCTCCTTTCTTACTACTGAGGAAAGTACCTTTAAATATTTTGTTATATTAAAATACTTGTCCAGCATTTAGGTAGGTAACAATTACCTACAACATTCTTCCTGCCAGTGTTGGGCAGGCAGCCTTATTATAAGGAAATATAGTATGTGAACATGGTTTTATATGATTGTGTCTCTCCCCATCCCCCCCCCCCATTCTAAACTAATGTAAAGCACAGACTGAGCCCCAGAATTCCAGAGTTTTAAAGCTGGAAGGGACTTTATGAGCCATTTATCTGAATCTGAAAAACAATACTCCCTCCAGGAAGGCCTCTGGGTGACTGTCCAGCCTCAGCCTAAAAGTCTTTAATTTGGAGGAGCTCCCTGCCTTCCAGGGCCACTCCTTCTGTTCCTGCAAAGCTCTGAGCATTAGATCTAACCTGAATGTGTCTCTTTGTAATTTCCATCTGTTGCTTCTTGTTCTTCCTTTTGGGGTCCAAATGAAATAAACCTAATTCCTCAGCTTGGCTAGACAGATTCCTTAAGATACCTGTCGTGATGCTCCTAAGCTTTTTCTCCAGGCCAAACATTTCCCTCCACTCCTCCTCATGCAGAATGGACTCAAGGCCCTTTGCCATCAGGGTTACCCTTCCCTGGGAACTATCCACTTCATCAGTGTCCTTCCTAAAATGTGAAAATGTGGTGTTCAGAAGTGAACATAATTCTTCAGATGTATTTGGTCAAAACCTATGGTTTCATTGGTATAGATAAAGAGCTCCTGGTGAGGAAGCTACCATCAATGCTGGTGAGCAATTGTGCATTTAAATTGCATAATTCAGGCACCATATATGTGAAAAAATCAATGCATCATTCATAATAACCCAGTGTTGGAGCTGGGACTGGTACACAGCAGCCTGCGAGCCAGGTGGGTCTTTTTGTACTGCTTCTGAGCAAAGAATGGCTTTACAATTTTTAGGTAAACTTATTGACTTGTGGACCCTTAATTGTAGCCTCCTGTAGAGAGTCCTTTGGAGGCACCGAGGCATCAAGCGACCTGACCAGGGCCTCATAAACAGTATAAGGGAGAACCAAAATCCTCTTGATTTGTGGGTTGCCTCTTCTCTATTCATGGTCTTATAGTGGGACTGTCATTCCTTTATTTTGTGAAATATTGTTTTATCTTCAAATACTTTGCTAGAATCCAGATAAACTACCCACAACATTCCTCTAATCTGTCTGCCACTTACCGGAGTATACCAGTGACGATTGAGAACCAAGAATCACCGAAGGTCGGATTTGGAAGGGAATTTCAAGGTCATTTATTCCAGTACACACTTGAACAAGAATCTACTCCTTTAAGTGGTCATCAAACCTTTGTTTGAAGACCCGCAGTAAGACTGTCCCTTTTACCAGTGGAATCTTTACCAGGAACACAAGGCAGGTTAGATTAACCATAGTCTTTTTGTTTTAGGTGGGGTTTCTAACCTGATAGAAGGGAATGCTGATTTTAGCAGAGCTAAGTACCTGATCATTTTCTTGTGCAGAAGATGGAAAGTTGTGACCTTGAGAAAACATTTTGGGTTCAGAACTGATCTAATCCATGTTAGGTGAGGATTGGTTGAAGGACATGAAGTCTGGAGAATAGAGGACTGCTGTGTGGGGGGGGGGCGGGGTACATATAATGGTCTTATTCACGTCTTTGGAGGGCTCAGAGGTGAAGCAGGCTGGAGAACTTTGCTAACAATTAGAACTAACTGTGGAATCACTTCTTCCCTATGGAGGTGTGAGAACCACTTCTTCTTTGGAAGTGTGAAAGCACAGGCTTCACACCTGATTGTCAGTGTGTTAGAGTGAAGTGATTCCTAAGGTATTTTCCAACTCTCAAATTTTGTGATTCTCTAATAATAAAAATAAGTTTTTCATTTGTATAGCATTTCACAATTTATACATATCGTATTTGAACCTCACAATACTCCTCTTTTATATATGGGGAAACTGATGTTAAGAGAGGGTAAATGATTTGTTAGAGTTCCACAGCTATTAAAAAGTTGGGGGAAGATTCAAACTCAGGTCTTTGAGATTCAAAGTCCAACAGTTTTTCCAAGATGCTACACGACCTTTTTCAGAATGGCAACTAGTTAGGTAGCACAGTACACAGACCTGTAGTGCTGCTGTCAGGAGGATCAGACCTGAGTTCAAATCCAACTTCCCATACTTTTTTTTTTAATTAGCTGAGTGACCTTAACCTCTGTCTATACCATCTGTAAAATTAGGCAGACATAATACCAGCATCGACTTCTCAGGTTGTTGTGAGGGTAAAATGAGATAATGTTTGTAAGAAAAAAAAAGCACTTTGGAAACCATAAAGTTCTGTATAAATGCTATTGTAATAATAATAGTAATTATTGTTGTTAATAATACTCCACATGTTTCCTAACAGGCTTATCACCTTTCTGCTCCTATAGAACATCCTTTGTTTTTCTCATATTTTTCTTGTGGAAAAATTGGAGGGAGATAGGATATAGTTACTTGAATATAGAATTGATTTTATGATCAGGCACAGAGAACAATCATTAAAAGCTTGATATTAGCTTGGATGGAAGTCTGTGGTAGATTCTGCAGGGGTCTGTGCTGGCCCTTGTATCATTTACATTTCTATTTATTGGGCAAAATGTAGGTCTAATGTTGGGTGGGACCTCAGAGGTCAACTGATCCAGTCTCCTTTTCAATATACTCCGATGAGTATATTGAAATAAGGAGGTTAAGTAAGCTGAGATAATGCAGGTAATGGCCTAGGTAGGGTTTGCACCTATGCCTTAAGACAGTATGATTATTAGATCTGCAGATGATATTAAGCTCAGAGTGATAGCTAACTGGAGGATAGTCTTGACAGGCTAGAATATTATTTCATGCAAAAACTTATACCTAAGCTCAGAAACTTATACCTAAGCTCAGAAAACAAGGGTAAAATGGGGTAGGTGCACTTCGATGAAGTTTGTCTCTTGCCAGTCTCAGAGTTTTCATGGGCCACAGGCTCAGTGGGAGTCAGAAGTGTGATAGCCTGCCAAGAAAGCTGCTGGGGTCTTGGGCTTCCTGAAATGGGACATAATATCTTGGAAGAAGAAAGTGAGGATGCTGGTTCTCTCTGCCCTTGGTGATTACTTGGGCATTGGGTAATTGGCATGGCGTCCTGTTACTGAAGGGGAGGCAGTCACAGTGAGGACAGGAGAAGAGGGTCTGAGGCCAAGCTGGGAAGTGTAGGAGCTGGTAAAGCAAGAAAGCGATTTCAGCATTTGGGATGTAGGAGGTGGAGTCAGGCAGTCAGCAAACACTTATTAATGTGCCAGGGACGCTACTAAGCACTGGGGGAATCCACACACTATATACATGTACAGACATATGCAGGACATAAGGCAAGCTTGGAAAGAAGGGCATTAGTGTCTGATGTGACCATGAAATGCCTCCAGAAGATAAAGGGGTGGAGTGGGGGAGTAAGCGTTTAGGTAGTGCTGACTGTGTGGCTGTCACTGCTTTACAAATGTCATCTCATCTTATATTTACAGTGACTCTGGAAAGTAGGTGCTCTTATAATTCCCATTTTTATAGATTGGGGAAACTCAGCTAAGTTATTAGTCTAGGATCATTCAGTCTGAGGTTGGATTTGAACTCAGGACTTACTTAATCCAGGCCTAGGGTACTATTCACTGCACCACCTAGCTACCTCAAGAAGGGAATGCTTGGGCTCTCAAAAGGTAGAGAAGTGAGGAGGGAGAAGGAAGTAAAGCCTGGGATATTGATTATCAAGTAGAGAATTTGCTCTTGGGCTAGCCAGATTAGAGTCCTTTAAAAATATTTCTGTTTTCTAGTGCTGTTGCAGAAGTTCTAAATAAGAATTTTGAGGACTTTGTATCATTCAGGACTCAAGACAGAAAGTTTTAAATTGACTTATTTTCTTTCACGTTGGTATCAGAACAAAGTTCTTCTAGA
Organism: Pseudocheirus occidentalis; assembly: GCA_028646575.1. NCBI lineage: Eukaryota > Metazoa > Chordata > Mammalia > Diprotodontia > Pseudocheiridae > Pseudocheirus > Pseudocheirus occidentalis. Next base: position 22,152,170 of record CM053594.1, read on the forward strand.
ACTTGGTAAAATGCTTTTTAGAGACTTTTTTGGGGGGGTAGGGATAGATAATGCTTTTAGATACCTTAAAAATGGATTAATGGAATTCTTCTTCTGCATCCTGGGGAAAACGAAATTCCTGACAGAATGCCTGAAGTTTTTTGAAAATGCAGAAGACCTAAATCAAAATAAGTAATTTAAAAGTTGGGCAGGGGAACATTAAAAAAAACAAAACAAAACACTTTGTGTTGTCTGTAAGAATTTTCAATATATTTTTCTAGGTGACATCAGTGTCTATTTATTTACACATTAACCCTGAGCTGGGGGGCACTGAACTGTTTCTGCTTTGGGGTTTCTGAACATCCTAAAAGGAGACTCTTGAGCTACTGGTTTTATGTCTCTGTCTTGGTGCTTGTCTTTGTCACAACCTTTCTCCCAGGAAAAGTGCATAATTTTGTAACCTCATGCCTTACTGAAAAATGAATAATGTAAAAAATTTTTTCTGATCCAGTGTTTGTATTAGATTGTGCTAATTTGCTCCTAACTTGGGAACGTGACTCATTTATAAGCAGCTGGTAGAGTGATCAGATACAGGATTGATGTCAGTAATACCTGAGTTCCAGTTGCCCTTCACATACTTCCTAACTCAGCAACCAGGGCAGGTTGATCCACAGTTTCCACATCTGTTAAATGGAGATTTCAGTCACCCTTCCCTTACTAGATTGTTGAGAGGACCTAAGGAGACTTGATGTACTTGTACTTTGTAAATCTTGAAACTCTTTAAATATCTGCTATTACTGTGTAACACTGTTTTCCCCCAAATCAATCATTGAACAAGCATTTATTAAGTACTTCCCATGTACTGGACTCTGAGAATATGATGAGATGTGGGGATCAAATCAAGACTGATCCAATCTTGCAGCATAATGAGATTTCCCTGTGATGAGTTCCCTGGGGCTGGAAGGCATGATGGAGAAATTTAAATAGCTCAAAAGCAATGTGTAATGCACAGATAAATAGCTGCTGCCCTCTGTGCGCTTATGGTTTACTGGACGAATGAATGCAATGAAGGAAGGAAGGGAGGGAGGGAGGAAGGAAGGGAGGGAGGGAGGAAGGAAGGAAACAAGCATTTTAAAAGCATCCACCATATGCCAAGAAGTGTGCTAAAGTACATTAAAGAAATCTCACTGCAAGGTAATTGAAAGATGAAAAACCTTTCCAATTGGGGGAATCAGGGAATACTTCTGGAAGAAAGTGGCACCTGAGCTGAGTCTTGAGGGAAGATCATGATTCTCAGAGGAAGCAGTGGAGATGAGGAGGGCATCAAGATGGGAGATTAGCACACTCTCGTTTTATCTCAGTATGGATGGGACTTTTAAATGATTCCTTTATAATAATAATAATAATAAAACAGTCGAATCAGTATACACTAGTACTGCTGTGAAATTAGTCTGAGATTGTTAACAATTCAAGGATTCTTACTTTGATGAATCCTTTTTCTTACCTGCGTAGGTACTACTTTTGGAAATGAAAATGGCACCTCATCCACAATCCTGTGATTCTTGTCCATGTTTACTCATAAATCCTTCAGTGGAGAACAATGTGCCGGGTGCTTCTCCTAGACTTTGGGCATTTCCTGAAGAGTTCCTAATGGAGCGTGAAGGCTCTTCACTGGTTATCCCTTGCTTTTACCACATAGCTGAGTTTATCTCCTGTTTGCTCAAACAGTTGTTTCATAACATTCTTTAAACCATGTCTATTATTTATTTTATCCTCTGGGTGTGGGTAGACTGTGATACTTTACCAATGAGAGGATAGTTATTTATAATACTTAGGTTTCCTGACACTTTAAAAATGGAATCTGTATTAATAGTGAAAATAGTCTGGCACTATTATCAAATTCTAGTATCACTCACCTTTGAGAATACGTAGTTTAAGGGTATTCTGTAATACTTGAATTAATCTATTATCTTGTCAGAATTGTATCCCTTATAGGACTGAGGGTGACCCTTTTTTATTCTTGTCCTTCCTTGCTTTATTGTAAGTACTCCCTAGACTAGAGGATATTCCCAGCCCACTCACTGGAGGCCGGCTTCCAGGTCTTCTGACTATCCATTTGTTGTCACTTACATTCACCCATAACACATCTTCTTTTGGGTATACCAGTCATTTAACCCACATATTTTTTTTTTAATGAATTGTTCTTTTACCACATCTCATCCATATCATATTGGTGAAGTCAGTTTTTTAAATGTAAGATTGTTATATCAATCCACATTACTTCTCATCTCATCAAATTTGGTTCAATATGTTAGCTTTTTAAATAATTTTATCTAAGTCATTGAGAAAAATGTAAAAGAGTCTAGGACCAAACCCTAATCCCTGGGGCGCTCTCCTAGAGACAGATTCCTGCTGTTCACTTCTGTCTTTTTGAGAGTTGCCCGGGACACTAAGAGAGTCAATGACCCAAGGATCATGCCACTGATGAGGATGGCATTCCAGGTTTTGAGAGCAGCTTTCTATCCAGTCTATCACAGTACCTCAGACAAACAAATAGACACATGTAGTAAGTAAATAAAAAGTAATTATGGGGAAGCAGGGGAAAAGAAAAAGAAGTTCTAGCCATAGGGAGGGATCACTTCAGCCATTTTTTAGTCATGTTCAACTCATCATTACCCAGTCTGAAGTTTTCCTGGCAAAGATAATGGATTGGTTTGCCATTTTCTGTGTTAGCTCATTTTACAGGTAAGGAAAATGAGGAAAAAAAGCCAAGTGACTTGTCCAAGGTCACGCAACTAGAGGCCAAATTTAAACTTAGGTCTCCTTGATTCCAGGCCTGGTGCTCTATCCATCTGTATCCATCCAACCATCTCGCTGCCCACACAGAGGGTCATCATCTCATGATCCTATAGCTGAAAGGGATCTTGGAGGCCAAATGATATAACCCTCATATATTACAGAGGAGGAAACTGAGACTGGGGGAGATGAAAGGACTTGGCTAAGATCACATGGTGGATTGGATCCAGGTTTTCTGACACCAGAACCTGCACTGTTTGCACTGAATCAAACCACCTCATGTAGAGGGCACCGGAGCTAAGTTCCGGAGACAGACTGGTCACTCTGAGAGGTGGAGGTGAGGGTGCAGTCAGAGGGAGATTGTGGGCTGGGGGAGGGGCGTGTCCTGTGGAAAGCACTACAGAGCGTGAGCAGATGGAACGGGACGGGAAATGTAGTGGATTCATATTGTGAATGACTTTGATTTTGAAGGCCATATCGAGTCATTGGTGGTTATTGATGTAGGGAATTCCATGGTCAGATCCGGTTCATATTGTCACCTAATAAATTCTAGTTTTGTCTTAAAGGATCTGTAAATTATATTAGTGTTCTTTGTCAGTTTTTGGATATTAAAAAACAAAAACCTTTTCTTTTAAAAATGAGGAATATCTGTAACCCTTCCTTTCCTGCCCCTTTACCAAAGGATCATCTAAGATCATTTAGTTTTTGAAGATGGTAATGAAACTTTCTGAACATAGCCTTGTTGAATGTGAATTTCATAGCTATGATGATGTTTCTTGCCTTTGCAGATTTTAAATTCATCCGAGTTTGGCAGGGAATTATGTATATGTTATTTCAGGACTTTTGCACATGCACTGCTTTAAACCACTGATTATTTTTGTAAGATGCTGTTGTGTGAATTTGGCGCATTCCATCGATGCTGAACTCATCAGATGGCTATATTGTCTTCTTTGAATGTGACTTGAATTTATTAAACGGCACAGGCAGTAACATCTGTTTCATAAAGCTAGTTTTACTTTCTAAAACTTTACATTTTCAAATTTACAGCTTACAAATGAATAAAAGTCAATTCATTTGTCTTTGAGTTTTGAGGAAAGCTTGTTTTTTAACCTTGTTCTTGATATAATTTTAATTTTGCATATTTGTTAAATATGAAAGAAAATAAGTATTAAAGAGATTCAGAAAGGTATTTCATATTTCTAGACACTTCCTTCCATAACTTAAATATATGTATGCTCATGAGCCCAACCATTTTGCACTTAATAGAAGACCTGTCCATGTATAGAGTGCTTGATAAAGTTTTTGATGGATAATAGCATGTTGGTATAATAATGTAATTATTTTATGGTTATTTTTATTACATTGTTCTATTTGTTATTTCTTTTGTGCTCATTCATATAGTGATCTGTCAAGGAAAAAGTCCCATTAAACTACTTTATTATTATTTTTTTAATGTTGAAGCCTTATTTGGATTTAATTGTTGAAGAAAAATTGAGACTGTAGGTTGTTAAAGAATGGATGTTCTCTTAGTTTCATCTGGTGGAAGTTATTACTCATTTCCAAGTTTTCCAACTCTGGGAATAGAATATTAAAAAACAATACTGATTGTTTAATGCCAAGGTGAATGCATCTACTTGCTGTGCTAACCATTTAGCACACAAATGCATAGCCCTTTGTCGAGTGCTTATTTCTTCTGCTTTCCTTTATGTATCCTTGTGGGGTGTTTTTTGGTTTTTTTTTTTGTTTTTTTTACAATTAGGAGCTTTTCCTGAAGGTTTTCCAAGCTAAGCCCATGCTAGCAGTGGGGAATCACTGGAGCTTATTGGCCTGTCAGTGTTTATTCACCATTGTGAGAATGTTTGCTTTTCTTCTCTGGCTACTTAGGCTTCACGTCTTATCTAAATCTTTTTTTTTTTTTTTTGATATGCCGAAGTCAGTATTTTTCTGGTATACTGTAATATGTTTTGTTTAGGTAAAAACATGACGTCAACCTATCTGGACTTGTTCTTTTTAGCCCTATTATACTGTTTCCTGGTAAGGGTTATGTTCTGATGCCATAAATGGAAGGTTAATTTTTCTTGAAAGGACCTGTGTCAGTATTTTATAATGGTATAAAACTAGGATTATTGTATTATCTGCTAACATTCTGTCATTTCATTATGAATATAAAGTCTCAATTTAACCTTTCTTATGGTAAAAGGAATACTAAAGTATCCAGATATTTGGAAATAAATGCTTTAAGAATGGGGAATGGCTTGCATGCTGACACTAAACTTTTCTTATGTGAGAAGAAAATGAAGCATTAGGAATGGAAGAAATGGGAGACACTTGACCTCTGTCGGGGACTTTGTACATCATCCTCATATTCCTTCATTTGATCCTTGTAAAAGCTCTGACATGTTTTGGGTGGATGGATCAATTCTGAGAATTTCTAGTCTCAGTATTGCCTGAAGTTTGAAGAGGTTTTGAGTCACTGAGAGTCACATGACTTGTAAGGATCAGAATTGGATTGGAATCTAGGTTTTCCTCATTCTGTCCAAGTACAAAATGATGTCTGCTTTGCCATTCTACTTCTCAGTATTTGATAGATAGTAGCTGCCTTTGAGTGTCTGTGCATTGTCCCAAGTATTTTAAGTGGTAAAAGACTGAGGTGGGTTTAGGTTTTAGGACTGATCTGGGTTTCTTCTCTGTTATCTATGAGATTTAGTCTGTGTGTATGATAACATCTTATACCAGCTTACAGCTTTTGTTCTTCCACCAATCAGAAAGTATTTATTAAGTGCCTTGTTGTGTTTGAGGCACTGTGTTAGACCCTCATATAATTTGTAGGCTCCTACCACTTTACCTAGGAAAAATACATATATTTTTTGTATTAGAAGTTAATAGGGGCAGCTAGGTGGCACAGTGGATAGAGCAGCAGCCCTGGAGTCAGGAGGACCTGAGTTCAAATCCAGTCTCAGACACATGACCCTAGCTGTGTGACCCTGGGCAAGTTACTTAATTCCAATTGCATTTCAAAAGAAAAAAAAAAGATGTTAATGTAGAACTAAGTCTAAAATTGTAGATTTTGGGGAAGAAGTTCCTGCGTTAGTTAACTAATGGAAATAATACTGAACTGGTTATCTAGAGACCTTGCTCTTCTAAGTTATGTGATGCCAGTCATTTAGCTTTCTGTTTTCTCCTATGTAAAATGAGTTGTCATTAACAGGTATTCCTTAAGTACCTATTCTCAGGTGCTCTGCTAATTATTATGGAGGCAAAACTGTGAATGACTTGGCTATTCTCAACAATACAAAGATCCAAGACAGTTGTGAAGAACTTACGTTGGAAAATGCTGTTCATACCCAGAAGAATAGAGTCTGAATGCTGATCAAAGCAGACTTTTTAAAAACTTTATTTTTCTTGGCTTTTTTGGGGGGGTGGGGAGTGTTTGTGTTTATTTCACAGCATGAAAATCTGTTGCATGACTACACAGGTATAACCTATATCAAATTACTTCCTCAGGGAGGTGGGGAGAAGAGGCATGGAAGAAGAGAATTTGGAACTCAGAATTTTAAAAAACAAATATTTAAAAATGGTTTTTAATGTGTAATTGGGTAAAAAATTAAATTTTTTTATTTTTAATTTATTTTTAATTTTTTGCTTTTTTTTTTTTTGGAGGGCAGTTGGGGTTAAGTGACTTGCCCAAGGTCACACGGCTAGTTTTTTTGTGTTAAGTGTCTGAGGCCGGATTTGAACTCAGGTACTCCTGACTCCAGGGCTCGTGCTCTATTCACTGTGCCACCTACCCACCCCAAAAATTAAATTTTTAAAAATTAAAGAGTTATGGAGGAAAGTCAGGTGTAAGGAGACTAGAAGGAGAGGGAGAGGAAGACAGGTTAGGAAGAGTTTTCAGAGCCAAACAGGAGGCCTCTAGATTTGATCCTGGAAGTAATGGGGAGCCAGTGGAGTTTGGACTAGCTGATCTCTAAGGTAATTTCCAGCACTAATTTTCAATGATTTTTACCTAGTAGAAAATTTAAATCATATGTTATGGTCCCTTACTACGTTCATTTTCCAAAAATAGGAAGTAATAAAAAAGAGAGAAAACTTTTTTGGGGGGTGGTGGTGGTGGGAAACTAGGCTGTCTGATAGCAAGCAGAGCTATCTATTAGGGAATTGGCACTTTGCCCCAAATTTTCACATTGGTTACTGTTTAACCAAATGGGAAATATTTTCCTTATCTGTAAGAAATGCAGGGTTAAAGCTGTTGTAGGATTCTTAATGAACACAGAAATTGGAAATTTCACCAAGGGATTTTCTTAGTAGGCAGAGAATTCTTACAAGTCAGAAGATAGATTGCTATCTTGTGTTACTCTCCAGAGCGACACAGCTTAGTATTAAAACGTAGCACTTAATAGTTCTCTCAGATGAGAATTTTCCCCAAGGAAGATATTTGAGAAAAATTCAAGTGTGCTTTGAGTTAGTATTAGTTTTATTCAACCTGTCCTCTTGAGTTTTCTGAGCAGAGAGTGTGGCAGTGTACATAGGTGGCACTCAAAAGACAGGAGGCAAGGAGGTATGTTCTGATTGGTGATACCTGTAAGGTGCTGACCTTCTGTTAAAGTTCTGAGATGTAATAGGAGACTCCAGAGAACAAGAAAAGCAGAGGCACAGTAACCTGATCCTGCTGGCCTTGTGGGTGCCTGCCCAGCAGGCAGAATACTTGGGCTTGAGGGGGACCCCCTGAGGGCCATGGCACTGAAGGCCGGCTACGCAGGGTGGCTGAGTCAAAGAGGCAGAAGGAGGGGCACCTCACTATGAGCAGGTGACATTCACTTACCCCACTGTTCATCTCTACTTTCCACACCTGCAGCCTCTTTTGGAACACAGGTGTGTCACTGAAGAGAGCAGGATTCCATTCGCGGACTCTGTCATCTGGCCTTCAGTCATTGGTCATATACATTGATTCCAGTTTTTTTGTCATAGCAGATGGAACCACTCAAAGGGCATACTCAGTTTTGTGATTCTCTGATGTCATATTGCTCTTCAAACCCTTTGCAGACGTCCCGACTTTGTGCCCATATCCTTGCAGCAGTGCCAAAGCTGAGTTTGAACCAGGTTTGCCAGTTATTATTAGTGGGTCTAAGGTAGTAATTTAAGATTATTATCTTGACTTAAGCTTTTCTGATTGGTGGAGAATTTGAATATCTTTGAATCTGGTTATTAGCATTGTGACTTTCCTTCCATGGAGGTTTTTAACCCATTTTTTTTTTTCCTGGAACATTTCCTCCCTGGGGCCCTGCCGTCTTGATTGCTTACTGTCTCCCAGGTCCAGTGTTTCAGACAAGCCTCAGCCATGCTTTCCTTCACTCCTTCCTCCTCCCCCCCCCCCCCACCTCTCTTGATAGCATCACCAACCTGTGTACACCCCCTCTCCCAATACACATTCTCCTTTGTGGGATTGTGATTAAATAAATTTTGCAATGGTTCCTGGAAGGGCTATGTTGATTTATTTTCCTTTGACCCCACTCAGCATCTTTTCTGGACCAAAGTGCCCCTCCTGGGCTACTCTTTAAGTTAATGTGTTATCTGAACTCTTTATGTGGGGACCTCTTTAAGTCTGTATTTGTAACCCTAATGCTTAGCACATAACTATTAAGTGCCTTTTTATTCTTTTCTTAGGGAACATTTATTCACTTAGTGCATGCTGCTTTTCTAAATGTGTGTAAACTCTCAATATATGACATTTTGTATTTCTACGCCACAAATGTTTAAATAAAGAGGATGGAGGATATAGCCCCTTCTTTGTAGGCTGCCATCCTGCTGCAGTAATCTGACTCCCAGGACATGCTGGGGTGGCTGGAGTTCTGTTCAACTCTCTTTCTTTCGACATAACCAGCATCAGAACTGGAGGAATAAACCTGGTGCTTTTGGGAAGTCTTCTGCTTTGTTTCATTTGACTTCTGTACTTGTGGGGGGAAATTGTGCTTAGGAAATGGGAAAAGTTGCCTCTTAAATGAACGTTCAGGAAATTTTAGTTGCTTCTCACCGTCTTTCCAGTGTGTTTTTATGCTTTCAATTAAATAAAATCTTCCCCTCTCCACCTTTTCTTTACAGATAAGATAGTTTGCATTTTATTTGTGAGAACTTTTGAAAAATATTTTCTTTGTTAGTATTTAGCTTAGAATGAGATAAGCTCTACATTTCAGACTCAGGTAAAAGAAAAGAAGGAAATTATTTTGTAACACTGTGGTTGCTTAGTATATTGCTGAAATCTCCAGAGTCTGGAACTAGAAATCAGGTACTAGCAGTAGCAGATTTAGGCATGAAGAAGTGGGTAACACCCTTCCTAATAATGAGTGCTGCCTACCAGTAGAATGGGCTGCCTTGGGAACTAGCATATTGGCCCTGCCAGAGGTCTCCAAGGCAAGGCAGGATGGCTGTGCACTGGGAACTTTGTAGGAGGGAATTCTTGATTAGGGAAGGGTTGAACCCAGTGGCCTCTGAGGTGGCTTCCTAATAACTCTTTTACAGACCAGGAAACTGAAACTGAAGCTTGAGGGAGTTGGAGTGATTTCAGGGTGATGCAGCTCAGTGAGGGTTCGAGAAGCATTTGAACCCAAGCCTCTCCCTTCCCTTTATCTCCTGATGGGCTTCTGGAGAGCGTACTTCCCACTTGCTAGAGGGGCATCCAGAAGGGCTTCTGGAAGTATTTTCCCTCACTACTGATTATTGTCTTAGTGAGGAAAAACAAGGAGGCATTAGTCTTTGATGGCTTATCTTGTTGTGTATATCATGAACTTTGCAATTAGTTTACATTTTATATAAAATGTCAGCTTTATTTCTTAGGCTTCTTGGAAACAATGTTTAAGTTCCCCAGTCAACTATATTACTTTAAGAATCAAAGCACTCAACAAAACAGTATTTCAACGCTCAGATTTTCAAAAGAAAATCATTCTTATTTCTAGGCTTTGTTTTGTGTAGAGGAGGTATTTATAATTTTCTAGGGCTATTGATATTGAGTTGCTGCTAAATGAAGAGCAGTTGAAACTTTCCAGCTAACTGTTATTTATTTATCAGGTCCCAATTTTATGTTTCCTCTGAACTGTATGGTGTTGTATTTAATGTGGTCTTATATGACTGTTGCACTTTTTTCCTTTTAAAATATGCTGTCAATATTGGAAGAATGAAAGTCTTATTATTTTTCCCTTTTCAAGGGAAAATTCCCTGGAGAGTTGGAAATCTGATTACATATTACTTAGGATGTTTTGTTTTCCTTTGTGTAAGGCTGCCTGTAGGGTTTCTTATCTTATTAGGTAATGTGATGTGATGACGGTAATTTTTCCACATTCCTAGTTCCAATTCTTGTTTCATTTAAGATCTAGCAGTCCACATTTTCATTTGGTGTGTGACTAACAAATAGACCAACTAGGGAACTTCAAAATGAATCGTCTTTTTAAGTGGATAATAATGATTTTCATGCCTTGTAGAATTTATTTGATCTTCTAACATAACAACCAATGTATTTGCTCATTAAATGGCATATAGTGCTTGACAACACTGAGATGAGAAGTGTTATAGACTATATTTACGTGCCTCATTTCTCCCTTGTTAAATAGATATTTTTTCCAATAAAGGGGAAAAGATTATCTGGGTAAATTGTTTCCAGGTTGAATTTGGGTTAACCTCTACAGAACTGTTAAATCGGAGGGCCATGATCTATGTCCCCTCGTTATTCTAGACACCTGTGAAACTCACAGCCTGTGGAATGCCCAGAAAGGTTATTAGTTGAAGTGTAAAAGAAATGACTCACAGAGAATGAGTACATAGACCATGTACACACTGTGTGAGAGGGATTAAGGAAAAAAGCTGCAATGACTTCCATAGCAAGGAGAATGAACCTCTCAACTCAAAGTCTTTTGCATTTCATGGAACTTTATTCATTTTCTCTTGCTTATAGAAGCATAAAACTTTTGAGTTTTGAGACATAACATTAAAATTCTTAGCCTGACTTAGAACAAATTTTTGATTATTAAGCTATCATCACTTAAAAGTTCTTTGCTTTAAAAGTATTTTCAGAAACATTCTGTAGTACTTCAAATGAGCTTTTTGGGAAAGAAGAAATTCTGCCAAGCATAAAGCCGCCTGCTCCTAGATGCAGCAACTTAAAGTCTTCTGGGTCAGAAATTCCAAATAAAAATGACCTACAGTTTTCTAGTTCCTTTAAAAGAACTCTTGAATTATTTTATAACATGGTACTGAGTAGCTCCTAAAGAACCAGAAATATGTGCCGAGTAGAAGTTACAGTTTAAATTATAATGGACTTGGTCACAATTGAAAAACACTCTGGAGACAGGAAATGGAGAAGAACCAAGTTCATTCTGAAAGGCCTCATTTTGCTTTATAGGTAGTTCTCTATGGAGTACTCCAAGGTCTTTACTTTGCATGCACTGACCATTCAGCTAGTGTTTGTTGGGTGTCTTTGGGACAAGCGGTATCACAGTGTAGTAAGCGCTAAGAACTGACATCTTGAAGCTAGACCTGAATTAGAATCCCGGCAGGAGTGCTTCAGTGACGATTAAAGATTATTTTTTTGCTGTCCTCATTTTAGACACGCCAAACCTGGGGTCCGGGATAGCCAGATGACTTGCCCATGGGCACCCAAGTCTCCCTAGTCCATGTTTTCACTGCCATATGCTGCCCATTAGCTGAGTGAGCCTGACCAGATGCTTGCACAGGACTATTGTTTGGGAGATGAGTACTTTCCTCATAGAGTTGTTGTGAGGAACAGAATTTGTAAAACTTAAAGAGCTATAGAAGCATTAGTTATTATGGTCAATAATGATTGATGGTTCATGAGAACTGGGAGGAGTCTCTGTGAGCTCCTTGAGGGCTGAGGACTTACTTTGTATCCCTATCATATAGCACAATATCTGGCACAAAGTAACTATGAAATCAGTCCTTGATGACGTGGGGTGTTATTATTTGAGAGAGAGAGTATATACACATATATATGTTTATAATTATTATTTCTTTGTGTGAACTTACTAGTCTGTGGGAATCAGATGCTTAATCTTCAACCATTTTAAGCTCCATGCTCCAAACAGTTATACCAAATTTTGATGTCTTTATTTTAGTACAGTCAGTAAACTTTTTCGATCTGATATTGAGAGATGCAGCACAGTATTGGCAAACAAGAGTGCTGGATTTCTGAATCAAGGGACTTCTATTTCAGTCTTTCCTTTAGCGTGTCTGTCTATAGCCCTGTAGAAATGACAAAGCCCATCATAGAGAACTTGAACTTGAAATCTTAAGGTAGATTTTTTCACAGCATGTTTAGAAAATGTGCAGTTGGTGAAGTTTAGTGTTTTCAAAAAAAACATAATAAAGAGATTAATATAATATCTCCCATCACCAGGGTTTCAGCACTGTACTACACACCAGGTACATTTGCCCTGGGTAATTTCAATGTATACATGAGTAAGCACCCAATTAACCTGGAAATTAAATAAACTTTAATGTACTTTGCCTTAACCATATGCTTGCAGTCCATATAATTAAAGGACATTTAAATAGCATTGTTGTAAATTTTATTAAAATTAATTTTCAACAACTGAGATATTATAAAGAAAGCCTTTGAGAAAAGGTTAGGAGAATGTCCAGACATTTCAATCCAACAAGTGTTCTTTGTTGAATCACAAATAGAAAAGAACTTAATAATTAGAGAATGAGCTTCTTTGGTTAATTGAATAAAAAACTTTTTTTGTTGTTAACCAGAAAGCTTTTGTGTTTCAGTCTGTTTCTGAAAATCTTTCTCACACCTGTAAATACATTTTTCTTTACTTGTAACTGCAGGTTACATGAGAGAATTTAGTACTTTTTTGTTTTGTCAGTCAGCAGGCATTTATTAAGTGTCTGCTACGTACGCCCGTTTTAGGGAGATGCATTTGCTAGCTACATGGAAGATGGACTGGCATGGGGAGACACTGAGGGCAGGAAGACCAGTCACCAGTCTACTTCAGTAGCCCAGAAGTGAAGTGAGCCTGCACCTTGGTGGGGGTAGTCAGAGGAGAGAAAAAGGGGGTATATAGGAGCAATGTGGTGAAGGTAAAATCAACAGAACTTGGCTGTAGAATGGATATGGGGAGTGAAAGAAGGAGCATGAGTATAAAGAATTGAAGATGACACCTAGATGTGGGAGCCTGGGTGCTTGGGATGGTGGTACTACTATTTACAGTAAGAAGAGAGTTCAGGAGTGAGGAGGGTTTGTAGTAAAAGATGAGTTCAGCTTTAGACAATTGCAATGATTTTTTGTTGGTTTTTAATTATTATTGTATAATTATATATAATATTTATATATTTACTATATTTTATTATCATTATATTTATTAATAGATTAATTATTAATAAAACAATATTTAATATAAAATACTCATAATTGTTATCATAAACAAATTATTATTATTTGCTGTTTACAGGATATCTTATTAGAGATATCCAATTGGCAATTGCAGATGAGAGTCTGGAGCTTAGGAATCTAAATGTGAGGATCATTAATATAGAGATGCTAATCCATGGATTCAGATGGGAGCTGGTGAGATTACCAAATGAAATAGTATAGTGAGAGAAGAAAAGAGGGCCCAGGACAGAGCACTGTGGGACTCCTCCAGTGAGTGTGTATGACCAGGATGAAGATTCAGCAAAAGAAACTGAGAAGGAGGGGTCACATAGGGAGGAAGAGAACCTGGGGACAGCAGTGCCCCAAAAATCTAGAGAAAAGAGAGGATTATGGAGAACGTGAGCAACAGCAACAAAAGCTGCTGCAGAGTCCTCAAGGAGAATTAGGCCATTGGATTTTCCAATTAAGAGAAAAGCTCAGATCTTATAGGGACTGCTGCAGTGTGCTCATTATGATCATCATTGCTCACTGTGTGAGAGTGTAGGTGTAGAAACTGTAGGATCATAGAGTAGAATGTTAACTTGGGTAGGGAGCTTCAAAACCATCTATGGATGGAGTATACTCAAGATGAAATCCTGAAAGATAAAGAGAATCCAAAGAAAGAGGTGGACAGGGACTTTATCATCCAGTCTGGATTTTAAAAAGATAGATAGAAAAGAGGGAAGGAAGACCTGGCATAGTTCTTTAAGAATAGGATCTTAGTTGCTAACATTCAGAGTGAATTAAAGCCAAGGAAAGCTCAGGACAAAAGAAGCAGCGGTTCCCCCCCCCCAAAAGATATATTGGGGAAGAGAGGAAGACTATGTAAGGTAGGAGGCTTTTGCTTAGGGTAGATGAAATGATGGTAACTTAGGGCAGAAAGAAAGAATTTACCTGGATTTTAGTCAATGAGCATATTAAGTGCCCACTATGTGCCAGGCGCTGTGCTAGGTCACTCAGTCCGTCCACATTTATTAGTCTCTTATTATGTGCCAGGCACTCTGCTAAGCTCTGGGGATACAGAGAAAGGCAAAAGCTAGTCCCTGCTCTCCAGATGCTCACAGTCTAATGGGGAAGGCAACAGGCAAGCAACTTTATCCAAACAAGCTGCAGACGGGATCAAATGGGGATAATTAACAGAGGGAAGGCACTAGCATTAAAGGGGATTGGGAAAAGCTTCTTGCAGAATGGGAGACAGCTGAGACTCAGACAGTCTATCATGCTATTTGTCATGTAGAGATGGGGATTTAGGGGGCTGGTCTATAGTACAATTAATTAGATAGATTTGGAGTTAGTGAATGGCTGGATAGAAGCAGCAATTGTTTGACAGTAACGATTGTTAGACTTATTGGCCTCTAATGGGCTCCTTTCCAGCTCTATCCCCATGATCCCATGATCCCCTGTTGGAACCTCTCCAGTGGAGCATGCCCTGGGTCTCCTGTGCTTGCTTCTGGGTTGTTTTGCACTTTTGTCAGTAATGCAGATAAAGGCATAGGTGGAATGCTCAATAGATTTTCAGATGATATGAAGTTGGGAGGGACAATGAACACATTTGAGGACAGAGTAAGGATTCAAAAAGATCTTGACAGGCTGTAGACTGAATTACTCACTTAAGGTGAAACAATGTAATGAATGCTAAAATGAAACAATGAAACAAATGTAAATGTAAATAAATGTAAAATCTTTAACTTGGGTTCAAACTACCAGCTACTCAATTACCAGATGGAGAGGCCTGGATAGGTAGCAGTCTACCTGAACAAGATATATGACTTTTTTTTTTTTGGAGGGCAGTTGGGGTTAAGTGACTTGCCCAAGGTCACACGGCTAGATTTTTTTGTGTGTGTGCTAAGTGTCTGAGGCCGGATTTGAACTCAGGTACTCCTGACTCCAGGGCCAGTGCTCTATTCATTGCGCTACCTAGCCGCCCCTTGATATGTGACTTTAGATGACGAGCTGATTATACCTGTAATTTACCTATATCTCATATAGAGCTAATGCATTTTTGACCCACACTGAGTGGTGACACTTTTAAGGCGGCAGAATATAATTGTGTTCTGCTACTGAGATCATATCTGGAGTTTTGTATTCAGATCTAGGCTGTACGTTTTAAGGAGGGTAGCAATGGTAATGAGCTGAGAGAATGTTCAGAGTGGGGAGACTAGAAGGTCTTTCTAGTCAGGAGAACTGAAAAAAACAGGGGGAGACATTGAACTTGGAGAAGTTAAGATAGGGGGAAAACCTTTGTTGCCTTCAAATATTTGAAGAGTGTCTGGAAGAAGACTTGGCTCTAGAACAGGATTCAGAGCTGTGGTGTTATTTGCAAGGAACCAGATTTCAGCTTGATATATTAAAAAACTTTCTGACATTCCAAATCCTCCAGGGCAGTGGACATGGAGGTCTCTCTTCCTCTCTGCTGGTCCTCCAACTCCACCCCTACCCCCACTGGACAGCTCTCTCAGATCTTGCTGACTTGTGGTAGAGGGGACTCCTTTTTTCAGGTATGGGTCACACCAGTTGGCCTCTGAAATATTTTCCAATATCAATAATTCTGTTTTTCTGTAATTTTTCTTGCTAAAAAGTACTACAAAAAGAGAGGGACCAAAACTTTAATCTGGTCCAATAGACTATACTATGCACTACTACGCTCTGTGTATGCATTTTTATTATGTTAGGAAAATTATTATATATATGTTTGTATATGCATATATGTAATTATATACATATGCATATATATGTATAAATTAGAGGTAATTGCAAAGGGAAGCAGTATAGGGGTACTAGTAGAGGCTTCTTGTAGAAAATGGGATTTGAAATGAGACTTGAAGGAAACCAGGAGGCAGACATGAGGAAGTAGAGAATTCTAGGCATGAGGGACAGCCAGAGAAAATGCCCTGAGTCAGGAAAAGGAGAGTCTTGTGTAAAGGACAGCAAGGAGGCCAGTGTCATTGCATTGTAAAATCTGTGGAGTCTGGAGAAGAAGGTAAGAAAACTGAAAGGTTTCTAGGAAGACACCAGGTTGTGACAAGTTTTAGAAGCCAGAAAATTTTATGCTTCATTTTGGAGATAATAGTGAGCCACTGGACTTTATTGCTTAGGGATGGGGGGAGGGAGGGGGCTTCTGATTGGTCAGGCACTTTTAGGAAGATCACTTTGATGACTGGAAAGAAAAGAGCCATGAGGCAGGGAGACCAACCAGGAGCCTGTTGTCATGATGCAGGCACAAGGTGCTGAGGACCTGTGACCAGGCTAGTGTGCCATGTCAGAAGAGAGAAAGGGCTGTATGGGAGCAGTGCTGTGAAGGTAGAATGGAAAGGACAGACTTGGACATCCAAGTAGGAATAAAAGATGCAGTTCCAAAGAACTTATTGTTATATTGAAGAGGAGGAAAAAAGAAGCTTATTTTTCTTGACGAAATGTGGCTTTTTATAACTTAGAATTATTTTTATTATATATCTAAACAAAGTCCATCTTTTTGACCCATCTTAAATTAAATACTCGATGTTTTTCGACATGATACTTGAAAGCATTAACAAGCTCTCTGAACTAAGAAGTGCTCTTTAAAGGGCATGCTTATACTTGGGGAGCCTTCAGTGAGTTGCAGGTGTGAGGTAGCTTTCTCATTGGACCTATCTGAGCTTCTAAAGGTGTAATGAAAAGTCTTTGGAGATGGATGTTGGATAAGAGTCCTCACATTTCCATTGAATCCACATTTTTTTTGTTCAAGTGCAAAAAAATCACAGTAGTTTACGAACACCCCTCCCCCCCCTTCCAGGTAAAAGCTGTTTTACTGAGTTCTGGAAATAAAAAGCGAAACCTTGAACTCTAAAGGGGGCTGCTTGGTTTAATGAATTCGTTAAAAAGAAGTATTGGATTGTTTGACTTGTAGCCCATCTGACTGTATTTTGGGCAGCTTCCTGAAAAAATATGACTTGAAACTCTTAATGTAAAGCACATGTTTTCCAGTGCTGAGGAATGCACTTTAATTCTGATCTTTTGATATAGTATGCAATTTCTTAGCATTCTCAACTTCATAGTTTAACTCAAATGAGAACAAAGTTGAAATCTACTTCAAAGCAATACTTCATCATAAATTCCATTTTCAAGAGAAAATAATGTTGTGACAAACTCAGTAAGTCTAAAAACTTAAGACAAGTGAAATATCTTCCCACTTCACTAGTAAAGAGCTGTGGGGACATTTTCCAGTTTGTAAATCTGAAATGTGGCATTGGAGTTCAGCTGTTACGCAGAAATCTGAAGAAATCATATCAATATTTATTCCCATGACAGTTTCCATCATTTATTTTTCAGTTGGCATATAATGAGTATTTTTGAACAATTTGCTCTTTAAACTAGGCAGATTTTTTTCCCCTGTTCCATATTTTTTACATGAATTCTTAGCTGTGTCTATAAATTACTCATAACAGCAAAATGTGCCTTAGAAATGTAAAAAGGATCTTGTTGACTAACGTAGTTCATTTCTCCCACCGCATTGAATACTTCTGTGTCGTCACTAACAGAAGCAGCTGTGAAATGTGGCAGGGTTTTCATAATCTGCTAAGTATGTTGTGTAAAACATAATACATTGGAGGCAATAATGTTGTGCAGATTATTGTAGTCATGAAAAAAGCTAATAAATCTAGGGCAGGAGTGTGAAATGTGACACTTTTGTTGGTGCTCTGTGATTCTGCAGGAACTGGCATTGCAGAGAGAACTGACTTTGTCTTTTTGCTATGTTCAAGAGGTTATTCATTGATTTCTGTCAAAGAGAAAAGAATTTTTTTTTTACCTTAAAAAAAAAAAAGCCCTCTTGGGGCCCCTGCATTATGAAGATCTGTTCCCAGGCACTTGCTCTTTCTTTGGGAGAGTGGCCGCCAGAGGTGAGTAGAGCTCTTATGCACTTCACTCAGCTTGTCATGAAGTGGAACATTTGGTTCAGTAACAGATTCCAGATTTCATATAGTGATACTCACCTCTCAACAACCTCTGTGATTTGCTAATAATTTGCAAGTATGTTCTGTATATGAAACTATTTTTGGAGCATGCTGTTTTGCAATTTAATAAAGCTTTGCTTTAGAGAAAATGATGTGCTTAATTATAAATGTGTGCGTGTGTGTATATACATCTATATCATATATATATATATATATATATTATAATATAAATATATTTTGAGGGAGTCGTCTTCGTTTAGTTGTGATTTCCTTGGTCTAGAGGGCGCTGGACTTGAAAGCTCCCAGTTCCTAATCAGATCTTAATTTAGAGTCCTAAGGAGTTGACTGGGGCACTGAGAGGTTAGGTGACTTGCCCAGATTACATAGTATGGGTCAGAGGCAGAAATTTAACCCAAGGAGTCCTCACTTGGAAGCCAGCCCTTATCCTTTGGTGTTAAGAACACTGAAAAAAATATGATTAAAATATAATTCTGAAAACAAATATTGTCTACTTTGTGCAGAAGTGCTGTGGTATAATGAATCTCCCTTCCTCCCTCCCTCCCTCTTTCTGTCTCTGTTTCTGTCTGTCTGTCTCTCCCCCCCCCTTATTTATTTGTATATTTATTTAACAGGAAAAACAGTGAGAGACTATCATACATCTAGTGAAGTCCAAGCGAATGATTTCTTCTGTATTTCTTTTATCTACCCATTTAAAATTGATACCGAGGCTGATTGCTACCTTCTCCCGAACTAAACATGTTATCAAGTTGGCAGAGCATTGAGAGAGTTAAGAGACTTGCCTGGGGTCCCATAGTCAGTTTGGATCGGAGGTAGGTCTAGGATCTGTCTTCCTGGCATTGGAGCTGGCTCTGGATCCACTAGAACATGCTGCTTCTTGTATCGTTTTGGAAAAAACTAACTTTTGGAAGCCTTGTTTACTCTTTTACCTTTAACCAAGTCATTTGTAAACATGGTGAACTCTTCATGGTGATCATCACTTTCTCTGGATGTTCTCTAATGATACCTTAATAAGGCTATTCTATATTTAGATATTTTTTTCATTCACTATCATGGCCAGAGACTCTTTTCATGTAGGGATCAGTCTGCTAGTGATGAGTTTCTCTATGTTTCCCCAGACTTAAAATGATTTTCAGAAAGCAGGCATGGTCTGTTGTTTGGGACTGTGGTAGGTTGTTCGTGTTCTCTGTCTTTGTGTCTGTCTGTGTCTGTCTCACACACGTGGAAATGGATAGAAATGGCCAATTGTATAAAATCTCATAAGATCATTTAACTAATATAAATCATAATGAGAACAAAAGAGCCGAAAAACTGACTTATTCAAGATAAAAAGAGCCTAAATATTGCTATATTCAGGAAACATTTGACTGATTTGCCAAGTGTAGAGATTTGGCAACCAAGGGTAGCACCAGTTGAGAATATAGATGCATTTGTAAATGCTTCTGGAGTGCAGTGATGGCAGATTATGAGCCGCATAACCTAAAAGAAGTAAAAGTAGAGAAGGAATGCTTGGGAAAATAGAATCATCATATCATAGAGGCCATTGAGGGATTCCCACCCTCCCTTATTTTGCAGATGAGGAAGTGGAGGTGCAGAGAAGTCAGCAAGAATTTATTAAGTACTTACTGCGTGAAAGACACTGGACGAAGTGCAAGATTTGCAGATTCAAGAAAAACAGATGGTCCTTACTCTCAAGGATGAAACATAAAGAATAGTGGGAAGGGGTAGAAACAGATTACGTGCTCAGGGGCTCAAGGCACAATGACTTATACTCCTCAAGAAATGACAAGGACATAGCATTCAGTGAACAAGCCTCAAGTTGTGATCATTCAGAGGTGGGTGAGGCAGCTGTTGAAGAGGTAAGATCAGGCTGGAAGCTTAGCCAGGGATGAAGAGTTAGAGTAGGTAGCAGGAGGGGATGGCGTGGCATGGCACCTGGAATGCGAAAGGGTGGGAAAGGTCTGCCCAAGTTGGGTCTTAGAGAAAGCCAGGGAAACCGAGGGCTAGGTATGAGAGGGATGACTATATCAGAGACTGAGGTCAGTCAGTGCAGAGGCACTGGGATGAGAGAGACAGCAAGAACATGGTCATATCTGCAGAGACAGGACTGTAGAGGGGAAGAGTTTGATGCTGGAGAGGTAGACAAGGGCCAAGTTAGGAAGAGCTTTCCATGTGCACCAGAAGACTTCCTATTTGATGCTATAGGAAGGTAATAGGGAGCTGCTGGAGCCCACTGAACAGGGGCGGGGCATGGTGAGGCCTGTGTGGCAGCTGAGGCCTGTGTGGCAGCTGAGCCCAGGGTGAATCTGAGCAGGGAAGATCAGTTAAAAGGCTGTGGCTGGAGTTGGTGCAGGAGGGGCCAAGGGACTTAGCTAGAGCTGTGGCAGTGTTACTGAGAGAAGTGTGTGTGCATGTGCTTGTGCTCATGCACACATACATGACAGATGCTGTGAGGACAGAAATGATGAGATGTAGTAACATCTGAGGTGGGATTTGATTCTAGTCTTCTCGACTCCAAGCCCAGTGCCCTGACCACACCAGACTATTTCTAGATATCCAGTCAAGCAAAATCATATTGAATGTGCTTCATGATGAAAATGGAAGAATGACAACACAAAGATGAAATATGGAAGAGAGCTATTGAAACTTTTATTAAAAAACCCCAATAACTATTTTCACTGTCAATGACAGTAGAGCCTCCACATTTGGGCTTTAATATTATGATCTCAGATTCACTGCCAGAGGAAGTGGAAAGGACCCCAAGAAGGACAAAGCAGACAGAGAAGTGACAGTTTTGAGGGCATTGGGGGATTGATTTTTTTCAGGTATCTGAAAGAGTTGGAAAGATACCCAAGACATGGAAAACTTACAAACCGAATTGCTCCTGTCAAAAAGGAGACAGTTGCTAACTCCTCACTTGTGTGTCTGCTTTTCATCTATATAAAATTCCTATGAGACTAATCTCATTAGATCAAGTAACTGTTTGCATGGGGTATTCTTTTAGTGGGTCACATTTCACCACAGAATCGACTGAAAGATAGAGAAAATATAAACTTCCATTGTAATCTGTATAGAAGTATTATATCAATTAGAGCAAAGTGCTGCCTTAAGGTTTTCCTCCAAAACGATATTCCCTCTGCATATATAAAAATTATGCAAGATATTCCATTCAAATCACTTTATTTGTCCCTGTTGCCATTCATATCAAGCAAGGCAGAAAACAAGGAGATAATCTGCTTATCGAAGGTGTTTGTCGTTTATGATGGAGGAGAATTAGTACAGAATCCAAGTCAAAGAAGGGGCTGCTTATAAATGATGAAGTGTTCCATATGTTCTTTTCCCCAAATGCTATTGGGTTAATTACATCAAACTGTGGAATGTTGCAGAGCCTCCTGACAGAGACACATATTCATTCAAAAGAGTTGGATCTAACAATTTTTATCCATATTGGGAAAAACAAATTGATGTCTATTGTCTAGAATATAACACTAACTAATTATGGGTCCCATTTAGCAGGCTATCATGTGGTTATTTTTTCTGTATTCTAGCTCGTAAGACTCATCTATCAGTATGTATGTGTTGGACAGATGCTTCAAGAAGATAATGACTCGGACCTATAGCTGGATGTGAAGAAGATCCCATACTGCACTGCCTTTGTGAAATGGCAAAGATCTTTAGTGATTAACAAACTGTTCCCGTCTTTTTAATGCTTATATTCTTCTGGTAATGTTCTCTAGTGATGAGTTATTAAATATGCCTATCCCTTAAGAATAGAAATGGAGGATTCCCCATGGGGAGATGCATATCATAGGCATGAGCCGAGTGCAGCACATTATGAAGGAATTATGAAATAGAGGTAGCATAAAGGAGGTGATTAAAGAAGATACATTAGGAGAGGAGAGGGGTTGCTCACAGAATAACTGTTGGAGAAGACTTCGTGTTCTGTTGTTATCTTCATTATTTGAGGAGCAATGAAGAATCACTCCCAGTATGTGGGTGAATCCCCTGGGGCCATCTTAGTAATTCTCAGGGCAGGTGCTAATGAGCTGTGCACGGTGTCCTTAAAGAATACCCACCTTGATGAGATTGAGGGTCCATTGGAGCCCCTCGAATGATGACACCATAATTTAGCACGAGTATTTGATGGGAGGGGGCAGGATGTGTGCCCTTTTACATTTTTTTTTTTAATAACATACCTTTTCTGGAGCTATATTTACAGGCATGGATCGCATTAAGTCCTAGTGACAGTTTTGAGATAAAATTTGCCTACTTTGGACACAATTTCCCAATTGTGGAATATGCCTTTCCAGAGGGAGTACATGATTCTGGGGTAAGGTGTGGGAAGGCAGGAAGCAGTGACCAAAATTTTTGGATATTTTCAACCAGGACATGATTGCTGAGGAAGTAATGATAGGAGACTGGCAGTGGCATGAATGTTTAGGTACTCATGCAAGAGGTGTTTGTTTCCCTTGAATGTGCCTGCTGCTAAGTATTTGTGTTTTCCTTTTTTAATAGATAGTACATGATTAGTAACTACCTTTAGCTGCCTAAGGGGGAGGGATCACTTCAAAGGGCTAGAGGTTCAAATCCTGGCTCTATCATTTGCTACATTGTTAGGGAGACCAAAGTACTTCAAAAGTTGGTTGAACTACAAGAAGAAATTGTCATTTTTCTGAATGAAAAGATGAAGCAGGTTAGTTTTATAACAACACAATTTCCTTAGGAAACTTACTTATTTGTCAGATGTTTTTAGAAATACTTTAAAATTCTTGAATGCAAGGTCCTCAATCGTACTTTTCATACATAAAGTTTCAGAATATATGAAAAAAGTTACTGATAAATTTGCAAAATTGTATTTTGAAATATTCCCTAGTTTTAAGAAAAACCTGCTCTGCAAATGAAACATGAGAAAATAAAACTAGCTTATTGTTTACTTGAATAGTTTATATAATAGGTAAATTTCATTTTTATTTTAAAGACCTAAATAGCTTTATTTATTTATTGGTAAAGATGATACATTTCATCTTACTCTGCCTAAACAAGAATGGTTATAATAGACTTGTCTTATGATAGCATTTTCTAGCAAATATTGAAAGCTAAGAATCTTATTTTAGATGAACTAGATAAAGTTTATCAACAATGTGATTACTCTTTTGCTATCATTTGCAACATATTTGTTTCAAAAAAATTTTTTTGCTCTGCTCTTATAAAGACAAAATATTGATCTCATTTAGTTTTTGAAAAAATGATTACTAAAGATATCATCAATGATAGCTGTTGTAAAAATTGTTTTGCTAACCCCCCCAAGCCCACTTGTCACAAAATATCATTATTTTGTTATAATGTTATACATTTAAGTAATAGGAATAATTAGAATAATTAATAGTAATATATTAATAATAACTGAATAGATAATTTGCTATCTATATATGATGTTATAAAATTATTCGTTCTTGATGTTCAGTCGCGTCCAGCTCTCCATAACCGCATTTGGGGTTTTCTTGGCAAAGATACTGGTATGGTTTGCCATTTCCTTTTCCAGCTCATTTTACAGATGAGAAACTGAGGCAATTTGAACTCAGGAAGAAGAAGAATGTGGGAGTAACAATTTCTTCTTAGCAGGGAAAGTGTTACTACATACAAGTTTGAAAACTCTGCACTAGGGCTTGGAGTTTATTTTCCTTTTAAGCCATACCTTGTTTATTCCTTTATAGACATTGATGACCTGGGCTTGTAATGTCTCCTTTATTGAATTTTTGCTTCCTGTGTACCTTTGGGTAGTTTTTCTCCTGTTCTTCCTACTACATTTTAGCCATTCCTACTACATTAGCCATCTAGCTCAGTGAATATTTCAGTTGAAAACATCTGTGATTAGATTTGCTGACTTCAGGCAAACACATCATTACTGATCTTTGTAAAATGAACTCCATGACTGGCCAGAAGCCTTTATTCCTGTATGTTAAGCTGAAATCCAGAATTTCATATGATGCCATCTCCTGAACTTGTTGTTGAATTGCAAAATCTATTTTAATCTTAGGAATCCCCTGCCTTTTTATAGTCTATAGTGATGAAAACACCATGTGTTCCTAAGGTAGTCGACAAACATCTATTAAGTGTTTACTAGATGCTAGACATAGTAAGAGTTTCAATTTCTTTCCCTTATTTTGGAGAGGGGAAGGCAAGGCCTTTGGGTTTAAGTGATTTGCCCGAGGTCACACAGCTAGTAAGTGTCAAGTGTCTGGGATGGGATTTGAACTCAGATCTTCCTAACTCCAGGGTCAGTGCTGTATTTACTGCACATCTTAGTTGCCCCAAGAGCTTCAATTTCTTTCCAAACCTCCCACCCCCACTCCTGCGTGAAATCTGAGTTTGAAGATTTATGGTTTTTATTTATTTACTCTAATAATTGAATAATTGATTCTTTAACATATCTGTGTTGCAGAACTACCAATTTTAATTTTAAGTCTTTTAAAATCACTATAGAATATTCACCCAGTGACTACAGTTTGATTCCAGTTACCTTATGGGTTTAAGATTTTACTAATTGAATATTGCATCAGTCTTATTGGAAGGATCTGACTTTTTAGATATTGAACTCCCTTCTTCAGCACATTCCGAATATGTAATAAAAAGTGTATTTGTTGAAAACCTCTGTTTATTCACTCAGTGTGGTGGAATCACCATTGAAGCAGTGCTATATAGAGTTTCAATTGTAGCCTATAATCCTTTCTAAATGAGGCTTAATGGGAGTTGGCAAGTGTATCTCATAAGCTGTGTTTAGAGCTTTGCTGGCCTGCAGTCAGCCTTGCCTTACAAATGGTGTCCTTTTATTCTTATCACATTTTCCTCTGTAAGTAGGCAAATGTCATTTGTGAGGTAGAGCTGGTAATTTCTCCTATTTTTAAAAAACATTTCTGTATTTCAACACACCTTGAGTTTACAACTTACTTAAGGGAATCTTTTCAGATATTTCTTCCCCTTATCTGCAAACCAAAACCACTAATGTCTAAAATTAATAGAATGTTATACAAGTTTAAAAAAATAAAATGAACTTTGGAACGGTTGCTATATATAGTAATATTTTGTGGAAGAAAGAGCAGGTTTTAATTTCAAGGGTGGTTTTCTTTTGTTTTCCATTGCAAAAGTGACTGAAATCTGCTGGTTGAGAGGTAAGCATTTTGTATGGAAGCACCAAAGCTGCCCAGTCAGCGCCATAGTCAGCATGTAGCCCTTTGGTATTAGTTATTTGAAAATCAGACTTCGTGCCTGGTGATAACTCATTATTTTCCATGAGTTTGTGCTCGATATATTTTCATACTTGCACTCAGCTGCATAAAGGGGTGTGCATGAAAATTCTTTTTTTTTTTCCCCAACTCTCAACTGCCAGGCCCTGGGAGCCCTGTGAGATGAAAGAGCACAACTAAATGGCATTTGTCTGAAAAAATATCTCTGGGAGTTTTCAGGATGCTTTAGTTCAGTATGAAGTAACAGTCTGAGAGGACAGTCCAAAATGCACTGAGAGTTCCAGTGTCCAGGGACAGGGAGATGATAGTCCTCCTGCTCTGGTTGTGTTGCATTGGGAATGTTGTGCCAGCAATGTTTGTTTTTTATTTTTTATTTTTTTATTTTTTTATTTTTTTTGCTTTTTGGAGGGCAATTGGGGTTAAATGACTTGCCCAAAGTCACATGGCTAGTAAGTGTGTCAAGTGTCTGAGGCCAGATTTGGACTCCACGGCCGGTGCTCTACTTACTGCACCATCTAGTTGCCCCACAGTAATGTTCTACAGTTGAAGAATGGTGCCTTTAAAGCAAGAGAGCCTCAAGTTTTAGCTTAATTGTTGCTTACTGTCTGTGTAACTTTGTGCAAATCACTTAAGCTTCTGTGGCCTCAGTTTTCTCATGTGTAAAGTGGAGACATTGGCTTAGGTGTCTTTCAATCCCTTTTCCAGCTGTGTATTTCTGATCCCATGCCATTGATAAATTGGAGCACATGTAAGAAGCACAGACAAGACTGTGAAGAGCCTTGCATCCGTGTCACATTAAAATGGTAAATTTCAATACGGTTGAAAGGAATCTTTAAGAATTTAAGTTCTTCACTGTTATTTCAAAATACTTTTACCATTTGTTTCTGTCTATCTTGTGGATTTTACCTTGAGTTACTTTACGTTTGAATTTCTTGAGGTTTTTGTATTGAGTGAGATCACAAACAAAATTGCCATTTCACTAATCACGTGATTAGGCAGGACTATATCATTTTTGTATTTGTATCACCTATATCCAGCCCAGTGCCTGGCACACAGCAGATATCCAGTAAATTTTTTTGTTTATTGATTTGGTCTGGAAAAGGGTCTCATGGATAACATGATATTAGTCTTGTGGTATTTGAAGGGCTGTCATAAGGAATAGAGAACGCTCTTATTTTATTTGCTCTCAGAGGAAAGAATCAGAAACAAAATGTGGAATTTTATGAGAGGCAGATTTAGCCTTGTGATGTCAAGAAAAAAATTGTAATTAGGGCTGTTCATCAATAGAGGAATAGGTTGTCTTGGAGGAAGTGAGTTCTTTGAAGATACTGAAAAGGAGACTCCAAACTACTGTCTGCACATATTGTAATGGAGTTTTTTTTGTTGTGGGTTTTTTTTTTTTGGTGGACTAGTTACTTGTTAAGGTTTCTTCTGATTTAAAATTTTGTGATGGTGTGTTGTGCTAGACCTCATGGATTTTCCGTGCAACATCTGTCAGCCTTTTTGCCTTAAACATTATTCTGTCATTTCTGAGGAGGGTGCTATCTTTAAATGATGAATTAAAAAAAAATCTTGCTAGTTCTGAACTATTTCCATTTTCTTACTTAATAGTTATAAGACCTTTTCTAATATGTTTGGATCACATTGAAAGACAATTGAATGGCATTACTTTCAACTCTTATGTCAATTTTCTCCTTTCTTAGAAGATGTAGGAATGATACTTTAAATAATATTCCTTACTGGCAAGCTAAGGTAAAAATTGAAATTGATTTATACTCCCAATCTGGAACGGAATTAATTGGATTTTAGAGTTAGAAAGGATTTTCTCATCCAATCCACTGATTTTTATAGGTGAGTGTCCTGAGGTTTAGAGTGGAGCAGGGTTCAGAAAGATCCAAGCTTGCACAAATAGTCAGTGGCAGAGTTGGCAGGAGACTCCAGGTGCCTCAGCCAGTGTTTTCTTTCTATCATGATGTTATTTATCCTCAATCTGATCATATCTTCTTGGCTTCTTTCACCTTCTTACCCATTACCTGAGAGGGGCTTCTTCTCCTCCAGTGGCCCCCAGCTTTCTGCTTTCTTTCCTCTCTTTACCTCGCCCTTGGGCAATTTCAGAACCCCAGAATCTCCCATCTGGCTTGTATCCCAGAGGCAATTTAATCCAGTGCAGGACTGAACAAGAATCCTTTATCATATCCCTGGCAAGCAATGGTCATACAAGATGTGGTTTAAGATCTATTCCAAGGCAGCCCATTGGGCTTTAGGATAACTCTAGTTCTTAGGAAATTTTTTCTTACATAGAGTTTTAGGCTTATGTATCTCTCGTTCACTTTCATAGCTTCACATAATCACCTTTATGTATATAACACCAAAACACTTTTATCCCTTCTAATGTCTCTCTTCAATTCTGGCGCCACTTTTTGAACTGCCTACTCTACTTCTTTGACTATAGATATTACTGCTTAAACTTGTTGACCTTAACACTGCTGTCATCTTCTTTTCTCTATCACCTACATTTTTGCTAAATTGCCCTTTTAAATCAGTGGTGCCATGATCTTCCTGTTCATTAAAGTTTAAAGCCTAAGAACCATCTTTGACTATTTACTCTCCTTCTTTCCTTACAAGTAGTCATTTGACTGGTTTAGTATATCTTCATAGTTTCTCTCCTTTCTCATCCCTCCTTTCATCAACCAGGGCTGCTATTCTAGTACAGACAGTTATCATCGGTTGGTTTGCTTATTGTAATAGCTTCCTAATTGATCACTCTGACTCCAATCCCTGTCAGTCTACCATTCACATCACAGCAAATTTAATTTTTATAATCCACAGATATAATCATGTTATGCCTATTTAAAAACCTTCAATGGTTCCTATTGCTTTCAGGGTAAAATATAAACTTTTGCTCTGCCATTTCAAGGTCTTCAATGATATAACTCCACCTTGTTCTCCCCTCCCCCGGGATAATTTTTCTCACTGCTCTTTATTCATTCTGAATTCTATCCAGTCCACAGTGTTAACAACTTCCAGACCTTGTCTTGGTTCATCCTTTTTGATTTCTTTAAAACATAGTTCAATCAGTGAAACACTAAAGTGCGTGCAGTCATGGTGCTAATAAGCACAGGTGATAGAAATACAGAAGTGAAATGTTCACTGTCCTCAAAGATCCTACATTCTATCTAGGGAGACATTTTGTATAGTTATATACAAAATAGATTCTCCTCCTCCTCCTCGCAAATATTAAGTGCTCTATAAATAAATGTTAGTTCTGATGATGATAAGGAAGAGGAGGAGGAGGAGGAGGAAGACTGAGAAAAGGCCATCAGATTTAACAACTGAGATATCACTTGGAAGTTTGGAGCAAACAGTTTCAGTCACATGGTAAGATCTGAAGCCAGACTACAAAGAGTGGAGAGGGGAGCGATAGGAGACATGGAAGTGATCCATTGGAAGCAGACACTTTTTCTGTCTTTTGCCACCTCTTACATGAAGCCTTTCCTTGTTTCTCCAGCACCTAGTGACTCCCCTCAGTCATCTTGTAATTAACTTTGCATGCACTTTGTAATTATTTTTAAGCATAATGCTATAGTGCAAGTTCCTTGAGGCCAGGGCTGTTTCCATTTTGCCTCTATATTGCCAGAACCTCATAGATTGCCTAGTACACAGTGGGATTTTAATAGATGCTAATTGACTTAACTTTACATGAACTCTCTTATGCCTCTCAATACCTTTGCCTTGTGAAGCCCTTCTCTTTTTGTGAAGAAATAATTTTTAAGATTGTGAACTTGACTGACAGTAATCAACGAATTTGAGTCTTTACACATAAAAAGGGCAGAAAAAGACTTTCATATGATACCACAAATCTACCACATACAGTGTATTTTTTCTTTAAATTATCTATAAAAATTTGCATTGCATGTTCTACACTGACCATATCTGTGTCTCCTTCTGAACTTTCCATTCTCTTCTATTTTAGAAAATGAAATCTTTGATTTTTTAAAAAAGATCCAACTCAAATGCTACAATATTCTTCAGTACTTTCATCTCTTGTTGTTCAGTCATATCTAACTCTTTGTGACCCCATTTAGACTTATCTTGGCAGAGACGTAGAGTGGTTTGCCATTTCCTTCTCCAGCTCGTTTTACAAATGAGGAACTGAGGCAAACAGGGCGAAGTGATTTACCCACTAGCTAGGAAGTATCTGAGGCCAGATTTCAACTCAGGAAGATGAGTCTTCCTAATTCTAGGCCTGGTGCAATATTCACTGAACTACCAGTTTTCATCTCTAGACTTGGATTATCTCTCCCTTTTCTTTTATCTCCTAGCACTTTGGACCTCTAATTTGCTTTGGATCCTTCTGGCTTGTGTCATACTTATTTGTGACCATGACTTGTCAGATTCCTTGAAGGTGAGCAGTGACTGACTCATTTTTTTAGTTCTTTGTCAGAGAGCACTGATACCATCTGAGCTTTGGATTGTGTTTTAATCATTGTTTGTTGGAATGAATTCCACCACTTGTCTCTGAGAATAGCACTTGTCTGCTCCCTATTGTTGGATGACTCCACACATGTTCTGAGTCTTGAAATATGATGTCATTGTGGATGATAAAAGAGCTAGGCAGAGACAACAGACAAGTAGATAGAAGGAATCAAAAGGCAAACTCTGGCAAGTGGTCCTTTTACTCTAGTGCTGATATTTAAGACTACAGGGAAGAAAGAACAATTTAGCTTCTTTTATGTTCTCCGAGGAATCCTGGAATTTTTCCCCCTCCCCTTTAAGCTTCTCACATAATGTACTTCTCACCTGTACTTAGGGTGCCATGAAATATTTGCCAGTTGGGGTATAGATGTCCTCTTTTTCTAGTTTTCAGTTTTTTTTTTTTTTTTTTTACTTTGTAATGGCTCTGACAGCCTTGCTATTGGATTCACGTAATGGACAATCTACAAGCTTTGTGGATGTTATCAGAGCCTCATAGTTTCTAACTTTTAAGTTATCACAGGTTGATTTAATTGACTGAATTTATTCATTAAGAATAGCCTCTATTACTTGACTCCAAAGCCTTAGCTGAAGAAACCTGGCAGGTATTTAAATGGTCTAGTTTTTTATTACTGCTGTCATCTAGAGTACTGAACTGCTTGATGCAAGTAAGGAGGATGTTTGAATATACCTGGTCCTTAACAGAAAAGAAGTTGTGATCATGATTTAATGTAGGATTGCTCATGGATAAGTGAAATCAAACATTTGGTCTCTGGACAGAAAACTACTAGCCATCCTGTTTACTTAACCTTAGACAGATTTCTGCAGTATAGATATTCATGTGTCCTGTCCCCCGTCGTTCCCGCCCCCCCCCCCCCCACCATTCCTCATACCAAAGGCAGGTCCAGATCTCAATACTTGGATAATTCTAGCTTTGTTCTGGAAAGAGGAGTTTTTATGAATAGATGTTAATAAGATCCCTGAACTATGAATTTGGTTAAGATACTTTAGTACTTTGGCATATCTGTCCTTATAAAGCTTTAATGTTTTGCCCAATTTAAATGAGAAACCAATATTTTCCTGTAGCAGTGTTTCTGTTCTGTATCTTTTGAATAC
Organism: Pseudocheirus occidentalis; assembly: GCA_028646575.1. NCBI lineage: Eukaryota > Metazoa > Chordata > Mammalia > Diprotodontia > Pseudocheiridae > Pseudocheirus > Pseudocheirus occidentalis. Next base: position 22,183,147 of record CM053594.1, read on the forward strand.
TGGTACTGAGAAAAAAAGATTAGCTTGGCTGTATTTGTAGCAGTGAATCTTACTGTTGTCTTTTATCACTGGTCTAGAAACAACTGTTGTGATTTTTCTTAGTTACTAGAAACTTGTTTGCAGTGTTTAACAAGTAATTGATACTTTATGTTTCAGTTTCCTAATCTGAGAAATAAGTCACAGCTTTATTCTTGTGATGAATTAGGAAAGATTAAGAGGCACTTGCAAGTACAAAATGCTACATCATTGCTTTAACAAATATTTTAAAGTAGTTCTTTGTATGAACAGGAGGACCTCTAGGCAGGTGGTTGCCAAGCAATTTTGGTTGCATATCCCTACTAAAAAAAATTAACAGGTAACCCAAATGTTTATTTATCCATTTGAAAATTATATTGTGCTAATATATGCGCTGTAAAATGTCTACAAAATTGTATTGAAAAGAATGAGTTAAAAGGAGAAGTAATATTTGATCCTAGAATCCATAGGGATCCGCTGGAGTCTGTTGAATGGAGGTGGCTATGCTCAAACCTGTACTGTAGGAATCTGATTTGGCAGCTATGTAGAGAATGCATTAGAATGTGGAAGGATTTGGGGTAGAGATTTGTTAGGAGGCTATTGCAATATCCCAGGTGAGAGGTGATGAAGATAGTACAAAAGTGGCTCTTTTGTGAATGGCCATGTAGGGACTTCTTCCAGAGGTAGTGGAGGTGATAGAATTGACAAGACTTGGCCACTGATTGAATGGGGGGTGAGGGTGCAGAGCAAAGAGGCCAGGCTGAGAACCTGAATGATTGGAAGGATGGCAGCAGCCTCAGTGGAGATGGAGCATTTCAGAAGATGAATGTGATTTTGGGGAAAGATAAGGTGCGCTAATGAGATCCAGAACGTCAGTCAGAAGCCATCCACACTCACTGCTTCTGTTCAACTTGCTCTGACCCAGCTAGTGAAAGGGCATGTGAGCGTCTGCTTCAGAGCCTGAAGGCAAGTCAGGAAACAAAGTAGAAAAGGCCTTTCAGAACTCCTAAAATAGAGGTCACCAAATCCATGTACTTTATTCAAAGAAATCCTCAGGTTTTCTCCCACTACACCCCCCCCCACACCCAAGCAGTTTATTCATAATATGCATTTGTAACAAGATTAGATATTTAGGTTCCTAGTTGGTAGCTAGATCATCTTTATTATCCTTGCTTCTCTTAATAGTCTGTGAGTTTTGTTTGTGAGCTGTATATACTGTATTTAAAAAATAAATATCCGAAAAGTAGATATGTGGAATTGAAATGAGAAAGTGGAGTAAAATTTACTATGTATCAGATGAATCTAAAAAATAAGCAGTTGCAATCATACTGTCAGATAATGTAAAAGTCTACAGTATCAATAAAGATAAGGTGACTATATTATGCTTAAAGGAACTATTGCTAATGAATCAATGTCAAAAATTAAGATTTTATATGCCAGATGCCATAGTATATAAATTAATAAAATCAGTTGAGTTGCAAAAAATATATAGATAGAACACAATAGTAGGAGACTTTGTTATTGCTCTTAGGGCTGGAAAAATCTAACAAATATGTGGAATGGAAATTGTAGAACGGAATAAACTGGTGAAGATTTTAGAATTGAAGGCTGTATGGTATCTTCTAAAGGGAAATAGGGAGTATGGGTATGCTGAGACTTACTGATACTTGCACAAAAATGTATCATACGCTAGCATACAGAGAAATTACAAACATGAAAATATGAAACCTATCTTTTGCAAACCTAAACTGATGAAAATAGTAATTGATTTTGGGAGGATGAACAAAAGACATAAATGTAAATGGAGATGTAATAATGTCCTAAAAAAGAATAAATCATAGAAAAATACCTATATGAAAGAGAGATAATGATGAGAGAATATATTTATTTCTGAGATACAGTAACAGCTGTTCTCAGAGGAAATATAATGTACTTAAGAATATTTTTGTTCAGGTGTGTGTGTGTGTGTGTGTGTGTTATTTTTTTGGAGGGAGGAAGGCAGGGCAATTGGGGTTAAGTGACTTGCCCAAGATCACATGACTAATAAGTGTTAAGTGTCTGAGGCTGGATTTGGACTAAGATCCTCCTGTCTCCAGGGCCAGTACTCTATTCACCACACCACCTAGCTGCCCCTGTTCAGTTTTTTTAGTCTTGTCTGAGTCTTCCTGACCCCTTAGGAATTTTCTTGACAAAGATACTTGGAATGTTCTGCCATTTCCTTTTCGAGTTCATTTTACAGATGAGGAAACTGAGGCAAACAGGGTGAAGTGACATCTCCAGAGTCACATAGCTAATAAGTGTCCAAGGCCTGATTTGAACCCAGGAAGATGAATCTTCCGGACTCCAGGTCCAGAGCTCTGTATTGTGCCACTTAGCTACCCCATTTAAGAATGTAAAGTAACAAAAGAGAAATAGATAGAATTAGTGAACTGAATTTAGGGTTAAAAATAGAAAATGCAGCAAATAAATTTTCAGCCCCATTTAGCACTTTGTTCACTGTACCATGCAGCTTCCTCTCAGTCATAAAATAAAGGTTAAATGTATATAGTTCAGAAATACTGTCTTTAAGAAGGCATTGAGACATCTGAGAGATTTCCTTTAAGGGTTATGAAAATATTTCAGAATGTTGGTGCTTAAAAGGGTAATTCCCTCTCTCTTCTGGAAAATCCTGTTGGCTGTAATATTTTGAAGGGAAAGTTGATCTCAAAGGGATGAGAATCTCTCAAGAACTGAATTTTTAGGGCACAAGTGGAAATGACAGGATCTCCACAAGGCTTCTGAGGACCAGGTGGAGAACTGCTTGGTACATCAGGATTTTATAACCAATCTTGTGGATGATGGGAGCAAGAACAAGTAACTCAGGAAGAGCGCTGATGCTAAAATGGTCCTTTGAGGATGTTTTCTGTTGCGCCAAAGTTTAGAATGAGCTGAAACTGGTAAAGGTAGACAGTGATAGCAGCAGTGATGACAATGGCAGTCTTTTTTTCACTGGGGAGAGACGGGAGGAGGAAGATCAAACGCAGGCATAGGAAATCTTGGGGTGGAGACAGGATGATGATGATGGATAATGGTGAGGTGGCTGAACTAGAGACAGAGAAGATATTTATTAAACACTTAATATGTGCCACATTCCAATCTTGATTTTCTTGGCTTATTCAATAAATGGTGATGATAATGATGATGGGTGACATATACATGGAATCAGCTAACAATTTGTCTGCAAAGAAGTATGGAAGACAGTTTCATGCAGATCTGTTTGTTTAGGAATGTTTTGTGATGGCAACTTAGAGCTAGGTTATTGCTACCAGAAATTATTCTAGAATTATCTTTATGGAGCTTATCCATAGTGATCAACATAAGAATCATGTAAGGAAACAGGAGAGCCTGTGTAAATGGATAGCAGAGATTGTGAAAATTTAGTGCCTATTATATAGCAAAACATGGAAGATCATTGTCTTTCATTGACTAACAGAAGACAGATTCCCTTATTTATCCCAAAATATCCTAGAGAACTTAACCAGTCTAAGACTGTTCTCAGAGACCAAACATTTGCTCACAATCATACATCATTCCCTAAAAAAATGTCACTATACCAAATACTAATTTCTAACCTACATGGAATAGAAAGCTTTCAGAATATAGAGATATATAACCCAGAAGATGCAAATAATGTCAGGAGAGATGAGAGGTGTTTTAATTCTTAGTGTCCAGTTTGCTCCTGGAATTGTTTTGAGGATGCTTTCAGGGAGCCTGAAGCCCAGGAGTTTATATCCTCATATTTTTATTCTACTACCAAGAAAGCCATTTGATCCACCTTATTTAATATCCACAGAACGTTAAACATAAAAGAATAACTGAATAGTCTTACCTCAGGACAGCTTCCTTCTGAACTTCACTGAAAAGAATGAGAAGAATGAGATAATGATGAATATTAACCACAGCATATTACTATAAATAACAACTTGACCCAAGACAGTTTCTATCTGTACTGTCGCAAAAAAGATGAGAGCTTATTTTTAAAGAAGAAAAGCACAAGATGCATAATAATGATACGAAGAATTATAATGGGAGTTGAAATTTCAGTTCCATTTTTTCTATGTTCTACTTTTCATTTTGTTTGAAACTATATTTTGATCTACTTTTCAGAAGTGATTGTTTTGAGATTAAATTTATGGTGACACTGGGAATGCTTTTTGTATTCATGCTACCTTTGTTATATTGCCAATATTAGATTCTGTTTGCCAGTCATGCAAAGAAATTTAGTTTCAACATATATTCGAATGCTCCAAAGATGGAAAAAAAAGTGACCTGTTTGGGAGAGTAGTTTTAATACTTTGGTTGCCTTTAATTATAATTCAATATATTTTAATGTAGGAAATTCTTACCTGTTTAATTCTGAATTAGATAGTAGTCTGGAGGTAAAGTTTACCTTAAAGTTTACCTTACAAGGAAGAAATGGAAGAACTATGTGGTAAGATATTTTCCTATTTTAAATAAATTAGGGAAAATGATAGGCTGTATTCTTTGGTGATCTTCACAGAATTAAAAATGAAATCTCATTCTTCGAATTTGCCTATGCATGGCAATAAAAATGGAGAAGCATTGTGACACAGCATAAAGAACACTGGGTTTGGAGTCAAGAGATACAGGTTCAGATGTTGGCTCAGCAGTTTGTGTGACCTTAGTTAAGTCACTCAGCTTCGCTGGTTCTCAGTTTTCTTGTCTGTAAAATGAATTTTGTGGACTCAATGATTCTTTACAGTTCCTTCATTAAGTTTTCTTCCAGCTGTAGATCTTATGATCTTTTATACTAAGAACCTGATTTTCCATTGGATAATAGGCAAATCAGATTTTTGTTTGGAGTGTGAGTGACACTCTAGTTTAAAAATTGATTTTTTTCTTGGATCAAAGTTCCCCAAGAGAACATAATGGAATATGTGGATGTATAGGAATGAAATGAATGAAAAAATTTAAGTACTTACAATAACATATGAATGTAATGGAATACTGTTGTTTCATAAGAAGTGAACAGGTGGACTTCAGAAAAACCCAGAAAGACTTATATGAACTGATGCTGAGTGAAGTGAGCAGAACCAGAAGAACATTGTACACAGTAACAGTCACGTTGTGTGATGGCTAACTTTCATAGACTTGGCTCTTCTCAACAATGCAAGGATCTAAGACAACTTCCAAAGACTCACTGGAAAATGCTGTCCACACCCAGAGAAAGAACTATGGAATCTGAATGCAGATCAAAGCAGACTGTTTGTTCTCTTTTTTTTGTTTGTTTCTTTTTTCTCATGGTTCTTCCCAGTGGTTCTAATACTTCTTTACAACATGACTAATGTGAAAATATGTTTAATATGAGTATATATGTAGGGCCTATATCAGATTGCATGCTGTCTTCAGGAGGGGGGAGGAGAGGTAGGAGAGAAAATTGAAAACTCAAAAGCTTATGGAAGTGAATGTTGAAAAACAAAAAAATTAATGAATTAAAAATAAAAAAAACCCAGACGTGTTTTCATTTTTCATGAGCCTGCAAGACTTTAATTATCCATATATTTGGTGGAGCTCTGTCAAAAATTGAGCAAGTAATCATCAAAGACAATTATTTAAAAGTCCTGAGAAAAAAGGATTATATTTGATGTATTTGGCCCAGGAGAGAAAAGAACCAGGTACAGTGGGTACAAGTTATAAAGAAGAAAATTTAAGCTTGATGTGAGAAAATCCTAACACTGAGTTTTCAAAAATTGTGGGAGTCTTCCGTCTTGTTGACTTCATGGCCCAGAAACTTTTTAGCTGAATCTTAAATGGAGGTAGGGATTATGAGAGATGGAGGTGAAGGTGAGTATTTCAGGTATGGTGACCACCTATGTAAAAGCACAATTGGATCTTCAAGTTTGTAAATGAAAGTCATGTAAAGGAAGATTAGAACGTAGCATCAGAAAATTAGAGCTAGTAGGGACCTCAGAAACCATCATGACGTCCTTTAAATGATTAATAGAGGAGTGTGTGTTTTATCCTAGAGATAAAACGTATAGAAAGAATTACTTACTAGAGAGAATAAGGAACCAGTAGTGCTTTTTTGAGTGGCAAAGTAAAATATTCAGACTTGCACTTTAAAGATATCATTTTGGCAGCTATGTGAAGGACTGGAGAAGAGAGAGCAACTTTGCATCAAGAAGATCAATTAGGAAGATATTTCAGTAGTCTGAGCAGGCAGGCATAGAGACATGAACTTGGTTTGTAGCTGTGTTAGTAGAGAGGAGGAGGTGGAGAATATATATCTTGTGAAAGGAGAATCACTAGGACTTTGCTACTTGTTGGATGGATATATGAGGGGCAAGGGAGAATGAAAAGTTGAGAATGACTCTGAGATTACAGTCCTGGATGACTTGAAGTATGATAGTTTCCTTGGTAGGAAATGGGTTAGGATTTAGGAAAAAAGAGACTAATTTCTGTTTTACACATTATTAATTTGAGATACTTTTAGTGGAGAGATTTGCAAATTACTGCCCATGGCATTGCAATGGGAATGGGAATTTGAAGATCTTCCCTGCTCCTTAATAGACCTAGGGGGGGAGTTTGAAGACCTCCTCTGCTTTGAAAGTAAACTCAGCCCTCTAATAGGCAGAATGTAGTCACATGGAGCATATGGTGGGAGGAGTTTGCTGAAGGCAAGCAGAGCCCACAGGAAGCTGGTCAGAGCTAGCAAGACCATGGGGGAGAGAGGAAGACCTCAGGCAAGGAGTCAGATAGACTCCTGAGTAAATATTGATCTTGTATTGGTTTGTGGGAAGGCTGAAGGATACTGTGGCTCTCAGCATTATTATGGCTTCTGAATATCTTTGGTACTATGAAGGAATCAGCTTACTGGTTTTGGGATTTGGTTTTCTGATGTCTAAATAAATGCTTCAGATCTGTCCTCTATATGGAGAGTTTGGTATATTTTACTATCGAATATCATGTGATACTTATAGTCATGGTCTTTATCGTGACTGTGGGTGCTGTAAATATTGCATTGGTGCTACAGGGAACTGCCAGTTTTTCTGTGGCATAGGAGCTACGAACAGTTTTTATATTCTAAAATAAAATTTTATTATATTAAAAAATGTAAAATCATCCTTAGTTCTAGTGTTAAAAAACAGGTGACTGGTGGAATTTGGCCATTGGGCTGTATGTAATTTGCTGATACCTGCTTTAGGACACCCAGGTAGAAATGTTCAGTATGCACTTGGTGGGGCAGGCCTGGAGTTAAGGACTAGATGTGTAATGTAGATTTGGGAGTCTTCTACAAAAACATAATAATGGAACCCGTGGCACCTGGTTAAACTGTTAAGAGAGAGAAGACTGGCATATGGTTGTGATGGAATTCTATTGTGCTATAAGAAATGATAAGCTCGACAATCTTAGAAAAAACATGAAAAGATTTGCATGACATAATGAAGGGTAAAATGAGCAGAACCAAGAGAACATTGTATACAATAATAGCAATATTGTTTGAAGGACAACATTGAATAAGTCCTTTTGACTATTATAAATATCTAAATTAACTATAAAGGATGTATGAAGAAAGATGCTATCTGCATATGGAGAAAGAATTGATGAATAGATATTTTAAAAAAATAATTATATACATGCACACATATACATATCCATCCCTATTTGTGTCTAATGGTAGCCATCTCCAGGGTGGGAAGGAGAAAAAAAAAGAAATTTGCATGATAACTATTTATAAAGAATAATAGCAAGTTGTACATAATAGAATTTCAGTTTCATGTAAAATCACATTTTTTATTGTATTATGTTGCGGAAATGCTTGTTTTACTCCACAAATTAAAAATAAAATAAAATTTTAAAAAAGGATGCAAAGAGAGAGAATATACATAGAAGGTCTAAGATGGAGATCTGGTATATAGCTAGGTGTAAAATGGGAGGACTTAAATATTAGTCATTAATGGTTGGATGTGAGATTGGAAGGAGCTCTTTAGTGGTGTGGCCCAAGTATATCTTTGCTTGACCCTGTGCTTTTAAAATTTGTGTTTGTGTGAGTGTGTGCTTGCGTGTGTGTGTGTGTGTGTGAGATTGTGATTGTCTTGAACAAAAATATAGTGGGCATGCTTATCATGCTTGCAGATAACCCAAAGTTGGCAGAAATCACTAACTCAGTGTATCAAAGAGAAAGGATTCATAAAGAACTTGTCAGGCCAGAAAGTAGGAATGAATCCAATGAAATGGAATCTCACAAAAACCCAATTATAAATCTTACATTTTGACTAATGAAATTAATTTTGCACATAAAAGATGGTGGAGAAATGACTGGACCACATTTCATTTGAAAGAAATCTGGGTGTTATAGTTGACTTCAGGTCCAGTATGATTAAATATTTGGGGAATGGAATATGAGCCATGAAGAGCATATGGCCAACAGAAAAAAAATATTTACAGGTCCTTGGGCTGCATTGACAGCCGAAGTGTCCAGGATCTGGGGATTACTTCTCCCTTTTAGGCCAAAGCCAATATTTTGAATTTAGCTTTGGATTCACTATTTTGGGATAAAAATTGGTAGGTTGAAGGACATCAGTCATTCTAATAAACATTTATTATTAAGCACCTTCTGTGTGCCATGTTCCTTGTGGAAAGTGTGAAAAAGACAAAAACAGAGTAAAAATCCTGAGTATATAGACTAGGCCAGTGAAAAGTTTCCAGTTTATCCCATGTGAAGATCTGGGCTGTCAGCCTGAAGAAAAAAAGACTTAAGGGGACATGATAGCTGTCTTCAAGAATCTCTGGGGCTGTCATAAGGAGGAAGGATAAGATTTGGCCCCATAGGACACAACTAGGAGCAGTGCACAGAAGCTGCAAAAAGCAAATTTAGGCTTATTATAATCAAAAACTTCCCAGAACCTTAGAACCCTTCATAGAGGGGCTGAGCTGCCTCAGGAGATAGGGTATAAAAACTTTGTAGACCGTGCTGTAGAATGAATTCCTTTCTCACAAGTGTCAAGCTCATTGGCCTCTGAGGAGCCTTCCAGCTTTGAGATTCTGTGATTCTGAGGAAATTTGAGGTTTAGCCAGTCAGATAGGTCATACTACTTTCTCTCTCTCTCTCTCTCTCTCTCTCTCTCTCTCTCTCTCTCTCTCTCTGTCTCCTCCCTCCTTCTCCCTCTCCCTCTCTCTCTGTCTCCCCCCCTCCCCCTCTCCCTCTCTCTCTTTCTCTCTCTTTCTACCTCTCTTCCCCCATATACATATATATGTATACATACATGCACATATATACATATATTAATATTAGTATAGTAAGTGTGGCAAGTGTCCATGGTGGGATTTGAACTCAGGTCCTCCTGACTCCAGGGCTGTGCTCTGTTCATTGCACCACCTAGCTGCCCCTACATTTTTATTTTAAAGGAATATTTTAGTGTTTTGTTAGTTGACACAGCACTTGTCAAGTCTTTTACATTGCTCTTTATGATTGTCACTTAGAAGCAATATACTCACAGAATGAGATTTCAAACTCTTGATCATTCAATTTATTTCAATTTTATAAGAACTTTTACTATCCTGAAACTTTGGCAAGAGTTAGTATTAGCTTTTGCTGTTTCCATTTTTTCTAGTTATTCTGTTTTCAGTAGTTTCTTTTATGTACATGTGGGTCCAATGAATATTGACTTTAGTCATTGTATCTGGTTTTGAATCCTGGTTCTATTACTTAAATCCTGTGTCTCTTCAGGCAGGATACTTG